>CM031709.1:9806692-10532317 GCA_018466805.1 Hippocampus abdominalis
CTAACTAGCCTAACGAGCGCCGTAATGCCACAAACGGCGTTCAAGCAATAACGTCAGCTAGCGATCGCTCCCTCGTTGCATCAGCATTGGCATCGCAAGCCATGCTACCACTGGCGCGGATCGCAGCGGCTCGGACGGCAACAGGAAGTGGGAGACAGCGCCTTTGTTCAGTTTCTGCATGTTGTGTAGTCTTTTTGCGCTTTTAGCTGTGTGACGTTGTTGCGACAAACAAAACAAAACAAAGCGTTTGTAGCCTGTTTTCTTTTCGTTCCCAAAACCAAAACCGACTTTGCGCGTGCACCAAAGTTTTATCGTGTTGTGTTGAAACCAAACGTGTCGGCCGCGCCTCCTCGCTCGCTCGCTCGCTCGCTCTCCTCCTGTTAGGTACTCAAGTCGCTCCTTTTCCACAGTTGTCGGTCAAGTTGGTTCCGCCGGGACGTCTTCAGTTTGTCTGCGCCGCCATCATCGTCCCTCGACAAAAACGCAAACATGGCGGCACGAAGGAAGGAGAAGTGTGCTCAAAATTGACCACTCATTACCGACTCCCCAATCACTACAAAGTGATTTTCAGTGGACATTTTCGAAACACTCTCTATGTTCCCTCGACAAAATCGGTGTGCAGGAAAGGTATATTGTGATTTGGGAGTCAGGGAATGAGTGAATGACTCTGAACGTAATTGCTGTGTTCGGAACCATTGACTAATTCCAGAGGCATTTTCGGCTTAGGAACGATCTCGGTCAGGGGTCTCAAACTCAATTTATGCGGCAACGGCTGGAGATCGAGTCTGGGTGTGTCTCGGCTTAAAAAAAAAGGCATGACTGGGACAAGGTGACAGGATATTTTGTCTTTCCACTTCAAAATGTGTTGTCATGAGCCCGAGTTATGCTAGCTCGTAAGTGATTGGGGCGGGGCCACACTAACATTCAACTTTGATGGGGGCCGAAAAATCTCATCCAAGTTTGAGAGCCCTGATCTCGGTCCGCTATTTGAAAATCTCCGCGTGGTGCGCGAGTCGGGACTGAGTGAATGATGCATGATGACGCAACGACGGCGTTCAGACACATTCGCTCATTCCCTCCTCCTGAATGACCACAAAGGGGTTTTCAGTTGACAATTTAGGAACTAATCGAGGTCCACTTGATGAAAATACCAATAGAGAGTCCTTGGGATTACGTGAACAATTCTGAAAACAGAGCCTCAGTGGGTGTCCTTGGTATTTTTGGAAAGATGACAGCGTGGATCAGGATAACCCCACCCCCTCTTTCCTCTCTACGAGACCGCCTCCCTCCCATCTGCTCCCTAATATCACTGCTTCTCCAAAAGGTGAAAATATAAGAAGTAAAAAAAAAAAAAAAAACATGAAAGAAATAATACTAACAGTGGAAAAAAAAGCATGCAAAGCGTTGTGGAGTTTTGCATGGTGATGTTTTTGTATCCCGACCTGCCGCCATGTTGCGCACTTTACCGCTCATCGGCTCTGTCTTTGTTAGCACGTTAGCACGTCAACCAGCTTCTTTTTACATCACCCGTGGTGCCCCTCCCACTAAGCCCCCCCCCCCAGCACTCCCACCTTATGACACGCCCCCCCCCCAACCCCCACCCCGTGCCGGTAGAGCGACAGGAAGCACAACGACGATGCTCGCTTTTTTTTCCCCGCTCCGACGCAAACAAACGAAAAGGTGTGAGCGAGCGCTCCAGAGACCGGCCTGCCATTAGCTGTTAGCATGCCAACAATTTAGAGTGGCGGCGTCCTCCATGTTTGTAGTCCCGACGACGACGACGACGCTCTCTGTCTTCCTGAAAGCATTCCCCAAACCAAAACTCCTCCTGGTCCGGTCGCCGTGACGTGATGTTCGCCATCGATCCGACCCTCCGCTTACATCCTCGTGCTCCGCCCCCCTCCGAGTCAGTATTCATTTGTATTAGTGGGAGGAGTCACAAGAAGGACTTTGACTTTGTTGTTGTCGTTGTTGTTGTTCTGATCGCCATGGAGACGAGAATGTGTAATTATTGTAAATAACCATAAAAAAAAGATGACCTGCATGTTTATCTAGAAAATTCCAGACAAAGTTGACGGCGTGCCGGATTGTCCGGTCCTCTTTAGCTGCCAGGCCGCCACCTTGGCGTCCCGGGGGAGGGGGGGGGGGGGGGGGGGAGTGGGGATGTGTCCTCCTTAGCCGTCTTCTTGGCGTCCCAAACCACCCAGTGGCTCCTCGGCCCAAAGTGCTTCCTCCGTTTTGGCGACTTTGTCTGTCGAATTTTCGGCGCAAGTTCCGCCAAAGAAGGACAACCGATTTGGCCCGGGGCCACACCCGCGCTAGTTATCCGCCTTGTCGGGCCTCCTCGCCCCGGGGCCCCTCCCCCATCCGCCCTTTCGGCCCCCCCGCAGGCAGGCCGACCTGGACAAAGTGCAATATTATTTTGGCGGCGTCAAGGCTCGGCACTAAAGAGGACAGACAGCGGGACTTCCGCTCCGCTAGCCCAACTTTGATGGGAAATGCAACTTGTGTGTTTCTTTTAGTGTGTGTTTGTGTGTGCGTAGTGTAACGTAAAAGCCATCTGTCCCGCCCTCCCAAAACACTTCCCCGTCCCTCGATTGGCAACAGCTCCCTTGCCCTGCCCCCTCCCTCGTGCTGCTGTTGGCTGTTTTGTTTCCGTTGGTGTGACGTGCCAGTATAACCCCCCCTGCCCCAGCCGCCCAACTCCCTGACCAGTCGCTCTCTCGCCCCCTCCCCGTCCAGCCTCCCTCCATGGATCTTTAAGATGACAACTCTATGCAGATGCGTCTTTTCTAAATGTGTCCAACATTTTAAGTTCCAACAAACAAACAAAAAAAAATATATTAAACCCTGACAGAAATATTGAAACATGAAGAAATAAAGAAGGATTGTTCAGTGTTCATACGTCTACTTCCTGTTTCCGTCCCTGTGTGTAAATGGACAGACAAACTTATGTGATGGAAATGAAAGGTGAGGTGGATGTTTACATCATAGCGTGCAAATAGACAGACCATGATGACACAAGTTGAGTGTGACTGGACAAATGGACGTGCGAATGAACAATGTAAACCTGACAAATACTTGAATCTCTGCCAGATGTGGAAATGTGTGTGGATGAGTGACGCGGACCCGCAAGGTTGACGGCTGCTGAGTGAGACGAAATGTATGAGTGGCGGATATCTAGCGGGAAATTAGCAGCCAGATATGAACACAATGGTAAAACACATTTTAGATGTACAAGTGAACAATGTAAAAAATATACACATCCGACTCATGAAATGACAGCGAGCGGGCGAGCCCAAGTTGGCGTGACTTGGTTGCCTGCGGAAGCTACTAGCTACATTCCACATCAATTTATTTCAGCCAAAAACAGGAGAACTTGTCTGGCGTTCAACCTTCACCCTTTAGAGCAGTGACCTCCAACCATTTTTGTCTCACGGACCGGTGAAGACATTTCTTTTTCTATTGCTTTTAAAATGCCAGTTTTAAAGCACTGGTACAACAACGATAATTAGAGAGTCATTCAAAATTTTATTAACGTTCATTTATTTCAAATAGTGTTATTCTACTGCACGCCAGATGTAGAATAAAATAAAATAACACGGCGAACTATAAAGAATGTACCCATGAGGAATAATAATTAGGCTTTATAATGTAAACATAATCATTTAGAAGTTATGACCCAACATACGGCGTTAGCATCATTGTAAAAGATGACACGATTGATTGCTACTTTCATCCGGTGGCTGCCGGCTCGTTATTAGCGACTAAACTACAACTGTTTACGTGGGCAGACTGTGCAAAGTCTGCTTGCGTTTTCATACTTTCCACTTGAGTGCTATTTGTTCAAATGATTCAACGGGTTTCTCGTATTGTCTTGTTTTTGATGACGTAGCAAACGCAACAGCTTCCTCCATCACGTCGCAGTGGAGATACTGTACCACCAGGGGAGGAAGTTCTCTTGTCATAACAGCGTCATCTTCGGATGTCATGGCTGCGCATTTGTTACTTTTACTTTCCAGGGGGAGGAATTCTCTTGTCAAAACAGCGTCATCTTCGGAAGTCATGGCTGCCCATTTGTTACTTTTACTTTGTTTGAATGCTTCTTCCTTCATTTATTGTCGTATTCTGTTTATTTCAACTTTCCAAACAAAGGTAAAAAGAGGTATCCAATTGGCCCGACGTGCACACATTTCCCCACATCACTTCTGATCGTAATTTTGCTCACAGGTGTGTCTCTATGCGGTCCGGTCCGAAGAGTGGTGGTTGGAGATCACTGATTTAGAGGGTCAGCCTTAAGTCTAAAAACAACCCTTGAGTTTAGACTAGCCTCGCCAGCCGGCAAACTTACTCACTCCGCTGTCAGGCTGCGTAGTAGAACCGGCGCGCTCTCCCGTAATCCTTTCCAGGGAGCATGTGCTCGCTCACGCTACACCTCTCTAAATGGGCTGTTCCATGACGTAGGTGACTCAACGGACAGGCCGTGTTTCCTTGAGCAAAGTGAACGGAGATGGATTGCCTGTCGAAATGTGCATTGGTTGGCAGACGTGGGTGAATGAATTGAGACATGATGAACGTTCAAATGGACCATGTTTATATACAGCGTGTACAAATTTTGGAGTGATGTGAGGGGAAAATAAAATACATGTATGGACAGGTGGTATCTGAATGTGTGCGGATGGACAGATGGTTATAATGATGCCTGTGAATGGACAAGCCGATGTTTGCATGTGTGAATTGACAGGTCAAAGTTTTTTTGTGACTTACTTTCTTGTTGGATAGCAATGACAAAAGCAAAGCGTGTTTGTGGAAGTCTTTTAATGCGTGTAAATGAAGTTTGCAGTAGAGTTAGATGTCAAAACACGAGATACAAAATACAAAGTGACATGCGTAGACTCATCATACAAGTGTAAAAAGAAGCACAGTCAATATTAAAACAATAACGTTAAGGACGCGTGTTCCCGGGAGGCCCGTCTCCCGCACATCTTTCATTTTGAAATTCCACTTACCATTGGCTACCTTCCTCTTTGAATGACAGGTGACATCAAGAGTCGCATATGGTAACGCCCGGGCTCGCGTCAAGTCCCGCGAGTGAAGTGACGACGCGCATTTGTCATCAGTTTTATTTTCAGTCCTCAGCGGTTTCAAGTTAACAAATTATCAAAAGACGTTAGAAAAGTCACGTGACTTCAAACTAAGCATACAAACAGTCAAACGCGCTTGCTAACATCATGACGCTAACTACCGCCTCAGCGTCCAGTCAATAAATACAGCAAAAGCTACGCTAGGAGATACAAAGGTCCCTTTAGCACGTGGGGGGCCAGGAGGGTTATGGGTCATCACAGCTCTAAGGACATCTACACACTAGCGCCGCAGCTGCTACTACACACATGAACACGTGTACACATATGTGTCGTTAACACGCTAACTATTCTACACAATCAGAAGGCGGAGCTTCCCGCTCTCACCGTCGGCCAATCCCGTTTGCGTTGGACGACAATGTCCAGCGTCCAATCGTAGAGGCTACCAGTGTTGGGGGCGGGGTGTATGCAAAGTCAAAATCTCGCCCACTCCAAGGCCATGCATGCCTCAACTGCCTTGCCGTAGCTGCGTCCATCTGTCACTCAAATCTCATCAAGTGGGCGTGTCCAGTGAGGCGGCAGCGGGCCAGAGCACGTTGGTGCGCGTTTATGCGTCCAGTTTGTCTCTGGCGAATTAAGCCCCAAGCGCGAACTCAGTTCAAATAAAGGTGCCGCCCGGCATTCCCCCAAAGTTGGGCGGTGGGCCAGCAGCCCTGCGGGACGCCGCCGCAGAGTTGCTGGGCCAGTGGACCTTCATGTGGTGCCTGAGGTTGGACTTAGAGGAGAAGCGTTTATCGCACTGCGAGCACGTAAAGGGTTTTTCCTTGGTGTGCATGCGGCGATGGCAGATGAGCTGGGTGGACACCCGAAAGGATTTGCCGCAGTCCGGGCACTGGTAGCGTTTGGGCTCGGTGTGGATGCGTCGGTGGTTCTTAAGAGACATCAGGTTGGGGAACTGCTTGTGGCACGAGTTGCAGAAGAAGCTTCCGGTCTTGTGGCTGTTCTTGTGGTTGACCAGCGAGCTGGCGTGGCGGTAGGAGCGGCCACATTGGTCGCACACGTGGGCCTTGGGCGCCGCCTGCCGCCCGCGGGCCCGCGCCGCGCCGTCCATGCCCTGCTCTTGCATCAAAGTGAGGTCCAAGCCCGAGCCCCAGCCTGGCCGGTGGCGATGGGGCGGCGGCCTCTGGGGTGCCTGGCCGTGGCTGATCTCCATGTGCAGTCGGAAGCTGGCCTGAGTGGGGAAGGCGCGGCGGCACGAGGCGCAGGTCAGCTCCCGCTGCTTCTGGTGGACCCGCCGGTGGTTGTAGAGCTGCGAGGCCACTCGGAAGCTCTTGCCGCAGTCGTGGCAGCGGTGCCGGCGCGTCTCGGAGTGGATGCGGCGGTGGTTTTTGAGGGCCAGAAGATTGGAGTAGGTTTTGAGACACACGGCGCAGTGGTAGATGCCGAGGGTGTGCGTGTTCTTGTGGTTGATGAGGGAACTGGCGTGTCGGTAGGAGCGTCCGCATTGGTCACACCTGCGCACAGACGCCAACGTTAGATGGCGGGCGGAAGCGCGCATCACATCAAACCGACAGCACTGCATGGAGATTGCGTTAGCGGGACAGTATATGATCTGCAATCCGGCTTAGCCAAAAAAGTTGTAGCGGCCGAAGCAGGGGCCGGACAAGGGGGACCGGCCTCATGGCGCGGTCCCCATCCTCCTAATCTTGTCTACAGGTGGGCCGGTTTCTTTCCCGCACGCACACAAGGACACAACAACATCAGCAGCACAAAGACAAAGTGGATGCTAACTGAAAGCAAACGGGGGTGACTTAACTGGTCTCTCCACTAATTCAATTTGTCCAAACTTCAGAAAAATCCGAATTCCGGCACGCGAATGGTCCCAAGGAAGCCGGATTGGAGATCATATACCTGGAATAGACATGCGCAGAGCTAAATTCATCGTCACTATTTGGACAAGTTCCAAGCATGACAAACAAGTGAGGCCAACTCACGTGTAGCGACACTCGTCGCCCTCTGCCGCGGCGCCGCCCGTCTTCCTCCTGACATCCATGCCTACCTGGTTGTCGCCGCAGCGGTGTCGGGCCAGGCCCGACCTGCCCTGGAAGCTCTTGCCGCAGGTGGGGCAGCCAAACGGGGTGGCGCCTTCCTCGTGGACCTTCTGGTGGTTGCGCAGAAAGCGGGCCAGGCGGAAAGCTTTCCCGCACGTGTGGCAGATGTGTTTCTTGCGCTGCGTGTGGATGCGCATGTGGTTGCGCAATGCCATGTAGTTGGTGTAGGGCTTGTCGCAGAAGTTGCAGCGGAAGTCGCCCGTCTTGTGCGTGTGCTTGTGGTTGAGCAGAGAGCTGGCGTGCTTGTAGGCGCAGCTGCACAGGTCGCACGCGTAAGGCCTTTCGTCCGAGTCCAGGTCCACGGAGCTCCTCTCCATGCTGACGTTGGCCGAGCTGCCGGCCGACGACGAGGACGGCAGGTGCTGGGCGGGGCAGTCGTGCGCCGCCAGCTGCTCCGCCGACGAGAAGCCCTCGCAGCAGCCGTCGCACTCAAAGTCCATCTGGGCGCCCGGACCCTGCGGGCCCTTGCACAGGCCCGCCGTGGTGTGCGTGGCCAGCTGCCTTTGGGTACGGAAACCCTTGCCGCATTCCTGGCAGTTGTGCTTCTTCTGGGCAAAGTGGAGGCGCAGGTGGTTCTTCATGGCCAGCCTATTGGGGTACGTGGAGTTGCACACGTTGCAATGGTACTCGCCGATCTTGTGGAGGTTCTTGTGGTTGGCCAAGCTGCCCGCGTGCCGATACGTCTTGCCGCACTCCTCGCAGGCGAAAGGTCGCCGACCGCTCTCGGCCGGGTCGAACTTTTGGGGCCTGGACGTTCCGGCCGAAGAGTAGGGCTTTTTGAAGCCCTGCTGAGCGTATTTGACACCCATGATGGGGCCCTTTGACGACTCCCCTCGCATGCTCGCCATCTGAGATGGGCCGGGCTGCTGGTAGCGAGAGCCGTTGGGGCCGGTCCGGACCAGTCCTTTGGCCCGGTGTTCTTCATGGAGACGGAGGTGGTTAATCAGCTGTTTTTGGATCTTGAAGGCCTTTCCGCATTCTTCGCACTTGTGCCTGTAGTTGGAAAAGACATGCGTCAATTTTGCATATCTATTCATCACATGAGCACAATTCAGGCATTTTGGACCGAAAATAAAAACAAGAGAGACGTGATGTTGGCTACATGGCAAAAAAATCAGTAGAGGACGCAGTTGATACAAGCCCAACAAGTCAACGTTTTTTCCACTGTAAAATAAAAGAGTAGGGATAGGCCAGGGGTCGGCAACCCAAAATGTTGAAAGAGTCATATAGGACAAAAAAAAAAACTAATATGTATGGAGCCGCAAAAAAATAAAAGCCTTCTATAAAACTTACAATGAAGGAAACTGTCGGAGACTGGACTGTCTCAGAATTGTTTGTTATTCATTCCTTTGTTGTGTGTTCACAAACGCCCCCATAGAATTTATTTTGTAATTTCCTCGCTTGATTTTTTTGTTTTGGTGCATTATTTTCACTTTTCTTAGTGTCAGTGAAATGATCATGAATTTCCGTTTTTTGGAGGCCGTCTTTGAACGCCTCACGAGTCGAACAAGACGAGAGAAGGCACGGAGTCGGACGCAGACGTGTCTGTTTTGTCGAGACTGAAAAGCATAAATAAAGTGTACGTTCTAAAAAACCAACACCACAGCTCTCCTTTTTCGGAGCTGCAACATGTATCTATATTTATTTGAGCTATATTAGCCTACTATCAAAATCTTTTTCTATTTTCAATTTTTTTTTATAAAGCTCCAGGGAGCCACTAGATGTTGCTAAAGAGCCGCATGCGGCTCTGGAGCCGCGTGTTGCCGACCCCCGGGATGGGCCAATACAGATACCAGGTATCAGTATTAGGCTGCCGATACCAGCCATCGATCCATTAGCTAAAATGATCTAACAGCGCAAATCCTCCTCCACCACTAGTTGGCACTACACTGTGGCGGTTTGACACACTGCCGAATCATCATGCACAGAGGGCGGCCATGTCTCAGAGGTACAGAGGGTCGTCCGGTAACCGCGGGGTCTGCTGTTCGAATCAAGCTCTGTCTGAATCATGTGCCGCCGTGTCCTTGGGCCCACCTTGCTTCCAGCACCTCTCACACTGGTGTACGGCTTGGTGTGAATGATTGGCGGTGGGCCCAGGGCATGTATGGCTACATGCAAAGCTTACCGCCACTATAGTGTGAATGTGTAAGTGCATGAATAATGTGTCCTTTGTGAGCGTTTTAGGTGTCCAGTGTCACAATTATCTGTCCTTGTGTTGACATTTTATGTATCAAACTACTATTCGGTGGAAAAGTGAAAACGGTGGCCATACCTCTTGAGGTCAAAGTGAGTCCTCTGGTGATTCTTGAGGGCCAGCAGGTTGTAGTAACGCTTCTGACACACCAAGCAGCGGAACACACCCGTCTTGTGGGACTTTTTGTGGTTGAGGAGGGAGCACGGGTGTCTGTAGCCTCGCCCGCACTGGTCACACTTGTGGGGTTTGTCACTTTGGTCCACCATTGACCGCCGCCCATTCCCGGCGATGTCACGGCTTCCGCCCGCAACCCCGCCGCCCATGCCATCGCCCCCGGACATCCCTTTTGCGCCACTCAGGACCTGCTTATTCAGCGTGACGGCCCGATTCTTGCCGGGACACAGGTGGGTGATCAGGTGGTGACGGTCCGCAAAGAACATGCCGCAGTCCACGCAAATGTGGCTGCGCCCGTCCATCTTGTCGTTGCCGTTGGCCGAAGCGCCGCCGATACCCTGTTGTTGGCCATCGGGTCTCTGGGGACCGTGGACGAGTTGGTGATTTAGAAGGTCTTGCTTCCTGGAGAAGCTTTGGCCACACGTGGAGCAGATCATCCTCCAGTCCTGTTCCAGATTGGACGGTCCGGGACCGGAGGGATTATTGGCGTGACTTCGCAGATGGCTGCGCAGGGCTCGGAGGCTGGCGTAATGGTTCCCGCACACGGAACACTGGTAGACTTCTCCGTCGTCGTCATCCTTGTCGTTGGTTCCCATCCTCTTGCCTCCGGTCTGGGAGTACTGTCGCTGACTGCTTCCTTCCTTTACACTGCCTGGGGGTACGGAGCTGCCACTGGAGCTGTGGTAATTCATGTTGCCTATAAAACCGTTGGACATGTTACTCTGCTGCTGTGGGGGCGGCTGACCACGGCGGGGGCACATGTGCGACTTGATCCCGGACACATCGGCGTACATCTCGCCGCAGTCGGCGCACACGTGGCGGTCGGCCTGCCGATGGGCGGAACCCCCGTCGAAGCGGTCGTGGAACTCGAGCGAGTCCAAAGCACTGTTGTGACTGCCGTCCGGTACAAAGTGGGCGGGGTCCGTGAGGTTTCCCGGCAGCGAGATGGGCGTGGTGGCGTCACTGCTTTCCTGCACGTAGCTCTGCTGAGAGTCCAGCGTCAGCGGCTCTGGAGATAACCAATCGTTGCCGTCGCCCAGGGGCTGGTTGGAGGACCGCCCCTTGTGGCTTCGCAGGTGGCTATGTAGCGCGGCCAAGTGAGGGTACTGCTTACAGCAGATTGTGCACTGATAGTGGCCCGTCTGATGACAGCGCTTGTGGTTGACCAGACTGCCCGCGTGCCGGTAGCTCTTGCCGCACTCGCCGCACTTGAAGCGCCGTTCGCCGTCATCCGGAGAACTGGCCTGGGCCACGCGGCCTCCCGACGATGACACCGAACCCTGGGAAGCGGAACTTAATGCTTCCGAGTTGAGTATGGAGCTATCCTGGCCGTGGGAGGCGGGATGGGGATCGTGGGTCAGGTAGTGTACTTTGAGGGTCTCCAGGTCCGGATGTCCCGCCCCACAGTAGGCGCACGTATATATAGGATTGTTGACGGGAGGGCCCATGATGGGGTCGTAGGGACCCCTTTTATCGCCGGGCAAAGGCGGCAGGGGTAGAGGGTCTCCAAGAGCCGGAGTGTATGCCGGAGATCGAACCGCGCTCAGATTGTGAGGCATGAGACCGGGAAAGCTCCGGGACAGTCCGAGGGACGGCGAGGTGGTGTTGTGTAGGAGGATGTGCTCCTGGAAGTCGGCCTTGTTGGGAAGCGCAATCTGGCACAAGTGGCAGAAGCAGGAGTTGGCGTTGTCGCTCTGGGTGGCCTGAGAGCCGCCGCCCCCACCTCGCTCGGACTGGTGGAGGCCGCCGCCACTACTGCTGCTGCTCACCATGGACGCCGCGGGACTCTTGAACTTCGAGTGAGTTCTCTCGTGGCTGTTGAGGGCGGCCAGGTTGCTAAACTGTTTGAAGCACACGGAGCACTTGAAGCTTCCTTGCTGGTGACACTTCTTGTGGTTGACCAAGCTACCGTGGTGCCGGTAGGTTCTGTCGCACTGGTCGCACTTGAACGGTCGGTCCCAGGCGTCGTCCGACTCGGGGGAACTTTTGGTACCTGGGTGGCCCTGCAGGCCGCTGTTGTTCAAATGGGGACGCCCGAAGCCGTCCGAGAGGTCCTGGCCGAGGGCGTAGTCCCTTTCGTGAGGACCTCCTTCCTCGGGTACCTCCTCGCTCTCTTCTTCGGCGTGAGCGCTACTTGGGGACAAGGTGTGTATGCGAAGGTGATTTTTGAGGGCAACCGCGTTGGGCAGGGTGCGGGTGCAGACGGGACACTGGAAGGAGCCCACTTCGTGAGACTTTTTATGGTTGGCCAAACTAGCTGCGTGCTTGTAAATTCGTCCACACTGTTCGCACTCAAAACGTCCACTTTCTCCTTGCTGGTAATGCGCTTTCATATGTTCTAGAAGACTTGGAGTACTGGGGCAGACCATATCACATTCTTTACAGGGGAAACCCTTGGCACGACTCATATCATGCATTGCCATAGTACTCTGGCGCCAGTCTTCATGGGGGAGACACCACGGTGCTACCGCTGGTGACCATTGGAGCGGGCGGGAGGGGCTTTCGCTTGGGAGGGTCTTTGCTCGTCAGTCGAGTGCGCTGGCCATGCCCCCTGGCAGGTGGCCTGTGAGGCGTTACTATGGAGACAAGAATGGGTGGGGGGGAAAGTGACGTCATAATGTGTGGTTTGTCTAACGTGGGAGAAATAATCATTCGTGTTCCACTCGTCTCACGGCATTCATGTGTCTGGTGTGGGGGGAAAAGACTGGGAAAGTTAGGGAATTATTTTTAAAAAATAATATACCGTATTGGCCCGAATATAAGACGGTGTTTTTTGCATTGAAATAAGACTAAAAAAGTGGGGGGCGTCTTATATTTGGGGTCTAGACATTATACCCATTCAGGACGCTAGATGGCGCCAGATACCATTGAAGCGAATGCTGAACTTGACTCCCCAGGCCAAAGTGAACCCCTGCCACGAAGAATAAAAATAAAAATACCGATAGCACGAAGAAGAAAAAAAAAAATAGCGGTAAGAAAGAAAAGAGAAGAAAATAATAGAAGAGATAACAGAAAATGGAGAAATGTAGTGAGAATCTGGAGAAAAGTGGGACGAAGATCGGCCAGGTTAACCGGCAGCTGAGAAGTTATGATGTCATTTACATTTCAAAAACCAGAAGCCATTCATTTACGAATGTGAATTACACTTTAGATTTGAATGAGGCAAAATAACATGCTTTTTCTCTCAAATATATTGTTATAATCATTTGTTTCAGATGTACTGCAATTATTTTCTGTGTAAAAATTAATTTGGTGTTCAAAAAGTCTTTTTTCAAACTTGAGTCTTGAAAAAGAGGGAGTCGTCTTATAATCAGGGCCGTCTTATATTCAGGCCAATACGGTATATTTTTTTAAACCATGAACATTTGGAACATTGCACAAGCAAATAGGTTAATTGGAAACACGCAAGTGTCATGATTGGATATGAAAGGAGCATCCCCGAAAGGTTCAGTTATTCACAAGCGGCGACGGGGGGAGGTTCACCCCATTTTGTGAATATTTATTTGCATAAGAAAATAGTCCAAAAGTTTAAGAACAACGTTTCTCAATGTACAACTGCTAAAAAAAAATGTGGGAAATGTATTCTCATCGGTGGTCCGTTGTATCATCAAAAAGATTTTGAGGATCTGGGGAAACCTCTGCATATAAGCAGCAAGGCTGAAAACCGACATTGAACGCCCATAACCTTCGATCCCTCAGGCCACACTGCATTAACAAACAAGCATCTTTTTTTTGTAACGTATGTTGCCACGTCGGCTTGGGAACACGTCAGAAAACCAATGTCAGTTAACACAGTCGGTAGCTGCATCGACATATGCAAGTTATAACTCTTAAGTCTCCTAAACAGTATGACAGACCTGTCCTGCACTGAAAATGGACGGGCGGCGCGTTACGAGCACAAGATAGAACGGACACCGGTGAGCAACTCAAGACTTGTACATCAAGCACGAATGGGAGAGAATTCCACCAACAAAACTTGAAGAGTTAGTGTCAATTGAATTTTCAATAGGAGATGCAAAAAAACAAATTATTCGATAGCTGCAGACCTAATTAATCAAGGTCCACCGTATTAGCAACGTGACAAAAGGCCCTCATCTTTGTGTAGGATGAGCACTTCAAACGCCTCTCAAATCCCCCATAAATTATGAAAGAACAACTGTAAAGTACATTAGCTATCGAGACACATATTCTATTCTAGCGATTAGGGCGTGGGAGTGAGTGAATGATTCAGGACCAAGCTGTGTTCTGAATTATTCACTCATTCACTCGCTGTCTACTCCCTAATCACTCCAAAGGGATTTTTCGTTGACATTTTAGCAAACCATCTGCAGCTACGATCACCCTGCAGTGTATGATGCCCAATTGAACTTTTTTGTTGTTTTTGAATCTGATATTGTTATGTAGTTCATTCCCAAAAATAATTATGACCTATAAAGCAAACGCAACACACCCACAAAGTGACACACCTGCGCACAAAACACACATTGTGCACAGTGCGTTTGGCGAAGTAAATATAGTCCTCGTGTCGGTTTCTGTCCAGACACATTATGTGGCAATTTCAAAGATGTTGTGCTACCGAAGTTTACATTTTCATAACTGAATGATTTCATGCCATCTAGTCATCATTGACTGTTTTCGGCTCCTTCATCAGCCACGGCTTTTTGCGCCTGTTTGTTCTGTCAGCTCACTATGACATTTGTTGTCTTTTGATGACGTGGGGGTTGAATAAGCGCGCTTGAGAATCCAGACTGTAGTTGCATTGGTAATTAATATCCACATATGATCGGGGTCTGGGGAAAAAAATCTGAAAAATACTCTACTCATTGACAGGGGAAAAAAGATACATTTGAGCAATAAATAAAAGTTAATTGACGTGCAGTTTTCACATAGCCATAGTCCATTTCATATTAGGAGGAACTAAGTAAAGGATCTCCAACACTGCCAGAGACGTCTGATGTCTTACAACTCCATTAGTGTTTCCATGGCAACATGTCAGCAAACATCACTGACAAGAAATAAACTCGTTTAATTGGCATGCACGTGTTATTGTTTACGTGAAAAGTTGCCAATCGCTTTCTTTGACTGACGTGCTGATGCAATGAAGGAGAAAAATGGAGAGGGGAGCAAGAGCGGGCCGCGGGAGGGGGTGGGGGCGCGCCTGACCTTGGCCCGACTCCAGCACGCATCTGTCGGACAACGCTGAGCATCTTCCCCGCCGCACGGTTCTCCCCTTGGCGAAGCTTCGTTCATCGCCTCCCACCTCCATCATCAGCACAAACGAGCCCGCAGAGGGTTCGGTTACGTACATACGAGAATGAAAAAGACTTTTGAGCAGCAAGACGCCGCCGCCGCCGCCGCCGCCTCGCTCCCCGGACAACTCACGCCATAAATGACCCTGGGCCATGAGAACCCACTGGGGACCACAGCAGTGTCGAAGAACATGGTTGACTTTGACGAAAAAGGCCATTGCGCGCGTCAACCATGAGCAGCCCGATAACGTTAGCTCACCGGGTCGCTGCTTAGCACCTGACTTGTTAGCCGTTCAGTAAGCAAGCAAACCAACAGACAGACAAACGGTATAAGGCGCACTCTGCAAATGCACGCACACGCAAAGACGCTAGGTGTTATCCGCAATCGATTAATTGCGACCAGAGCAGCCTCGGCCGGCCGGGTGTTAGCTCGTCCGCTAGCTGCCGAGCTAACCGAGCTAGCCCTGCAGCTACACAAAGATGTCGAGTCGACCCTCCGAGCTCGGCCCCCATCAAGTGGGGAGGGAAAGCTGCTTTGCCAGCTTCAAACTTACCCCTCCGGCGCCCTCCGCGTCCCGCTAAGTGAAGCGATCTGCGTCGGCGTGCAGATGCAAAGGCGAAACGTTGCGCCGTCACCGACGAACCATTTTTGTTTTGTTTGGCATTTGCCGCTTTGCTTTTCCACACTCGACTTTTGCCTCTTGGCTGTCCGCCGCCGCGCCGCCCGCCGCTACGACAACGACGACGACACACTTCCTGCCGCGCACCGCGTCATCATGCGCGCGGCACGACTACGACGATGAGCAGGAAAATAAGACAAAGCAAGCCAGTTGATGGTTTGCTCTCAACAAGCGTTTTCATTTTCATTTTCCACATCAGCGGGAGAGGCCGTGCCGAGCCGATCCGAACGCAGCCGAGCCGGCCCGAGCGGCAAAGAGAGCAGCGCCATGTTGATTTCGTGGCCCGAGAGAATTTATTTTGTTTTTGTCCCCATTTAAGACTTTAGCTGTGCTTTGCTGTTATTGTTGTTATGTTTCTGCGATTACAAACTAAAATAAATATTCTCGTTCAACACCACACACTATTTAATGCACCGTCTGCCATCATGATCGAACAACGAGCACGTCGCAATGGCGCGCCTCGACTACATGTCCCAGAATGCAAGGTGCGATGACGGCATATTAATGCGCTTTCGCAGCAGATCAAATCGCGCCGCTCCAGCAGACAACAATGGGGCCCGTCGAGGTAAACTTTATTTTAGTTCTTCCCCCCCCAAATTTCGACAAATATTTTCTTTTGTGCACAAATGTCAAAACTTGTCCGCCCGACGTCTCTCGTGCAGCTATACATTTATATTTGTATCAGGGGCGAATGTAGACTGAGAGGTTTAGAGGTGCTGAGCTCCAGCCAGCAAGATCAATGATACTGCTTTATGCCATTTGAACGCAATTTAATTCTCACATTTATGTGAGAAGCATAACAATTTTTTCACAAAGCCTGTAACTGAACCATAATATCTGATGGTGGAGATTTAAATTGAATATGGCCCTGAACGATCCGGGTCACGGCGTGACAACGAGCAGGAGACGTATTGTGTTAAAACATGACATATGTGTTAATGATCTGGTGATGTGGCATATTCATGAGCAGGTTGTGGTGTTCAAGACTGAGCGACATGTTAATGGGCATGTGACATGTCCACAGTTGCTGCACATGTCGGTGTTCTCTCAAAGTTTTTCACCATGTGGACGCTTTCTTGCGGCGGGAAACAATTACGGGGAGATCGCCATCTTCAGGTGAGAGGTGCGAGGATGATGATGATGATGATGTTGATGATGATGATGAACCTGAAGGAGGAGGTTGTTCTGTCAAGTTTGTGCGCAGCTCTGAGCCCTGATACATCGGAGGCAGGTCGGAAGCCCGTGTTGACGTTTTCAGGTGAGCAATGTTCTCTCCATCTTGGTTGAGGCCAGTGTCTGCCATCTAACTGTCTGTGTGTCGTGCCCCTCAGCTCATGACGGTCCAGTGTTCTGCCTGGAGTCGTTTGGCGGCAATCTGCTGAGCGCCGGGGATGGATCGGTCAGCGCCTGGAATTGGGCCGACCTCATCAAGAAGGTAGCGCAACGCAATGGCGGGGTCACCGCAACGTGTGACTCACTGTTGCACTTTCTTGCGTTTGCCTTTCAGAACGTTAAAGCTGTGTGGACAAGAAGACCGGAATACAAGTCAGTGTCGTTTTCCAACTTGGCCTGGCTCGCTCTTAAGCTTACGGCAGTTCATATGATTGGGCGCTCTCTCTTTCACTCCTTGTTCAGAGCCAGCATGGAGATCCCCGAGATCAACGCCATGGTCATCAACCCTAGAGTGAGTACTGAAGGTCTACGTACTAGTACTTTGTCCTTACTAATACTGTCTAGTTCCACTAAATGTAACTACGTTCACGACAGGACAACAGCGTGGTGTTTGGCGGCGGTGACAACAACGTTCACATCCTGGACCTGGAGCACGGCGTCTTCAAGGTGGGCCCGAGGAGGCGTGGCAACATCGCTAGTCGGCGCCCAATGTTGACGTTTGTCCGTCTCTGCTCCCAGTCCGTCTTCAGGGGACACTCTGACTACATCCACTGTCTGAGTGTGAGGGAGCGGGAAGGTGAGGTTCTGTCGGGCAGCGAGGATGGCGCCGTCAGGATGTGGGGTGAGTACCGAGTGACAATTCAACAATTCCAACTTCCCCGGGATTCAACATTTTCCCATTTTAAAAATTCATTTTCTGCCAGAATTCCACATTTTCCAAGTCCAAAAACTCCCAATCATCCCCGGAATTTCATTTTCAAAGTGCCACGTTTCCACATTACTAGTCTCACATTTTCCATTTTAACCATTCAAAGAATTCCATTGGCATTTCGGTTCAGCACAAATGCGGTTGTCTAATCTTGTGTCCAGACACCAGGACGTCTCAGTGCGTTCACTGCGTGGAGGTGCACAAGTACCAAGTAAGACAACGTCAACACGGGACCGCAGCTAGCTGTTAGTTAGCATGCCATTTTTTTTCAGCTCCTCGTCTTTCCTTGTTCGTCAGAAATGTGCCCGCCCCCAGTTTGGCAAGTGGATCAGCTGTTTGACCACCGACTCAGATTGGATGGTGAGACTTTTTGACAGGACGGCGAACCTCCGCCGTTGGTGGCCAACGGCCTCGGCGTGATTGTGGTGTCGTTGCAGCTGTGCGGCGGCGGCCCGTCACTTTCCCTGTGGCACCTTCGCTCCCTGACGCCGACGTCCGTCTTCGCTTTGAGCGGCTGCCAGAGACGAGCCACATTCTATCAGGACATGGCGAGTAAAAATCCACCTCGGCAACTCGCGCCGCGCCGCCCCTCCTTCAATCCGCGTCAACAGTCCCGTCCCATCTCGACGCAGATTCTGGCAGTGGGCCAAGGTCCCACCGTGTCCCACTGCCTGCTGGGGGGACAGGTCAAGGCTCAGATCCCGTGCACGCCCAACAACATCAACAGCCTGGAGCTCAACACCAACAGCGCCGAGCACCAGGTATGTGCAGTCCTCGGTTGTCACACTAAAATTGAGTAATTTAGTCATTTTTCACGTGCTGCGTGAAATCTGTCTCAGGTGTTGACGGTGGCAGGAAGCAGCCAGTTCGTGGACGTGTTCACCAACGTGTCTTACAGAGCCTTTTCACTATGCTTTTGATGCACACGTCAACTTTTTTCCAATTTTTTCTTTTTTTTTTATGGCGTGAATAAAACGTGTGGTCTTCAGTCAGGTGTTTTATTTGTGTATTAAAAAATAAAATAAAAATAAGGAGAGGTTGCCGTTTAAAGATGCTGGTTGCGGCAGCGAGATCACGCGGCGGACAAACAGGCCTGGCGGACGCTCTGTGCCCACGTGTGCAGAATCTCTGTCAGCGAATGCTTGTCGGGAAGCTGCAGCAGCTTGGATGCCAGGGTCCTATGCACCGCCTGCAGGAAATGGTTGGCGCCTGCGCACACAAGTCGGCACACAGCCACACATTTTTACAGCAGGACTAGATCATTCCTGGACTAAAAAATCCCTTTGCAAGGATTAAGGAGTCGGGAATGAGAAATGCTTTGCAATCAGTCGTCATTCCTGACTTGCCAAAGTGGTGCTTTTAGCTACCAGTTGAATTTGTTTTGAGACCATGCCCATAACTCTAAACGTTTTGGGAACATCTAGTCAGGTAAATAGCACTCTATAATATTTAGTTCATAAAACACACAGTAATGGATGAAAATTGCATTTGTGCAATCAGAATTGAACTGCTTTCAGCTGTTGAAGGGACCTGACATTTTATGCAGTACTGCCCCCTGCTGTTGAATGAAAGTGATGCCAAACTGCCCTTGCCCCCCCCATTGCGAATGTCATGTGACTTAGCACCCCAATAGAAACAATGCTAACAATTAGCATGTCAATTGTATTTTGCATTGATTGTTAGCATTAAGCTATGTCGCCGTTCATAAAGCAATCTCCTGTTTAGGTTCAGGCAAAGCTTCAATGGGAATAAATTCAACAACTATTCAGCATTTACCAAAGTTTTGCTTATGAGCAACGAAAAACGAGTTGACTTTGCTGCCACCATACCGAACTTCTTTTTCTATGGTGTGCTCAAAAGACCCCCCTCCACCCAAAAAAAAAAAGACCAGAGATGTCTAATATCTACAGAAATTCCTAAGTCAGGTCACTTATATATGAAGGTGCCACTATGGGGGGTGTGGAGGGGGGGGGGGGTGTTTTGCTCACCGTACTGGTCGGCGTGGTCGGACCAATAGGGGCTCTGGTCCGGATAGTCTGCGGGAACGCTGAGCTGCAGCGGCGGAACGCTCGGAAGGTTTTTGTCCTCTGTGGCAAAAAAGAGGTTAGAAGAGAGCGCGGGGCGGGGGGATCAACACACAAGGTGTCTTAGTATCTCACCCAGCTTGCAGAGCAGGTGCACGGCCCCATTGTTGCTGCAGTGGGCCGGGTCCAGGTGCACCAGGAACTTGACATCCAGCCGGGCCACCTCCCCCTGCAGGATGTTGGGGACCGTCTGACGCTCGTCCTCGTCTTGCTTCCTCTTCCGTGAAAGAACCAGCGGACCACTGAGAGGGAAGCCACGAAAAGTCGGGTATGGGAAAACTGGTATACGTTTGCGCGTTGGCTTTGTCACAGATTAAAAAAAATAAATATTTGCGGATTTGGAAAAATCATTCCATGCGTAGGAGGACTTGGAGCAGGGGTGTCAAACACATTTCACATTGTGGGCCACATACGGACTCGGTCGATGTCATGTGGGCCGGACCATTGACATTATACCATACTCTGCTATAAATAATCAAAATATCATGTCTTTAAAGAAGCATTGGCACATTGATACCGTCTGCTGTGTCGGGTCTGTGTCAGTGACAGACTGAGACTGCTGTTTTCTTCTCTGATCAAAACAGTGTTGTCTTCTACTCTGATATGAACGTCTGCCCCTAGCGGATAATCAATGAATTGCATTTTATTAAAAATATTCATTCTGTGTCTTTCATGCATTTTTTCAGTTTTAAATTATCCTGCGGGCCAGATCGAACCTCCACGGGGGCCGCATGTTTGACACCCCTGACTTAGAGTGTAACACAGAGTTGTAACAGTTTGACTTGAAGAGCCGCAGAAAGGCAGACAAGTGGAAAGAAATTTTGAAGGTTCTCGTGCATTTTAGGCTCATCCAGAGCACGACATCAAACTTTTTGGGGAGCCGCTCTTTTGATAGATGTGTCGTGTGCAGGCACGCGACTTACGTGATGGGCGGTCCGTGAATGGCGGCCATGGCGGGGGCAAAGGTGCGGTGTAGCGAGTGGTTAAATACGGGCGAGCGCAGATTGGCCATGACGGCGTCAAGTAGCGGCTGGCACAAATAGGGCTGCTTGGGTGGCAGCGGCGGCGGGGGCGTCGGCTGACCAAAAAGCACACAGACGCAGACGCGTAAAGATTGGGGGCGGGGGAAGGTGGGGGTGATGATGTAAGAAGGGGGCATGTCTTACCACGGCCATGTCATTCTTCAGCTTCTCCAACGCGATCTCACACTTTTGGAGCGTTTTCAGAGGACACCTGAAGGTCAGGAAACTTAACACATTCAGTACCAGCCAATTCTAGACCAAGTCTGAAAAGACGTTTAAAAACGTCTATGGGAGTGAATGAGTTCAGAGGACTGTCGCAGTGGTCGCACTCACTCGCCGCCTGTTACCATGGCGACACGCACCACGAAACCCATCATGGTGACGCGTCGACATGGTAACATCACCTTGCTGACGGTTGCGACAGAAACGTGGACTAGCAGACTGTTGCCATGGCGACACTGACTAGCTGTACCCATGGTAGCATCACCTCGATGAAACAGGAGGCGGTTGGCATGGGAACGTGTGCCAGCTGACTGTCACCATGGTAACATGTACTCTCGTCTGATCAATTGCCCAGTCCTAGCACACTTTGAGTTTCACCTCGTGTTGGGGTCCGTGAGGATGTTGAGGAGACTCTTCATCTTGCTGAGGTCCTTCTTTCGCTCTGACGACGACAAGTCAAAAGGTTACTCACAGGACGTGCGCTCACATCGAGGACCGCCCCGCGCCCCCGCACCTTCGTTCTTGTCAATCTTGTTGATCATGCGGCGCAGAGGCTCGATGTATTTGGAAAGCTGCTTGAGTTTTTCCATGTACTGCTGATCCTCCTGGGACGCCGCCCCCGCGGGACTCATCACGGAGTTTGGGTTTCCTGTTGGGAAGTCATAGAATCAGATGGGGTGTGTGTGTGTGTGTGTGTGTGTGTGTGTGTGTGTTAAATGGGCTGTCAAATGGCGCTTTGACCTTTGGTACTTAAAGCGCTCTCCACTGTTTACTCATTTACTTGCTGACGACGCAGTGACAGGAGCAATTGGGGGCTCAGTAGCTTGCTCAAGGAGACTTCATCACGGTCGCAGTGTGTGTGTGTGAGTGTGTGTGTACCTGGAGTGCTAAGTGGGCCGGGCGAGGGGACCCCATAGTTCTGGGGTGTCCTGGCGGTAGATGGACTCTGTGAGGGCTGAGGGGAGGGGCTGGGCTGGAACCCCCCTGGAGACGGCGTGGGACCCGAGCTGCAGACAGGAAGTTACCAAGGAAAAGGGCACGGACAGGGAGGCAGTATGCAAACAGGGAGGCGTCGACGACACCTGCTCTGGCCTGTCACAATAACAATTTTTTTTCCTGGATGATGAATCTCCCCAGAAACTATCACGAAAAATGACACTACAGTGATCCCTCGCGATTTCGCGGTTCGTTTATCGCGGCTTCAGTGCATCGCGGATTTTTTCAAACATATTCTTTTTTTTTTTTTTTTTTTTTAAAGTCCGCGAGAAGCAGCGAAAGTCAGCAAAACAACAGCGAGTCACAACATATACAGTACAGTACTGTACTACATGTATATGTTTACTGTATTTTGTTATTCATAAACTAACCTAACTTATACATGTTTAAATCTATTAGTATACAGCATTAAGCCATGTTAATTACTTCAAAATTTACTTCTACATGCATGTATACCATTAAATTTGGCCTTATAAAAATTATGTACATGTACCTATATGGAGGGGGGGTGGGGGGGGGGGTCGCTACTTCGCGGATTTTCGTTTATCGCGGGTGGTTTTGGTCCCCATTAACCGCGATAAACAAGGGATTACAGTACAGTGGTTTTTTATTATTATTATTATTATTTATATGCTCATTACCCGTGAGATTTTTCTACCGTAAAATGGGTTCATTGGCTCAAACCAAGGTTGAGTTCTAAGTGATCTGGCAGGCATAGCGAATGTTTTCAGAACTCATAGTGCAAAAGCAAGAAATGAAATTGTGCAAAAAAAACAAAAACAAACAAACAAACAAAAAAACAGCCCCATAGAGGATCGCTGTTTGCCGAATGATGCTTAACATTAGCGCCACTTGGCTATTATCATCATCAATGATACACTACTGCATCTCACTAAAAACACGAGATAAATTGCCCGTGTACAAGACTTGCGAACCAAATGGGAAAAAAGCCATTTCATCCCCGGTATGCGTGTGTGTGTGTGTGTGTGTGTATTGACTCCCACAGCGGCCAACAAGTTGAGAGACAGCGGAGGGAAGCAGCAGCACGAGCGAACATTGATGATGACGGTAAACAAACAAACATGCAAATGACTATTTATCAAGTCCCCAAAAAACTATCGCGTCCATTTTTTCCTCATCAAAGTCAAACTAGTAATTAGCCCAACACGTGCTCATACCTGGCCGAGTTGGGCTGCGAGGTGGGAGGCTGAGGAGACGGCTGCGGGGGCGGAGGCATGGACTGTGGGGTCTGGACCTGCACTGGCGAAGGTGACGACATCATGGCATGCTGCTGTACCTGCCAGGACCAACCCAACGGATGATTGACAGAGCCTGAAAGGTCACGGGTTTCAAGGTCATACCTGCTGCGTCACGGCGGTGGCGTTGGGGGGCGGGATGGCCGGGGCCAGCGGAGGACGGGGCATCCGGGCCGGAATCTGCATGTTGGGACGTACCAGCTGGACGGAAGAGGAGGCGTGATTCACGGCGTCGGTTCCTTATCCGATTCCCACCTGTCGGCCGTGACTCACTTGTCCTGACGCGGCCGCCATCTGATGCTGCTGCTGCTGCTGCTGCTGCTGCTGCTGCTGCTGCAACGCTGCCCGGGCCTGCACACACATATTCAAGTCGGCATTGTGAGGGAAATGGTAGGGGGTTGAGGGTGCTTGGGTCAGGGTTTGTTGGAATATTGAGGGTCAGCGTTGGGCGACAAACAGCGTAGTGCTGAAGCTTGTGTAAGGGGGGGGTTCAGGGATGGAGCGTATTCTGACCTGGAAGGCCTGCTGCATCTTGAGCTGGTGCTGCTGCTGACTCAGCGAGTTGATGGGGACGTGCTGGGCGGTCGCCATCTGCCCGGCTAGAGACTGCGGCACCATGGGGGCCTGCTGCTGCTGCTGCTGCTGCAGGAGCGGCTGCATGGGGCCCGGTTGCGCCTGCTGCTGGACCATGTGCTGAATAGACTGCGCGTGCTGCTGCTGCAGCTGCAACTGCACCATCTGCTGCTGCTGCTGCATCCTGGACTGATGCAGCTGCAAACACAGGAAGTGGCAGCGGGTGAAAGGGACTGGGAACCTGGTTCTAGTAGTACCTGGTTCTGCTGCTGCTGGTTTTGCTGCTGTTGGTTCTGGTGCATTTGCTGCTGCTGCTGCGCTCTCATCTGCTGCTGAACCTGGAACTGCTGCTGCTGGAACTGCTGGAACTGCAAGTTCTGTTGCTGTTGCTGCTGCTGCTGCATGGCCAACTGGGCGGGACCCCCCACTGAGGACCGGGACCAGGATTAAGGGAGAATGCGAAAAGAGTGTCGCGTCAATTCTCCAACATAACCATGAGCACATTCCCATATGGGGACGGAAGGCAAACGTCTTACTTGGGGTCATTGACCCCAAAGAAAGCAATATATGGTCGAGGGAACTAAGGTGAACCAATACAGAGAAAACATTCAGATGCTGGTTTGATCCATGTTCTTTAGGTCTGAAGCACAGATGTCCTTTTACTAATGTTTGAATGATGTCGGACCCCTCGGGTCCAAATCAAGTTAGCGAACATAACCTGACGACATCATGCGCCGCCCATGTGAAGTCATGTGACTCCGCAGGCAAGTGAGCATGCGGCTTGGCACGGAGAAGAAATCCACTCACGGGGTTGCGGGTTTCCAGAAACCCCCGGCATGGCATGCTGGCCAATCTGCATGGGCGTCATGGCCCCCCGTCCCCCGACGGGGGCGCCAGCGGGACGGGGCCCCATGCCGATGGCGCCCGGGCCCCCTCCGACGCCAGTCAGGTTAGTCAGGGCATTGATGGGATCTAATGGAGACAACACACGCTGCTTTACATGTGCCGCCCATGTGAACCGGCACGTGCACGCATGCACTCACCCGGACCGCCCATGGTCTTCTTGTCTGTCAAAGAGAAACAAGGCAGGGGTCAGTCGTCAAGTGATTATGGGACAGGTCGGGTAAGCAAATGAATGGTCACTCACGGATGTCGCGGTAGTGGATGATGAGCCTGGCCACCAGGGACAGATACTCCTCCTGCAAACACAATGTGGTCACTTTGCCCTAAGATCCTTCAAACAGTGTAAAGTGACATTTGGGTGCACATTTTTAACTTGTTTGTTTAAAACTTGTTGTTTAATTTTTGCTGATTGTAAAGTGTCCATGGGTGTCTTGAAAGGCGCTTATAAATAAAATGTATTATTATTATTAGCGATGTTCCTATTCCAGAGTATTGCATTTTTAATTCTTAACATTTCAGTGTATATTTTAGTGGGGAGGCCCCAGTTCAAATATTCCAGCGTGGTCCCGACTTACTCTGGTCTTGGCTTTGATGTAAACTTGGTTTTCCATCTCCGTGCTAGACTTAATGTGCCCGCTTCCCGCTTTCCTCTTGGCCTCCTCGCTGCAAAGTGCAAATAAATTAGGAGACCATTATTTCACAACATTTTGCGTTGCACACAATCATGTTCTATTTTCAAACATTCACACTTCGCACCTTAGCAAAATATGACCTGCTGTCTGACGCACGTGCCAACATCCACACATAGTATTCAATGTTGCGTGGGAATTAACATTTCTGGGAATGAAGCAGGATTTTGCCAAATTGAAACGTGGCTCTTTAGTAGGGTACTGAAAGACCATTGGGGAATATGCTGTATTTATTTGAGCGTCATGTGACCACAGGTGAGTCGATTGTCCAAAAAATAGAAGCACGTAAGAGTACCGTTCCCAACTTCCATGTAAAAGAAATCATCTCAATAAATGACGAACAGAAACTCCATATTTTTTTTCTGAACCGGTTATTCAGTGGGAAATCTACTAGTAAGTAAACTTTGATGTAACCTTTTTTTTTTTTTTAAATAGCGCATGAATGACAAATCATTGGAATACGCATAATTCAAAAATTGACAAACAATATCACGCTTAGGGCAAATTCAAGCACAAGAAGTGCTCTGAAATAAAAAGCCTTTGCACACGTTAAGCCAGTCCGTTTGTTTGAGCTGGGCAGAGCTGAGCAAAACCAAACTAAGCTTAAGAAAGCAGGAGGAGAGAAAGCGATTAAATCTCACATCTGAGCGACGACTTTCTGTCTGAACTGAGGACTTCTCCAGTCGCTGTCGGGTCCCGGAACCTCCATGACGACGGCAGACCGGAACAAATGAATAAATCAGGTTTGAGACGCGAAATGGTCAAAGAACACAAAGACCAACAATGTCTTGTCGTGCTCCTCTTCCGAGTTCTTCTTCTTCTATTCTGTGCCACACCATGATGCGCGCGTGACTGACGACCGCCACCTGCCGGACGTGGCTTTCATTGCCGCAGCGCAGCAAGCCTTTTTCTATTGAACATGAGCCGCATTTTGTACGTGATTTGATTTGATTTACAATTGCGTGTGCACCTGCTCGTGGCGCGGTGCGAGAACTGTTAAACCGTCTACATCACAGTTCATATCTACATGCCCACACACTCCAGCGCGTATGCTAATTGTGTACGAGTGTGAAGAGGAATTCGGGATCAAACCCGCGAAACTCTTGTTACGAGTCATCCACGCAAAGAACGCCACGCCAGTGATACACAACAATTTTATTGGACACACACACACACACACACACACGCATGACCATCAGTCGCAGGCGGGCACGTTGACACAAGGCTGAACCTCTTGCGTGTCGACCCCTGGTGGCAAATCCGCGCAGTCCAACAGCGGCGTCCCAACGAAGAAGGCCGGCTCCCCCAGACGACCGATGGTGGGGCTGTGTGGAAGCCCAAAATAATTAATATTAAATAAAAATAAAAATAAATCAACACTTTTAAATATACATCATGAATGGATGGATAAATGGCAAACTACATCAGATGATTTTGATATCTGTGATTCTTACCGATAGTCGCTGTAGTCTGGCGAACATATCCTCCTGCGGAGACGCCGAGACTTTCCTCCACATGCCGGTTTGCACAGAGACCATGGCTCCCAGCCCTCCCAGTTCCCCTTGACTGAGACGAGCACGCACACACATATACACACATGATCAGACACACACACACACACATATGTAAACAAACACACACAGACAATAACAGCTGAGATCATGTGAGCTGTTATCAATGCGGCATGCGTGCGTGCCCACCGTAGCAGCTGTTGACGTCGTAGCATCCTCTGTACTGACTGAGACTGAGGTCATCCCCTCCACAGATGGCACCGTCGTGCTCCCGATACAAACATTGGCGCTCGTGACTTTGACTTCCACCGATCTGCTTGCAGCGGATGACGCGGTCCCGGAAGGGATACGTGCAACTCTGCCACGCCGACCACTCGGACCACACACCGTCCACTGCAGAACACGCGCACGCTCGGTTCATTTGGAGACACATTAGCGCCTTGAGATGTACAAAATGCACGTTTTTCGAGATGTGAGCCGACAATGGGACAATTTTGTACTTTAACTTGTGAGCACGGCAAGACCATGTGTACTCAAAACAAGCACGTAGCTTCATGCTAACAAACAATGTAAAATGCCATTGACATGCTAACAGTCAGCGTCGAGTTTTAGAAGTAACGGATATGTGAACGCAAACAGAGGAGCAAAACATGTAGATGCATGATATAACAGCACTGACACGTAGCGGTGCTACAATTATTGATTAATCCAGAACTACTTCATGATCTATCTAATTGATGGACAACAATTTTGCTCAGCGATTAATCGTTAGGAGACCTTGTTTAACTTTAAACGCTAAATATCCTAAAAATTTCAGCATCCCAACATTAACTCATTCAGTACCAGCCAATTCTGGACCAAGTCTGAAAAGACGTTTAAAAACGTCTTTGGGAGTGAAAAGCAGACTGATTAGCTTTGTGTTAAATAATGTGACAAAATAAGATAACCTTACGCACAGGCACATATTCTTGATCCTCCGCAAAACAATTACTAATATCACAGCAACATACTGATTCGTAGTTAAAAAACAAGTACTACTGTTCTTCGTGCTTTGTGTCTGCAAGACTGTGCGGTATGATATTGCCCCCCGGTGGCCAAGGCGTGCATACCAGAAGGAGCAGCACATGCAATTGGACTGCAGTATTAAGTCATGCACAAACGGTTTCGTTCTTTCCGTTATATATGTTCTTGTGTTATTGATTTTTTTTTTGGTAAAGAACAATATTATAGAGTGCTATGGTTTAAATTAAAAACACACTACAACTTTTTTGGGGTAACATTTGCGTCTCTTTCAATGGGGTAAGGTGACTTAATATAAGACCATTTGCGTAAACCGGTATCTGAAGGCACAGGTGCCCATTGAGGACACGTGAATGTGGACGTACCCGGACAGTGGATGCCGGTATTGCAAAGACGAGTCTGCCGGTCGTTGCCTGCGCACGGCTGGCCACCATATTTGGGGGCAGGGCTGTCGCAGCTCCTGCGCGACACCTGCAATCCGACGCCGCAGGTTACGGGACAGGCCGAGAAGGCCGACCAGGATCCCCACGCGCCGTCCACTGCCGACAAAAGGATAAACGTCAAGCCCGTGGACACAGGTGCGGGATGGGCCGGCAAGCACATGTACCGGTGCAATGCGGAAGATGGCTGCAGGTCTCCACGGAGTTGCTGTTGCCAGGGCAACTCTCCCCTGCAACAACAACAGAAGGCGGCGTCACAAGCGCTGCGACACGTATACACATTTGTTGATGCAGACAAAATGAAACATAACATAATTAAAGTCGACTTTTACAAGATAACACATTTTTTGTTTTTAATGTAAAAAAAAATGTTGAATCGAAAAACATATTTTTAAAATTCTAAATACATTTTTTGGGTACCAATAGATAAGACCTTTGATTTTAACATATTGGGTAGCAGAGTGGAGACTGGTTAGGCACGTCCGGCTCACAGTGCAGAGGTCATGGGTTCAAATCTGGCCCCAGCCTTCTTGTATGGAGTTCTGCCTGTGTCTCATTAATACGCTTTGAGTAATATTCAGCATCTGTGGTCAATTTATTTGATGAAAAAGTTGTTTTGTTTCGGTCCAGGTATCAAATGTAGCACACCCTGCCACTGATGTGTGTGTTGTGTGTGGCTGCCGTTGCCATGGCAACATTCACCTGCGGGGAAGAGCGAAGGCCCGGGACTAGAGCAGGAACGCTGACGAGTCCTGATGGGAGGCCCGCCTTCCGAGATGCAGGAAGATGAACACTGGCCCCAATTGGACCAACCGGACCACGATCCATCAACTGTCAATCACACTCATGTCAGCGTGTGTGTGTGTGTGTGTGTGTGTGTGTGTGTGTGTTTGTACCAGCGCAAGTGATGTGACACGAGTAGGCGCGTGCGTTTGGTCCCGCGCAGAGTCGACCGCCATATTTGGGCGCAGGTTGATCACAATGCCTGATGGAGACTTCAAGCCCCTCCCCACACTGGGCAGAGCAAGGTCCTGGCGGCAACCACTCCCCCCAGATGCCATCCACTAAGGAGAAGCGCATCAGAAAGGGAAGATTTTAGCGCCAACACCTAACTCATATTCAAACCCAGAACTCTGTGCCAGCGAGCCCCACATGCTGTCCACGTGGTCACCATGTGAGAAAACGTGCTGCCAACCTACCGGGACATTTTGGGATGTCAAGGCAGTTCTGTAGCTCGACATCGTCTCCCTTGCAACCGTCACCAGGTGGCACCGTGTCAGCAGAGGGGGCGGGGTCCGAACAGGAGCGATGGCGCTGTTTGAATGGCGGATCCGCATCATCGCGCACACACTTGGACGAGCACAACGACCACGAAGACCACGATGACCAGCCGCCGTGCACTGTGGATGCATGCACACGCATGAGCACAACAACCTTTGCAGCACTGGGCTCAAGTCTTCATGAGCAATGTCATCATGATGATTTGGAAGTCGAAGGCACGATATAGCCAGGGGTGCCCAACGTTTTTTGACCAAAGATCTACTATTCAAGCCAACCAACCTTCGCGATCGACCATTACCGCACACGCACGCGCGTCCAATCTCGGGTGCGCATCCAAATGCTATATGTTCACTGAACACCAAAATATATGTTTTTTTCAAATATTCAATGCCTTAATCCGAATTTAGGATAAGGGCCAAATTTGACCCTTTGGGATATAAGGGTAGCATTTGAATAGCAGAATTTATAGGGGCCAAATTTGGCCCCGTGGGTACTCCAGGGTTAAAATGCTTCTTGGGCACCTCAATCAATCAAAAAGGCAATACCTGAGCAACTCCAATCAGCTATCGGCCACATGCGCCAATATTTTTGCTCACTTAAAAAGGGGGTGGTTTTAACAAAAAAAATAAATAATAAATTTTAAAAAAGGGGGGCTTTGTCCCAAGTTATTGAACATATCAAGATGTAGATAGCATGAAATCAAAGTTAGAATTTTCAACTCTTGGCTCATATCCATCTTTTGATCGGAAATCCAAATGTCTTCAGTAAACAAAATAAGCAAAGGAGTTGAACTTCCTGTTCCGATAATTTTGGATGGGGCTCTGTCAGGAAAAAAAAAAAGCACGCCAATAATTGATGTTCATTGTAATTGCCCCCCCCCCAAAAAAATCAAGAGGAAAAAAAAAAAAAGTCTTGAATAAATGGGAGATCGGGTGGGAAAAAATAAGCAAGGGGTTGTGTGATAAACGTTGATGATAATGGCAAAGACGCCCCCGCACACACCTGGACACTTGCCGCTGGCATCACACGACACCACAATCTCAGTGGCGCCAGTGCAGGCAGAGAGGCACTCGGGAGTTGCGGAGCAAAGCCTCACCCGCTTGCTGACTCCGGACCCTCCGCACGTCGCAGAACACGGAGACCACGGAAGCCATGCGCTCCACCCCTCTGAAGCAAACAAAATTTCATCTCGAAAAGGCCCACACTGTGCCGATTTTGTTCTTAAATGCAACCGGCAATTTGACTTGAGTTGCCTCATCTACAGTATTGGTTTTCGCAGTACATCTTTTAGATGCTCTTATTTTGAAATTGCATTTTTCTGCATGTACAAGTGTGCGGTGCATGCGTACCACCGCAGCATGTCCCGCTGCAAGGTTTGGTCTGCAGCGACTCTACAGCGTTATTGCACTCTGGTTGGCCAATGCCAAAGCACTTCCGCCTCCTCTGGGTCACGCCTTCCCCGCACAGGGTGGTACACGGTGACCATGGCGACCAGTCGGTCCATGTTGGAGGACTGATAAAAGACACACACACAAGAACAAGCTGCTTCAGGACATCACTGCGCGTGTGTGTGTGTGTGTGTGTGTGTGTGCACGCGCGTGTGTGCATACTGACCCACAAGACTGGCAGTCTCCATCTTGTGTGAGGTAAGCATAATGAGGGTTGAGACAGCAGTCGTCTTCATCAAGGTCACCCAGCTCATCTTCACAGATGCTCGACGTCCGCTCGAAGCGTGCGAAACACTTCACAGACTCTGCACACACGAATATTAATCGACACACCACACACACCATGTCTGAACTCAACACACAAACATGCACCCACGGGCACATGTATACCCAGCGAGTGAGTCATCATTGCAGGATTTCATGAAAGTGGGAAAGAAAAGCTGAAAACCAGTTTGTTTATTTGGACTTTGAAACGTGTTCAAACAGGGAGACTGTGCCAGATGTTCCCAGAAAAGGCTCACAACACGAAGGCGTAGGGAAGCTACCGTGTTGTCCACCGGGGCGAACCCCAATTTACAGACCCCAAAGCCGTGGAGCAATAAGTATGCCCACACCTGCTCGCCGTTTCTCACTGTGGACAACTCCGGAGTAGAAATGTCTCCAAATCCTCTCGAGAGGACTGGAATCAGACGCCAAGTTGTGCGTCTCTGCCCCACACACCAGGTTGGGCTCCTTCACTGTCAGAGTGGTCCCTCGAGATAATTTCAGTCACCTGGGATATCGATATGTATTTTTTTCCCCTGTGCAAAAGCATCATGACATACACAATATTTTTTTTCCTTGGGAGCATCTTTGTTGAAGTCGTTTTTATGGTATACTCCCTCTGAGAGTTGAATCCCCGAGTGTGTGTGTGTGTGTGTGTGTGTGTGTGTAAGACTCACGTGCGCGCTTCACACACATTAGGATGATGAAGATAACGAGCAGCTTCCTGATGTTTTTCATGGCGTCTCTGAAATGAAAATGTCATGCTTCCTGCGGAGCGCATTTAGCTCCGCCTCCCTCTGCTGTTTGCACCCCCGTTGCACATTAACGTGACCTTGGACCTTTTGATTGACATACGCTTTCAGACGGACAGGAAACAGGCAGAGGAGCCTCGTCCACATTTATTGACAGTTCACAATTAATGACATCATCATGGAGGCGTGTCCCAGCACGAGTCACGTGACATCTTCAACTTTCGGGCCCCGCCCACTTTCTGGACGTCACTCACCGGGGAGGACGCGGCTCGGACTTCTTTTACATGCGATAGCATCAACGTCCTGTAAACAACTTATTTTGAAGGTTCTAGGAAGCCCCGCAGTTAGTGTCTTTGACAAAACTCGGCTGCGGCGGCGGCGACAGAAGCTGAGGAGTTCGTTCTTTTCCTACTGCGGACCTCAGCAACCAATCAGAGAGCTTAGAGGAGGAAGGTGAATCCAAACCCGCCCGGATACAGGACGTAGTAAGGGAGCTGACTGGTTGTCCAGCTTCAATTTCATCCTGCGATGTCCAAAAAGAAAGAACAATTACAACGTTGATAACTGAAAAGTTCACTTTTACTGCCGCCATGGATTGTTATCTTTTTTTTAACTGCCCTGCTGGGCTGCTCATTGAGGTCAAAAGGTTACCGGTTTGTCTTTTTTTGCTGTGCATTTAGGGACTTTTATTGTTGTTTTTTTGGATTGATTTTTGTTTGTTTGTAATGCGGAGGAAAGACCTGCTACTTGAATGATTTTGTATATATCATTTGATGAACTATGCCGGTGAGTACTGTATTGGCCGAATATAAAACTGTGTTTTTTGCATTGAAAGAAGACTGAAAAAGTGGAGGTCGACTTATAGTCGGGGTCTAGACATTATTCCCATTCACGACGCTAGATGGCGCCAGATATCATTGAAGCGAATGCTGAACTTGACTCCCCAGGCCAAAGTGAATCCGTGTCACGAAGAATAAAAATAAAAAATAGCGGTAAGAAAGAAAAGAGAAGAAAATAATAATAGAGATAACAGAAAATGGAGAAACGTGGGCCGAAGACTGGCCAGGTTAACCGGCAGCTGAGGAGAAGTTATGGTGTAAACTTTAACATGCTTTTTCTCTCAAATATATTGTTAAAATCATTTGTTTCAGATGTTCTGTAATTATTTTCTGTATAGAAATTAATTTGGTGTTCAAAAAGTCTTTTTTCAAACTTGAGTCTTGAAAAAGAGGGGGTCGTCTTTTCATCAGGGCCGTCTTATATTCGGGCCAATACGGTATTTGGTGGGACGTGATCATTGTGGCGTGTACAAGAATGCTCAAAAGAAACACTGGCCTTTGATGGGTTGGACTCACGTTGGTCCAGAGGCCAGGTCGCTACGTTGGTGTGTCGCCGGCCTCCTTCGGAGGGCTGGCCTCCTCCTCTGGGTCGTAGTAGTAAAACTTGCGCAGGTAGGCGATCAGGGGCCTGGGGACAGGAAGACACAACAGCTCAGCGGGCGCATCGACGCCTTATGAGGGGGCAGTGCGCTCGCGGTAGGTGGAGCCTGACGTGGGCAGCGGCAGCTCCTGGATGTGGTCCACGCGAACCAGCTGGCGGATGCAGAAGCGACACAGGTGCTGCAACGATTTGATGCTGCTCAGGCGGGACACGGGATGAAGCAGCTGCACCGGCGTGGGCGGCAGACCTGAAAACAGGAAAAGAACATTAAGCGGAGGAAACGCGGGCTGCACATGGACATAATATAGCAAGAGAAACCCCAAGATGGGGGTCTATTTGGATTTGACGTCCGCGGGGATGAGCGGCGGCCTACCCGGGACTCGGGAGCGCAGGAAGTAGAGGAACTTCCCGTTTTTGGAGTGCATGATGGCGCGCTCGATGAACTCCACGACCGAATGGCAGCGGTCCTCAAACTTGGGGTGACACCACAGACTGAAGGTCCCTAAAGAGGGCACAGGCCAGCCATCAAAGGCCGGTCATCGTAACGGCGTTTTGCGCGGGCGTGCAGTACCTCGGTAGTGCTCCATGCGCGTGTGGTGCGTGACGCCCTGCGACCTGAAGCTCAAACTGAGAATGTAGCGAGGGTCCGAACTGTCCCGCACCAAGAAGGAGCCATCCGCTTTGCCCTTCAGCTTCATCTCGGCGTCCTCCCACGTCATGGGACCCCAGTACCAGCCGCACTGCACGGTGGAAATACACGCACACCATCACTTAGACATGTCGTCAGTGGCGCCGCGCGCGACCATCCGCCAACCTGACCTGACCTTTTCCAGCTCTCGCAGGCTGTTGGCGAAGTTGCCGGCGTCGGGACGTTTGAGGGGGCGGCGGGGCGCTGGGCGAGGAACCGGCGGGTTCCGCGCGTTGCTCCGCAGAGGGACAGGCCGGGGCAGCCCCCGCAGGAACGAGTCTGAGGAGAGAGATGGCGACAATGAATTAAATTACAAATGACTTATTTTTTTACACAGACACCAATAAAAGCTGAAATTTTGTGTCAAACTATTTTTGTACACAACTAAGTTACAGTCAAACCTCGGTTTTCGAACGTCTCGGTTCTCGACCAATTCGGTTTTCGACCAAAAATTTAGAGTTTTTTATGCCCCGGATGACGAACAAATTTCGGTTCTCGAACAAACTGAGCACACTCGAATGCACCATTTGACTCCTCCCGCCTTTCTTACACAAGGAAGTGGCGCTTCCTCGTGTTGCTTTCCATTGTGAGCAGACATGTTCAGTAAACATTTTTATTTTAAAAAGAGCGTGGTTTCGGTTTTCGAACAATCTCGGTTTTCGAACAGCCTTCTGGAACGGATTATGGACGAAAACCAAGGTTCGACTGTAATTGTTAATTTACGTTTTTTGGAGGCGGTCATGAACGCCTCTTGAGTCATATGAAGGGCTGTAGCTCCATCTAGTGGATGCATTGTAGATTGCGCCTTATAGTCCAGTGCACGCAATATATGAAAACAATTAAAAAATAGCCCGGAAGGTGCGCCTCATAATCCAGTGCGCCTTTTAGTGCGGAAAATACGGTAATTAATGGATACCAAGAAGACTGTTCTTAAATTATGGTGGCCTCGCCCAGGTAAGGGGGGACGACTTTGCCGAGCCCGTGTGACAATGTGTGACGCCACCCTTTAAGTGGATTCAACTAGTAAGTGTATCGAGAGTGCCATAGATAAGCAAGGCCATAGCACACATTAAGGTCACAGAAATATTACGGCCAATCTTAAGTCACCTATCGAATTACATGTGCCAAACAAGCCAAATTGAACAGTATTTATATTTCCACTTGAATATATTTTGGAGGTGCACCAAACCAAGCCGGGAAGTTGCCCACCGTTGAGACTCAGGCTGTGCTGGATGGTGCTCAGGGAGGGTGGCGCACCCATGGGACGGGGTGGTAGGGACTGCATCGACGCCCCGCCGGCGCACTCGGACAACGGAATCCGTGGCGGCGGTGGACCCCCCAAATCATCTGAGAGAAGACACATGCAGAAAACATTTTTGGTTGGTTGGACTCAAATGGACATTGACTATTTATTTGCACGTAACCCTCAACCAAGCGCCTTTTTTTTTCAGAGTTCAGAATGTTTTTGTGATCAACAGAAATCCAAATTGTATGTTCTTTAGGCAGCTCACTGACTTCATAAATGCAATAGTTTTGGGGTTTTTTTTTATACAAAGAGGTAAAAAAATAAAATAAAAAAGCAAACAAACAGTATATCATCAGCTGTGACATCATTTTTTTTTTCTGTGTGAGCCGGTCCAAATGTTATCGTTATGTCCAAATGTTCTCTCTCTCATTTCAAATGCAACTCTGTTAAAATCAATGTACATGAAAATTCTTCTCTGTTAAGTTCAATAGATGCTAAAGCACAAAATATGTAAAACAGGAAAAACTACTCACTTTATTGTTGTAAGCATGAAGTGACCAAAAATAAGTCATTTAGTTCCTTACACACTATCTAAAATTAAAGGGCCATAGGAATTGTGTTTCTCCCAAAAATTGGAATCGGCCTAAAAAATGAATTAGCAGTCGCATACTAACAGTCACGTCAAGAAATAAAGAGGAAGAGCAGGAAGTAAAAGTGGAACAGGAAGCAGAAATTATGCGGAAGAGGAAATAGTACCGAGTAGACTGAGGCTCCGTCTAGGTGGAGGTGGAGGAGTCGGAGGGTGGAGACAGTTCCTCCGAGAGATCTCCACATCCACCAGAGAGACTGTCTCACCTTCACACAGAGAAATCGATAGGACAGGAAGTGACATGCCAGAGGTTAGGAAGTGACATCACCACTATGTCGGGCTAGCGCTCAAAAAGAGGATGCTAGATGTTAGCGTGTCACGTGTGCTCACCGGTGAAGGGCGGCGAGCACGTCAGCGTGGCCGTCTGCAGCCTGACAAACAGGAAGTGATTGTTATCGCGTCACAGAAGCATCCACCCCGTTCCACCTTTGACCTCTTACCTGCTGCCGTCCTCCATGTTGCTGCAGGTGGATCCCCACAACCTGGCGGACCCCCACACATCCACCAGACTCCCCCCGGATGAAGTGGACGAGGCAAGGGACGGCCTCTTGTCCAGGTGGCCCCCTGCAACTCCGCACAAGCTCTTGGTACGGAACAGTTTGCTCAGGCGCACCTTCAGGGACACCCCTTTCTTGGACTTGCCCCTGGGTGTCCTGTCCCCACCCGGTAGGTCCCCTTCCAGAACCACCAGAGGGGAGGCAGAGCGGCCCCCCGTGGCAGAGCCCAACTTGGGGGTGGTGGCCCGGCTCTGGGGTTGGGAGCGGGACTGGTGTTGCGGGCGTTGCTGCGGTTCTGGGATGGGGGATGGAGGTGTGACGGGGGATACTTGAAGACAGTCATCGGTCTGGTTCGGGAGAGAGCCAGTAGGTCCATGAACAGCTGTGGAGGTTCTCCACGCCTGATGTGTGCAGACCCCCGCCTCCCCCGCCAGTCTGTGGACCTGCTGCATCAGCCCGCTAAGGGTTCCGCTGGCAAACATGGGCCCCACGCTCCTACACAGTCCCAGCTCTCTGACTTCAGCATCTGCATCCAAGCTTTCCAGGACCAGCAGGGCATCACTTGTCTCGCTTGGATCCTCGCCCGGTGCCATCCCTCTGGTGCCCAGGAGACAGGAGCACCGAGGTAGGGGTGCCGCGACGCCGTCATCACCTTCCCCACCTCCTGCTTGATCCGGTCTGTGGTTCAGGCCCAGGACCAGATCTTTGTCACCGGCATCACAGTTGTTCATCATACTCAGCTGTGGCCATTTCGCCAGTGGGTGGCACAGGACCGACCCAGACGGATCAGATTGGTTCTCCTCAGAAGACGAAACGCAACACACGTCCAGCTCCTCTACCCCCCTGGCCGGACCAGAATCCGACTCTGAAGAGTCCACCCAAAGGGTCTCCTTCCCCTCCAAAGGGGGTTGCTCCAGGCCAAAGTCCAACATCCGGTTCCGGAATACCATCAACTGCGCCCTCGAGCTGGAACCGGGCGAACCGGTGAAGTCCAAGTCGTCATCCTCCTCGGAGTCTGGGGGCGCCTCCGGCAACAGCAGCCGGCCTTCGAGTTCGCCTTTGCCGGGCAGAGGCGAGCTGTAGTGCGGGGACGCCGAGCCAAGGAGGGCCGGCGTGGGCCCGCCGGAGTCCACATCTAAGCCGTCGTGAGCCAGGCCGGTTTTCCCGGATGTGACGTGTTCGGGCTGCCGGTCCAGGTGATCCAGGTGGTCGTACTCGGCCGCCGAGACGAAGAGGCGCATCAACACGAAGTCAGGAGACATTTCGTCGGTCATCGTCACAGGCTAACGTTAGCTTAGCTTATTTTATTTTAGCTTAGCTTAGAGAAGAGCTGCGGGAGTTTCGACGGCGCTCGGCGGCCGCCTGGTGGGGCGGCGAGCCCAGGACATATCCTCCGAACCTCCAACCAGAACAGGAATAAGGAAGATAACAAGACCAGGAAGGAGGAGGACGCGGTGGTAGGCTAGCCGTGAGCAGTTAGCCCCCTCCTTCCGCCGACACAACATGGATGGGAGAGAGCCTGCGCGTGCGCAGCACCTGCGTCAATCACCGGTCACGCACGCGACGGACGCGCGCACGTCATTTGCGGCGCTCTTCGACGGTGGCAAATGATTGCAAAACATTTTTTAATCAGTTGTTGAGACGGTAAACAAGTCACTTTAATGGTATCCTTACAACGAATGAATGAATGAATCCTTACAGCGTTTCCAGTGGGATGTGGACAAAAGAAAACAAAAATGTCTCTTTTGTCATTTTTCTTCAATGAAACACAGAAATAATGACCTGGTTTCTCGTACTTCAAATTTGAGCTCAGCTCCAAGTATGAAATCCAACGGACTAAGTGTGATTTTAATATTTTAAGTGAACCCAAACACAAAAATGTTCTTTGCAAGTATACGTTGTATTTGCCCCCACGAGTCAAAATACAGTCTTCTGATTAATATTGCCCTCTTGGAATATGAATGAAGTTGTTTTTTCACTGTTACAATTAGGGCAGACAGTGAGTGGATTTAAAACTCCACCAGGAAGCCAATGACAACGTGCTGCGTGCATATGTAGGCATCAACATGCAGATGTCTATACGGTACATCGACATCATTGTAGATTGATTTGTGGACAGTTCAGTTACGCCGAGGAGTTAGGATGCTTAAATGTAATGCCCCACCTTGGTCCTATCTCTTGCACTGTCGCTAATGTGTGCGAACGAGAAATGTTCATTAATGTTTTGCATGATACTGTATTTTCCTTCCTCCCCCTCCATTTGACGTGTGACTATTGTGCACATAAGCGTGGAAAAAAATGAAGACACGACGAGTGTTAACATTTCACTATATTTATATTATAATCATTAAATTCAACATAGTACCTGAAACTAATGAGCGGGGACGCAGAGCCGACGCCCTCGACACACGGTCCCGGCGATGACAAGAAGGAGAAGAAGAGAAGGAGAAAGGCACAAAGAGTTGTTAGACCGACCAACAACACGACAGACAGACAGAGCACATCTGGAATTCAAAGAAAATAAAAACAATCTAAAGAACGAAACAACCCCCCCCCCCAAAAAAAGCACTAACTTGAGCAGAGATGACACAGAAAAGGCACGAGTAGTCAGGTTTTTGCTGAAAGGATGAAAAGAGACCCACGTTTGTTTGCCCCCCCCAAATGAAAAGCGCACAAACACAAACAAAATCAAGACTCTTCTTGCCAGCGTGGACAGCGGCGGCCGCCAGACGGACGATTCACCGAGAGATGCTGAGGTAAAAAAAACAAAAGAAAAAAACACCAAAACCAACCGAGAGGCGCCGGATGATGACATCATCAGCTGGGTTTAAACACATCAGGTAAGTATGAGCTCTCACACGCAAAAAAAGTCACATACCCTTTAACACAAAGACACAATCACATACACTCATTTCGACACACACACACACACACACACAGAGGACTTCAATGGTTCATACATGCGCAGGTTTGTATGAGGTGTTTGTGAAGATCAAGCGGCGGACATATGAGGTACGCGTGTACGCTGAGGCCAAAGTAGCGTGGCACTCGTTAGTGTCGTAAGATGCTCTCGGCGTGCGTCTGTCTCGTCTGGTCTGGTCTGGCTCTCGCTCTCGCTCGTTTAGTGTTACGACTGCCTCCTCAGAAAAAGGAGTACTGGTTGTCCACGGCTCGGGGCGCCCGGGCGGCCTCCGGCTCTTCTTCTTCCGCCGCCGCCGCCGCTTCCAGCTGGTGCAGCGGCGCGTCACGGTCGTCCCAGTCCTCTGCCGCGCCGCCGCTTCCCGCCGCGCTACCGGCGCTTGCCGCGGCTGCCGACGTCGCCTCGGGCTCTGTCTCTCGTCCTCTCTCCTGAGGCGGCGTCGGGGGTGGCGGGCGTCCCGGCGGCATTGGGGGCGGCTGAGGGGGGCTACGGGGTCTGCTGGTCAAGTCTGTGAAAAGACAAAGGGAGGGAGAACAAAATGAATCGGAAGAGTGTGAATGCGGCAGGAGGAAGGGGAGGGGCTAGCGAGAGGAAGTGAGGTCAGGAGCGAAGGAGGAGTCATGGGCGGCCGAGGTTGTTATGAAAACAGTCAACTCTCACACTGAACTCTTCTACTTCCTGTTTGGGAAGTGACGGTTGCTTCGTACATGGACATCGGCGCAACCTGGTGGCTTCTCAACACGCTGCAAAGAGGTTTTCTTCCAGCGTCACACAAACCGGCCAATTACGGATGAGCAATATGGATGCACAAAGCTTTGATGTTGAGACACACACACACACACACACGCTCACACTCATTCTATTCTCTCTTTGAAATTCAATCTCATAATCATTCACTCTCAGAAACCAACTCACACTCACAGTTTTACACACACACACACACACACACACAGTCACTTACACACAGTCAGAGATGGGGGTTGATGGAGAGTCGGGATGGCGCGTGGTGATGACATCACAGACGGTAGGCCGGCTGCCCGCCCTGTCCCGGCCTGCAAGGACGAGTGACGGACAAACACAACAAGATGTCAGAAGTGGGAGGGGCAGCGGGAGGCGGTCGTCGGGTGCGGCACACAGCGAAAGACGGGCGCAGGGGAAGGGCGAGGGCGGGGCGAGGGCGGGGGGCTACGGCTCGTACCCGGCTGGCGGACGGCAGCAGCGCCCACAAAGCTGATGAGCGTGACGTCGGAGGCGCCGCCCGACTCCAGGGGGATGGGGTGCACGCGGAAGTGCTCCAGCATGTCGAAGATGGACTGGAACCAAAGGTGCTGCACGCGGCACTGTCCGTCCTCGTTCAGCGACAGGCGCAGGTGCTGTCGGAAGGGAGGCCGCGCATACCAATATCAATTCAAATGTGTGTTTCAGTTAAGAGTACTGTATTTTCCGCACTATAGGCCGCACCAAAAAGTCTTCCGTTTTCTTAAAAGCTCACCGAGCGCCTTAAAATCCGGTGCGTCTTATGTATGGTCATTACGGTAATATGTCGACGCCAAGATGGCTCCTTCCTGGAGAGATGCTACCAATGTTATAACTTGCTGTTGGTTCAGTGAACTGTGTCGCTGCTTTATTAAATACGTTTTTTGATGCAGCTCCGTAAAAAGGAGAGCTGTGGTGTTCATTTTTTAAAGCGCACGCTTTATGAATGTTTTTCACCGTCTCAACAAATACAGTTACGTCTCTCAGTCTCCTGCCTTTTCTTCTTCCTTCGACTCGAGAGGCGTTCATGACCGCCTCGGAAAAACGTAAATTAACGATTCCTTCATTGAAACTACCAAAATTGAAAATAATGCATCAAAAAAGAAAATGAAGCGAGGAAATCACAAAATAAATTCTCTAGCCACCCTACAGAATTTATTTTGTGATGTCCTCGTTTGTGAATACAGTACACAACAAAGGAATAAATAAACACTGAGACAGTAGGAGACTGAGACAATCCAGTCTCCTACATTTTACTAACATCTGATCTTTCTATTGGCTCAAGGAAATGCCAAAATAAATTCTCTAGGGGGGCTACAGAAGTTATTTTGTGATTTCCTCGCTTGATTTTCTGTTTTGATGCATCACTGTATTTTGGATTTTCGTAGTTTCATTGACGTAGTCGTTAATTTACGTTTTTTTGGAGGCGGTCGTGAACGCCTCTCAAGTCAAATGAAGGGCTGTGGCTCCATCTAGTGGATACCTTGTAGATTGCGCCTTATAATGCGGGTGCGTTCAATCTATGAAAAAAATTACAAAATAGAAAATTCATTGAAGGTGCGCCTCATAATGCAGTGCGCCTTTTCGTGCGGAAAATACGGTAATTTGTCATTGAAGTTGGGTGTTGGTGGCGCCAAAAAGAAAGAAAATGTATGAAGTTTGTGGACGGCAGCTGTGGCGAGGAGGCACTGACCTTGGCCTTCCCCTGGAAATTGAAGGTGAGAACGTATTCGCCGCGCCGCGTCTCGCTCTGGCGTACCAGGAAGACGCCGTGGCTGGCCGGCCCGCCCGCCAACACTAACTGGGCGGCTTTGAGGCGCGACAAGGTGCCGTGGAACCACTGGCACTCGCTGAGCGGGTGCTCCGGAGCCTCGCCCACCATCACCTCAGAGAAAAGGAAGGAGCCTGCGCAGGGGGGGGGGGGAGGGGGGAGGCACACACGTTGACATCAGGCCGAAATGAGAAGCTCGGGAATACGCCGTATTGGCATCCACCTGTTGCGTCTGGCGTCTCTGCAAACGGCGTGCTCAGGCTAGCCCCGCCCCCTCCGAGGGCCCGCGCGTCGGGTTCGTCCAGAGGAGCTCGCGGCGGCAATTCAGGTGGTAGAGGATCCATTGGCGGGGAGGAGCCCGCCACGCCGCCGTAGCACACTGTTGCAGCGTGAGAGAGGAAGCGCGGGGTGTCACGGGACAGGCAAGTGCCTCCATCTTGTGGCGTGTGCATTTGGCCGCGCTCACCTTGCGACAGACGGTCGATAATCTCTGGCGTGCCACTGATGTCCGGCAAGCCGCCACAGTCGGCATCTTCCTGCCTGCTGCGGAAGACACACATGTTGGGGGGGGGGGCATGTCACTAGGGTTGGTTACAGAGGCCTGGTGTTAAACTGGCCCAGGGGATGGATTTTTAACTCATTCACTCCCAAAGACGTTTTTAAACGTCTTTTCAGACTTGGTCCAGAATTGGCTGGTACTGAATTAGTTAAAAACTGCAGGAACCATAAATTCCACCCTTAATGGTTTTGTGAACAGTCTTGGATAAATGACTCAAATGAATTGTCAATTGATTTCGCCCTGTCTAAGATTCATGTTCGCAACCAGAGGTGAGGTAATCTCTCCCCATGGCTTCACCACCGGTTGCGTGAGACACCGTTGACTCGTTCCTGTGCCAATGTAGTGCTGATCATATTTGGACATGATATGTAGTATGCAGAGGCGATTGCTCTCGGACTGCAAGGGAAGCTTAGCTTCCCCTAAAATGTCAAAAAAATAAATGGTGTGTACATACAATTGTGTGTACATGTCATTGACTAAATATGCGCTATGACGCGCTCAACGTTTTTCCGAATCAGCTTCTTATTACTGGTTACGACGCGACTCTGTTCTCATTCATTCCCGCAGCTTCACTGCGCTTTAAACTGTGTGGACGCCGAGCGTCTACAGCGCGGACGCTCGGCGTCTAAGAGAGTTCAGGGTAGGATGTCCCAATGCATTGACACGAGACGAGTCATTGGATAAATGCTGGGAGTCTATGGACAGTGGGCGTTTATGGGCTGGCTCGGACGCTCATCTTCCTCTGCATGATGATTGGATGATCTGTCTGAGGCGGAATCTCTTTTTGATTGACAACGAAATGAGCCAATCACCGATCTTTTGGTGGAGGCATCCGCGGGAGCATTTTTCAATCCTCACTCTGTTCTGAGTTGAACTGAAGACTGCTTCTAATCATTTTAGCGGCACTCTCTTTGTTGAAAACGACAAATTCATCTTTTATTTCTGGTGGGGTTTTATTGTAGTTAGTCATAGGACACTAGTTAAGTCCTTGGAAAAGACGCCTTGTTGGTATGACAGGTTCACAGATCATTTTCTTGAAAAGTAACGAAGGGTAAAATTCATGTATAAAGAAACGGACACATTTTATGAGGTAGGCCGAAATTGAGCTTCCCCTACTTGAGAGACCAGAGCATCCGCCACTGGTAGTATGACTTAAAAATGTCCATTGTGCCATCTAACCCTATGGTTTTTTTGTTTTTTTTTAAATGTGTGGGATCAGTATTTGTTTAACGTGGCGGGGATGCGCCAACATCCCCGCCCCTCCTACTCAGGCTTCGAAGCTGCGGCGTGACCCTCTTAGGAGCAAGGGGCGCCAAGTCACCCACTTTCAAATCTCCAGGGAGTAACTTTGTCATAACGTACGCTCACACAGCGCAAGCTGCTATCACTTACATTGAGTTAGCTCTGTTGCTCCTCACCTGAGATAGATTCCTTGGCGGATGTCGCTGAGCCACGCCCTCATCTGGACAGCGTCACGCGTCTCAATCACATACTGGATGGTGCCTTCCAACTGACAAACCAGCACGGATGAGCGCAAAGACGCCGCGGGCACGGAAGACTGTCCGCCGGTATCTCACCTGCAGCAGAAAACTGTTTTCCTTGTCGGGAACCTCCAGCGCCGTGGTGCTCCTCACATCCAGGATGGCGCCGCACGCCACCGTCCGCCGCGGTTTGGACGCCTGAGCGCGTCAAAGGTGGATGCAAACGACGTCGTTATTTTTAGCATGACACTCGTCGCCATTATCGTCATTATACCTTGGGTGGGATAAAAAATTCTAAGTAGTACTCGTCGCCTCGCTCGCCTTCCCGTTCCCTCTCTCGGAGGACCAGACGACACTTGTGCCAGCGTCCGCCCCTCCAGGGCACGTTACCGCCGGCCGCCGTGTTGTTGTTGTCGAGGCCGTGAAGAGGGAGAACAAAGGAAAAGCCCGGGAAGCTGTGACCTCCGCTCAGCTCATCGTTGGATGAACTGACGCTCACTCCGCCTTCTCGAACCAGCCGGCCGACCTTCCTGGGCGGCGCGTTGGCAGCGGTGCCGCCGCTAGGTGGCAGCACAGAAGACGCGGTGCTCGGTGTGAGGACAGGGGGCGGAGATCGAGTCAGTCGCAGTTTTTCCAAACGGTGGCTCCACTTGTCCTTCTCGCCGCCTTCGCCGTTGCTACGCCGGCGGTCCCGGGCGGCGTCGGAAAGCAACAGAGAGGTGGCGCTGCTGGACGAGGATGGGGGCAGGGATGACGAAGACGAGTGGGGCAGGGACAGGGGCATCGAAAGAGAAACGGGCATGGAGGAGGTGGGCGTTGGAGGCTGGGTGGTAGCGTTTCGGGTCGGGGCGGCATCGTGCGCGCCCATGTTGTAGCTGTAGCTGGCAGGCAGCGGGCTTGGCCCCGAGTCACTGGAAGAGCTCCGCCACTGCAGGATGCCTCGCACGCTCCCGCGCACGCTGCGCCCCACATTGCGCAGCGAGAAGCGCTTTTTCACTTTGTTTTTAGAGGCGGAGCCAGGGGCGGTCCCTTTGGAGCCGGGCGGGGGCGTATCAGGCACGCGCGAGGCATCGGAGAAGTCCACCTCGCCGCTGTCCGCTTCCCGCCCCTCCACGTCCTGCCCCATCGACACTGGACCAGGCCAGCTGTCCTCCTCTTCCACGGCAGATGCGTCCCCGTTCCCGCCCATTGCTGCAGTGCCCCTGTCGTCCCGCCTGCCATTGTTGCCTCCCACAGAGGAGCAACAGGATGACGACGAAGACGGAGGCAGGACCTGGCCGCGGGCGTAGGAGTCTTGAAATCTGTCGCCGCCGCGGCCGTCCAGCAGGAGGCACGTGGGTGCCTCTTTGGAGGCCTGCAGAGCCACGTTAGCGGTGGAGCACGGCGGGACGGCTCCTCCGGACACCGACAAGGGGGACGCGGCCTCTTCTTCCAGGGAGGTGGCGTCCGACTGGGGAGCCCAGCTCACCAGTTCGTCTCTGCCAGAGGTGCCACTGAGTGGCGGCGCCCCCTCCAGTTCGCTCTGGAAGTGGCGGACGAAGCGATCCATGAAGCGGCGGCAGAAGGCGGCGGCTGAGTCGGACGAATAGTGCGGGTTCTCCAAGAGAAACGCCCGGAAGTGGCGCGCAAAGTCGCCGGCCGCCACGCGGGCATGAAGCTCGCAGAATTCAGTCCAGCTGAGGCAGGGAGAGGGTGAAGGCGTGGGCGTGTCCGACAGTGAGGACGGGTGGGTCGGGGGCGGCGGGCTCATCAGAGGAGGGAGGGGGGGTGGCCGGGGCGAGAGGGGCAGCAGAGAGGGCGATGGCGGGGACGGCGAAGGGGAGGGTGATGGGGGCAAGGGGGAGGAGTTTGTGGCCCGCGGGCTGGGAGGAGTTAAAAGTGAGCCATTCATTCTCCTGCCGACAACGTCCAAATCAGATCAGTCCTGACTTGTGAGACCGCACAGATGCAGGAAAGGCTGCACGGGCGTCCGATCGTTTACAGTGGAGTGCCAAGTCCACCGCTCATGGGCCGCGATGCATCATGGGAGCCTATGGCGTGTGGCTACATGATCCCGACGACATCCATGATTCCTGGCGTGGCCACATGTGGGAGGCCGCATCCTGATGGACAAATACAGAAACACTATCACACACATCCATCCATCCATCCATCTTCTACCGCTTATCCGCAGCAGCTTTAGCAGGGAAGCCCAGACTTCCCTCTCCCCAGCCACTTCTTCCAGCCACTATCACACACATGAGCAACTATTAGCAACTTTTCATCAAAATTGATATTACCATCATATCATTTTATATTGTGTCACTTCCAACACCAATTTCATGAATTTTATCAACTACAAATGCTTCCTGTGATATTTTTCTTTCCGTCCTATGTATTTTTGCAACGTATTGCATATGCATGGCATCAATTATAAAAATTATGCACAGCAGTAATCATCATAGGGCCTTATTTGATGCATTCATATTGTACATTGAATAATTTTACTAAAAGAAGGCATAATCTGAAGGCCTTCTTTTAGTAAAATTATTCAATGTAATTCCTGTTGAGCACTTAAAGTTCATATTGATTGTAGTTTTCAAATTAGGATTTTGGTTATCCCGAAATTGACCTATTGTTTCATGCAATGGCTGGAATGATTTAATTAGAAATAATATGGTTATGGTTTGTCTGTTTCTGTGTTCTATAAGCTTTCCAATGATAGGAGCCTTTTGAAAGTATGATAACGACGAACAACAAAAATGCGCTACCTAATTCTCGACCCCAACTGACTCAAGACTGCTTCACAAGTGGGGCAGAAGTTGGTGCATTTTCGACGCTCTTAAAGAGCCACTTTCTTACGATGTCAAAAATGACATTCTCATCACGTTAAAAGATCTGTCTGATCATGTTGTTCCCATGTCAATGGAATTACACAAGCATACCTTAAACACAGGTCGTAAGTAAGCTATGAATGGCAGTTTTTACACATACCTTATGTGTAAACAGTAAGTTTTGAATGATAGTTTTAACCATGCAGTTACGTGTAACGATGAGATAAACAACGATGTCTAACTCGCTAGCAAAGCGAGTGCCGCTCATTCAGCTAAACAAAATCCATAAAGCAAAACCTCCATCAAACGTGCTATTTGTGACAACAAACGAGCGACGTCGTGTGAGACGTTTGTCCAGGTGTCACATTTGAAGCCAGCGCTTTAAGTACCTCGCCTTTCAAAATGCATTGTAGAGCAAGGCTAGCCGTTGGCTGGACAGCTAGCTGCTAGCAGCCAGCAAGCTATCTGGCGGCTATTAATAAACCTGCGAGGAACAGCATCAACCTACACTACCTGCAAATCACAGCCGCGCTCAGGCGTCTGTCAGCGGGGCCGAGCTCGAACGAGACGAGCGCGGAGGTGTAGGACGCACAGCGGCGCGATGGCGTCCCACGGGGAAGCGTCTGCTTCTTGCTCTCCTTGTTGTTGCCCAAGAACAAGATTGCGAGCAGCAGCAGCAGCAGCAGCAGCAACTCGCGACAGACGAGATACTTGCTAGTTGCTAGTCTGCTGAAGCCAGCCTCGACAAACTCTCGCGAGATTCGGCGATAAACAACGTCACACAATTAACGATAGATGGGCGGACGAGCACGCAGAATAAATAAATAAACAAACAGATGAATAGCTTTGCTATCTATCTATCTATCTGGCTCGGCGTTGTATTTTGGATGGTCTGATGGCTCGAAAAATAATTCTTATTATAACGGCCTTCTGCCTGAGTGTGTCACCCAAAACCATCCGATTTAAAACGTTGATCTATCGATGCCAGTGACGAACATTTCAATGCTCTTCCACTAGATGGCAGAATGTCCAAACAAAATACAGTATGTAGTAATATCGTGTGTGTGTGCGAGTATACTTTTGTGGCATTAGGTTTAGTGGTGTTCTGTGATGGTTTTTTTAAAGTTAAGTCTGTGCATTGGCTCAATTAAAGACAATATTTTGCTGTAACCCCTCCGTGAGCCGTCACCTTACCGTGGTGGAGGGGTTTGCGTGCCCCAATGATCCTAGGAGCTAAGTTGTCCGGGGCTTTATGCCCCTGGCAGGGTCACCCATGGCAAACAGGTCCTAGGTGAGGGACCAGACAAAGCATGGCTCAAAAAGATCCCTTATGATGAGTTACATAAATGGAGCCAAGTTTCCCTTGCCCGGACGCGGGTCACCGGGGCCTCCCTCTGGAGCCAGGCCTGGAGGCGGGGCCCGTTGGCGAGCGCCTGGTGGCCGGGCCTATACCCATGGGGCCCGGCCGGGCTCAGCCCGAAGAGATAACGTGGGTCCCCCTTCTCATGGCTCACCACCCATGGGAGGGGCCAAAGGGGTCGGGTGCAGTGCGAGCTGGGCGGCAGCCAAAGGAGGGGACCCTGGCGGTCCGATCCTCGGCTACAGAAGCTAGCTCTAGGGACATGGAATGTCACCTCTCTTGCAGGGAAGGAGCCCGAGCTGGTGTGCGAGGTGGAGAAGTTCCGACTGGATATAGTCGGACTTACCTCCACACACAGCCTGGGTTCTGGTACCAGTTCTCTCGAGAGGGGTTGGACTCTCTTCCACTCTGGAGTTGCCCACGGTGAGAGGCGCAGAGCAGGTGTGGGCATACTCATTGCCCCCCGGCTCAGTGCCTGTACATTGGGGTTCACACCGGTAGACGAGAGGGTTGCCTCCCTCCGCCTTCAAGTGGGGGGACGGGTCCTGACTGTTGTTTGTGCGTACGCACCCAACAGCAGTTCAGCGTACCCACCCTTTTTGGAGTCCTTGGAGGGTGTGCTGGAGAGTACTCCTGCTGGGGACTCCCTTGTTCTGCTGGGGGACTTCAATGCTCACGTGGGCAATGACAGTGAGACCTGGAGGGGCGTGATTGGGAAGAACGGCCCCCCCGATCAGAACTCAAGTGGTGTTTTGTTATTGGACTTCTGTGCTCGTCACGGATTGTCCATAACAAACACCTTGTTCAAACATAAGGGTGTCCATACGTGCACTTGGCACCAGGACACCCTTGGCCGCAGTTCGATGATTGACTTTGTGGTTGTATCATCGGATTTGCGGCCGCATGTTTTGGACACTCGGGTGAAGAGAGGGGCGGAGCTGTCAACTGATCACCACCTGGTGGTGAGTAGGCTCCGATGGTGGGGGAAGATGCCGGTCCGTCCTGGCAGACCCAAACGTATTGTGAGGGTTTGTTGGGAGCGTCTTGCGGAATCCCCTGTCAGAAGGAGCTTTAACTCCCATCTCCGACAGAGCTTTTCCCATGTTCCGGGGGAGGTGGGGGACATTGAGTCAGAGTGGACCATGTTCCGTGCCTCTATTGTTGAGGCGGCCAATCTGAGTTGTGGCCGTAAGGTGGTTGGTGCCTGTCGTGGCGGCAACCCCCGTACTCGCTGGTGGACACCAGCAGTAAGGGATGCCGTCAAGCTGAAGAAGGAGTCCTATCGGGCCTTCATGGCCTGTGGGACACCAGAGGCAGCTGACAGGTATCGACTGGCCAAGCGGAATGCAGCTTCGGTGGTCGTCGAAGCAAAAACTCGGGCATGGGAAGAGTTCGGTGAGGCCATGGAAGCCGACTTCCGGACGGCTTCGAGGAAATTCTGGTCCACCATCCGGCGTCTCAGGAGGGTGAAACAGTGCACCACTAACACTGTGTACAGTGGGGATGGGGCGCTGTTGACCTCGACTTGGGACGTTGTGAGCCGGTGGGCGGAATACTTCGAAGACCTCCTCAACTCCACCAGCACGCCTTCCTTGGAGGAAGCAGAGTCTGGGGACTCTGAGGTGGGCTCTCCAATCTCTGTGGTCGAAGTCACCGATGTGGTTAAAAAGCTCCTCGGTGGCAAGGCCTCAGGGGTGGATGAGATCCGCCCGGAGTTCCTCAAGGCTCTGGATGTTGTAGGGCTGTCCTGGTTGACACGCCTCTGCAACATCGCGTGGTCATCGGGGAGAGTGCCTCTGGATTGGCAGACCGGGGTGGTGGTCCCTCTGTTTAAAAAGGGGGACCGGAGGGTGTGTTCCAACTACAGAGGGATCACACTCCTCAGCCTCCCTGGTAAAGTCTATTCAGGGGTGTTGGAGAGGAGGGTCCGTCAGGAAGTCGAGCCTCAGATTGAGGAGGAGCAGTGTGGTTTTCGTCCCGGCCGTGGAACAGTGGACCAGCTCTACACCCTTAGCAGGGTCCTCGAGGGTATGTGGGAATTCGCCCAACCGGTCCACATGTGTTTTGTGGACTTGGAGAAGGCGTTTGACCGTGTCCCTCGGGGGGTTCTGTGGGGGGTGCTTCGGGAGTATGGGGTACCGAGCCCCTTGATACGGGCTGTTCGGTCCCTATACTGCCGATGTCAGAGTTTGGTTCGCATTGCCGGCAATAAGTCGGAATCGTTCCCAGTGAGGGTCGGACTCCGCCAAGGCTGCCCTTTGTCGCCGATTCTGTTCATCACCTTTATGGACAGAATTTCTAGGCGCAGCCGAAGCGTTGAGGGAGTCCTTTTTGGTAGCCTCAGTATTGCATCTCTGCTTTTTGCAGATGATGTGGTACTGTTGGCTCCTTCAAGCAGGGCTCTCCAACTCTCACTGGAGCGTTTCGCAGCCGAGTGTGAAGCGGTTGGGATGAAGATCAGCACCTCCAAATCTGAAACCATGGTCCTCAGTCGGAAAAGGGTGGAGTGCCCACTCCGGGTCGGGGAGGGGATCTTGCCCCAAGTGGAGGAGTTTAAGTATCTTGGGGTCTTGTTCACGAATGAGGGCAGGAGGGAGCGAGAGATCGACAGGCGGATCGGTGCAGCGTCTGCTGTAATGCGGACGTTGTATCGGTCCGTCGTGGTAAAGAAGGAGCTGAGCCAAAGGGCGAAGCTCTCAATTTACCGGTCGATCTACGTTCCAACCCTCATCTATGGTCACGAGCTGTGGGTCGTGACCGAAAGAACGAGATCCCGGATACAAGCGGCCGAAATGAGTTTTCTCCGCAGGGTGTCCGGGCTCTCCCTTAGAGATAAGGTGAGAAGCTCGGTCATCCGGGAGGGGCTCAGAGTCGAGCCGCTTCTCCTCCACATCGAGAGGAGCCAGATGAGGTGGCTCGGGCATCTGATTAGGATGCCTCCTGAACGCCTCCCTGGTGAGGTGTTCCGGGCATGTCCCACTGGGAGGAGACCCCGGGGACGACCCAGGACACGCTGGAGAGACTATGTCACCCAGCTGGCCTGGGAACGCCTCGGGATCCCCCGGGAAGAGCTGGAAGAAGTGGCTGGGGAGAGGGAAGTCTGGGCTTCCCTGCTAAAGCTGCTGCCCCCGCGACCCGACCTCGGATAAGCGGTAGAAGATGGATGGATGGATGGATTTTGCTGTAAACAGCGCAACCATTGCTGGCACCACCCACCCTGCCACACAGCTTCGCCAAACAATCAAACATAGCCCCACATACAGCCGAGCACGGGAGAAATGAAAACGTGATGATTTTTAATGTGTTTTTAAAAAGTTAACATCAAAACTATTCGACTTTTAACGGTATATGTTTCATCGTGTGCCCATTACAAAAAAAATAAAATAAAAAATTCACCCGGAAGCGGAAACATAAGGCATGTCTTCATGGTGGTTGTTTAAAAAAATCAACATGCCAAATGAATGAGCTTGCGTATGGTGGCTTCTCTTATTGCGACTTTTACATCTAGTATTTTTTTAAGGGTTCTATTGACTCAAAACAACAAACAATATACCATGTTAGTATACAAAATTAACAAAATATAAGATTTTATAATTTGATGCTCGCGCTGCTAAACTTGTGACGTTGTGGGTCACCTGACGTCCTCTCAAACTCACATGATTCCATATTGTCAGATTTGTCTTCCGCTTGCTTGGGATTGTCAGAGCCCAATTTTGGAAAACCCGGCTGGTTCCGTCATGGTGGATTTCGGGTCCATATGGAAAAGATTGATGGCAAGTGCTAAAAGCTAGCTGGTCAGCTCAGCTTTGTTTAGCCTAGTTTTAGCCTCTTTCAGAGGGGAGCAAGAAGCTACAAGAACCGCCGCCTGCTTTGTAAGTGGACAATAAACATTCATTTTTCTGTTGGGTTTTTTTTTAACACCTATTTTTACAAAGTAGTTTGCAGTAGTGGAAAGTGCAATTTAGCGGATTGCTTTCAGACAACTGCCTATTTTCTATATTATTTTGCACTTTTTACCTTGTTTAGTTCCTCCCTTTGGAAACATTCCTCTACTAAACTACGCCGTACTTTGGCCTTGTTATCTTTTCAACCTCCGTGGAAGGCGACATAACGAAGTATGATGCAAATTAAAAAAAAAAAATCGAGGGTTATTATTGAGTACTTTAAAACTTTACAGAACCATCAGCCGTACATAAATTACTGGCTATATCCACAGAAGATCATCCCTGGCTTTTATGGACTTACTTTTCACTGATCCATTTGCAATATACTTACTGTACCGGTATAAAAATATTTGGAATGGATATCGAGATGTGACGGAAAAATTTGACAGACACAGGAGGGAGCCGAGTATGTCTCCTTCCGCCCAGACCATCTTGTTGTCACTGTCTTCGTCAGATGTTGTGACATCATCCCACACAAGCTTCCAAATGGGTCCTGACGGCAAGAAGTTGATCAACGTCATTGTCCTGGGCGTGGCCTTCATGTTCATTTTCACCGCCTTCCAGACGTGCGGCAACATCGAGGTATGTGTGTCGGCCGGTCGTCATGCCGCGTCACTCCATCACTGCACGCGTCACTCCAGGCACTTGCCAACGCCGCCCGACCTGTCTTACTTCTTGCAGCAAACGGTGATCAAAAGCTTGAACAGCACCACCTTCCACGCCAGCGGATACACCAGGTAAGGGCGCCCACGCACCCCACATATATTAAAAAAACATATTCCCCCATGAATGTGAACTATAACCTGTAAAATGTATGGTGCAGCATGGCTGTGATCTACGGCGTGTTCTCCGCATTCAATCTGCTGGCGCCGTCGGTGGTGGCAGTGGCGGGCGCCCAGCTGTCCATGTTCTTCAGCGGGTTGCTGTACAGCGCCTACATCGCCGTCTTTGTCTACCCGTACACGTGGAGCTTCTACACCGCGTCCGTGCTGGTGGGCGCCGGCGCCGCCGTGCTGTGGACGGCGCAGGGGAACGTGCTGGCGCTCAACTCGGACCAGCACACCATCGGCAGGAACAGCGGCGTCTTCTGGGCCCTGCTGCAGTGCAGGTGACGGAGTTTCAATGATTTCGTGATGAATTTAATCGATGATTCGGATTGTAAAAAAAAATGTTGATTTCCATCCGTTGATTCAAACACGGATTGTTATGTTCACAAATAAAATGTTTCGGATTCATTTCCTGCAAAGAATTTGAAGTCAAACAAGGTTTCTAAATGATCAATAGTTGATAGCCTGATTGGATCATTGATAAATTGTCGATCAAATGTTGCACTTCTAATGTGTGTGTTTGCTTCGAATGATTGCGCGTGTGTGTGTGTGTGTGTGTGTGTTTTTTTTTTTTAGCTTACTGTTTGGAAACCTGTTCATCTTCTGCGCCTGGCGCGGACACGAGCACATCTCAGGTAGGAAGTGGCTGGTGGCGCACGTGCGCCCGCACGGGCCGAGGTTCAAGTCTTGACCCCCTCTGTGTGCGTGCGTCGGCAGACAAGGACCGGCAGACGGTATTCATCTCCCTGACGGTCATCAGCCTGGTGGGCTGCTTCCTCTTCTTCCTCATCCGGAAGCCCGACACCGAAGCGGAAGCGGAAATAGCGCCCGGCGACGAATCGCAGGCCCTGCTGCTGCCCTCCGACTCTGGCGAGAGTGCACTCGGGTACCCGTCAACCTAAGCAGCAGGAGGGGGGAGGAGGAGGAGGTGGAGGAGGTTGACAAAGCGCTTGTATTATCTTTGCGGTTGCCGTGGTGACGAGGCACTGCTCATTGACCCTGGAACGACATCCCATGTTGTGCGGTGTGACGCGTCACCGTGGCAACGCGGGGTCATGAGTGTACGGGGAACACGCTCCATTCTGCCTCGCTATCGGGAGCAAACCCCGACGGCAAAAGTAACACTTACTAGTTTAAATCTTAAATATGCCACAACCTTTGACCCCAAAATTGTTTGATTTCACTTCAAACTCCTCTGACGCTATTAGCCTTAACTCATTCAGCACCAGCCAATTCCACACCAAGTTTGAAAAGACGTTTAAAAACGTCTTTGGGAGTGAATCAGTTAAGAATGGTTTACAGATTTGATTCTCAAGATGGTACATGGACGGTGAGGTGCAAAGAGTTTCCTCTTCTTCCAACTTAAAAAAATATGCAAATTGGAGAAATGTGTGTTTACTCTGCGTGACTTTTTCCCAACTTTTTTATTTATTTATTCCCCCCCCCCAAACTATTTGTGTTGGCAGCTCGCCTCTCTCACACGTCTGCTCGCAAGCCCTGGACGCTTTTGGTATGTGCGCCCACCTCCAAGCCAACACACACACACACACACACACACACACACACACATTGCTCGATTGTCCACTTTTTTTCCTCCCAAACTGCATACTGGTGTGTGTTTGTGACAACGTTGCACTCTGCTCCCCAGTGCGGGCATGCAAGATGTTGGTGACCAAGGAGATGTTGCTGCTCAGCCTATCCATCGCGTACACAGGTGACTCGCGACTTCCCGTCACGTGATGCACACACACGCCGTGCGATGGATGACATGATGGCGCGGCGTGTGCCGACAGGCGTGGAGCTGACGTTTTACAGCGGCGTGTACGGCACGTGCATCGGTGCCATGACGGGCTTGGGAGCGGACGCCAAGAGCTTGGTGGGGCTGTCGGGCATCTGCGTGGGCCTGGGAGAGATCCTGGGCGGAGGCGTTTTCGGCGTGCTGAACAAGGGCGGCGGCGGAGGCCGCGTGGGCCGCAATCCCGTGGTGCTGCTCGGGCTGCTGTCGCACTACGTGGCGTTCTACCTCATCTTCATTAACATCGCCGATGACGCCCCCCTGGCGCCTGAAGAGGGAACCGAGCTCACCGCTTTCATTCGGCCCAGGTTGCGCCCGACTCGAAACGCAACACCACATACAAATGGCATGTTAATTCATTCAGTACCAGCCAATTCTAGACCAAGTCTGAAAAGACGTTAAAAACGTCTTTGGGAGTGAATGAGTTAAGATCTTCAGGAGCAAAGATGTCCCGCTATCGCCATTGCAGCTCGACCAATAGCTCGTCTCCTGAATTTTAACGAGGGTTTTGCCTTTTGTTTGAATTCAGTATCCTCTTTATTCAATTCCTCAATTGAACATCATTAGACGCTTCTTCCCTAATGAAGTGGTGCGTGTGTGTGTGTCAGTGTGGGCGTGGCTTTGCTGTGCAGCTTCCTGTTGGGCTTGGGCGACAGCTGCTTCAACACGCAGCTGCTCAGCATCATCGGCTTTAGATTCCGCGACAACAGCGCCCCCGCCTTCGCCATCTTCAAGTTCATACAGGTGGGAATGTGTTTTTGTTTTCGGGGGGTTTTGGGAACCTTGCTTCTCAAGCTTGAATCCTCGGACATAGTCATGCAAGAAGGTACAGGAAGTGACATCACGGTGGCGGTTTCACCTCACCTGGCTGTTGTGTTTGCTCCTCAGTCCATCCTGGCGGCGTTGGCCTTCTTCTACAGCAACTTCCTGCTGCTGCACTGGCAGCTCCTCATCATGGTCGTGCTGGGACTCGCCGGCTCGCTGTCCTTCTTTGTCGCCGAGTGGCGGGCGCAGGCAGCTGCGGCAGATGGCATCTGATGAGGACGACGATCCGCTTCACACATTACGATCACCACCAAAATGCGCACATTCACTTTAAAGACGCACGGAGGCACGATGGGAAATGCCGGTGGTTGCTGGCTCAAGTTGATTTTATTTTTTTACCGGAAATAAGAAGGGAAAACAGAGACTAAATGTTGACCGTAAAGGTGATGAATTCAAAAGCCGAAATAAAGTTTAGAAGAGCAATACTTTGGTGTACATTACAATAAATGCCCATAGAAATCCGATTGTATCACCGCAGCATTTCATCACCAAGCCACTGAAATGAAGTCATCGCTTCCCAACATCACACCTGAAACAATAATTACAAATGAAAAAGAAAATATGCGGAAGTCGAAGCGCTACGATCAAGCAGCCCTTCCGAAGTTCTCCCTGGCGTTGCCTAAGCGACGTCGGACGCGAACGCCACCTCCGGGGCAACGCGCGCACACACAGGAGCGGCGGCGTTGACGGTATTGAACGAACGATGCGGCGGGACGACGACGCGACCTTCTCGGACCTGCTGGATTTGAGCTTCGGGGGCCCCCGCGCGGGCGCGCTTGACTTGGTTTACCTGCGACGGCTGTTACTGGCGCTATTGAGCCGCTTGGGTATCCGGGACGTCAGCGCCGCCGAGCGGGCTCGACAGACGGGACTCCTGGAACGCGTCGGGGCCTGTGAGGACGCACTGGAACAGGTTTGTGGTCTTGGTCGCATTGCGTCCGAACGTCTTCTGTTGTCAAGGGAGAAGGCGCGTCTGTTTGTCGTCGTCTGTGCGCGCGTGCTCGTGTGCACTGTACAGTCAAACTTCAGTATTCGTCCATAATCCGTTCCAGAAGGCTGATCGAAAAACCGAATTGTTCGAAAACCGAAACCACGTTCTTTTTAAAATAACAATGTTTACTGAATACGTCGGCTCACAATGGAAAGCAACACGAGGAAGCGTCACTTCCTCGTGTAAGGAAGGCGAGAGGAGTCAAATGGTGCATCAAAGTGCGCTCAGTTTGTTTGAGAACCGAAATTCGGTCATCATCCGAGGCATAAAAAAACTCGAAATGTTTGGTCGAAAACCGATTTGCTCGAGAACAGAGACGTTTGAAAACGGAGGTTTGACTTGTACGCAGAAATGTTACAAGCTGGCACGAATGAGCCAAATTAAAATGCCCAACGTTCTAACTGCGTGTGTGCGTGCGTGTCAGGCCCTGGGGCTGGCGCGGGACGTCCAGGAGCAGATGTCGGTCATGAAGCAGCGCGCAGAGGAGCTTCACGTCCGCCAGCAAGTCCGTTTCCCAAACTCCCCACGTCCCAGTCGGCATCCATTATTGTGTCTTTTACGGCCAACTAGCGAGCCGTGAAAGGTGACGCGTTCGTCTGTACGTACCCAGAGTCTCGCGTCCACCTCGCTGAACGAGCTCAAGGACGAGGGCGCGCTCCTGCGAGCTCGCGTGGATGCGCTCGAGACGGCGAAGGCTGACGAGGAGCAGATGGACGTCCTGCGGCGACTCATCGGGGACACGGGTGGGTCCCCCCGTTCTCCGGGCTTTCCTCACGAGCTCGCGCGGACCTTCCCTCACGTCTCTTGGTGTTTCCGCTTCCAGATCGGCGCGAGGCGTGCAGAGTTCTAGACGAGCGCGTCAAACTCCATGAGGACGCCATCGAGAGTCTCACCCAACAATGTCGGCAGGTCAGCAGCCGGCGCTTACGCTAAAGTAGAAGGCTACACCCATTTATCGCATTATGATGTTCACCAAGTAAGCCAGGCTTCTCGCAACCTCTGACCTGCAGCTGGACGACCTTCGAGGGGCCTTGGACCGCATGATGTCGTCTTTGACCTCTGACCCCTCCGACCTGAGATGTCACGCCACGGACGACCTCGGCGGCAAGTTGAGTCTCCTGCTGGAGCGCAAGATGGCCGAAAGCGCGCGATGGCAACGGCACGAAGACGCCCAGGTCAATAAACCAAACGCACCCGATGACGGAACCCAGATTTGCGACGATTGCGCGGGTGTCTGTTTGGTTGTGTCCAAATTCACAGGCTGGTCTTACGTCCGCATGACGTCACTTCCTGCGCAGCTTTACAGAATATGGGGTCCGAAAAATACAGCCATTGTGTGTGTGTGCCATGTGAGTGTGCATGTAGGCTTTGGCATTGTGTGTGTGTGTGTGTGTGTGTGTGTGTGTGTGTGTGTGTGTGTGTGTGTGTGTGTGTCTGCGTGCGTGTGTGTGTAAATAAGTGAATCAGTGAATGTGTGCATGTGTGCGCTTGCCTTGCAGCTGACTGGCGGGCAGGCGTCCATCTTGAAACTTCAAAGTGAGTGTGACAAACTTCAAGAGGCCGTCAGGCGTCTCCATGACGACAGCAAACACAAACAGGTCCACATCCAGGTAAACAAACATGAAAGTATGTGAATATGTTGAAAAGGCTGTATTGACATAGAAACATGCCAGACCATTATTCGCATGCATCTGTCAAACTATTAAAAAGTGTATAACATAACATTATAAACGCGACAAAATGTGTGGTTTCCATAGCAACTGGTGAGGACCTCTGAGGATCTGCAAGAGAACAAGGTCGACAAACGCTTGCTTCACGTCGAAGTTGTAAGATTTTTGTGTTTTGTGTTGGAACACATCAAAACATCCCATATGCCAATGATACATGGTGTGTGTGTGTGTGTGTGCGTGCGCGCGCGTGTGTCACAGAAGAAGCAGCTCGACGAAGCTCAGTTGAAAAACTTCCATAGGAGCCGCGAGAGGCTGCGCAGTCCTGAAGATTTCGAGCATGATGGCGAAGACGCCACTGCCGCTGGGATCAGGAAGTAAGTTGTCCACTATCGAAGAACCGAGTCATTCCTGACTACCGCAATAGGATTTTTTGGGGAACTACCGAGCTCCACCATGCGAAGTAGTTAGTCGTGAGTCAGTTTGGTTGATTGGGAATTCCCTAAATTATGAATGAATAAACATTGAGTGTTCAGGGAGCAGTTGGGGATGAGTGAGTGATTTTGTATTTATAACATTATAACATAATTTCCTGTTGGTGTGTGTGTGTGTGTGTGTGTGTGTGTGTGTGTGTGTGTGTGTGTGTGTGTGTGTGTGTGTGTGTGTCTCTGTGTGCGCGCAGACAACTGCTTGAAACACATCATTGTCTGTCATGTGACCGTCATGTCATTCGACATCTTAACACAGCGTGAGTCTTTCTGAAAACACACACACACACACACACACACACACACACACACACACACACACACACACACACTCACGCAAATTTGAATGGAGGGACAGGCCTAATATATATGTACAGTATACAAACATACCTGCTGTCAATCATCTTTTGTGTGTGCGCAGTAAAAGTTTGTTGGGGGCGTGGCCTAGCAGCAGGGGAGGTGGCAGACCTTTGACGGACTTGACTCACTTCAGGTGAGCGCCTCCTAGTGGAAAATTTGGAGAAGGAAGTCAGGCTTGACCAGGTGAAATGTTCCCCTCGTGCATGACACACGACCCCACTGGTGTCAGATGGGAAGAGGCATTTCGGGAAGCGACTGGACTCCCCACTCGCACGGCCACCGTGTCGTTTGTCATTCTTTTTCACAACAAGTTCCAAATTCAAGTTGAATGTTGACATTAGCAAGTCTGAAGTTGTTTAGAGCAACGAGCTGGAACGTGGGCTGTCGCCCGCAGGTACCCTCGGGTGTCCCGCAGCTGCGGCGGGATACGCACGGTGACCTACACCCCCCAGCGGCGCCTCAACGGGGCAGGACCCTGCGGCCAGACTCCTCCCGCCGGACCGGTGCAACCGCCGCCACACACCTGACACAACATTTAAAGCTGTATGTGTCTAATCCATCCATATTAATGAAGCAATTTTAGGAATGCGACAGATTTGCTTTTTGTTTAAAAATCATACTTACTTCCAGAAATTATTATACTTGGCAGAAATAAACTTGTTGAGAAAAGAAGGAAACACACCTGAACTAGTTTTCATTTGGCTGGCTGTGATTCTTTGAAGTGGTCAACTTTCTGTTGCTGTGACTCACTCAGGACAGATGAGCTGAGTGTCGGGAATCATTCCAGAGCGTGGCACACACACACACACACACACACACACACGCCTACTTGTGTGAAAGCAGTATTGTCAGAATCAAACAGCTGGTGTGAAGTATAAAAAGGTCAAGCCACTTGGAAAAGATTTCCTGCGGAATCTGCTGTGCTTTGCATCCATCATTCAAGTTGAACTTCCATAGACCCTCCCACCCCCTTCCCTCATTTTGCCACGAGGTACATACTTACTTGTGCAATGTGCTTACCCCGCACCGCAGACGTAATAACAAGTCACAAAAATATATTTTAATTGAGGCCAAATGCTAAAATAAGAATTCGGCACAATTCAATACCTCGTGGCCTTATGGGAATTTTTTTTTACGTTTTTAATATTATGCCTTGCGTCAAAAATGATTCCTCCACATTGACAGTACCAGGCGTCCATACGAAAAACAAATGTGTTTTAAAATTAATTCTCCAACGAAAAATATTTTACAAATTGTGCGGTAGCGCCCTCTACTGTTCAGTATTGATCATTATAGCTGCAAATTGGTCTCATCATTTCGTCCATCCATTTTCTACGCTTATCCTCACGAGGGTCACGTGGGGGAGTTGGATACGGGTAGTAAGTGCCGGAATCAAACCTTGCACCTCTGTACTGTGAGGCGGACATGCTAACCAGTCGAGCACCGTGCCGCCCGCTAATAATTGATGTACAATATAAAAAAACGGTAACATTTGCTTTTTTTTTTGAGTTCATGACAACATAGCACAAGCTATAAAGTGACGCCACATACGTCATTTTAAGCTATCATTGAAGTCATCCGACGATTTTATTTGGCCGCTAAAATACAGAATACGCTTTTCCAAACAAGACTTTCATCTTCTTTTAGGAATTTTGTTAGTCCAATACAACTATCAAGTGGAATTCTTTGGGTGGGGGTTGAAGGTTACGACGTATGAGGGAATGTACGATGGAGAGACAATCAAAAACCTTCAACTTGTAACAGACTGACCTGCCCCCCCCACCACACACACACACACACACGCACACAAAGAAAGCGAAAGTCGTAAAAGAGTGATGGACGGAGGGATGGAGAATTCTCCAGTCTTGTAGTGTGGAAGCGTGCCGTTAGTTGGAAGCGTTGGTGCATCTCCATGGCAACGGGCGGGCCAATGGGCGCGCGGGAGATTGTTTACAAGGGGGCGCGGCCGCCGTTGCTCGGGTTACGTGTTCAGGTATTAAAGAGGCGCCGCGGGCTCCACGTCGTCTTCGTTTCCTTGCGTGGCTCTTTGGTGGCCCTCGCGCGCTCACGCACGTACACGCACGTACACGCAGTCACGCAGTCGCAGGCGGGAGGCGCGCGCGCAATTCACACCGAGGAGAGACGCTTGACTGCAGGTACGCTCACATTTCTGCTCTTTTGATTTCGTTTCAATGTTTGATGCTGTTTTATGGTTGCGGCGACTCGACGTCAAAAAGCGCAAATGTTTGTCATGTTACAGGATTTCAACATAATTTGAAAATGTCTTGAAAAAAAATTGCGCGTGACACTTTGCGAGCGAGGCAAGCACGCGCGCAGGTGTGAAAAGAAACTGACTGTTTTCAAATGAGTCCTCACGCTCTCACACTTCCTCCGTCTCTCACTTCAGTGCGTCCATTCTCATGTTCTCACTTCGCCACTCTTTGCAAGTGTCCTCAATTGACACGTGACCTCTTGCGGTCCCGTTCTCATTTTCTCACTTAAATGTGCTGGGGCGACTTCACTCATTCACTCACCGTCCTCATTCCCTCAGTTTAAATTACTATTCACTCACTCACTCACTCACTCACTGAATTACTCCACTGTGTTGACTTACTCCACTGTGTTGACTCATTTATCAACTCACTCATTAATTTAGTCACTCACTCATTCACACACTTATTTCTGTGTTCACTCGCTCACGCGCTCCCTCAGCCACTCACTTCACTGTGTTGACTCATTCATTAACTCACCCGTTCATTCACGCATTCACTTTTCCAAGTTAGCTCACTCACTCACTCACTCACTCACTCACTCACTCACTCACTCGCATTCCGTCATTCATTCACTCATTTACTCACTTGAGTGCATCATCCGTTTGCAGTCGTGTTGAGGAAGGCAAAGGCGAAGACGAGGAGGCAATCATCACGGCGTTGATGAGCATGGAGTCCTGCTACCAGGGGGGCCCCGAGGAGTGCGAGGGTCTGGAGGAGGTTCTGGTGGCAGCTGCGGCCCAAGCAGAGGCGGCAGGCGCGGCGCCGGAGGGCGTGGCCGGCGTGTCCTGGGGCGGCGCAGCCACTCTGGACGATAGCCTGACCAGCCTGCAGTGGCTGCAGGACTTCTCCATCACCGGGGGCGGCGTCCCACCAGGCAGGCCGCCGCCCCCGCACCGCCGCCACCTGCTGGGCTGGGAGGCCCCCGCCTCCCCACTGGCGGCCGACCCGGCCTCGGCGGGCCCGCCGCTCACGCCCGGGAAACCCACAGCGGCCGCTTATAGCCGGCTGTTGCAGCTGCCCGCCATTGTGGCGCGTGGCCACTGCCCGGACGAGGTGGACTACAAGACGGACGCCGGCGTCAAGCCGCCTTACTCATACGCGCATCTCATTTGCATGGCCATGAAGCACAGCAAGCACAACAAGATGACGCTCGCCGGCATTTACAAGTGGATAACCGACAACTTCTGCTACTTCAAGCACGCCGAGCCCACATGGCAGGTAGGTAACACACACACACACACACACACACACACACACACACACACACACACACACACACACACACACACACACACATCTCTATTTTCCAGCTAGAGTAAGTAATATAGGAGTGATTTTGAGGGATTTGTCTCTTTTCAACCAAAATTTTAATTTGCCACATAAATGATTGATGAAGCCATGGGGCAGATAATATTTAACAAAGGTCAGCAGCTCCATTTAGGCTCGGGAGGGAGGAGTGGGAGCCCCGGAGGGAGGTTAGCGCCATGAATAGTGATGGCGTCGTGCATACTTCCGCCTTTATTGCACTAGCACGGTTTGGCTAGTGCTAGCAATGATATGATTTTGCATAGTGTAGCAAGATAGTTCCCAAAATGTCCATTCAAAATCTCTTTATAGTGATTTGGCAGTTACGAATCAGTGTTGACTTACTACCGACCCCCAAATCACTCCAACTTTACTTCATCAGGATTTCTGTGCTCAAGCCAAAGCCACATCTAGCATAATCTTGTTATTGTGCCATCTTGTGGCATCTTGGTGCCAAAGAACTACATTGGAGTGAGTTGAGGTGCTTCACTGAGTCCCATAAACTAAGCTCATCCGCGTGCCGTTGCAGAACTCGATCCGCCACAATCTATCGCTCAACAAGTGCTTCATCAAAGTTCCCCGTCAGAAGGACGAACCGGGCAAGGGCGGCTTCTGGAAGATCGACCCGCAGTATGCCGAGCGCCTCCTGAGCGGCGCCTACAAGAAACGCCGCATGCCACCCGTCAGGATCAACCCGGCGCTGCAGAGCCGGCTGGGGCTTGTCACGCAGCCGCCCAAGAGCCCTCCTGGCACCCTGCGCGCCGATGCCCGTTCCCAGCGGCTCCTGCGGGAGTTTGAGGAGGCCACGGAGCAGACTTGGGACGCCTCCCTGGCCCAAGGAACCATGTTGGGATCTTGGCCGGCATCCCGAGGTGGTGCCAAAAGGAAGTTGGGCCGCAGGAACGGCGGAGGCAAGACCATCCGCCGCCCCAGCTCCCCGCTCCTCGCCGCAGATGAGCAGAAAGAGAGCGGCCCCCTAAAGGGCGACTTTGACTGGGACGCCCTGCTGGACTCGGCGCTCAGCGGTGAGCTCAGCCTGGACGCCGGCGACGCCCTGGGCCCCATCATTCAGGAGGACGAGCTAAGCGTGCAGGCCAGCGCCCCCACGGGGGACGCGGACACACTGGCCGAGTCCCAAAAGTCCTTCCTGGGTCTGGGTTTCCTGGAGAGCCACTGGCCGGAGGATGAAGTGGGGTCAGAGGTCGAACGCAGCGACTTCCTATGCGGCTCCGGCGTAAATCTGGAGCAACTGTTTGACCTTGGGGAACCCCCTACCGACTCCCTGCTCTGAGGTCACCCTGCACCCCAAACTTTTGATACTCATGGGACTTCCTGTTTACATCACGTTTGAGGGATGACATTTCAACATCCATTTCCTGCACCCTGATCGTCGATAAATGAGCTGGAACACAAATCCATGCAACCACGCATCCATCCATCCAACAATGCATACATGCATACATTCAACAACCATCCAAACGAGCTATCGTCCAAAAAGCTATCCATCCAACATTCCATCATCCATCCATCCATTTTACACCCATCCATCCAATGTCCAACCAGCATTGGATGGGTCGTTGGATACATAGATGAATAGATCCAAAAATCTATTTATTCAAACAACAATCCCTCCAGCTAACACGTCCAACAACCCAACTCTCCCATCCATCCGTTCACCCATTTCAGGAGGTTATCCCATCTGATTTGGGACTAAAGGCAAAGTACACCCCGTACTGGTTGCCAGGCAATCGCAGGGTACATCTGGACAAACGCACATTCCCACCGATAAACAAGTACTTGATCTTCAATGAAGCTAACATGCTAAAAGCTAACGAGAGAAAGCCGAAGTTCCAGCGTCCAGATTCCAACCTTGAACCTCTTGAGGCATTTGTTCACGGGTGTGACCGAGATCAACTTCAAAAATTACATTGAAATTGTAACATAGAACTTCCTGTTTTGGCTCCGCCTCCTCAGGCTCGACTTCCAGTCGCAATGGACAAATATCCCTTTTGTCATTTGTTAGCCTTTGCCAAATAATGCCTCTGTCAACTTTGTGAACTTCGAAAGACAAGATCAGTCAAAGTGATGACCTTTGGTCAGAAGAATGTCACGTGACCTGTGAACACACACATAAGGAACAGAAAGGACAGAAGTCATATGACTTATATTCACGTTCGTTCCTGTGACATCACGATGACATCACATCTCGAGATTCATTGGCTCTTCTCTTTTTTTATGCAATTTTTTTCCAAACAATAAAAATGTCTTTTACTGCAGTTTGTTGCCTCGGCCACTTACACAAATGGAGACATTCACATTAGACGAACACACACGTACACGTTGGCACACAACCACTGCAGCTTGTTGTGTTTGTGGTGCTGATGGTGGGCCACAGGGGGTCTTTGTCTTGCATATCTTTTGTGTGTTACAAGCGTCCATATATCAGCAGCTGAGACCCCACGGATGGGGGCGCGCGGCCCCCCAGCCGGGTTGTGTGCTCCCTCATTGAGGTTGCAGTGTCATGTGACACATGACGGACACCCAACACGCCACATTGGGCATCGTTCCCTGCTCCCTAATCATGAGATGGGGATTTCACTGGACACCATTGACTTAGATAGGGACAAAAATGGACAGATTGTACCTAGACCTGTCGTCATGATTGGGGAATTGGGAATAAGTGAATGGTTCCGAACACACGTCCTTCCCTACTTCTTAATCACTACGTTGGGATTTTAGCTAAATACGTTGTTGACTTTAGGTCTGAACAATTGAATAAGAACTTTATAATTGACAAATGGGAATTTTTATATCGTAGACGATAAAGTTGACTCTAACTTGACTTGTTTGGTATATTTAGTGGACTTTATCGAAACTATCTTGGTCCACTTCAATGGGCAAACCTCTCCTCACTCCATTTTCCAACAGCACTCTGAAATATCCGTCTCACGGCATAGTCCACTCGCATGGTCTACTTGCCAACAGAGCCCCCGCGTCCACGGTAACCTGACTCGCGAAAGACGAGCTCACTGCCGAAACACTAGCCCTCGACATGACAAAATGGCCGCCAATCTCGCTCCGAAATGTTGATCGCGGCAACCAATGTCAACACGGGTCGCGTGAGCGCAGCCGGGCGACCGATGACGGGGCGAGCACGCCGCACAGTCATAATAGATGAGGAGCGTGATGAGTAATCAGAGTACCAGCACACGAGGAGATGGCGACAACAAGACATGTTGTACCGGGAAGGCCTGTTGCCCCGGCAACAGCTGGTAGGGCTGTCACTGGGGGCGGGGCCTCAGATTTATGACACGGCTGCTGTGAAAGTTTGTAAACTGAATCCTGCAAGTACACTTACTGCAGTCACAATGCACACACAAACAACGGCCCGCACACACACACACACACACACACACACACACACACACACACACACACACACATTTGTTGAGGAGGTGATGATGTCACATGATGTCACATGCTGTCATGAAAGATGCGACAAGTGTGGAGGTGACCACAGACTTTGGGTGGCTCATTGTATCATTGTATGCACACTGCGTGTGTGAAATTTGTGTTCAATTGTCTGTGTGTGTCTGTGCAAGTGTATGTATCCACTGCCTGTGTGTGTGTGTGTGTGTGTGTGTGTTTGTGTGTGTGTGTGTGGAGCTGCTAAGGGCTATCGAGACATACTGCTAATACATTAACATGCTAAAAGGGGTAATCAGTAAAGCCCCGCCCCTCGACAGGTCAATCATTACATCGGCACGCTGAAGTTATTTCATCACGCATTAAAGAAGTCGGCAGGCCGCCTCGAGGAAACGTCCTCGTCTGCTTCCTGCTCGCCGTCCGCTTGCTTGCTCGCCTGCTCGCTTTAGTGCTAAAAAGTGGATGCCATGTGACATCACAAATCAGACAGCTGCCAGCCAAGGTGCCCTGACACCGCCTGATAACACACACACACACACACACACACACACACACACACACACACACACACACACACACACACACATGCAACACCGTGCTCTAGATTGTGTGTGTGTGTGTGTGTGTGTGTGTATGCATGCGTGTTTGTTTGGAGATCAAGCCAACAATGGAACAATAGCCCATACAAGATGAACAACACAACAAGGCCACAACCAGGTGACACACACTTACACACGGACATACAATAAATAGCCACACTCACAAACACGTACAGACACACACACACATACACACACACACACACATATATATATCTATCCTCTATTTTCTAATCTGTTTATCCTCACACACATGCGCACGCACGCGCACAAACGCGCACACACACACACACACACACACACTTATTAACAGTGAGGAATGCGAGAAGCAGGACATGAGCGGTGGGCGGTAGTGTGGGACGAATGGGAGTTTCTGGTCAAATCCCACCAACCCACAACCAGAAGCTTCTAAAGCTTCCAGAATTATCTGGAAGAATACCTGAAGAAGGGGGAAACAAAAGAAAGTTTGTGGGACCAAAAAAATCTAATCAAAATAAAATAAAAGAAATGATCCTTTCCATGTGCTTATTTGTTTTGTTTACTTGTGTTTGTTTTCTTGTGTGTTCTATGTGTGTGTGTGCGTGCGTGTGTTTGTGCGCTTGTGCGTTTAAGCTCAATGTCCTCCATGCGCCTTTGAGGCCCAACCTTTGACCTCCGACTCATTTAGTCTGGTCACGGAGGTCATGAAATTTGCCATGTTGTTGATGTTTTTCCTCCCGAATGCAAACACGCATCAGGAGCTATACATCGTATAGCATATGCACACTATACAAAGCGTTGAAATATGTGCCAAACCATGGATGTGAGGAATGTGTCGACAGTATATCGGGTGAATGACACGTTGTCCAAGTGACGTTTGGCGACATTGCCAAGGCCTCGCCGTGGATTTTGCAAGTCAACAAGCGAACTACAAAACAGGCAGTGTTCATTCAGTGCGTCCCTCCTGGCAGAAGATTAGGGGATCGGGTCATCGGGACCCCGAGGGGCCGCCGGAGAGCCGGGGCCGAGGTTAAGCCGTCGTGAATGGCTGATACAAAAGAGTACGCGTCTGACGTCAGCCCCCCACAAAAGAGTCAATGAAAGACCTAAAATATTGCGTTTGTCTTACGTGTCACATTTACACTCACAGTCAGACTCCCCCTTGTCCCCACCAACACCACCCCCACCCCCACTACGTTCCCCGCATGGGTGGCCACCAGCGGTTTGGAGCTTCTTGGGGTCTCCATGGCGATGAGTAGCACTAGCGAAGGTATCCGTCTTACTGGAAACCAACTTTATTGTTGACTTTTAGGAACGCCTGACGGGGGGTGTCTGTGTGTCTTTTGGGGGATGAGCGGGGTCGGGGGTGGGGGGTGGCTGCAAGGGAGCGTGGGCACATCTTCATCTGCCCTGGTAGGTACATCCATGTTGCGCATGCTAATGCTAATAAAATGGATGAGACACTAGAGAGATGAATTTCATCATTTAGTCGATATTCTTAAGGACCATGTACTTTGTACTACTTTGGTCTTTGTACTCACTAGTAAGACAATTCAATATACGAGTAGAACTTAAAGAAGAGATTAGATGAGAACAGATTTCTTTCTAGGAATATTTTTTTTCTTCGCTATATATAGTATCATACCACCTAAGCTTCTATATTGAAGTTGTTTGACCATTTATTTGACATCCATCTTAAGGTCCATGAACTAGTTTTCCTTACCCGTAAGAAAATTGTGCACACTTGTAGAACATTCATTCATTCATTCATTTTCCGAACCGCTTCATCCTCACTAGGGTCGCGGGGGGTGCTGGAGCCTATCCCAGCAGTCTTCGGGCAGTAGGCGGGGGACACCCTGAATTGGTTGCCAGCCAATCGCAGGGCACACAGAGACTCCACGCTCACACTCACACCTAGGGACAATTTAGAGTGCCCAACGAGCCTGCCATGCATGTTTTTGGAATGTGGGAGGAAACCGGAGCACCCGGAGAAAACCCACGCAAGCCCGGGGAGAACATGCAAACTCCACACAGGGAGGCCGGAGCTGGGATCGAACCCGGTACCTCTGCACTGTGAAACCAACGTGCTAACCACTGGGCTACCGGGCCGCCCACTTGTAGAACAATTGTGTCTTAATAGTAATTTTTTTCCCCCACTACTAGTGCAACTTTTTGTCCAGTGGTGCAAACTTAAGCTTTGAGCAAAGGATATCCACCTTAAAGTCTCTGTCCTAATTCGCTCTTTGTCCACCCAGTTATGAATGAAAACTTAAAACTAAAATAAATAGGAAACTAAAGGTTAACTAGGTTTTTACATAGTATGTCAAGACAATTCTTACACAATCGGCAAAAAGTATCAAACGTGAAAATGTTGATGACATTTGCGAAAGCTCATCGAACGTTCTCGTCTCGACAAGTTGGAACATGTTCAAACCTATTGCGCTCTGGCGCCCTCTTCTGCTGAAGGTTGATTACAAAAAAAGGCTTTAGGACCCAGCGGAAACGCCTCTACTTTCCGGTTTGGGAGGGGGCAAAGGGGACATTTTAATTTAATTAATTTTTTCCTTAACGGGCTTAAAATTTATTTGTAAATATGTATTCCCGATCATGCAAGATAAAAATAACTGTTGTTAATATTGTTGTCAGCTGATCTGCTTGGTCACGTGACTGCATCAGCTTCCGATTCACGTGAGTCGCGTCCGTTTCACCAGGAGCAAAAAAAAAAAAAAAAAAAATGAAGTCAACAAAAAGTGCTTCTACCTAATTTTATTTCATTTTGTGTCGTCTTTTGGCTGACTGGAGACAGAAAAGATTCAGTGCGGAAGTCGATCGGGTAAGGCGTCAAAGCGGAAAGCCGTTGACACCCACCATGCATTTTAGGAAGGCAGTGACTTCTCCGGATCGAAACGGGGTTTTTTTTTTTGGGGGGGGGGGCGTTTTGAGCCTCCGCCGAATTAATACCACTTGGATAAACCTTCCACAAATCGTGTCTTCGTCTACTTTTAACGTCTATAAACGACAAATGGGTACGCAAATGGCTACTTTGAAGGAGCACTTTTGGCTCCTCAGTTTTCCGTTAATTTCATTTGACTTGTTAAGATCGTGCGCGCGTTTGGAATGCACGAAGAAGAAAAAGAAGAGCACCAGGGGGCAAAGTCTCTGTGATAAGATAGTTGTTTCGGTGTCATCTCTCTCCAAACATTCGCTCTCATACGTTAATCATCATAACAACAATTGTAACTTACAAAAAGTGGACCAGATGGGTCATTTAGTTGCTAAAGGTGATTTGAAAATGTGTCGGAAAAGTTGATAGTATGTTGGCCAGAGATGTGAAAGGAGGACCTGATGAAATTTGATGTATTTTTCAGACTTCCGAAATGCCGTCCAACAAATCGGTGTCAGAGGCGCCCATCACTCAACTGCTCAACTGCAGGATCCTGCGGGACCACCGGCTGCAGAAGTGAGCGAAGCATGCTTGCATCTCATACACAAATATTTCCACACAGCGAATTTAATCCATCTGACTTTGAATTTTTGGAAGTAAGCGCTCAACCAACATTTTTTTGGGCCATCTGACTTTCAATTGAATTTGAAGACATATTTTTTGCAGCCCTAGTTGACTGCTATTTTTTTGTATTTTTTTTTGCATGAAAATTCTCTCTAAAAATGTTTGCTGCCTTCTGAGAGCTCTATCAAAAGCTCGTGTTAAGTTTTGGCCTGGAAACAATCTCGAGCATTTTAGACTCAACCCCGACTGCTTTGTGTGTGTGTGTGCGCGCAGTGATGACCTGTGGGTGCGCGAAGGGAAGATCCTGGATCCGGAGAAGCTCTTCTTTGACGAGCAGGCGTATGCCGACAATCAGGTGGATTGCGGCGGCGCTATCGTGGCGCCGGGATTCATCGACGTTCAAATCAACGGTGGGATTTGTGAGTCCAGCTGTTGTTACTCATCCATGTGCGTGTGGCTGACGGCGGCGGTGTGCGCTCACCCCGCAGGGGGTTACGGCGTGGACTTCTCTCAGGCCTCCGATGACATCGGCGCCGGTATCTCTTTGGTGGCCCAGAGGCTTCTGGAACACGGCGTCACATCCTTCTGTCCCACGCTGGTCACGTCGCCACCGCACGTCTACCACAAGGTCATGACGACGCCAACTATCACCATGGGCGGAGTCAATCAATTGGACATCATAATGACCCCCGACCCCTTGTGTCTTTCAGGTCCTACCTCAGATCAAAGTGCAGGACGGCGGCCCCCACGGCGCAGGCGTCCTCGGTGAGCTCCCCTTTTGTTGTGTCGGCGCCAGGAACTGTCAGCCGAGTTCATACTGTATGTGGGTGTTTTTTTTGTGTGTGTAGGCGTCCACCTGGAGGGCCCCTTTATCAGCGCCAAGAAGAAGGGCGCACACCCCGAGCGCTTCCTGCGCACGTTCTCAGGGGCTGACACGGTCATGGCGGACCTGATGGACGTCTACGGCGGGCTGGACAATGTGGGATTGGTGACACTGGCTCCTGAGCTGGAGGGCAGCCGATGGGCGGTGAGCGAGCTGTGCCGGCGGGGAGTGACAGTGTCGCTGGGACATTCAGTGGCCAACCTGTCGCAAGCCGAGGAGGCCGTCCGCCACGGTGCCTCCTTCATCACGCACCTCTTTAACGCCATGCTGCCGGTACGTCCCCGAAGCACCAGACTGGCATCTCGGCGATTAGATAGTTCTTCTCTGGAGAGGTTTTGATTGGTTTAAAAGGGGTGGGGGAGGGGGTGGGGTTGACGAGCTGGTATTTGAGTGACTGTCTGTGGTGCGGTCCAGTTCCATCATCGGGACCCGGGCATCGTGGGCCTGCTAACCAGTGAGCACATCCCGGCGGGACGCAGTGTTTATTACGGGATGATCGCCGACGGCATCCACACCAACCCCGCTGCCCTGCGCATCGCCCACCGCGCCCACCCCAAAGGTCAGTAAACGCGCACACAACAGACCGGGTCAGGCGAGACCCCCTCACACTCGCCCATTGATTGATTTGCTCAAATATTTCATAATACAGTCAAACCTCTGTTTTCGTTCATAATACGTTGCAGAAGGCTGTTCGAAAACCGAAATTGTTCGAAAAGCGAAACCACGCTCTTTTTAAAATAAAAATGTTTACTGAACACGTCTGCTCACAATGGAAAGCAACACGAGGAAGTGTCACTTCCTCGTGTCAGGAAGGCGGGAGTAATCAAATGGTGCATTCAAGTGCGCTCCGTTTGTTTGAGAACCGAAATTTGTTCGTCATCCGAGGCATAGAAAACGGGAAATTTTTGGTCGAGAACCGAGACGTTCGAAAACCGAGGTTTGACTGTATTGTATTTCTGTGTTGTTACCCCTACAACCCCCCCCCCCCCCCAAAAAAGCCATTCTCAAATGAATGTGATTAATTATAATGGGCATGAACTCGGAATTGGTTGCTTTGTCATTTATGTTGACAAAGGTGGAGAGGAGGCTCTCTCAAGTAACAGGCGAGAAGGGAAACACCAGCTAAGAGTTTTTCGACTTTCACACAAGCAGATATCTTTACTGGTGCTTCACTAGTTGGATAAAGTACTTTTGTGTTGTCGTCTCGGCATTCCCGAAAGGAACCGAATGAAGACCGGAGTGAATCATAATGTGAGGGCGTCGTGTGCGGGTGTGTATAGGTTTGGTGCTGGTGACGGACGCCATTGCGGCCATGGGACTGGGGCCGGGCCGGCACAAGCTGGGCCAGCAGGACGTCGAGATCTGCGGCCTGCACGTTTACGTGGCTGGTGAGCGCCCAAAACAGCAGCACCACATGACACTTGTTTTTAGTTAAGACAGCAAAAATTGCTCACTTCTACAAATTGCTTTCGTTTTTTTCTGTCAATGAAAAATGTTTTTGAATGAGCGAATGGAAAGTGAAAACTCTTGTTTTCACTCACGTCCACATTTCGATTATTTAAATACGTTCATTAAAGTAATACCGAATGTTCTAAATAATGCAGAACTAAGAAGCATTTTTTTATATTTTAATTTATTTAATATATTAACATTTAGCCATTGCTTTTTTCCCTTATTGTATTTTTTTAGCATTAAAAAACATTTTTGTTGTTGTAAATAAATAAATAAATAAAAATCAAGTTGTCCTGCAATTTTGGAGCAAAAATAAAACTACAGTTTGAGTTTGGCAATATTTCACACTTATTTTTTTTCTTTCTTTCCGTCACTTTGTTGGTGGAGGAGTTTGCATGTTTGCCGGAGTACTTTGGTTAAAACTTGCCAATTCTTGAATTGGTTCAAGCCTGTGGGCACTACATCGCCTTTTTTTTTTTTTTTTTTAATGTCTTGCAGGGACGCAGACGCTGAGCGGCAGCATCGCCACCATGGACATGTGTGTCAGACATTTCAAACACGCCACAGGTCAGAATTCACGCACACCCGCGCAAAGGAGGGAGGGAAGCTGACCGAGTTGTGTGTTGCTTTAGGTTGCCGTGTGGAAGAAGCCCTTGAAGCGGCGTCGCTGCATCCTGCGCAACTTTTGGGAATTAGCCAGAGCAAAGGGACGCTAGACTTTGGCTCGCACGCAGGTGAGTTTGCTTTTTTGGCTCCGTTTTCAGGCTACCGGCATTTTATTTCCATCACAAAACTAGTCAATGGAGGAAATAAACCTCTCATCGCAAAACATCACGTGGGAACCGTCGCCCCTGAAAGGAACTGTTTGAAGAAATCTAGATCTACCGTGAGTGAGGGAAATAAATGAATAAATAAATAAAACACCATCAAGAAGCGCAATCTAAAATACAAACAAACATACTCCAATATATTTCTAATATCTGCATTTATAGCTCCCACTTCACATTCATCAATAGACAAATCAATAGTTAGATCAATAGAAAGATTACAAGACCTATCATATGCTGGAAAATATGACTAGGGGTGTCAACTTTTTGTATCTACTGTCCATCAATAGAAAGATGAATAGTAATGGATAGATCAATATAAATGGGCACAGCAACAGATTGATGATTAGATAAAGATCAATAGTGTGATAGATTAATAAATTGATCAATGGATTAAAGACCTGATGTTTTATCAATTTCTTTTAGATAGATGACTGTTTTATCAAAAATTTTAATTTTTTTTTGCAGACTTTGTTTTGCTGGATGACGAACTCAACGTGAAGGCCACGTTTATTTCCGGACAGGAAGTCTGGAGGAAAACCACCCAAGAGCAACAGTGACTGACTTGAAAAGCAACACAAAGAACTTTTACATTTCATATTTGAATTTTTTTCCTTTCTAGTTCCATCCTCCTTTGTTGATTTGAGCGACACTTGTCGAGCAATCCTTCAACCGCACATCATTTCCTGTTGTACCTTTCAAAGTAAGACTCATCCTCATTTCCCCAATGGCGGCTTGCCACTTTCAGCGAGGACGCGCCGCGCACGCTGACACATGAGGCAGAACCAGTAGATCTGCAGGGGCCACAGAAACCCCGTCCCCAGGGTGCACGGCCACGGGGCCCCCAGGACCGCCTGGTGAATGGGGATCGACGCGTACCTGCGAGGCAAAAAGAAACATTTGTCTGAACTGAAAAAAAAAATCAAAGCTGTCGATCCTTGAAAGTCTTCAAGGCTATTATCGTAAATGAAGGCCTTACATGGGATTCAAACTTTTTCAATCAGTTTACAAAAGTTTTTTAACCTATGACAAGTAAGATTTGAGAATTGAAAATAGTCAATTCTCAAAAGAAAAAAGTGAGCAAATGACGACAGCTGAAGCAAGAAAACATCCCTGTGCTTTTGTTTGAGCTTCGTGCGAGCAGATTTAAGGACGGCATCAACTTTGGACGATGTCAAGTTGCGCTTCAGTTTCACTTCAAATGGAATGGAAAAAGTTTTGGGGGGAACTTTGCCTGAAGCTGTGAGAAGAATCCTGAAGCTCAAACACAGCATCACAAGAGCGTTTTGATTTTGTGGACTTCAAGATCCACTACAATCCTTTTCGCGGTGCCTTGAAACACAAAAAAACGCTTACACCTTTTGCCACTGAAATGAATGTGAATCCTATTCATCTCTTAAGCCTTCAAAAAATAATTTTGGGGGGGAATGCTTGTTTTTTTTTAACACCACATTATAAAAACACACAAAATGAATCATTATTAAATCATTAAATGAATGTAAAGAATTCAACAGTTCTTATCAGTGAGTGTTTTTGTGTCATGCTTACCGACTCTGTGAGCTCTAGTAATATGAGTCAATCTTCACAGAGGATAAAGAATATCTACCTGTGAGTATGGTGACATTGTCTACATGTATTGTACATGTATTACGCTAAGCAGACTCTTTTTAAGAGTAAGACATGGTTGTTTCCAGTGTCCTTTAACAAGGTGTCATTTTGGTTGTTTTCTGTTTTTTGGGTAAGCTATTGGCGACACGTGATTGGTTGTGTGTTGATGACATCACCTGCTGTAGGCCAGGTACAAATACGGAAAAAGTGCCACGCGGCAACCCAAGAAGACCAAGAGTGTCAGAGCGCCGTTCACTTTGTAGGCCAGCGTGTCAGTGCGCTTCAACTGCAAATGGCATAACAAGACGATGACACATCTCAATTATCATCAAGACTGGCACAGGCACACACACAGACACACAAACAGAAACTGACACACACAAAAACTTACCTGTATGAGAACTTTGGCAAGACACACAAATGGCGTGCTTAGCTCAGCAAGAAACACAAGACCCTGGAAGTAGTCACCTTTGCCCCGCCTCCACACCTGACACACGCACACACATAAATGCACACACAGAGCTGAAGATGTCACGGTGGAAGTGGGAGGGGCCTAAGTGTTGCCACAGTTACCAGAGAGGCAGGCAAGCAGAACACCACCATGAAGACATGATGCAACACCATCAAAGTCTCTCGCCGCACGAAGGCCAAGATGGGCGCGCTCCGCGTGCCGCTTTCGTCCTCGTGACCCTTGACCTCGTGCCTGTGTCGGTCGCACAGGAACATGGCGTATAGGTCGTAAACAAAATAGGGCGCGGCGAACGTGATGTAGGCGTCCGTCAGCCAGTGCCTGCGAAAACGTGTGCACACACATGCTTTTTAGGTCTGCATTATTTAGAACATTAGGTTTTACTTTAATGAACATATTTAAATCATCAAAATGTGGACGTGAGTGAATCAATTCACATTCGTCCACGTCTGAATCGCAATGCATCTAATAATCTGAACTTTTCTCCACCTCGAGTAGAAAACATCGACAACAAAGGCTTGGTCACCAACTAAAGTCTGGTCACATGTACACAAACAATAGATTGGTCGCCAGTCAATGTGATGACATGTTGAAAAGCAGCAGATTGGTCACTCGACAGTTCCAGGACACAAGTAGCCAGGTAATGGACTGGTCGCAAACCAATGTGAGGTCACTTTTTTGACAACCTGTGGATTGGTCATGGGAGCAAACTGCAGGATGCCTCATTTGCAAAACAAACTATTTACCCTTTGCATGTGAGGTCAAAGGTGAGCCACCAAATTGGCCACGCCCCTTTTCCTACTAACCTCCGGGATTAGCAAGAGACCCACATATATTGGCCAGGAGATTACACTAGCAACGGTTGCAACAAACACACAGACACACACACACTCTCACACATTTACACACTTAGCGTATAGACTTGAACACACACACGCAAACGAAAACTTGATGCTGCTACACCCTCATCTGTCCTCGATGATACTCCTGCTGCTTCACCACCTGTGCTGCATGAACCTGGGCGCTGCTCCATCCTCACCTGTCATCCAAGAGGTTGCGCCGGCACGCCGAGGCGATGACGCATCCGGCCGCCGCCGCCATGATGGCCTGGACAGACGACACGACGCTGTGAAGACAATAAGACGTCAGCGCAGATAATTTACGGGTGTGTGTGCGTGGATATAACTTCATTTTTTTGAGTGGGGGTGGGAGGTGCTTCAAAACCAGCATTTGGAGAACACAGCCGCCGAATTTGGGCACAGCTTTTGTGCCCCAATAAACTGCAATCAAACGGCTCATTTTTTGCAGAGGATAAAGAATTTATGCTCGTGAGTAGCATGATATTGTCACCCTAAAAATGTTGCTCCACTGTGTTCAAATATCCATTGCTGAAAGGCCACAAAAGATGCTAATGATTATATTAGATCAACAAAACTGTTTCTCAATATGTGTTAGCATTAAAATAGCCGAGGTGCTTTCTTTGTGTTGAGATGAGAGTAAACTTCAGCTGGGAGTGGCAATAAACTACTGGATGCCTTTTTTTTGGACAGTTGTTCACTACTTGCCAAACTGTTGCTTTCTGTGAAGTTGACTTGAGTTCACTCCCAGCATACAGTATCCAAGCTCAATTATTTTGCTCTGACGTAAAAGCAAAACTAAAAATATATTGGCCAAAACACATAAAAAAAATTCAGGTCGCTCATTTCTCAAGGGACCAACGCTAACTTGGGATTCAAAACACAATGTGGGATACACTGAAGACGTTAACGGATTATCTATACTTAAGAGTGCCATTACCTGCGTGTGCATGTGTGTGTACAGGCGTGCGTTCTGACCGTGCTGACACGATGATGGCATCAGCCTGGTTCCATCCCATCAGGATCCTCAGAAAACGACTGGAAAGTAGGAAAAGTCCTGGAAAAAAAAGCACGCCTGCAAACATCAGGCCCAACATTTCTGCATGTCATGTGAGAGAGTGTGTGTGCGCGTGTGTCTGCATGTGTGCGATCAGGTGAGCCCGGCTTAAGGTGGCCACCTGTCATGACCCCTTGGGGGTGGGGTAAGGTTGGGGAAGGGTGGTGGAAAGCAGGCCGTCTCGGCCAATCAGAGAGCTGCCGTGTGAGAAATCAGTGCTTCGTTTGCATGGATTTGCATGAAGCAACTCAAGCACCCCAATCAGGTTTGACTTTGATGGGAGGATTTTTGTGGCGTTCGTTGACTTGAACCTTCATGTCATCTGCCAACTCTAATTGAACCATTGAGTGCATTCTTCCCCAAATCAAATGCTCAATTGTGCAACTGAACATACCTCGAGTCTACTGTTTATAAAACTGAAAAACAAAAAAACATTTTTTTAGTTAGGGTGGTAGTAGTAGTTTTGATTGATCAAAGAAAGAAAAAAAAAGGCAAGGGTCTTCCAGTGTCATTTTTATTGATCATCACTCTCTACGCTAACTTCAAGTATTTGTCAAAACAAGAAAACAAGTCAGCTAAAACACTTTTTCAAACATGAGCGTCATACTGAATCAACACCAGTAAACAAACATGCCAACCGAGAGAGCCGAGCGGCATAGTCCGAAAAGTTCCACGTTTCTCGGCGAGCCGCTTGGCTTTCCGTTGACAGAATAGCGCTAACCAGCTAAAAATACACTTCATAATTACTTCAAAAGGTACGCGGCCACGGACATGATTGAGGGGCGGGGGCGGGGGGGTCATTAAAACGCGGCCACAATAGTCATACATGTACAAAAAATAAAAATAAAAAAGCTCAATTGTGGCCGCAAAATGATTTTCGTGGACCGTTGCATAGTAGGCAAATCGAGCGTACCCCTTGTAGAAACCTCAAATTGCAGTTTCTTGCAAAAGGTGCACTCCATTTGCTTACCGAGACATCTGTGTTGCTCAATTAGTATTTGAAGACCACTTTTTTTTTTTTTGTGGCCACGAATTGGTCTAATTTCTAGCCTACTTTATACATACATGGCCACAAAAAAAAAAAACGTTAGCCGCAAATTAGTATATTGAAGCCCATTCGAGACACATTTTGTGGAAACGAATTTGTATTTCGTGCAAATGTTCAACCCACGTTATGGCCACAAAAGTTTACATTGTGGTCACTAATTGGTATCTTGTTACCAACATTTTGTATTTCGTGGCCACAAATTATTTTGTATGAAAGTTTTTGACAGAAACTTAAGTTAACGAAAGAGACTTTGGTTACTGCAAACGATCTCTTCAAATGTAGGAGAGCATTAAAACATTTTTTTAATGACCTCATGATATCAAGTGTGATTCATGTTCAGCTCATTGTTTTATTGTTGAGAATTTCATTTATGGATTTCAGAATCCAATTTTTTTCATTTAAAATCAACTTGTTCAATAAACTTCTAGTAACCTATTTCGTGGCCATAATTAGGCATTTCATAGACACGTTGCAATTATATTGGCCACAATATTTTTTTCCCCCATGTCAAGTCTGGGGCTCTGTAAACAGTCATTTGGAACGGCAGAAATCCTTTTATACACAATTGACTTTTTGGCTGGGCGGGGTGGGCGGAGTAAAAGTGATTCCAGTGGTTTGAATTGACCAAAGAGGGAAAAGAAAACATTTGGGATAGCCTTCAAGAACCTGTCAAAGTTCACGTGAGTATGCGGGTACACAAGAAATAAAAGCGTGCACGCAAACGCATTCCATTATAGTCGCACACTCGCCAAGGGGTGGGTGGGGGAAATTAGACAAAAGCAAACATGAAATCAGGAGGGGGGAAGATGAGAAGTTGACACTGGTTGGGGGGGCCTCTGCAGGCATTTCAACATCCTGAGATCCAGAAGATTCCTGGCAAAAGTTCCTGCAGTGGCCAAGGAACGGTGGAAGCGGCAACTTCATGGGGGTCCTCAAACACGCCACCGCCTCTTCGAATGCAAAAGACTTGATGAAAAATGTGTTTCATCGTCTTTCTTAGCCGCTCAAGTGCATACGGAGAAGCAGACAGAGGATTCCGGAACATTGTGGCGCTCCCACCTGCCTTGTGGCGCTTTCACGCCGGCGCGGTGATATCACAACAGGAACAAGAGCCGCGTCGGCATTTATTTGCTTGTATGCGGAAACTCCGTTGAGCACTGATTTCATGTCATTGACATCCTGCTTGAGTCTTTCCCTAACACTGACGAGCATGCGCATCAATTCCCTTTTACAACCATTTGAAGCTGCCCTACTGTGAATTTAAAGTTTGGAAACAACTTTAGTGATATGTAGCCGCCAGTAGATGGCAGCGACACACCTTTTTAGATTTTAGATTAGCCCCATTTGTCAGTACAGTTAAACCTGGATTTAAGAGACTCTGGATTTAGCAGGTAAAATCCACATAGTAGTGGTCAGCGTCCGTCATTGGCCGGTGTTTCCTTAGCCACACCACTCCAAGGTTCCACTGCACAGTCTGCAGTGCATCACTGCCCAACTAATTTGGTGAGAAGAGGCAGCACGGAAATCGAGTATTGGCGACAAACCTCTGGTTTTTTTTTGTTTTTTTTTAAAGGAGTACCTCTTCTCAGTACATATTTTGTGACCACAGATGTAAAATTTTGTGGCCACAAATTTGTATTTGATGCACACTTTATACCCATTTCATCAGCACTAATTGGTATATTTTTGCGCATGTCACACAAAGTTTGGGGCCAGAAAAGAAACCATTGTGGGCAAAATACCTTCAATAACAAAGCGAAAGGGTGTACTAGTAGGCCCAAAGTGGCACTAGTGGAAAAAAACAATAGTAGTAAAACAGTTGTTCTTCACTAGTGAGGAGAGGGCTTACTAGTTGGAAATGCTCAAGCGGCTTTCCATACTCACAGGACATATCGAGAAAGGAAACACCAGCGCTGAAACGAACGAGTGGGGCCAGAAGAAAGGCGCTGTAGTGGCGGGTGTGGGCGGGGCGTCCAGTTCAGGCGCCCATTCTTATGCAATAACTTAAAAACTCACACATACACATTCACTCGTTGCGTGAACACACATTGCACTTTCTGTCCTAAAAACAAAACACGCAAAAGGAATGACGGTGGAAAGATTTCCCAGCATTCTCTGCTGCCGAGCGCAAGGAGTGTGTGGACACCAGGAAGGGGTGCTATACGACACTCTGCTACATGGAGCGTGTAGAATGCTAAAGCCAACCAAAAATCAACATTTCTACTCACTACACTTTTTTTCTTTTCAGCAGCAGAAGCTTTTTTTTTTTCCTTTCTGTCCTCAGCACCTGTGATGCCGCCACAATGGGCGGAGCCTGTCGCCGCCACTCTCTTTTGTTCACGTGCGGGAAAAGTGGACATCAAGGTTGGTTGAGGCGGCGAGGAGAAAAAGGAGGAGAAAGCGTTTAGAGGAAGGAACGGTTGCTCATCTCTCCTCCTTGCGGGACACCTTGGACGAGTGCCAGGCGGTGGACCTGAGGACCACAAAGCTGCAGGTTAGATGGACGGCTAACCGCTAGCTAGTGACAGCTAACAACTACCAATGACTGCTAGTGAAAAATAAAGCTAACAATGCAACTGACCACTAAACACAGCTAATGACGGCAAGTGACTGCTAATTGCACTGACCTGATGAAGGTCTTGAACGCGGCGCTCTGCGGGTTGATGCACAGCGGGACTCGCTTGCCTTGCTGGTGCTCCGTGATGAAGCGATGGATCAGCTCTGAGAAGGACAAGAACCAAAACCTCTCGGAAAATCCTCTCTTATTTTCCCGGACTTTTTCCCTCCAAAAAGTAGGAGGATTTTCTTAGCATATTAAATCCATGAAAGAATGGAAAGACATGACGCATAAGTCAGCCACATGTGACCAAAGAGGTCAATTAAGGGAGCGTTTTGTGGAGAGTCGTACCTTTGCCCTGCCACACGGACAGCAGGCTGTTCTCGGAGCTGTGGCTGAAGGGCCGTTCGGCGGCCGGCTCAAAGTCTCGGGTGTAGACGCGCCCACTGGGCACTGAGTAGCAGCACTGGCACATGCACGTGTGGTAGCGCAGGCGGCCCTCATCCAGGTACGGGTGCGATAGCGCATCACCGCCAGAGATGCGCTTGGCCTGTCAGAACACGGTTGTCAACGGCGGCCGAATTCGCGCGCGACGGAGAGATCGTCGACTCACCGGGTCGAAAACCAGCATGCGACACAGCAGGTGCACCGCCTCGTGGGTGGCGCCGTCCGATAGCATGTACAACACCGACAGTGACGGCTGAAAATGCAAATGCACACACACAAACGCATAAGCACACACACAGAGTTATCAGCTACTTGCAGAGGGCGTTTGCGGAAGGGGAGGCAGCCGACACTCTTGGAGCTTGTCGGTCGGTTAGCTGGCAATACGGCAAAGGTAAAAGGTGACGTACGGGTTTGTGTGGCCCACGCAGGATGTGAGCCCGGGCGCCCTCGCAGGCCAACGCCAGGGCAGACAGCGGCGGCGTTCCCAGCAGGTCCGTGATCAGGTCCAGCTGAAGAGCACCATACCAAGCGCACGTTAGGCAACCAATGGAAGCTTTCAAAAGAGGATTTCAAGCCTGGAACGGGACTTCAAACTGGACTTTGGGGATGGACTTCAAATTACGGTTTTAAGCCTCAATTGGTGTTTCAAATTTCGGTTAGGATTCAAGATCATAAGCTTTCGAAATACGGTCAAACCTCGGTTTTCGTCCATAATCCGTTCCAAAAGGCAGAAATTGTTCAAAGACCGAAACCACGCTCTTTTTAAAATTAAAATGTTATTGAACACGTTCGCTCACAATGGAAAGCAACACGAGGAAGCGTCACTTCCTCGTGTAAGGAAGGAGAGAGGAGTCAAATGGTGCATTCAAGTGCACTCAGTTTGTTTGAGAACCGAAATTTGTTAGTCATCCGAGGCATAAAAAACTCGAAATCTTTGGTCGAAAAACGAATTGGTTGAGAACCGAGACGTTCGAAAACCGAGGTTTGACTGTACATAAAGACTAGAACCTAGGTTTTGGTATGCCACAGTTTTTTTTGAAGCATTAAAGAGGAGGGTGTGACAACTGGACATGATAAAAAAACCTGTTGGTCTGAAGTGCTAGTCCAGATGGTGACTGGTCAGGTCTGATTTTATTGAACACCCTTCTCTCATCAGACTTCTCTCCGTGACACATGCACACTTTTACATGACAATGAGGCACTCTAGAGTGAAACTCCCTAGCTCACTTGGCTGTGTAGGGACAGCAAGCAAGCTAACTATGTGTCACAATTGCCTCAGATAACGCCGATGCGAACAAAGTGGCTCAAGTTCTTATGGAGTGGAAGGAGGGGGTGACTCGTGCCGCATGCCCCTAACGCGTCATCAGGCGCCAATTAAACTAGGACCGCAACTAACAATTATTTTAATCATTAATTAATCTGTCCATTATTTTGGGAGCATCTTGATACCAACGGCGATTTGAGGGCGGTCACCTGCTGGATGGGACTCTGCGCCTGGAAAAGGATGCGGCGGCCCAGCAGCTCAGCAAAGATGCAGCCCACCGACCACACGTCGATGGCCGAGCCGTAATGGCGGCAGCCCATCAGGACCTCGGGCGCTCTGTAGTACTGCGTTACCACCTCCTGGGTCATGTGACGAGACGGGTCTGGCTCTTCCACGCGCGCCAGTCCAAAATCGCAAATCTGACCAGTACAAAATAAAAGGCAATTATAAGTTAAGTTAGTTTTACTTGCGGGGGCATGCTGTCTTTCAACGTACATGAAAACAACTTAAATGTCGCAGCATTTTTTCTCTTTCAATGCTGGCAAAAAAAACCCAAAAAACCCAGACGGCTCTCACGAAATGATTGCTTCATTCTAGAATTTTATAAGAAGCAAGTGCATGGACTGGACGGACGGACCTTGAGCAGGCAGTTGCTGTTGACCAGAAGGTTCCCGGGTTTGATGTCGCGGTGCAGAATGCCAGCAGAATGGAGATACTTGAGGCCTGCACAGAGCAGTTGCACGTCATCAGCAGAAGGCCACAACAAAACAGAGGACGGGGAAGGTGGGAAGGGGCTCGCGGATGCTCACCTCGCAAGATCTGGTAGAGGAAGACCTTGATGTGGTCGCTGGTGAGTGGCTGAGGGGACACAATGACCTTGTGAAGGTCGCTTTGCATCAACTCCGTGATCACGTAGCTGCGCTTCCTGTCAAGGCCTCAAAAGTCGACTTCAGAATTACAAGGGGTAATGAGTCAAAATAACAGAAATTTGAAGTACAATTGGAGAAGTAGTGCTAAGTTGTTTTGCTCCAAAAATGTCCATGAAATTGCTTAATAGTAATTAAATTAGCGATTTCATTCCCCATTTTAACATTAAATCTCTTAGTAACGAAAAATAAATTTAAAAAAATACAATAAATTGGGGCGGCCCGGTAGTCCAGTGGTTAGCACGTCGGCTTCACAGTGCAGAGGTACCGGGTTCGATCCCAGCTCCGGCCTCCCCGTGTGGAGTTTGCATGTTCTCCCCGGGCTTGCGTGGGTTTTCTCCGGGTGCTCCGGTTTCCTCCCACATTCCAAAAACATGCATGGCAGGCTCGTTGGGCACTCTAAATTGTCCCTAGGTATGAGTGTGAGCGTGGATGATTGTTCGTCTCTGTGTGCCCTGCGATTGGTTGGCAACCAATTCAGGGTGTCCCCCGCCTACTGCCCGAAGACTGCTGGGATAGGCCCCAGCACCCCCCGCGACCCTAGTGAGGATGAAGCGGTTCGGAAAATGGATGGATGGATGGACAATAAATTGGTGGGTTACGATGCAAAATCGAGCGGCATGAACAAGGATACATCTCCTCGAAACAGTCGATCTGCGGCGGCTGTAAGATGTCCAACGCCGACAGCACCTGAAACACGACGACAACGACGGTCAGTGACATCACCGTTGACATCACCATTACAAAAACGAGGCCGATGCGTTTACGTTGTCATGTTTGAAGAAGCACAGCATACGCAGCTCCCGGAAGACACGCTTGCACGACACCAGGTTCTGGAAGACGTTGGGCATCTTCTTCAGCGCCACCTTGCGGCCGTCTCGAGGGTCCGTCACCGACCTGCCACACCACACAGTTGTGGTGAAAGCACTTAATACATCTGTTGCCACGTGAGGGTGGCCAGAAATAACAATTATCCTTCGTGTATGAGGCTTCATGCACGCCAACGTGCCGCCAGAAACTGCATAAATGTTTTCAATATTTGCCGATCTGTAAAGCTTTGACGACAATTTTAGTCTGAGATGTGTTAAGGGAAAAAAAAAAAACTTTTTTTTTCTTTAACAAGGCCACAGGTGATCTTTTCTACAAGGTCTACCAATTTTTTCAATTCTCATATGTAATAAATAAGAGATATATTCTGAGCATTTTCTTGTTAACAAACCCCTCATGATAGTAACTTAAACAATAGCTGAATCAACAGTTATTCTTGACTTCTTTATGGTTTCAGTCATAACGGCCCTCCAAGTGAAACATTAACTAAAATGCGGCCCGCGGAATAAATGAGTTTAAATCCCCTGCCTTACACGCAAACAATGCTGATGAAAATGGACTCAATGATGTCTGGCTGACGCTGCGCTTCCTTACCAGACCACACCAAAGGCTCCATATCCAATGGGCCGATCGGGCTCCATCTCGGCTGGGCTGGGCACCTCACTGGCCGGGTTGCTGTACGGCTGCGGCACAGCGGCCCCCCCACCTGCACTACCTCCAAGGGCATTTGGGTGGCGGGGGGTCCCGGCAGGAGCGGCGGGAGGTCCGCTGACGCACGGGGTGGCGCTGAGGGCGGCCGAGGGGGCCCCACAAGACGAATTGACGTAGAAGTACTTGTGGGCCAAGTCGGGACCAGAGAACAGGTCACTGCAGAGTGTTTGGCGGCCTGCACCGTGGAAGGCCATTCTTGGAGCTGCCCCTCCACTTCCCCTTGCACCTCCTGCTCGCTGGCTAGACGCAGAGGGGTCACGGTTGCAAGCTGCACATGACCCACCACCTCCGCCAAGGTGCCACGGCTTACATTTATTCGCGCAAAACTTTTTTTTCTAAAGGTTTTGATTTTTTAATTTTTTTTTATGAACACTTTGATTAATGCAGCTAAATGCTAACCGCTAGCACTAAAAATCAATGTAATAATTAGGATAAACTAATATTTTAAATGGGTATAAAATTAAAATATATTTCAATGTAAATCAAAAGGACATAGTTGATATTATTTTGGGAGACAACAATTATTTTTTAAAAACTTCAAAGTTGGGGGTAGCTGTGTTGATAAAGAAATAACACTGCATAGGAAATCACATTTAGCTGAGTGTCTATGAGCTAAATAAAGATTAAAAACTATGAGTTAACACTTAGTCGTGTTGCTAAGGAGTTCAGATTTAGCCGAGTTACTCTTTATACAAAAGAAAGATGCGAAACTATGAGCTAACACCGTCTGATTGAGATAACAGTTAGCCGTATTGCTAAGAAGCTAAAAATATGCTCGGTTACTGAGCTAACAAAAAATATATACCTAAAAAAACTATTAGTTAACTGCTAACTTTCACTTAGCAGTTAGTCGGGTTCCTAACAAGCTAACTGTTAGCTGGGTTATTTTGGGCTAACAAAAAAAAAAATCAAAACAAAAACAACGCTCTGAGTTAGCAGTTAGCCGTGTTGCTAAGCGGCGATGACCCACATCTCTCGGCGACATTGACCTACATAAAAACAACACCACCAATTAAAAAAACACGCCAACCGCGCACACGTTGCTGTCAACTCCACGGATACACGAAGGGCCGCTCAAGGTAGACGCGACAGCAAACGTCAAGGGCTGAATGGGGGCGAAGAGGCGAAAAGACGAGTTCTTCTACAGCGATGATGATGATGATGATAGCCCAGAGAGCAGCTAGCCCGCGGCTAGATTCTCTAAGCTCGCCAACCTCGGCATTTAAGGGCCTCCAAATGGTCGGACAAATTGTCCCCCCCTAAAAAAACTCCGTCAAGTGAAGGAAATAAGTGGAAGCGTTGGCAGCGGCAGCGGCAGCCGCGTTAGCCTGCTGCTCCAGCCCGCTTCAAGCTGGCGAGGCCGGCGACTGGGATGAAGCGGAGCCCGAATGGGGGGGGATGGGGAGGCGGCAGCAGTCAGGTGCACTTGGGCGAGCGCGATGCTAACGTTAGCTTAGCGACAGGAATGACTCACAAAGTTAACTTTAGGGCATTTATTACACTCGACGATCATCATCACTATGCACGAACACGGGAAAAGATTACAGTTCTCGATGGAAGGACATCCGAGCCACCTGGGGTTCTATTTCAAATTAGACGTTACATCTTTTGGGGGATGCTCAATTTTTGGAGTTGTTGAATCTTCTGGACATTTTTTTTTTACAGTGACCTTTACGAGATTTAATTTACAGAGATTGTTTTTTTATTTATGAGAATTTTTGGGGAATATTTTTATATTTTGTACAGCATTTCTGAGATGGTGCAATTTATACTGAAGGCTATACATACATTTTGCAGATGCATTTTTTTTTTTTTTTTAACTGACCATTTAGAGATTTTGAATGTTTGGAGATGTAGAATTTTTCATATGTGAATATACAGCACAGGGATGGGCAACTTAAATATGGATGCGGGGCCGCACTTAACCAGATGTATGACAAAAATGACATTTGAAATGTGGACAAAATAAGTGCTCTGAATGTTTCATTTTTTATAATACATTTCTCAATGCATGTATAAGAGCCATTATTAAAAAAAACAGGGTTCGAAGCAAACACAAAATAAGCACTTCTTATCTTTTTTTTCAGCGGAAAGGGCGCTCACATAAAAATTACCAATCAAGGGCAACACAAAACTGCTGAACAGCAAACTAACTAATTTTGTGCATTTTATTCCCCCCACAAATATCAACTCACTCAAAATGTTATTGTTCAGGTGCTATGTTTGCCCTACATATCATTCCAGATCGGACAAAAATATTAGGCCTACTTAAGTTGCAATATAGTAAGGGTAAGGAACTGCGGTTCCTCAGGAGCCATATCCTGCCTGTTTTAGATCACGCTCTACTTCAACACACCTGATTCAAACGATCAGCTCATCAGCAAGCTCTGTAGATCAATTGAATCAGGTGTGTTGGAGTTCCCTACCCCTGCAATATAGGGTGATATTAGATCTGGTGTGAGTGCAACAAACACATGTCTGCCATCTACTGGTGAATGGTAATATTACAATTCAAAACTGTAGTCCACCCATGCCAGTTGCCCATCCCTGATATAGACAATAAGTCAATTCAGTGTGAGAAATTCCAATTGAAAGTAGGATGGCACAGATGTCCTTCCATACTTTTGCACCACTGCAGAGAGCTACAAAGTACACGTCAAATTCATCAATGAGCACAATCAACGTTGATATAAAAAAAGTGCAGGCACACACGCAAACCACACGCACGCGGACATCACTGAAGAATCCCAATGCCGTCACACCGACACATGAGAATTCATGGAATGTTTTTTGGGGATAAAAACAGAAATGTATACAAAGTCTGAAGAGTCATTTTAACGCCGTTCCTGGCCTCAGTTTTCTTTGCTGCACGATGACGGCAAATGTCGTCACGTAATGATGTCATCAACAGCCCTCATCCCACTTGGCCAAGTGCGATGAAGCAAATACGTCTGTGGATGTGTTGGGAAATGCTGCTGCTAACACTTTTCAACACAACTGGCTCACCTATACAGTGAGTTGGACACTTGGTAGTGCTGTTAGAATGTGCAGTAAGTACACCTTACCAAGAAAGCTCAGGAAATGTATTCCACAAATGCATCTTGAAATCCTTTGTAGTGATTGGGGAGTCGGGAATCATGCAGTTTTTGCATTCACTTGTATGTTTCAGGATTTTCCAAATCAGCTAAGCTGACCTAACTACTTTTACATAGTGGGCCGAGATACTGTAGTTCCTTTTTGTGGACTCTTTATGGAATTATCCAGATCCATTGTAGTGGAAAATATTATTAGTGTTTTGTGTGTTCCCTCGCATCTCCAGGATTTATCAATTTTCTTGAACCTAACCTCTGTTTTTCGAGTCACAGGTATCTTGGTACCAAGGAACTGTGTTGAAGTTTGATGAAGAGCTTCAATTTGTGCTTTGGAGCCTTCTTTGTGACACGGAACTATGTTGAAATGTGTTGAGGACCTTGGTGTCGTGCCTTGGTTCAGTGGAACCGGGTTGAAGTGTGTTGAGGAGCTTCATGTAGTGCTTTGACGCCCACTTGGTGCTAAGGAACTATGTTGAGGTGAGTTGAGCAGCCTGATGCCTTGGCACTTTACTGTTGACTCAAGTATATAAAAATCTTTATATCGCTATCAGAGAGTCGAGAATGATGAAAGATTAACACGCACGTTTGGAATCATTCATCATTCCCGATTTTCAGTGGCCATTTTAGGAACTATCTAGGTCCACGATACAAAAATCCTTATGTTGCGATTATGGCGTATGGCATGAGTAAAATTGATTCCCGACACAGTCGCAGCGATCTCGGCCTCATGGCACTCAGACTCCAAATTCCCCACCATTTGTAATGATGTCATTATTGGGACATCATCATGATGTCATCAAGGGTTCCTTCCTCACACGCCACCCCGCGTGTGCTAGCTGTGCGTCTGTGCACTGATGCTGGAGCAGTCAGTCACAAGCAGCCCCACGCCGCCGCCCCCGCCGGCGGGCGGGGCTTCGCCCACGGGACCGGTGGGGTCGGTCTCGGCCTGGTTGGCGTGCGTGCCCATGTGGCCCTGCAGCTGAGTGGTGGTCTTACACTGCACGCCACACAGCTGGCACAGTAGCACCCCGCCGGGCCCCGCCCCGCCAAAACCGCCGCGGGCGCCGCCGCTCTCTTTCCACTCCTGGCCGTGGTGCTTCTGCGCGTGGACCCGCAAGTATGTCAGCGTGGTGAAGCCTGAAAAGCGGAAACGGCACGTCATCAGGGCGCCCCTACTGAAATGCCGACGTCAATCTACAACAACTCTCCGTCCTGGGTGAGATTTATTACCGCGGGACCTTGTTTTAAGCGTTTAACTTGTTCTGTAACCAACCTTTATTTGCATGTTAAATCAAGCACCCCCATTTTAATGAATTCTAATGCCATGAATCCATTGGAATAAACCAAGTACAGTTAAACCTCGATTTTCGAACGTCTCGGTTCTCGACCAATTCGGTTTTCGACCAAAAATTTCGAGTTTTTTATGCCTAGGATGATGAACAAATTTCAGTTCTCGAACAAACTGAGTGCACTTGCATGCACCATTTGACTCCTCCCGCCTTCCTTACACAAGGAAGTGACGCTTCCTTGGGTAGACGAGGAAGTGACGCTTCCTCGTGTTGCTTTCCATTGTGAGCAGACGTGTTCAGTAAACATTTCGATTTTAAAAAGAGCGTGGTTTCGCTTTTCGAACAATTTCGTTTTTCGAACAGGCTTCTGGAACGGATTATGGACGAAAACCGAGGTTTGACTGTACCATGAATCCTTTGGAATAAACCAAGTATCTGTATCTGTGTCTTACTGCGGTTGCAGAGGTGGCAGGCGTGGTGCTGCGATTGGTTGTGGACCCGCATGTGGTCCGTGATGTACGCTGCCGACAAAAGCTTCCCGCAGATGTGACACGGCACCTTTTCCTCGTGGCGAATTAGATGCGCTCGTAAGCGGTCCCGCGTGGCAAACGCCGACGTGCACGTCTGCAGCCAAACACAGGGTGATGAGAGAATCGTGTCGGTTGGAGAAGGGTAAGCACTGGCGGGGATGGATTTGTTACCGTGCACTTGAAGGGTCTCTCAGTGGAGTGCACCTGGCGTACGTGACTGTTGAGGTGGTCCGGCCTAGAACAAGACAAACAACACTACAATTGGGGGAGGAGTCAAGCCAGGAGAACCCCTGTGGCCCATTTTAGCCATTCAGAAGCCTTTAGATGTGATCCAAAGCATGCGCGCGTGCGTGCGGCCGTACCGCGAGAACGCCTTGGCGCAGTGCGGGCAGATGTAGGGTTTCTCCACGCCACCCTGGTGCGAGCGCACGTGGTAGCTCATGCGGTCTTTCCTCTTGAAGCGCTGCTGGCAGATTGGACACGAGTACGGCTTCTCGTCCGAGTGCGACAGCCGGTGGCGGTTCAGGTGGTAGACGTCGCGAAAGGCCTTGCCGCATGCCTCGCACGCGTGGTTCTTGCGCACCTGGTTGGCGGCAACGTTGGGATTGGCGGGCGCGGCGGCGGCCACCGGACTGGGATTCTGTGCAACAAAGGGGAGTGCATCCCTCCAATTAAAGATGATGCCATACGTATGTCGTTACGTTGGGTGCGATCCGATTCAAAGGGAGTTCGATTGGTGGCAGGGCTTCATTTCTTAAGTATTGTTTTTTCATTTTGCCATTCGTAAATCAGCCTTCTTGAATTGTTTGAAATAATTTCGGTCTACTTTCGACTAAATTGGAACCAATGGTGGGCGGGTCCAAGTTCCTCACCTGCTCCACGGCGGCACCCACCACCACCAGTGCCGCCGACGGGACGGGCTGTGGAGGCGGCTGCATCGCCATAGCGACGGTCACCGGGGCGACGGACACCGTCACCTGCTGGCCGGGCCGGGGGTTCGGGGCGTCAGGAGTGGCGGGCTCCGACGGCAGAGTGAGCTGGAGGAGGGAGAGGGGTATACTCTGCTTGGGGAGCGCCTTGGCGATGCCGCCGGCCTCGTCCTTGTCGCGGGCGGCGCGGTCCTTCATCTTGATGCCCGTGTGCACCGACTGGTGGCGCCGCAGGTTGTAGCTGTTCTTGAACTCCTTGTTGCATGTGGAGCAGATGTGGGCGGGCCGCGGTGCTTTGGGCGGAGACACTTTCACTGGGGGGGGAAAGAGGAGGGGTCGTATTACATTCAGCAAGTGGGATATTTAGACACAGGCACTTCTGTAGGGGGAGGGCAAAAAATGTATACGTTCCCCTACTACATCGTAGCTCATGATTGGGCCCTCACCGGGTAGCGGCTCCTCACTGAGGGCGGCCGTGTCCACGGTGGAAGGCGGCGCCACCAGATGCTCGGCCAGTGGACTTTGGGCCGAGCCGCTCAGCTCGGGCAGGAGCTCTGCCTGCAGGGGCGCCTCCTGCTGGCCCGGAGTCGACGGTGTCTGTCGACAAGTGATAAGATGGATAGAGAGAAGAAGCGTAACAATGAATCAACAACCAATCGATTCTCACAGTAGTAGACAATTATTTTGAGAATCGATTAATCATTCAGAGAACTTAATTAAAAATTTCCCTATGCTCTGTATTTCATCTTCCCAATAATAAATATTGTCTGATTTCTGTTGTCCTCCGTGAAAGCCAAGTGATTCTTTTTGCTTTTTTTTTATTAGACAAACCTCATCAAACAAACACCAACATCAGATTTTACTATGGAAAGCAATTATCAAATTTTTTACCCATTTTCTCATGTATGTTAAAAATCAAACAAGGAACTCAATCATCATCAATTTATATTTGTGCATTTTCTGGACTGTCAATTTCAAATTATGTAGGTCCTTTTTTAAATTTAGGAATGGAAAATGGTTGAAATTTAATTTTTTTTTAACCAATTCATAGATGAATCCACCAATTAATTGACAAAATTGATTATTAAAAGATGCAGCCCTAATATATTGACAGAAGGAGAGACAGATGGATTGGTCACTGGCCCTAGGTAAGTACGGTATGTGTGTCTTTTAAATGTCAAATCCTTTTCAAACAATTGGCCTTATTATTTTTTTTAAGTATAAAAAAAAGATCAACATCGTTACATAGCTAGTAACTTTGATTTTGAAGACGCAAAAAGCAAATGCAGCGGAACGAATTGCTTTATTTTGCCGAATGAATAAGTCAAACTTCCCACATTTTAACGTGAAACTTTTTTTTTTCAAGTGTAGCCGCAATACGCGTCCACAAATGTCCCATTGCACTATTAGTGTCATAAAATAAGTCATGTCAGTAGTGCTACATATTAGCGTCATTGTAGTGAGCTTGACACGAAACACATTTTGTCATGTTTATAATGCCACAATGTTTGCATTGATGTGTGTCCCAAACGAAGTGACTTGCAGGGTCCATATGTGATACTACGATGAATAATATGCTGTCATTACTCAATGAAAACATTGATTTTCATGTACTTAGCTCTGCACCACGATTCCCATCATAATAAATACGCGTTATGTTGTGCACCAAATGCAAATGAAAGGTTTACTATGCACCCTCCCACCCGCTTCCTGACACCTGGATGCAAAAGGCAGGTGGTTCACATCCTGACCCCCGTGTGACCTCTTCTCTATCACACCCCCCTCCTCGCCGTAACCCAAGTGTAAGTGAAACAAAGCACTTGTCTCTCACCTGAAAGAGGAAATTGCTCCACGAAGTGTCCATGCTGCAGTCAGCAAGCTGCAGGCCGCCCGGAGGCTCCCTCGGCCGGGGAACAAACCAATAAACGCTCGCTTGCTGCTCAGTCACTCAAAAAAATGACAAATTGTCAAAACAACTGCGCACCGCTGGACGGCGTTTGCCGAAATCGCAGTTCCTCTTCCTTGTGGACTATTTTCCCGCAACCCTGGTGAAATTAGATGCGCCAAAATCCCAGGCTGTCATTCCTGCTCCAATTGTGCCTTTTATGTAGTTTGTCTGGTGTCATAAAGTTCTGCATGCAAAGTAGCGATGAAGTGAAGAAGAGGAGGATGAAGATGATCACAAATAATGGAAACGCTGGCAAACATTTATTAGCGATAGCTGCAGGAGAGGCCTTCTCGCGGGATGCAAGCCTCGGCCTCGCGTAGCGCTCCTCCCAGAATAGGATCCTGCCGGTCGGCCGCCGTTCCTGGCTTCGCCTCGGTGTTTGAATGGCCGGGATGTCATCTTTCTCTTTTTTTCCCCCCCCTCACCCTCCCACTCGCCCTCCCTCCCTCGCCGTCTTTCTTCCTTTCCTTTTTTTTTCAAATCCCGTCTTGTCCCGCTGCGTCGTTTGGGCTTTAAAGGGAAAGTGTTGGCTCACGGTTGTCTTGTCGTCTCCCGACGAATAAAAGCCGACATTTGGCAGAGGCAAACCGGCGACACCGCCCCCACCTCCCTCTAGCCGCCGCAGTTTTGTGTCTGTTGACGAACGAACAACGCCGGAGCGCCCCTTCAGCCGATGCAATTCGCAAATGGTCGAACGGTTCCGACGGTTGGCGCAAGTCGACAACAGCTGGAACGTGTAAAACTGCACTCACGCCAAAGTCACTCGGCAAAATCTTATTTCCCTTTCGGGTGCTTGTCAAGCAGCCTATCTGCACGTCTTTCAATGGGTAAACATTTAGGATTGATGAATTCACTTCGGACCTCTGCAAACACGACGTAATGCGCTGTCATGGTGACAAATGTACCCGAAAAACATTTATACATATACTAGTGTGCTGAATTCTTAATATTGAGGACAAATAGTAAACTAGAGCATGACCCATGAACTGGATATCAAGGCTTTCGATTAAAAAAAAAAAAAAAAAGCTCAAACGGGTTTTCATAGATGGCTGCTTCCTTTTAGGGTTGCAATTAACAGTTTGCTTGATAATCGATTAACCTGACAATTTCTTTATTCGCTTATATTGAAGTGCAGAAAATGCAGAAACAAATTGACGATGATTCAGATACTGGTTTGGTCCGTAAATCAGAAAATCTGCAAAAATACTGACCATTGTTTCCCAATGTAAAAGCAGATCTTTGCATGTTTGATGTTTGTCTCATTTTGAAAAAGCATAAAGACAATCAGTCCTTTCAAGGTCTCTAAACAATTAATTCATGATAAAATGTTATTTCATAATGGATTGGTTGGTGATTAATTGTAGCACCTCAAAATCATTTCTATTTTAAAAAAAAACTGGATACAACAGATTATTTTCTTGATCTGCGGTTGTTTAGCAGGATTAGATTTAAATCACATCATGTAATCACAACATCATCCACACAGATCAGATTGAAGCTTATTTGCTTTTATTTTTGCAGCGTTTTAAATACACCCAGCGGCAGCAGCAAAAACAACAACAAAAAAGCATAAATACAAGTTGTCCGAAATAACACGTGTTCGCTAATAATACATTCTACACATTGCTCATAGTTCATCACCCGTCCTACACGAATAATAGCAGCACAAGTGGGAAAAACACACACAAACAAAAATGATATTGGTGCCACAAAAACCTCCACGACAAAAATCCGTTTTAATCTATACCTCACCGTTTTGCAGCAACTTTTGTCCAGCAACAAAATGCTCGTCTTTCATATGATCAGCGAGCGAGCGATCGCAGAGCACACATGTTCAATTGAAGTTGAGAAGCGATGAGTTGAGCTAACTTCAAAAGTTGAGTTTGGAAGGCTTGAATTGAATGAGGAAAAAAACCAGCACCCGTGAAAACACCTGCAACGTTTGCAGCCCCAGGAAAAAATAATAATAATAAAGACATGACAATCTGGCCATCGCAGAAATAGAATGGAAATGCAAACTAATCTCTCCCAGCATCACCCCCCTAAAAAAAACAAACACTTATAATGTATACTATTAAAAACAATAGCATCCTAAACCCTTTGACTTCATAAAAAATTATAGTAATGATGCAGTTAAAAGGGCGGCACAGTAGGCAACTGGTTAACATGTCGGCCTCACGGTGCAGGGTTCGATTCCGCCTCCGGCCTTCCTGTGTGGAGTTTGTATGTTCTCCCCGTGCCTGCGTGAGTTTTCTCCGGTTTTCTCCGACATTCCAAAAATTTACATGGCAGGCTAATGGGACATTAAATTGTCCCGAGGTGTGAGCGGATGGTTATCCGTCTATGTGTGCCCTGCAATTGGCTGGCAACCAGTTCAGGGTGTACCCCGCCTGCTGCACGAGACAGCTGGGATCGGCTGCAGCACGCCCGCGACCCTTGTAACGATAAACAGATTACAAAATGGATGGATGAATGTAGTTAAAAAGACTGTAAAGTATTAAACCGTTTTGGCCACATTTATATTTTGTATTTTTCTTTCGTCTCCAGTCACACAGCAACTACTTTGGAGAGTTTAGTATAGTCAGGAGAGTTTCTCATCAAATCAGTTGAAGATGCTGGCCAACACTGGTGCCACAATGGAACTGGAAATCAAAAGCCAATCTTGCCACTTTCTTATCAAATTAATTTCTGACAGTTGAGAGAAAAAAAAAGACACGTACTTCCAAATAGAGAGTTCTTCTCATCCACCCTGGAATGTGTGTGCCCAAATCCAAATGAAATGGTGGATAAACAAATGGAGCTCGTATTGCAATTTAGAGCTCAGGTGCGCTCCATTTGCTTACCCACATGTCCAAGCGGCTCACGGGAATGCAATTACGCTTTGCTCTTCAGTCCAACATATTTTGTATCCACAATTGTTTTTCCTATTGTGTCAAATGTGAACTTCAGATAAAAGACGTACCTCCACTCCCCCACAAAAAAAACAACAAAACGCCGACAAGAAATGTCGATTGCGTCCAAACGATCCAAATGACAATCTGATGAATTAGGTCAAACGACCGCTGAATCACAAAAGACGGCGACGCGACGGATACTCTCACTGCGACTTCCTGGCGGCGGCGGCGCGCTGGGCGATGTCCATGGCGGCCATGTTCTGAGAGGCCGTCACCAAGTGCACCACGCTGATCCAGGACTTCAGCGCGCACACCACGCCGCTCGCCACAAGGGCACAGTACACCAGTGCTGAAACACACATACTGGTTATAACATACGTACACGTAATTAAAAAGATCAACATGTCACCACACACGAACAGGCCAACAAACACATTTGCACACTGCAAAACACTCAAATATGTACAAACTAGGGCTGCACACATACATACATACATATATATATATATATTTTTTTTTTTTTATGGCTTTAATGGTGACGATAAGATCAGGATACATTGAGCTACCTTATTTTGCCGCAGGAATTTTTCTAAATTTCTCTCAGCAGATAATGTAATTTCTTCAGGTCACGGCAAGATAAAGAAAATGAAATAAATTGACAACTGGACTGATGCCACTTCTTCTGTATGGTTAGACAGCTATACCAAAATCAATACGCAGCCCCACAAGTCTCAATATGGCATCCTGATGAAGATTGCGTTTGTAGAATAGAAGTGAAGCAAAATTCGGCCATTTTGATTCATCTCAGGGGGTGGCCATTTTGTGTTACACTTGCTGTCGACTGAAAGTCAGCGATTTTCTGAGATTAGTCATGTGACGTTTGCAAGATGAGCCGTGATTGGTCGCTACCTGAGTCCACAACAACTGTTATGTCACTTTCATTTGACAGCAAGTGGCAAAATGGGCTTCCCACTGAGATGGATCAAAATGGGCGGATTTTGCTGCTTCATTCCTATTCTACAAAAACAATACTTATCAGAATACTGTGTTTAGACAAGTGGAGTCATATAGAACATATTATTGTTTATACTACTACTACTACTACTAATAATAATACAGTGAAACTCCTCTACAACGAAATCATGTTTGCAGCAAGAAATTTTTCACAACAGGGGGTTTTTCACTGTAGCAAATTTGAAACAAGAAAGTGGGGATGGTGTTAATGCATGAAGATTTTTTCACACTAGGGGGTATTTTCACCCATGTAGATTTCGTTGGAGAGGAGTTTCACTGTACTCTAATAATAATAATGATAATAATAATAATGATGAGTTGACTTCCCTTTTGTCTTAATATCCAAGCACTTTTGTTTTTATTTGATTTTGTTAACAAAAAATGTATTTTTCAATTTTACTTTTAGTCACATACTTAATTTTGCTTAACTATGACAAACTAGGCATACACAAGATGCACCAGCAACCACAAGCACAAAAACATAACACAGTGTGGCGTGTGTGTGTGTGTGTGTGTGTGTGAAAGTTACCGCTGGGTTGTTGTAGGTGATGCAGGATGTAGAGCAGGCAGAAAAAGAGCTCGTTGCCCATGCACATCAAGAACAAAACCACCTGCAAAAGGGCACACAACACCTGTCAGCGCTCCAAGCAAGCACGCTTGACCTCTTTGGGGAAGGAAAACAGTGCTAAATAATGAGGAAAGAGTATTCATTTCAAAAATAGATTAAAAAAAAAAAATACAAGTGGTGGTAGAGGACACGCAAAAGGTGTGTCAAATGTGAAGAAGTTGCACATGTGACCTTGTTCGTGTAGTAGACACGCAGCAGCGGGTTTCCGGACAGGTCGATGCTCTTGTGACTGGCTGAGCCCTTAACCGTCGAGCTGCACACACGCACGCATATATTTAGCAATTGCGGTAGGTGGGCAGCGGCGAGACCATTCAACAGGAAGTGCACCACCTGTGCAGGTGCAGCCAGTGGCTGGAGATGTCCAAGCACATGCTGAGCTGGAAGAGGAAGGCGTAGGACGGGTAGAGCAGTGCCAGGTTGACCAGTAGGCACATAGTGGCGCAGCGATCCGTCAGCATGTCCAGCATGGCGCCGAACTGCGTGCCTGACAACCACACACACAAACACATCACCATCATCATATTATCATTGACGTTGTCATCAATATGACTTAGGTCATCATCGGCGTCATCGTCACCATCATCGTATTCATTTTCACCATGACCATATTCATTTTTTAGGTTTAATTGTTATTACTAGTGAGGAATACGTACACTGGTTGAGTGCGCGCGCGGCGTGGCCGTCAAAGGAATCCAGTAGGCTGCTGAGCATGTAGCACAAACAGGCGGGGTATGGGCAACACGGCATCAGGAAGAAGGACACCATTGCCAGCACAATGCGGGCATAACCTGCACGCAAGCACACAACACATTTGTCAACATGTTGAAAATGGACAACAAACCATATTCACCTGTTTGTGGGAACTCTCAGTGGGTGAGGACAAGACACACAGAGTGTTAAATCGAGATGACTGTTCATTCAATCTATACAACAACCTAATGCGTTCTCCATCAACAAATGACACCAGACAATAATAACTAGAGTAGAAATGAACCCTTATTTTAATAGTCAATTAATTGGGTGATTTTTTTTTTCAGTTAATGGATGAATCAGAGTAAAAAAAATGGCTTCATTTCCATCCTTTCATTCAAATGCCGGACATGATTTTAAACAAACATTCTTATGATTTCATTCCTGGTTTGATCTCTAACATTTGTCAGAAAATGGAAAATAAATGTTGATGATTTTTTTTCAAGGTAAAAACAGATGTTTGCAAACGTCTTGTTTTGATTCACCACAAACACAATCCGCCTGCTTTCATGGACATCAACAGAAATCGGAGATTCAGAGCTGAGGAGCTGAAATCAGGGGATTTGTTTAAACGTGGTCTCTAAACAATCAATTACAAAAATTATTGTTCATCAACTTGATAATCGATTCCCCCTTTAATTCCAATGACAAATACCAACGACAGGTACAGTATACTGTACCATTTTGTCTGCAGATACAAAAAAGGCGACTTTTTGTTGTCGTTATATACGTTCTATTAGTAAGTGTTCTTGACATTCATAAATGACATATTTCGCTGACATATAAATAATTTCAATGCGAAAGAGAACATTTAACGTAAATTCCTCGAAAAGAGGTCATTCAACATATCTTTAAAAAAATATTACTGTATTCTTATTTTCACAAAATCCCTTGGTAATGACGTACTGTAGTCGTTAGGTTTTTAATGTATTTAATAATAAAGCCCCGACCGGGGTAGGAGTGTAACGTGAGGCCGAGGCCTGGATCCAGCGTGAAGGCCTCATTGGGGGCTATCGCTCATGAGTGAGATAAAAATGTGACATTTGTAAAATTTCGTAATATTTGTTTGACACCGAGTAGCAATTGGCAGCAGTTAGCTAAGCAGGTACCTCCCGATGACCCCGTCACAAACTCACCGATCAGATTAGGGACGAAGAGGAAAATGTTTTCTTGTGCCATCTTTCCGTTTATAGGTCGTCGAGTAAAAGTTTTGTTTTTTTGGGTGGCAAAATCACAGAAATGAGCTCTCTGAGTACTTCCTCGAGTCGAAGCTTGCCGTCAAGCTCGCGCCAACCCTTCAAACAAGTCAACCATTTCCGCTATGTTTGTGTTTCACTATAAATAATAATTAGACCGTAACGAGTCAGCCACTCGACAAACTACTCCTTTTCAGGACTGATAATGTCAACAAATTTAGCAGACGCGCGCTTAGTAAGAAGGCAGACATATTTGCAAATAGATTCCAATGAGGAAATTAATAGTTTAATTTTTTGGATGCTCCTATTTCCGGTATCGCTCTTCTCTGAGCATGACAATTGTTGCCGTGACGTCACCTCGTCGACTCCCCTTTAAACCCGAGCGCTATTTTTAGCCCCAACGTCACCAGTATGAACCGGACAAGAAACATCGATGTTGACTACAATTCATCCATTATCCGTACCGCTTATTCATAAATAATGTCATTGTTATATTATTTAAAATTGACGGACTCATACTGCTCTCACATCAAAGCAAAGTTATAGTCACGCTTCAGCGTGATACGGGTCAAGTTAAATAATAATTTTCACGTTATTACGTAGTTTCATTTTGTAACGCGATAATTCACACGTTTTAACACGATTAATTTTAACTTGTACGTTCAGCAAAGCAGAAGTTCCCGTTCAGTTCACCGTCGCAGTTATACTATAAATATCTATCAATCAATGTTACTAACTACATAACTATGCTTTCTTTTCTATATAATACTGAGTCAAAAAAAAGGTCCGGCCAAGTTTTATGTACTGATGCTTGTTTATTGTCCAAAAGTATTTTGTTTTGTTTCTGTACAACTGTTCCCCCCGCCTCAAATGTTTTTTTTTTCACTTTTATGTTTAAAGAAAGCCTGATATTTGTGAAGAAAAGAGCTAAAACATGTTTGTAATGATGTTACTCTTACATCCTGACTTCAAAACTAGAAAAATAATCTTTACATCTTCCGCCTGGGGGAAACGAGAGGAGCGCATGGTAAGCCCCTCGTTTCCCCAAACTTTGTCTCCTTTACCGGGACCCAAGAAGACAAACATGTGCTTCCTGTTTCCTATATTCTTTGTGCCTCTTCAAGTTTCAACTCACCAAAAGAAAACGTTACAACAAACCTCCCCCCTCTAAAACAAGTCAAAAAGTTAAATGTCGCTCGTTCGTCAAGTCAACGCCTGTTTCCCGGTGCGTTTGAGAAGAGCCCAACATTCTTTGTTGACCATCAGTGCAAATGAGGTAGACGTGACAACCAAAGATGGCCGTCGCGCTCCTTCGCCACGGCGGGAAGAAGCGGCCTGATGATACTTCCGCAGTTCTACCCATGCGCGCGCGCGCTCGCACACCCTCACTTCCACGCACGCACTCATACGCGCGCGCGCACACACACACAAAACGAAATCAAGTAAAGCTGAACATGGCACCAAAGGATTGTGGGAACGCTCCACATGCTAATACTGACATGAGAACAAGGAATGCTGGGAAATGTACTTCATATGTTGTTGTATCACAGTAACACTGCACTGCGCTGCGCTTATTCTTCTCCAGCGAGTGGTCAATGTTGGCAGTCACATTTGGGAAATAAAAATTAGCATTAAAAAAATGGCATACAACATAAATACGACAGCAGTAGCATCTATTGGTCTAGGTCACATGACAAAAGGATCCTTATGATTACCAAGACGGTTTTTGAGTTAGTACAACTATGTACATGGCGGGTCAACGGGCGCCCGCAACGTTCACATTGAGATTCAACAGAAGCTTGGATCGGAAAAGAGCATGGCGCAAGTTTTTGGAAGACCCAACGGTGGGTTGGGGTGTGGTAACAGGCTGTAACGTGGCATGCTGGCGTGATGTAACGATCCGTTACAGAACGTCACACAATGTACTGCAACGGAACATGCAGCAACGTAACGTGTCTAAAAGTACCGTAACTAGATGTGTTGTAATGCAACAACTTGGAACCAAACGGGTCATAGCATATCATGCTGTAGCATGACATAACACGTGACGTGTGGCAACGCATAGTCACGTGCCAAAACCAAAAGTGTCGTAACGAGACACGCCGTGATATGTTGTAATGTAACATGTCAAAACGGAACAAGTGGTTGGTATAAACTGTCGTGACGTAATTGGCTGTAGCCTGTTGTAACATGTGCCATGATGTATCGCAATGCGTCATAACATAACATGCCGAAACCTATGGTGTCATCCCAGCATAACGTAACCTGTCCTAATGTAATGTGTCATGTGGCGGATGCAATGGAAGTCTGCTAACGAAGCAAACAAGCGTGTCGTCTCTCGTCCTTGTTAAAAGTCTCAGTTATGAAAATAACTTTTAAAAAGGAAAACAAAAAAATCAAATCACAACTTAGTTTACGCTGGACGGTGCAGACACAAAGCTAAGCTAAGCTAACTACAACTTGGAGCAACTGGAACATTTTTTTTTTTTTTTAACACAGCAAAATATGGCCGTTGTGCTCAGCTTGGCTAAGATAACTGCAAGTCGAAGCGACTGGGCGAGTGCTAAGCTAACTTGCCGACGTGGCGGTGAAGGGAAGACTGGCACATGGAGTGGTTTGTGGATGTGGCTGTCTACGCAATCTCTGCTTGACAGCATCAAACACCAAAAGAGAAGGCGGAAGAGCCTAGTTACAAAGTGGGATTGGTTTTGAAAAGCACCACCAGCTGAGAGGAAGCGCCACGCGACGTCCGAGAGCAAAATCTCAAACTTGACCTTGTGCAACAAAAACTGCAAACGACACGTGAAGGAATTGAAAAGGAAAAGTCAACAGTCTCTGGGCAGAATATTCACGAGTAGGACAGGTGTGAGCCGTTGGAAATGTGCGAGGTGACTGACGTGCTCCGACTCAGTCCTCCATCGCCTCCGCCGCTGGCTGGCCCACCCGAGGCCGTCCTACGCAGAGGCTGTGGGCTGTTCCGGAGTGGCATCAGGCCGGGGCCTCGCACCCCTAGGCCTGCGCCACCGTAGCCCCCCTGAGACGATGAGGACGAGGAGGCCGAGGACGGAGGGGAGGAGGACAGGGAGACGGGCGGAGGTGCAGGAGTGGGCGGCAGCAGGGCCAGGGACTGCGAGGAGGCGTGGGATGACAGGTGGTGGTGGTGGTAGTGCCCGGCCTGGGAATGATGGGAATAGTGGCCGCTGCCCCCCACCCACTCCCTGGCGCGCTCCCTCTCGTCACGGTAGAGGTGCGGCGTGCTCTGGTGGTGCTGGTAGTGTTGGGGGAGATAGTGAGGGTGCGGCGGCTGCTGTTGCGACTGCTGGTGAAGGTGTTGGCGGAGGTTCGAGGAAGATGATGACGATGACGCAGAGGACGAGGACGCCGCCCTGCCGCCCTTCACGGGGTCGCCGTCCCTGCCGAAGCTGTGCGGCGACACCGTCGACTCGGTCCGGACGAAGCCTCCGCCGCCGTGGTTCTGACCGCGCCAGGATGGCGCGGCCACAGAGTTCTGCACGCTGTGGCTCCAGTGGCTGCCCGAGCGGGGGACAGGGCGCGAGGGCCAGCCCCCTGAGCCCAAAGAGGGGCTGGGGGCAGGGTAGCCCTGGTTGTAGGCCTCGGCCGGGATGCCGCTCAGCGCCATGTTGCTGAAGCCCAGACGCATGCTCTCCGAGTCGAAAGCCTCAATCTCGTGAGCCTGGCGTTCCAGAAGCGTCCGGATACGCTCGGAGCGCTCGTTCTGCAGGGACAGCATCTCTTCCTCGATCTGAAAGCCACAAAATGCCATTGTTGAGGGCGGGGCAAATTAACAGTCTGAAGCCTTGCCCTGCCAGATGGCCCATTTGTCATATGTCAGACATGCAAACACTTCCGCGTCAGTACCCACAACATGCTACGAGTATTACTTGATGTGTTGGATGTTTCATGTATGTCAAAGTTGCAGTTGTTTGAAGGTTTCATAGCAACTTTGATCATTTTTATTTTGACACCCTTGACATAAAAAGATCAAAAGACGGCCGTGTTGGCGGTACCCGTTGCTCGAGCAGCGCGCGGCGTATGGACACCCTCTGCTCCAGCTCCTTGATCTCTCGCTCGTGCTGCGTGTCCGTGTGCATCTTGATCTTGCTCTGGTAGGCGTTGAGCAGCTCCAGTTCCTGTTGCAGTTGCATGCGCAGCACCTGATACTCCGCCTCCTGGGTCTCGTCCAGTCGAAGCTACGCGGGACAAAAATTCGTCATCATCAGAGTTGTGGGCGGGTGGGCGGTGGTCAAGGTTCGGCGGTGTGGAAGGTGCGCGGGGGTTGGTTCCTTGCCTTACTCACAGCCTGCGTGGACAGCATGTCGTTGATGGAGTGGTCGTACTGCTCGGCCAGGATGGCTAGCTTGCGCGTCTGCTCCTCCTTGACGCGCTTGAGCACGGCCTTGTGGTCCGACTTGGGCGTGCTCTCCAGGAGGTGGTTGCGCAAGGCTTTGTACTGACGCGTCTGGATCTTGCATGTTTCCTGGAACTGACGCTTGATCTGCAGCTCTTTCGACTGGAACGCAAAAGCGACACAGCGTCGGGACTCCAGTCACATCTCTTGATTCAAGTCAGACATTTTTCGACTTTTTTTTTTGCCACGGTCTAGGTTGGTCTCACCTTAAGGCTTTTGGGCTGCTGCCGCACTTCTATGGTGTGTTTCTGGCGCAGTTCTTGCTCCCGCCGCTTGTTGTACTCCATCTGGTTGGTCAGCTCCGTCTGGTGCTGTGTTCGGATCAGCTCGGCGCGGGTGTGCTGCACTGAGCCCAGCTGCCGGAATTCCAGCTCCTGAGTGGATTCGTGGTGGCGCAGGAGCATGGCGCACTCCAGATCCTTCTGGGTCTGCTTCTTGTTCAAGTCCTGGTGGGAAAAGGGGGGTGGGCACAAGGATCAAGCGTATCAATCAAATGGAGAAGGCGGTGGCAGGTTGGAAACCAGGCCTTCAGTGGCCTCTGAGCTTACTTAATCCACTTCGTAATAGCACCATGATCATGTGACCGTCATTATTTTTGGGTGGTACCTCTCTAAGCAGATCCTGCTCCAGGTTGTGTCGAGCGAGCAGCATTTTCCTCTTGTACTGACGACACTGCAACTCATAGTACTGCCTCTGCCGCCGGAGCAAACTGGCCTCCTCCTCCGCCTGCATCTGCTGCAGACACTCCTTCTGCCGGATCAGCCACTCCTGCTTTTCCCGTTTGGGGGTCGACTGGTTCTCGTTCAGCTCCTGTCGGGGGTATCAAGGGGCAACGTCAGAGGGGAAACCCACGTGCGTGTCCCCTGTGCCGGCTGATGTTTCTTGCCTCTTTGAGCTGGTCCTTGCGCTGGCGATACTGACGCTTCTGCGACTCCAGTAGACTGGTCAGTTCTTTCTTCTGCTGGCCGAGAATGTGCTGTTGGAACTTCTTCTCCTCTGCCAAGGCAGCTTTGGTCTGCAGGGAAAACCGCGAATCACGTCAGGCTAGCAGGCTAAACGTCTGTGCATAGGGGGAAGAAAATGGATTCAAGTAGGAGGGAATTCCTTTTCAAGTCCTGGCGCTCACCTCCTTCTCCAGGATGGCCTGGTGCTTCTTGACCAGCTTGTCGGCCTCCGAGGAGAAGCTGGTCCTCTGGTTCTCTAGCTCCTTGTCCAGCTTGAGCTGATGCTCATCCATCTCGGCCTTCAGCTTGTTCTCCAGGCCCATCAACTGCTTCTGGTGCTGCCGCCGCATGCGCTTGTAACCCGACATCTGCTCCCGCAGCGCCGAGCCCTGCTCGTGCTCCTGTATCTGCCGGGTTACCTGCGGATGGGACGGGACCAGGACATGTCACGCTTAAAGCTCAATGGTAGAGTGGTTGTTTCCCCAACACCGGAGGTTGGTAGTTCAATTCCCGGCCATGTCGAAGTGTCCTTGAGCAAGATACTGAACCCGTAGTTGCTCCTGGTGCTGTGTCACCAGTAGGTGAACAGTGTGCTTTGGTTACCCGGGGTAGAAAAGCGCTATAGAAGTGACAGCCCATAGTGCAATTCAATACTGTACATCTCAATGAGTGTGTTCTATGAGATTAAATGTTCTTAAAGCATATTGGAGAGATAAAAACGACTTTTTTGTTTCTCAAATAGTCTCGACATTCCAAAGTTTCACTTATTGGAGGTGAGTCTGAAATGTAACCCCCCATGTGATAAGTGGAGGTTGGCTGTTGTGCAGTGCTCCCAAGAGAAAGGAGGAAGACAGAACGGACGTACCAAGGAGGCAGTTCTGATGGTGGCAAAGTGGTCTCGGTTGCGGTAGTAAACTCTGCGGCGGCCTGCGGAAGGAGCCTGGGGCTGCTCCAGCTCTGGCTGGTAAGGGTCATCGTAGATGTTGTCCTGGGCCTGAACAAAATGACAGGAGAGATTGCAGACTACCGGCATGACTCCTGCACTGAAAATCCAAAGTAAAACGGAACACACCAAACCCAGACGAAACATCTGGGTTCTTTGTTGGCCAAGATGGCAGTTTGTGTCACTCTTATATGACTTTTAAATATGTTAAAAAACATATTTGACATGTTCCATCAGCGCACTTACCGCCGGTCGGTGTATGATGGAGCTGTTGGAGGTGACCGTGTGCTCTCCCTCCTGCATCATGGCCATCTCGCCACTGCTGTCGTCCGAGGCGTCGGCCAGGCTGTTGACAGAGCTGCTCTGGGAGCTGGCCGAGATGGACATGCTGGGCACCGACTGCGAGCTCTCCATGCTGTTGACCGTGCCCGTGTGCAACAGGTACTGCTCCACCTCCTGACGGGCAATTTTCAAATATTGGATTAGATGTCAGAGGCCCGTGGAGCGGACTCTGTCCATCCCCGCTGTATGCTCTCTTCCAGCTCACCTCCTCGTCCTCTGCTCCCTCCGACACGGGGCCGTTCTGCTGCGTCTCCTGGAAGAGGATCTTCTTCATCTTGCGATACTGCAAGTTGTCCAGTTCGCGCACGGCGTCCTTGGTGCGGGCGATTAGATCCATGACCACCGTCAGGGGACGCTCGCGGCACAGGAATCGATGCTGGACACGCAGTGGGGGAAGGAGTTCAATTGCGCGTGATACCAGGACGGACACGTTGCAGTGCACCTAAGGCAAATTCATTCATCCCCCGCTATCGCAGGTTTTTCCGGTTGACGTTTCGCTTTTATCCGGAGACCAAAAAACACAAATATTTGGTCAACCCTAAACATTTGCATCATCATGAAAGCGAGCAAGTCGATTTCAACAAAATTACACACACACATACATCACCTGAGTGTGCGGTGGACCAAAAGTATGGATTTGTGAAGAAAAAAACAAACAATGAAACCGATCATATTTCAACATAGGTTTCAGCTCACTGCGTTACTGTATACTTATGTACTGTAATTTACTGTTTACAGTCAAACCTCAGTTTTCGAACGTCTCTGTTCTCGACCAAAAATGTAGATTTTTTTATGCCTCGGATTACAACCGAAAATCAGTTCTTGACCAAACTGAGCGCACTTGAATGCGCCACTTGACTCATCCCGCTTTCCTTACACGAGGAAGTGACGCTTCCTCATGTAGCGTTCCATTGTGAGCAGACTTGTTCAATAAAGATTTTTTTTTTTTTTTTTTAAGAGCGTGGTTTCGGTTTTCGAGCAAATCGGTTTTCAAAGAGCCTTCTGGAAGGGATTATGGTCAAAAACCGAGGTATGACTATATATGTGTTTTGAGAGTGTACGGACAGTAATTTAGGAAAAGGAAAATAGCGTAGGGATGGCATCCGTTATTTCACTCCGTTTCAGTTTAGTTTGGAGCATCAAGCCAGCAAAAGAAGTGAGAATTACTTTACGAGGGTATCATTTAGTGGTTGGGACTCCCCGTAGACGTGTGTGGCATGTCGGTACTTTGAACTTGCTGTGGAAAATATAAATGTGAGTTGCAAACAGCAATCCTATTATACTTCACTGCTTCTTTCGAAGCTGCAATTATGACGAACGATCGTTTGGAGACACTGCTTTGAACTCTACTCGGGTGTGAAGAATGTTCTCACATTGAGCAGCACATTGGAGGTGGGCCGGTCCTGTGGAATCTTCTGCAGACACGAATCCACAAAGTTGCGGAAGGAATCGGACCTGACAGAAAGAGAAGAGGGAGAGTTGAGGTATGCGTTGATTAGTGTCAGCGTGGTGAGCGCAAGCAAAAGGCCTCACCAGTGATTGGACTGCAGGACAGGGCTCTCATTCTGAGCGATGTGATATAAGGCACTCATGGCGTTCATGTTGAACAGGGGGGGCTTCCTCTCCGCTGTGACAACACAATTTCAGATTTTTAGGCCCGCTGGGTCATTCATCTTTTCGCTCCATGAAGGAATTCCACTCAACTATGTAATTCTTACATTCAACCCTTAACAAAATAGAAACTGGATTAAAAGTTGTGGGTTTTTTTTCCCCCCATTATGGTACACTGCAACATCATCAAACGGAACATGTCTCAGCCACAAGTTAAAAAAAAAAAAAAAAATTCCAAGAAAATGCCTAAATGTGTCAATGGAAGGAAATAATGACAGGCAAGCAGTATGCTCACTTGGTTCAAATATACAGTTTGTCCATACAGATGCATTAGCAAGTCACGGCTCACACACAATTTATCCATCAAACATCTCAGGTGTTTGATTAGTAGCTTGTGGAAAATTCAGCCAAGCTGAAAGTGCAATTTCGTACCCAGCTCGATGCAGGTGATGCCCAGCGACCACACATCCACTTTGCCGTCGTACTGGCCCTCGTCCATGGCCAGGATCACCTCTGGAGCCATCCTGGACCAGGGTGGCACCATGTAGGGTGTTTATAAAGGGAAAAGAAAAAAAAAAGACAAAAAGAAGTGTTGAAATGCTCAAAGAGGCCGACAAAAAGCTAGGACTCACCAGTAGGGCGTCCCCACGAAGGAGTTGGCCGGGGCCACAATGGAGGCAGAGCCAAAGTCGCCCAGTTTGACTTGACCGGGCTCCGTCAGCAGGATGTTTCCTGCTTTCACATCCCTGTGCAAGGCAACACAGATTGACTTCTGTATGAGTTGTAGTTTCCTTATGTTTAGTACGAATGGTCATTCTTATGCTGTCTTATTCTGTCACCGTTTCCAGATTCCCGAATGAGGTGCATGTTTCTGTGGGAACCTGGCCAAAGGCGGCGGAAACACAAGACAGTTCTGGGGACCGTTTTGAACAGTGTGAGCAAAATGAAAGCGCAAGGACGCCGATGTTAGAAATTGCTTGGCTGAAACGAGTTGAATTCGGTCAGTCTTCCCGGTTCACATTTGAAAATCAGCATTTACAAGATTGTATGTCATTTATTTTGAGGGGTTTTCTTTCCACCAGGATGCTGTTGATGTGGTGTGCGAAGGTCAGCTCATGAGTCAACTATCAAGGAGGGAGGTCTGAAAATTACTAAAATCGGATTCCAAGATTTGTTTCCTTGATCAAACGGAGGAAAAAAGAAAATTGGCAACAATGCCATCAGTCACTGTAACAGCTTCAAAGACAGGCAAGCGACTTGAATGTCACCACGTAGCTCGCCCCTCAAAGGTCTAAATGGTTATGTGTTTACTAAAACCACAATCAAGTCGAAGACAAGACAGACTGGTTCGGGACCATTAGAAAAGAATGCGATTGTGACCGTGTTAATCAAGCTAACTAACGAGAGTGAGTCTGCCGATATACAGGAAGTTGTGTTTTCTGCACAGTGACTTGGACATGTGTGACGTACTCCCGCCAATGGGCAGCAAAAAAAAAAAAAATCAATCATCAATCGAGCGTAAGCGGTCACCTGTGGATCATGTTGTGAGAGTGAAGGTAGGCCAGCCCCTGCAGCGCTCCGTGAGTAATAGCAGCAATCTCCACCTCCTGCAGAGGCTTTTTGTGAACTGCAAACAACAACCGTGTTAGATGCCAATTTAATAAATAAATAAATAAATAGTCGTGTGGCAATCACTGGGACGTCACGGGCCGACCTTCGCAGCAAGACTCACCTTCAAGGAGGTCGGAGGCGGATCCGAGGCAGTACTCCATCACCAACTGCACACAGAGTAGACGCGGTTTGAAAAACTAATCTTGAAAACGTTCCGTCCCGAAACCGTGTTTGAATCTCAACTTCATACTTATTTTCGCATTATTGCATGAAGTTGAATCTCACATTGTATGAAAGTTGCCTCTTAATCTGCTTTGGAGCCTGTGGTTTGGAATTTTGGCCTGTTTTACTTCAGCTTCCCCCCCCACCCTCATTCCTGCTTGGAGCGAGGGCTAGGTGGTGATGATCAATTAAGAGGCTGTTGATGTATGGATTCCACACCGACCAATTAGACCAAAATCTGAAGTGGGCCCGGGGGAGGGGGGGTGCAGTGAAGGATTCCGCATGGACTGACCGGGTCGGATCCTGAGGTCAAATGTGTCAACCTGCATCACTTGATCTCATGTAATGGACTCTTATGCTGGACCTAACATTGTACAAGTTCATGTTATGTATTTTTATTTATTTATTTTCCCTCCCCCACTTATCCAAAAAGCAAATGACAACAACATTATTCAAATCAAGGTTTGCTTTTGTCCCCCCCCATTGGGATTTGCTTTATTTCTACTGATGAGAAACAAGTTGTTACCCTTGCAGTAACATACAGCAAAAGAATTGAGTTTTTTTCCTTGTGGGATGCTGTCAAAATAAGTGCTGAGATCATACCCATGCTGTGTGTTCCTTCAAATAACACCCTCGATACTCAATGGTGTTTGGATGGCGAAGTTTCTGCAGGAACTTTACTTCTTTAATGATGTCCTGCCACTTCTGCATAGCAACACAGCACATCAAATTGGGTCAATGGAGGTTCGCTTTTGTGTGACTCGCCGGCGTCGTGTTCGGTCACCTCGTTCGTCTGCTTGCCGCTGTACGACATCTTCTTGATGGCAACCACCTCATTGTTGCGCACGTCTCGGGCCTGAAAGGTGAGTCAGACGGCGGAGACAATGAAGTTTGGGCAGTCAACGTTGCACGGAAAGCATACTGTTTATTTTGATCAAGATGAACTAAAGAAAGCACGCTCCAAACATCAACCCCCAAACAGTTGAGTGACACTATGAACTGAAAAAGTCTGGGTGACCTTAACTGGAATAGTACATTTTTAAAGGACGACTTTCACAAAGTAGACGGCTCCAAAGCTGCCGTCACAAAGTAGACGGCTCCAAAGCTGCCGTGGCCGATCTCCCTGAGGTCGGCGAAGAGCTTCTCCGGGTCATCCCTGCAGAAGAGGTCGGCCACGTCCGGGTCCTTTAGATTGCCCGCCCGTGCGCTCGAGGGCATGGCCAGGGCCTGGCGGGGAGCAACGGGGACACGGTCAAGATTGGCAATCTCGTACCCAAAAGCATTACATCATCGAATGGTGCATCATCATCATCATCATCTCCTCGCTGGGTGTCCCAAACGCGCGTTTTCAGGTTGCCCTCCCACATAGTTGGGATGTGGAAGGCGGTGGAGGAGGAAAGCATGCGGAGCAGCGTAGGAGCAACAAAATGGCAGCAGATGTTAACGGACGTAAAGTTAACTAAAGAGTCGGACGACAGTGAAGCACTGTTTCTCACGGGGGATCCATTTCCATACCTGCCCACACCAACCGGGTGAAAATAGACGTAAAATGACATAAAAACTTGGTTTTAGCTACCCCAAATGCTTAAAACCCATTTCAATGTATTAAAAATACATTCCAATGAGTTAAAACACATCAACTTACTAAAAGACACTTTTCCCAAGTATTTCTTTGCATCTGACCTCACTCTAGATTGCACAGAGCACCAAATAAGAGCAAACGTGTGCTTGCTACAAGCAAACTCCCAGCTGAGGTTTATCATAAAACTGACATGTTAGACACTAATACCATCAGGCATTATATTTTTTAATTCCTACATGACCAACCAGCCCATTAAAATAACATCCTGTAATTTAGTGCTTATAGATAACGTTAAGCGTCATGGACAGGCTAACGGAAATTAGCCAAACTGTCACTGCAATTGTAAATGGGCAGACAACTGCTATTTTAACACACATGCGCATATAACCAACCACCCTCACAGGCACATATTCTCGCTGCTCTGTGGGAACACCTCCAACAGGCTTCGTTGGGGAACTTCTCTGCCGCTTCTTTCTCTTAATTATTCTGCTGCACCTCTTTCGGTAGAGCTTAGTGCCTTCATGAGTAAACAGATACCTTGAAGAAAGAGGCGTCATACAGAAACCTGGTATCAGTACTCACCCCAATGTAAAATAAACAAATTTGATTTTATATAGTTGACGTTCGCTTGAGTCAAAAGTCCAGCTCGACTTTTTCCTGTACGATGAATATAAGGCCAGTTTTACCCTGGAACAGATTATTTCCCATGCATGTACGATTGTCATGATCATCATCATCATCACAGCTGTTAAGAAGCGTGTGAGGTGACCGTGTGGAGCATTCGGAGGTCCATAAGCGTGTCACCGCGCTTGTGACAGGAAACATCACCAGCAGGCGTGAGTGATTCAGTAAGCGCACAGAAAATAGAGAGAGGGGTGGAAAAAAAAAAGCCCGTGGGCCCACTCGCCCCCCCCCCCTCCAACCGAGCGCACACGCATTCTTTCAAAATGCGGTCAACCAATTTCCATTTATACATTTGAGTGGCCTTCAGCAGGAAGGAAGGAAGGCAGGCAGGCGATGGAACAATCCTGACAAACAAGCGGCAAAGTAGGCAAACGAGTAGCTGCAAACCAGAGCGCAGACTCCAACGAAAAGCAGGAAGTCGTAGACGCAGCGCTGTGTCTTTGTTTCGCCACAACACCTTTCCATGACACACGTGCTTAGTCAGCGTTGCCTAACGAGCGTCGTCGTGTGACTCAGCCACATGGTTGGACAATGCGAGCTGATGCAGCAGCCGCATGCCATTCAGATCCCGCAAAAAGAGCGTCAATCCGGACGAAAAGGGGTCCAATCTTGCATGAGGCTTGAGTGACAGCTCCCGGTTGCCTGTCAGGCCACAATGTGCTAGAAGATTACATCATAAATAAGTGCATGTTTTGCTTTGAGTGGAACAGCCGTCCATCAACTGGAACTGCAGCCACGTCTTTGATGGAATAGAAGGACTGGCTGCCATAAATACAGTGCCGTCCATCATGATTGGTATTGATAAAGATGTATTAAAAGCCTTCACTTTTTGATCGCAGAAGCATACTGTCATGTTGGAAATTGTGGAAAGAAGGCAAAGACTCAAGCTCCTCCCAAGGCCATTTCAGTCCACAGACCTGAACCCTAATGAAAACCTGTGGATGGGGGCTAAAAAGGAAAGTGCAGACATTTTGGAACAATGGGTTCCTCTTTTTGTAATCTGCTATCTTCGGAAACATTCGAGAAGATTAGGTGCTCTTTTGTTGGCAAAGGGGGCTCGTAGAAAGTTTTCACAATCATTCATTCTTCGAGCCGCTTATCCTCACTATGGTCGCGAGCGCACCAGGGATGCTCATAATTGTGATACACATGGTTTGATATAAAATCATTATTTCATCATGCAGGATCCCCCCCCCCACAGAAATCTTGTGTCAAATGTTGTCCACTCAGCATCCATTGCCGCATATTTGAGCATGACGTCTCTGATCCACTGGTGAAAGGACACTTTGATTCTCTCCTCTTTCATCTCAAACTGCTTTAAACAACAAAGCGTTATGAGGGAAAAGTAGTTAGGATTGCGCGACTGTCCGTCTTTTATGTTATGTGTTGTGTTTATTGTTTTACTTTATGTTAACTGTTTGTTAAGCCCTTTGTTACAGATGCAGCTGTTGTGAAAGCGCTATATAAATCAGGATGTATTGGATTGTATTGCCGCCGAGTCATCCGAGAAAAGGGATTCTTGAAAGGTTTCTCATTTTACCCTGAGATGTTTTTGTTGTCGTTTTTCCTTGAACTTTTGGGTTAAGATCAGGGCGTCGCTAGTATTTGTTGACTGCAGCCATGTGTAGCCCTTCACTACTGTTTGCGATTAAGGGCTATGTAAATAAATATGACTTGACTTGAAGAAATGCACTTGAACTAAACAGGTTTGGGGTTCCTCTTATACATTTGAGGCTAAAGATCACATTTTGATCAGGGGTACTAATCATTGTGGAGTGCAGTATGTGTGCATATAGATGGTAAATATCCTATGGACTGATCGCCAGGACACATGGCGCACATTCGGATGTCTGTCCAATTTGTTTCGCTTCACTGTAAGCTAACATGCTAGCATATTTTTGGAACGTGAAAGTAAAACCCAATTTAAGTCCACAGAGAACGGCACCGATTGGAATCGAATACATCCGAAAGTATGCGAGGCAACCAGTACAGTACTACTGACTTGAAATGACGCCACATTTGCATGGGACATGCTGTGACGTCAGCCGAGCTAACCCGCTAGTTAGCATGACAGCTCGTGTTCAAACAACAGGAAATATGAAGGCAACCTCGGCTGGTGCGAGCAGAACACAAATAGACGATTGTTCCCAGGCAGACGGAGCCACTTGGTCTTGTTTTGCATTCCGCTTTGTGCACTTTGTCTAAAAGTGGGTCAGCCGGAATACGCGCTGCCGCTGAACGGAGACGCGTGACGAGAGAGCGCTTGAACGTCCCTGTCACCGGCGCGGCCCGTTTGAAACCAATACTGTATTATTGTTTTCTTGACTTTGATTTTTTTTGTTTTTGTTTAGTGTGTTTCAGCTTTTTACTCACCGCGTCTTCCTGTAGTTCCGCTTTGGAACGAAAAACAAGCGCTTAGCAGTGGGGCTAACGATCTTGTGTTCTCATAGTGGCAGCGGCGGGACATCCACACGACATTCGCTCATCTCTCCCCGAGCTCACAAGCACAAGAAAAATGCAATAAATAACTCAAGTGTATTCCAGTGGGGACGAGTGGAAAACTTTTAACGCGAAATAAACGTTAGCTTAGCCTGGCTAGGTGGGGAGCTGCTAACGTTAGCTTAGCGGCATTGCCGGGTGTGGCTTGCTGTTCGTCCGTGAAGCTGGACTTCCGGTCCACTTGAGAGGAAAGCTCACAGAAGAATTACTTAAAAGCTCTCTTTGAAAAAAAATCGCCCCATCTTTGTCTCTGCCTTTTCATCCACCGTTTTTGTTCAAGATGGCACAGATAAATGGGGGCGGGGCTCCAATTGCAGGCCCGGAAAGTTTTTTCTTTCTTTTTCCTGTCAAGCTTTCGCTTCCAAAATAAAATCATTCTTGTTCTATTTCTTCTTCTTCAGCTATGGAGTTTGATGACGTTTGGCAAGAAACGTTCAATTGCATTACCGCTACCTACTGGTAAAGCGTGTGCGTGTGTGTGTGCGTGCGTGTCACGCATGCTTGTGGTGATACAGTACAGTACATATGTTAGGGGGGTACTCTTTTTATGTTGATGTTTTGAATTGTTTTAACCGCGCAGCACTTTGAGTTCCATTTTTGTGTGAAAAGTGCTACATAAATAAAGTTTGAACTGTATATGAGTGCATGGATGGAATTCTCTGTCAAGGTTTGCAACTCACAATGCTGCCCATACTGTATAATGTGCGGAGTGGTCGACAACGCAACAGAGCTACCGATTTTAGATAACCACCTTGTCTGTATGTAGTCCATCATTTAGATGGATTTAAGATGCTTTAATTCTCTCTGCACTCAGGAATATGAAAGACACCAATTAATTCTGTGTATTATTAAACAAATTGGAGCCGAGACAATGTACATACATTGGCATTTAAAACATACATAACCATTGTCTGTTTGTTTGTTCATCTCTGGGGCTCCGGAGCACTAGATGGCAATCTTGCTGCATGTGGCTGGCACTACCAGAAGAAGAAGTAGAAGAAGAAGAAGAAGAAGAAGAAGAAGAAGAAGAAGAAGAAGAAGAAGAAGAAGAAGAAGAAGAAGAAGAAGAAGAAGAAGGCTCTCGAGGGCGGCAGTGAGCCATTTTGTTTCGGAACGTAGTTGGGGTGAAAATCAATTGTTGTCTCGAGAAGATCAGTTTCTTAAAAAACAAAAGACAAAAACACAATTCGGCAAGATTCAACGCCGAGTAAGAAAGCCAATATCGCTGAGCTGGGTGTGATTAGTTTTTTGTTTATTCTCAGGAAGGCAAACAGCACTCGACAGGCGGCAGCACCATGAGTTATGGAAGGCCTCCGCCCGACGTCGACGGCATGACTTCCCTCAAAGTGGACAACCTGACGTACCGCACCACGCCGGAGACCCTGCGGCACGTTTTCGAGAAGTACGGCCGCGTCGGGGACGTGTACATCCCGCGAGACCGCTACTCCAAGGACAGCCGAGGCTTCGCCTTCGTCCGCTTCCACGACAAGCGGGACGCGGAGGATGCCATGGACGCCATGGATGGCGCGCTCCTGGACGGACGCGAGCTGCGGGTCCAAATGGCTCGCTACGGCAGACCCCCGGATTCTCATTATAGCGGCGGGCGCCGAGGAAGTGGGGGCGGCGGCGGCGGCGGCGGCGGCGGAGGAGGAGGAGGAGGAGGGCCACCACGGAGGTATGGAGGCTCCGGTCGCCGAAGCAGAAGGTAAGAAAAAAATGGAGCAAGCGGAAACGCTTTGTCTGGCAAAACGTGGCCTTCAATGCATGGTGATCACATTGAGGAGGAAGCGTGCTTTTGGTGCTTCATTATACACTTCGCTTCGATTAAATATTTAAGTGTTTTACAAATTAGTGGTCAATAAATGCTTTTGGTGCTTCATTATACACTTCGCTCCTATTATAGGTATATACTTTTAAGCGCTTAAGCAGTGGTCAAGAAATAAGCGGTCGGCTCATTTTTTGTTTGCCTTTCTAATCCGCGGACACAAGTAGAAACGAAATGAAACATGAATCGTCACAAGTTCTCTTAAATATGTGGTAGTGGTTCGAGACGTGCAACAATAGCGAATAGTCGGCAACTAATTGATGCTCCAGTTAATCAACAACTGTTTTGATAGTAGATGAATCATTTAAAGACCCTGTTGATCCTAAAATTGTCTAATAACTCTTACTTCGGCCTCTCGACCGTATACATTCTTCGATTTATATAGTCCACAATGAAAGCAGGCTGATTATCTGTGGCACTTTAAATTAAAGGCATAAACCAGGAATTTACAAAACGGAAGCTTGGATCTATCGTTGAATTATCTGTAGCACTTCTCCTTGACATGGGTTGCAGGTGTGGTGGAGCCTATCACAGATGTCTTTAACCAAAAGACAGGGTATACCTTGGACCAATGCACATTCACACCTTTTGGCCGAATTAGTCTTCAACCATAGAAACATGTTTTTGAAACACGGGAGGAAGCCTGAATGCCTGAAGAAAACTCACACGTGCTTGCAGTTGGCAAAAAATAGTTTATCTTATTCATGATGTCAACTAGATTCCAAGCAAATGCAGTACTACCCAACTTCCCTTGACTATGGGTGTAATAAACAGCTTTGAATCTGAAAATTGGTTTTTGATGCAAGACTTTAAAATGTACTCATACATGCCTCATTGTGATTTATTGGTGGGATGCACACCCCTAAAATTTACCAAAAATGTTTCGCCCCCTTGCAACTCTAATCGACAAGAATTGTGATCGAGGCTAAAAAGTTGTCATTGTTGTTCCTGCAGCCCCCGGCCCAGAAGACGCAGCAGGTCCCGCTCTCGTTCCCGCTCTCGCTCCAGAAGCCGATCCCGCTACAGCCGCTCCCGTTCCAGGTCCTACTCCAGATCCAAGTCTCGCTCCCCTAAGACCAAGAAAGCCAACGCCAAGTCCCGCTCCAAGTCCCGCTCTAGGTCCCGCTCCAGGTCTGCCAGCCACTCCGTCTCCCCTCCGAAAAGAGCGTCTGCGTCCGGGTCCAGATCTAAAAGCCCGCCCAAGTCAGCCGCCGAGAATGGAGGAGACTCGCCCTAGTCGGCTGGATCCCGTGTGAGAAATTTACTTTGCATCTCTAACAATGAATGTGAGACTTATCGACTATGACTGCACTCTTTAATGTTCCTTTTGAGATCTGAACAGTGCTGTCAAAATTAATTATCCATCTCAAATTATTATTATTATTATTATTTTGCACAGATTCCCCATTTTAATGTTTACAATCATCACTGGAGGGTTTTCAAACATGAATGACCTTTTCAAAGTCAAGCCTGCGCATCATTTTTATCGTAATTTTTCTCAGTTTTGGGAGACATTTACTTTGATCTTAAAGTGGGGACAACTACACGAAAAAAGTACGAATTTGAGAACGCGTTGCATACTTTGTCTTTGCACTGTATGCATTTAAATGAAGCATCAAAATCAGGGAGCCATTGTACAAGTATCCATTTGGTGGTCAATATCATTTACAGCCAATTAATAATAATAATACATTTTATTTATAAGCGCCTTTCAAAACACCCAAGGACACTTTACAATCAGGAACAAGCATGTAATAACTGGTATTTAAAATTGAGTTGTCCTAACTTGCTGACTTTTTTTTTTTTTCCTTTTCCTCCTTTCAGGTTAAAGACGGATGATGTTCCAGGTCAAGAAGCCGCTTGTTCCTGGACAAGGTTGTCCTCATGGCTTCTGCTTGTTCGTTTCTGCATCTTTTCTTTACGATTTTAAACCTTTGCTCTCAAGTGAGTGGGCTGATGTTGCAAGGGATGTTTTACTCTACTGCGGTTTCTATTTCTAACAAGTGGCTTCACTACTTGGACTCGGAAGCTCCCATTCAGGAGTCAGTCTGATTTTGTATGTTTAAAGCAAAGAAACGTTATTTTTTTCTGTTTATTTTTTATTTTTTCTTCAATATTTTGTCTTTGTGCACTAGGCGCAGTTGTGTAGCAGTTGTTGCTAAGGTGTTGCTGTGTGTTGCTGGTGCCCTCAGCGCTGCAGTATTCTTCCCTCAGCGGTACGCTCGCGACGTCCCTCTTGTACAATCAGCTCTTTTTGTTTTATTGTTTTTCCCATGTGACTTTCATTAAAAATTCTCTCCACATTGTCTTTTTTTTATGACATGTTTTAGGTTTTTTACTTGAATTGACTGGAGCTGTGCAGCTGCAACCTTCTGGAAGCGCCGCAGATCCATGTTGGTCGTCTTTTAATAAACTACTACCGTATTGCACACAAGCTTAAGCATCCCTCACTTTAAGGTGACATCATTTGGAAATCAAAATTAGGGCTCAATTGGAATGAAAAATGTTATTGCCATTCGCTATTGTCAGGGGGGAACCTGCTTCTCTTCTCCCAAAAAAGACATTTTCATGTCCGTGTACCTCGTATTGCTATGAGGATGCTAACCATCAAAATGTGGGTGCATTTCAGCACTTGCCACTTTGGCGGGTCAAATTTTATATGTACATTTAATTGGTACATATAAAAGATAAATTGGTATGTTGGGAAGTATTTTGCTGATGGTCACTGCTGTGGGGAGCAGATGAGAAGTGGTGGAGGTAGGTAGGGATAATTTCAAGTTAGTTGAAGACCTGGAGGGAAAATGCAGAAACCTGATGAGACTGAAACGGGAGCCAAAAAAAAAGACCGTTTTTCATGAAAATAGGAAAGAATGTCGAGAATAGCTCGTCACAATGACCCTAGGAGAAGAGTCGTGTCTGCCGGAGGATGTGGTTGGGACAAAGAACTTGAAAATTGAAACAATCAAAGACCATCTAATTTCTTTAGGTTGCAATGGGGAGTTATCAAGTGAAAATGGCAGGTTCATGACACAACAGTGCGAGTGAAGTCTCTTGCCTTCATGAAGTCAGGTGAGTTTGCAGAATGCAATTCTGAAACAGTACTTTGCTTTACAAATACTACATAAGGATGTGTGATAAGTGTTAGTCTTTACCAACAAAACTGCAGACTCAAGTTTGTGAGAAAGCTGGGTACCTACAGGTGCTGAGGTTGAGAGAAAAAAGCTCAAAGGTTGGAAGTACCGTACTCGTACAACTCTGGACTAAAGTGTTAATGTTTTACGTTACTGAGGCTGAAAGGGGAAAAAAATGCATGAAGAGGAAAAATTCACACAACCTTATCAGAGCTGAATACTCCGCAATGGCCTGTGGCATTCATAATTTGAGTGTCCACGGGGGTCATTTGCATTGAAAAATGATTGTAGATTTACGTACGTTTATCTTTCATTGTATTAATCATCCAACCACAAAATTATGGCGAGTGGAACTGCTGAGTGGATAGTAACCCTGGGAAAACGCTCGCCACTGTTTGGTGAGCAAAAAAAAAAAAGTTAATGGTAGTGTATAAGAGTTGCTTTTATAGATGTACTACAGTATTTGCAATATTGTTGAAATTAAAAAATGGATAATAGTATGTGTGACGTGGCTTTGAAACGTCCTACTGCGGTGGATTAGGAAATTCCCCATTACTGCCGGCCATTGGTCAGTTCCCATCTTAGTTTCTGTATTGAAATGTTTATTTTACTATTTGTGTTTCGGCAACCGCGCTGCCATGAACTAAAGTAATCAAAAGTCAACGTAATTTGAGTGTAACGTCAAGTCTGTGCCTGAAGCGACATTCGATAGGAGTCGCTACTCTGATTCGTCAGATTTCCCCCTACGTCACAGGAGTGGTGACGTATATGGGCGGGGCTATAAAGGCTTGTTTTTCTCGCCGTTCGACATATCCAGGCTCCATTTTGAGACAGCCTGTGTGGCAGTACCAAGAAGGAAAAAAAAAAAAATAGCTGAGCTTAGCCCGGAGCGTCGTCGTCGTCGTCCTTTCTTTAGGCCCGAACGCTACTAGCACAACCCGAAACCACTCAGCCGACGAAGTAACGCTCGCGAGCGAAGTTACCATCCGAAAGGAAAGCAAATCTTATCGTATGTCCGCTATCCAGAACCTCCAATCTTATGGTGAGTATTTGGGAGCGTCAGGGTGGGGGAAGGGCAATAATTATTTTTTTTTCGCTTCCTATGTTCAAGTAACGATGAATACCTTTTTAATTGTGCACTATTAGGTTTAAGATGATTTAGATGATGGTTACATTTATTACTGGCCCAGACTGAGTGATGTGATAGAATTGAACGGCGTTTAGCAATTTAGCTGTCTTGAGCTAATGGTCAACGCGGCCGCCATTTGGCATTCAGGAAGCTATCAGCCTGGTAGCTTCTTATTCTTGACGTTTTCTTTGTCCTTTTTTAAACGTAAACTTTTTGAAACATGGTTTGCATTTTATATCAAATTTACGTTTCTAAAGCGCTAATTTAGAATGCCAAAAAGTTGCCAGGAGCATATGAAATAATCCATCGTCAATTATGACGTTTACTCATTTTCCTCGATTAATTTTGACATTGTTCTTTTTTCCCCTCGCTTTGTCTTCACTTAATGCTCGAAATCACGCCGCGGATGTCATACGTGGCCTGTTATTTTGGTAGCTCCTCCAAAGTGAAAGCGTGAAATGTAATATTTTGGTTTATTGGGCGGGTGGGGTGGAGCATGCGCAGACGTTGCGCAATTTGACCTTTATTACATTTCACGTGCCAGTCCAGTGAAACAGGGTGTGAGATTACTATTTTTTTTAATGTTTATTCCACCAGACCCCTTTGCTGATGCAACTAAGGGTGATGACTGCCTCCCAGCTGGGAAAGAAGACTACATCCACATAAGAATCCAACAGCGGAACGGCAGGAAGACCCTCACAACTGTCCAGGGCATAGCCGCCGAGTATGACAAGAAGAAGCTAGTCAAGGCCTTCAAGAAGGTCCGAGTTTGTGTGTAATTTGGCACACATTTGCTGCTTTGGATTAGATTCAACTTTGTCAATTGGTCTCCGATACAAAATGACAATGAAATGCATATTGCGTCTAACTCGATGGGCATAAAATTTGAACGACACCATGGTTGTCAAACCTTTTACACACTGATATTAATTTGAAACAAGGCAGAAGTTTTATACCTACAAAGTATATTTATGGTAACATTATGAGCAGGTTTAACCATATCACTTTGGCATTGGGAGAAAATGTAAGTTAGATTCAGATTGAAGCTAAATAAATGCTTCAATCAGGCAGTTAAAAAAAACACAACTGTATACAACGGTGATCGAAGCCTCTAACAAGAGAAAGACTTGATTCGGGTCAGGTTATTCTATCCCAAATGCCCATCACATACCGTTAAACGTAAATTGGCCCATCAGGGGTGGCCGATCAACTGCTCTGAAGTTAGAGTATAATTTGATGTACATTTATCAATGTATATTTTTTTGGGGGGGTGTAAACCCAATCTCATACACTGCAAAGATAAAATTCTAATATATTCTTGTAAACCACTAACCCAATGTAGTTTAAACACTCAAACACAAGGGGGGTGTTTAATGATTCAATGCAGTTTAGATACAAATTTTATCTAAGTGTTTAGAACACAAACTTATTGAAATTAAAATTTAATCCAAAATTAAATCTGACTTAATTGCTTGCGAGAAAAAGTTGGTTACATTTTGTGCTTTTGAAAGTTTAATTCAGTGTTTTTTTCACTTAATACTAGAGAATCCGATCTCCCATTAGTGGTAGAGCTCTTTATATCACTCAACCCCTGCAATTTGCTGTGGCTAGGGACTTGGTCCTTCCACAATGGCTGAAAATGAGGGTAAAAAAAATACCACTATACAATTCAATGCTCAAGTATTTTTGGGGCAAAAATGCCTGACTGGCGAGAGATGATACAATTTAAAATTTTTTTTTTTTTTAAGAGCAGCGGCCCTAGAACAGACCCTTGTTCTAGTGCAGTCCAAGTGGGGAGTCAACGCAATACTGTTAGATGTAGTTTCTCGATTGATGGGTATAATTTAAATTGGTTGACATGAGTAGAGAAATTCCAGTGTGTTAACCCACATACAAATACTTGGTGAATCAATGGTGTTAAACAATCTCTGAAGATTGAAAGAAATAAAATAAAACCACTTCGGTCTAGGATACCTTGACATTTTTTCCCCACAGAATATAGTTTAATTTGTACGATAGTTTTTTTTAAAGCTAATATATCTTGTTTTAGTGTATGTATGATATGGCAACTCATTTTGTGTCCGAATGTTTTGCCACTTGAACCAACAGAAGTTTGCTTGCAATGGGACCGTAATCGAGCACCCGGAGTATGGTGAAGTGATCCAACTTCAGGGGGATCAGCGCAAGCACATCTGCCAGTTTCTCATTGAGGTGAGTTGTCGTCTTCCTCCTCCGGGATCAAAGTGTTGACACTTCACAGCTCACCCACTGTCTTGTCTTGGTTGTAGATTGACCTGGCCAAGGAGGAGCAGCTCAAAGTTCACGGCTTCTAGACGCTATCGGCGGCCCCCTGACCCGGAAGACCATCATTTCCCTCACCCCCACCCTTCCCCTCATGTGCTGCTGTCACTCTTCCTCCCCCACAGCTCCGAGCTAGCTAGGGTGAACAGGCTGTTCTAACATGGGACTATGTACCACCACTGCTTCCCTTGGCCACCTGGGGGCAGTCGTGTCGCGGCGTAGACTCTCCAAGACTCCACACAACATCCGCGATGAATGGTGATGACGTCTACATGTGCTTCCTCCTTCCCTGGGTTATTTCCTTTTTTTTTTCCTTTTTAGATCTCTGTGCCACGATGAAGAGGCACTGTTCATGTAACTTTTTTTGTTTTGTACTTTAAGGTGTTTCAATAAAATGATGCGTCTCCATATGCTGTTGAGTGGTGATTGAACAGGAAGGTTTCTGTTAGAGGCTGGCATTGATTGCTGTGTCCAAATTCACAGGTTGCACACCATTTTTTGGGCAGCATGATGTCACTTCTGGTGTGACTCGATGGCATGTGGTTTCCAAATTCTTGAAAGACAGTTTACAGGCTGGATTCTTTGCCTTAAAACACTTGTCATGAGCCTCCTTGGACTGCATGAACCCTGGAAACTTGATTTTAATATGAAATTGGGCACCATGTCTGGTCGAGTGTCACAGAAAGTGGTGTCATGCGCCCTTTGAAGGACCCGATCTGAATTTGGACACGGCCATAGTTGCAGTTAAATGGAAAACCTTTTTTTTTTTTCTTTCCTTCAGGCTTTTGCTCTCTGCAGATGACCTGTTTTAGAACTGCTTGTGACTCACTAAAGCATCCTTGAAATATATCACGCAATTGAAACTCCTTGTAACATATGCATTAACTTTAAGAAGCTTTCAATTTTAAAAGGTTGGTGACCCCCTATTAGAGTCTCCTTGCCAAGCAAGCCAAGTACAGTACATTGTACTGTACACCTGATGTCGATTTTTGACTTTCGCAGCTTTTGAGCCTTCTCGCGAGCCGTCGGTCTCCAAGGCAACGCAATAGCCGCCATTGTTGTTGGCTGCGTAAAGGCAAAGCACACGACGGCGACACTCTTCTATTTATCTCCTTTTTGTCGTCCAGTGGCAAACATTCCATTCTGCCTTCGGACGTTTTCTTTTCTTAGGAAACTAGAGGTGGATCTGTGAAGTAAAATGGCGACGAAGCTCAGTTTCGCCTGCCTAGCTTAAAAAAGCAGACGATTCAGTGAATCAATTGGGAGTTTTGTTAACAATGGATTGCGCTCCATTTTGTTGTAGTTTGACGTCATAGCGGCCAAGCGAATTATGTTGTGTTTTGACAACGACTTTGCCACAAGGACGAAGAGGAAAAGAGACTGACGTCAGCCCACAAGAAGCTGCTTGCTCTTCAACTTCAGCGTCAACTACAGTATTCGATAAGGTCCTGACAGCAGGTAAGCACGTGGGGCGTTGGGATTGGGAACCACCCCCTTTCCACGATTTATTAATGATCAATACAATTTCACGTAATTGGCCTTAAAGTTATTATTGACTTGCGACACAGTTTGTATTTTTGATTAACCGTCTGTGCTAGTGACAAGCACAAGAATTAAAAGCTATTACTTGATGGAAATAATGGAGCGGTTGCCAGTCACTGTCAGGATACAGGGGTGACGGGGTCTGACACCTGTGATCTAGACAAACAAGCATTTGTACTTGTGGACACTTTGTTAGTCTTAAATGAAACAAAAATGTTTTAGAAAATCAATTCCTCACAGAAAGGCCCAAGCCCAGATTGGAGTGTCCATCCTCAAGTGTGCAGGAGATCTGCTAACCACTTATCCACTTCCAGCAAAAAACATAGGATGATGCCTTTGTGTTTGTTTGAATCGTCTTTTGTGGCAGTTGTCTACTTCTGTGAACGTATTTTCTTCTGAACTGAAGTAGCCGAGCGACAGTAGCTCAGAGTGGTCACCATGACAACCCAGAAACCTCTGGAGACTTCCCTCCAAAATTAATTTCACATCAGAGGACACACAAGCAATCACGTGCAACTATAAACGTAAGCAGAGCAATCCAAAATGGAGGACGTATGATGATGACGATGTTTTGTTTTGTGACTGCAGGGAACCTGGACATGTGACCTTCATGCAGAGAATGAGCGTAAGGAAGAAAAAAAATGACTCATAAATTTATTTCAGCGGCCCCTCTCAAACAGCTGTTTACAAAGTGCTTTGAAAGAACTGGAAAGCAAAAATTAAACTAGAGGTGCAACAATTAATTGAGTAATTAACCCTCATGCAGTATTTTTAAGCGGCTGCATGAAGGGTATTACGTCCTCGAGGATTGTCCCAAAAATGTCCCTCTTCCAATGTGCAACAACTTTTTTCACTTTTAATTTTTTTTCACTTTCAACCCCTTAAAATGTTCAGTGGGAATTGGCCAAGACATAGATATACATCCTATGCAAAATTTCAGCTTCGTGGAGTTTATTTTTCACTGTTTTGTCTGTGGTGTCCATTTGTCCAACAGTCCAAAATCGTCTGAAGTGTCCGAAATGTCCAATTTTGGGATAATTACTGCATGGGGGTTAACAACTAATCCATTTTCACATTAATCAAAAAACGGTTGAACCGACCAAATGAGTAACTAAATCATAATGTATGTTTGTGCTAAACGGATCCGAGTTGTGTGAAAAAAGAAAGCAAAAAGATGACGTCCCATCAAGTGAGACTGATCGCGCACATGGCAAGTCAGCACGACGCCTCTGAACATCTTTTGGTCTTCCCGCTCAGGTTGTTCCTGTTTTGGGTTTGACCGTCCCCCTGCCTGCCATCATCATGGCCGGCGTCACGCTCTACATGTTGCTGATGGCCCTCATCCTCTGGATACGATTCTGCCTAAAGGTGTGGGGGGTTGCCGGCAAACAAACAAAACAAACTAAGCAGCTAGTAAATCGAGCGACACCTTGCGGCTTTGTGTTGTAGGAGCGCTGTCCGCCGACCTGTGGCTCGTGCTGTCCCAGCTTCTCCGTGTGGGATAGCTGCTTCCGTCTGGCGCAGTCGTGCGACTGTCAGCCGCCTACGCTGCGCTCGTGTCTGAAGGACATCGCAACGCCGCCCTTGGTGAGATTCCGCGCAAAATGTTGTTCACATCTGCAGGGGGTGTGCGGTGGCCGGAGGATGGATTTGCGGGCATGTGGAATGGGGATGTGGAAAAATTTCCATCTGTACACCCCCTAACAGCCCCCCCCCCCCCCCCCCAATCGACAAATTATCTTCGGGTGGCATTCATCATGCTTTGTGCACCTCTGTGCCCCTGTGCTTCTCAAACTGGGGTCCCAAGTGTCCCAAAATATTAAACCTTTCATGCACCAATAATGATAACCTGACTTTCTCCTAGTGTTTAACTTGTGACCGTAATGGAGCATGGAGTGGACCTCGCTTTTTGTGAATCGAAGAGCAAAAATCCGCAAATAATAGATGAGCATTATAGCCAAATATGGGGTGGAAAAAAACAAAATTCAGAACATTTTGATTTGTTTTCCAGAAAAATATGCAGATTTTGAATTTCGACTTAAGTGTGTTCCACACATGCAAAGGTGACTGAGGATGATGCCTGATTTTGTGTTTGCAGTGCTTACAGTGTTCCAGGTGGGACTGCGCGTGCACGTGTCAGCCCCCGGAGTGCGAGTCGTGCAACTGTCTGTGCTTCGAGATCCGCATCAAGTAGTTGCGCACCACACTCCAAATAAGCCGGACTTTTTCCAGAACATCATTCAACATAATGGGACTCAACACTGTTGTTCGAGGAATGTTTCCAACTCAACAGTGCAAAGGATGTTTTAGCTGAAATGGACTGAAGAGCAAAACACGCCAACGCGCCATCTTCGTCTGGATTTGCTAAACTCAGGAAGTCCCGCTGGCGTCCTCACGAGGGTGCCATTGAGTTTGTTTTCTTTGACCTTTTGAACACGTTTGACTTATTTCAAAGTTTTTATTTTTTTACACTTGATATTCAACCGTACAATGTTAATAAATGTGACTTTTTTTTCTTTGACTATATTCTAGTGAAGTTTATTCGTACAGACCTTAAACACAAAAGACTTTCAAAAGAGTTTGATGGGCCCACTGGAGACAAAGATTAGCAGCATCACCTAATCTAACACACAGTCAAACCTCGGTTTTCGTCCATAATCCTTTCTAGAAGGCTGTTCGAAAACCGAAATTGTTCGAAAACCGACTCCACGCTCTTTTTAAAATAAAAATGTTGATTGAACACATCTGCTCACAATGGAAAGCAACACGAGGAAGCGTCACTTCCTCGACTACCCAAGGAAGCATCAGTTCCTCGCGTAAGGAAGGCGAGAGGAGTCAAATGGTGCATTCAAGTGCGCTCAGTTTGTTCGAGAACCGAAATTTGTTCGTCATCCCAGGCATAAAAAACTAGAAATTTTTGGTCGAAAACCGAATTAGACGAGAACTAAGACGTTCGAAAACCGAGGTTTGACTGTACAAATAATTCTTGATGTGTATTTGCTTGTGTGACTTGATGCTAGCTGTGAAGTAAAAACAAAAAGAAAGTGTTTGGGTTGGGCAATGTGGGAGAAAACCCACACAGGCATAGGGGACACCGGAACCAGAATCGAACCCTGCACCTCTGCACTGTGAAGCCAACATGCTAAACTGTCAACCACTGGACCGCACATAAATAATTGAATTTTGAATTGAATTGAATACAACTTTATTGTCAAATGTGCAGCACAGATTCAATTTCTTCACTCACAACATAAAACAACAACAAAACAACATAAAACAAATGTTTTAACAAAATCTTTAAAAAATAATAATCAAGGTGAAGCACTTATTTTCACATTTTCTGTCAAGAAAGACAATCCTCCCACTCCGCCATTATTTCTGTGCAAGTTTAAATTAATATATAACTTAATGCTGAGAGAAAAAGGAATTTATAAGCTTGCTTGGTATTCACATAAATCATCTAATTAGGTAAACTGGAATTCACATTGCGGCTGGGACACTTGGCAGGGACCGATTGCCGTTTCATTCAGTGGCACAGCATCACGAGGACAACTTGCAAGCCCGTGCCGAACACCAGGACCTGGCTCAGGAGGGGCAGCGTCGCTGAGCTGGAGTTGGTGGGGGACAACACCTCCCCCACCTCCGTCATCAGGAAGTTGCTGAAGCCACTGAGTCTGGGCAAGACAGTCAGTTGATCGTTTTGTCCTGTATGGTTGGTGGGCTTCAGCACCGCCACTTGATACCAAAAGCCCCCCAGTTGGCACATCAACGCCCCGCCAAAGTTTCTCTGCATGGATGCAAATCACAAGATAGGAAGTCACAGTCTTACCAATTCTGTATTGTACCTTACAAAATGAGTCAGAAGCGTTGAAAAGCTAGTATAGATGTGCAATGTGAAAGTGGCAGAAGCAGTCAAGCTCACCTGGTCCAGTGACAGATGATTGATACAAATGTTCTCAGCGGATGACACATTCCCACAGTCCCGCAGTGATGTCGGGACCTCCTTCAAGGACTGCGCCACTAAAGTTTGAAACAGGAAAAAGAATGACTGAAAAAAAAATGCAAGGGGGTGACGGCATGACCCATACTTGGAATCGAACCGATTCAAAGATCATTTCAAGTGGTGCACATGCCTCCTCCTTGGCTCGCACTCCATCCGACAGCCCAGCAGATGAAGCCAGTGGTGAAGATCATGCCATTGTCAATGCAGATTGGCCAGATGAAGTATGACAGCTGCGGCCAGTATGCCAGTTGCAAGACCGCCACATTCGGACCTGACCGTGCGCTGGTTCTAATAGCGATCACTCCCACCTCCGTCTCAGAAATGTTGAAGTCACTCTGATTCACGGGACCCAGGAAGACAGTCCACTTGGACACTGTGCTGGACCTGCAAAGCACAAACCCATCTTAAAAGCATACGACAAGACTGTATCGGAGTTGTCAGAGGTGGGGAGTTGAAACTCTTTCTGACAGAGGACTCGGCCCAAAATTCCCATCAGGCCTTCACAATACGTACACTTGGGTCTGCCAGGTTGGACCGTTATCCTCCCACACATCCTTACCCGAGTGTCCAAGACATGCAGCCCCAACTATATCTAGTCATAAACTCTGGACATTGCACATCAACTCTCGAGCCAACTCTTGTAGCTAGAGAGCAGACTGCCTTCTGCCACCTCCCAGGTCCCGCTTTAGCCCCTCCCACAGGTGGTGAGCCCACGTGAACGGGTAAACATGCAAAACAGCAAGACCCATATGTAGGCGCAGGAAGCTTTCTTGACTGATTCTAGATTTTAGGAAGTCCACACCTATTCATGGAAGCATGACGACACCACTGGCATATGGCCACTGACAACTTTGCACAAGGGTGCGTCAGTCGGGTCTCAGAGAACCTCTGTCCAGCCTGTTTCAGATGTTTCCTTTGTCTCATTGGAACCATTGTCAATATACTGATTTGTCGCCTTACCGTGCGATGCACTCTGCACTGGTAAGCACGGTGTCCTGCGCCACCAACGTGCCGCTACATGCGTAAGTTCTGTTCCAATACAGACGGGCCAGCCAGGGCCAGTTGCCCGCAGACGCCGACCCGGAACCCGATTGGTGCTCATTCAGTGGGGCAAACCCGCACAACACCGCTGCATAAAACATGGGAAGAATATTGACAGTTCTTAAGCACTAGTTTTTGAACACATCAATGACAATTTGGACTGAAGACAAAACTTACTTATGTGTATTGGAGTTCATTTACAGTCTCCCAGCACAAGTGCCATATTGGCCCGAATATAAGATGGCCCTGATTATAAGACGACCGCCTTTTTCAAAACTCAAGATTGAAAAAATAGTTTTTGAACACCAAATTCATTTTTATACTGAAAATAATTACAGTTCATCTGAAACAAATGATTATAACAATATATTTGAGAGAAAAAGCATGTTATTTTGCCTCATTCATATCTTAATATCTGAACATTTAAATATGTAAACTAAAGTGCAATCACATTCGTAAATGAATGGCTTCTGGTTTTTGAAATGTAAATGACATCATAACTTCTTCTCAGCTGCCGGTTAACCTGGCCGATCTTCGACCCACTTTTCTCCAGATTGTCGCTGCGTTTCTCCATTTTCTGTGATCTCTTCTATTATTTTCTTCTTTTCTTTCTTACCGCTATTTTTTTATCTATCTTCTTCGTGCTACCGCTATTTTTATTTTTATTCTTCGTGACAGGGGTTCTCTTTGGCCTGGGGAGTCAAATTCAGCATTCGCTTCAATGGTATAACGCCTAGACCCCGAATATAAAACGACCCCCACTTTTTCAGTCTTATTTCAATGCGAAAAACACCATCTTATATTCGGGCCAATATGGTAATTGTGTTTTTCTAATTTACAGTTTCCAACAAAGTCAAGGTCCTTTGTCACACGGCAATTGAGAATTTAGGTTTAAGCCAACGTCCTATTCCCCACGAGACAATTTTCACTTTTCCCACAAACTTAATAATATAGTGTGTAAACATTGTGGTGTGTGACGCTGCTCACGTGGCGGCGTGCCGGAACTGATGGGCGTCCCAGTCGAAGCGGTCGGCATCGAGTTGTCACAGCTAACCTCCAGGTCTGGGTCAGTTCCTGGGGACGTGAAGGTGACGAACCCTGGCAAGTTGTCGTTGCCAGTATAGTTGCTTATCCAATCCTGGTACTGTGACACCCGTACGTAGACCCCTGGTAACTTTGGCCTGGCGCAACCTTGTCCGAAGCTCACCACCCCACTCTGGATCCATTTGGAATCTTGCTTGCTCACCATTGGACTGCCAGAATCACCCTGTGGAACACCGCAGTCACCTTGTTAGCAGAAACAATAGTGCATCTTGAAAAGTAGTCAACAACAAACAATGTCAAATCAAATCCAGGTCCATTGATGCATTGGGTCGAAATTGAAAAAAAAAAAATTTTCTGTTTCTGGGGTAATTTTTTAAAATTTGCGTCAAAAGACAAATTCATGGGTTGTGGTGCCAAGATGTCTTTTATAAAGGTCATCACAACACGAATCAAAAACTGTCTCTTTCTGAAAACCAGTTCCAAGGAAGTCGATCTCTAAAAAGCGGTTGTGTGGTCTGTCGATTCTGATTAAAAATCCCCAATGTTTCCCTTCCGTATGAATGGCGCTGTCACCCAAAAACGTAATGCCAACAAGTCACCTGACAGGCGTCCTTTCCTCCCTCCCTCAGACCCGCACAAATCATGTTGTCTGTGATTTTTCTCTGCGATTTGAAGTCACAACCGCACTGGCGATTCCCCACCACGGCAACTTTCACTTCCATCAGGTTCTTGGGGCTCGGTAGAGGAACTGTAAGCACAACAACCACCACCACGACAACTGTCACCGTACCGTAAAAGGAATACCATTTGTAAACATTAAAAGACAATATGGAGTCAAACGAGATTAGACTGGCCTTTCAAATTATTGGCACCCCTGTTTAAAATGTTTTTTAAAAATCTTTAAATAGATTCAGTTGTTTTCTAAATTACATTACACCAAGATATATATACAGAAAGCGGGCCCTATCTCGAAATCATACAGCAACCTGGATCCTCTCGTCTTTAGCCCACTCCACAGCTTTTCAGTGGGGTTCGGTTCTAGGGACTGACATGGTTGCCAGCCAATCCCAGGGCACACATAGACGAACAAACATTTGCGCTCACATTTAGACCTAGGGACAATTTAGAGTGTTCCATTCACCTGTCGTGCATGCTTTTGGAATGTGGGAGGAAACCGGAGTACCCGGAGAAAACCCACGTAAGCACAGGGAGAACAGGCAAACCGCACTCAGGGGCGGATAAAAACCCCGCATTGCTGGAAGGTGAGGCAGACATGCTCACCATTCTACCACCGAAACCTAATCGTGAAAGGCCTAAATTAAGGGTGGTGGACTATTGTGTTGGGATTTTTAGAATTGCAAACATTCATGCCTATTATTAAGGCATTTCTCAAGACAATTGTCATGGAATTCAATTCATTTCACCTTACATAAGTGTTCATTTCCACCCCCCAGTTCTTTCTTTTTGTGTCATGTGATCGCTGCACAAGCGTTTTCCAAAAAGTAAAATAAATGAATTGTATTTATTTTTTTGTGTATTGTACGTCAAAGACAATTCGGAGTCGAGACAAATGTGTTCGATTTTTCAAGGACCTAAGACTTCATGTACAATTTAACGTTTTCAACAAAGCTAATATACTTGTTTTATTGTGAACACCGGTCTGGTTTGTTCTCTCAGGTTGTGTCTAAAGTGGGGGTATGGGGGCGGCAAACTGCGGCTCTTTAGCGCCATCCTACTGGCTCCCTGGAGCTTTTTTAAAAATGTTTCAAAATGGAAAAATATGTCTATTTTTTGTTTTAATATGATTTCTGTAGGAGGACAAACATGACACAAACATTCCTAACGATTTCCAATGCTGTTAAAATGTGTAGAATAAATATTACATTCCAAAATTTCTGTCAACGAAGATTTGCGTCATTGCCTGCGACACACGTTTCTATTAGCAGGGTGGGATGCTAGCCAGGTGGCTGCGGTAAAAAATAAAATAAAACGGTGTTTCGTGTACAATTCGCCGAGGGTATTGGTGAAGAATGGGAATCTGGAGGCCCGAGAGAAGCAGTTTTAAACGGTACGCGTGAGCTACGATATTTAACACGCTACAAAAGTGCGTCCCATGCCTTGTTCATGTTAGCCGCCGTTATAGCTGTTGCTCATTATGGCGTCCGTGTATAAGTGCGCGCGTGTGCGGTAACGGGTTGATCGAAAAGTAGATATTAGGTCAGAAAAGGTTGGGCACCCCCGCTCTACAGAACGCACTGCAGGGGGAAAAACATATAATCATGAAGGCTTATTGTGTATTTGTAGCCAACTTAGTCATTTTGATAGTAGACTAATATAGCTAATACCTGTATAGATACATACGGCACAAGTTGCTTTCATCATAAGGCTTTTAATTTTTTGCGGCTACCGACTTATGTGTTTTTCGTTTTTTTGGTCCAATATGGCTCTTTCAACATTTTGGGTTGCCGACGTCTGGTTTAAATCTATTATTTTTTCATTAGGTCAGTATATACTACATTTTGAACTCGATAAGGGTGCTTATTATTTTTTTTCCATGATTGCACGGCACTTGTGGACTGACCTCCCTCGCCGATTTTCCCCCAGCCGGTGACCCAGCTCTCGATTCCGGTGAAGAAGGTGCTTCCGTTGGCGGCCAGGCAGACTGGCCGAATGAAATCATTGAAGGGTACAGGCGAGGACAGCCTCACCAGGGCCACATCATTGTCGTAGCTGATTGGGTTGTAGTTGGGGTGATAGATGACCTCGACAATGCTGCGGCTTACATTGTTTGGATTTGGACCCTCCAGGCTCTGAAGACCCAAAAACGCCGTCATAGGTATGTTTCTGCACATACACACACCATGACAGTATTATGGGATGCATTCTCACATTGCCATCCTGATATGTTTTAGCACACCGTTAGCGTGTTAACATTGGAGCGATTCAGTTTGAAATCTTTGCCTAACAACAGACAGAATGTAAAATGTGCAATGTTCATTGGAATCAGCAGTATGAGGGCATCATTTGTCAAGAGACCACAAATTACAAAAGACCTACTTTAGGGTGTAAGAGATTTGAACTACCTGACAAAGCAGTGTGCGGCCGACAGCAGCCACTCACTGTTGATGAGCGACGCCCCGCAGAAGTATTTCCCCGTATCAAACTGCAGGCTGGCCTGCCAAGGCCAGTCACCCTGGGAAGCTTCCTGACCCCCCACGATGCGGTTGTTAAGCACGGCCCGCCCGCACACTGAAAAAACACACAAAGACACATGATCTGAGAAGTAGGCTAACATCCCAGCCCCCGGATTATGTTTTCTTTGGGGGGGGGGGGGGCAGACTTGGAACCAGCTCGTTTGTAGATGAAATGAACCAAAAGTATTCATAAAGTCCATCACCCCAGTGATTTTCTATGTGCAATACATTAATTTTCATCCAAATTTTGTAATGTGGAGACAATTTCAAATGATTCAGTAGTGTCTTACATTAATATGAAATATACTGTTGTGGATTATAGCCGCCTTCTTGTTATTACTGAACACTTGGGCCCACTATGGTCCAGTGTTTTTAATGTTGGTCAAGTTGTTGGTACTTTAAAGGGCCAATTTTTTTTTTAGCTGCTGCTTCGTGTCAAAATTTGACAACCACTAATTTAGGGTCATTTTATGTCAAGTCACCGCAAAAATTAAAATCAGAAAAATGGAACCAAGCTGATTTGATTTTAATGAAACTTGCGAAACCTGTTGATAGTGACGGCACGGCAGTAAATTTCAAATTTCAGTTCAATGACAGCAGTGGTTTGGGTGCTCCGGCCCATGAAATGTTAATTTTAAAAAGGGGCATGGACACCTTCTTTTCAACCCTTATATCTCAGGAACTACTCAAATTTGACTGTGATGAAGTCAGTGCCTCACTTGCCTTGAACCTCAACACACGTCACTGATCAGTTTCGTCTGAGTGTTTTTTCGGTGCTACTATTACGATTAGCCGTCAACTCATATCTTGTCAATGTGTCCATTCTGTCGTTGGTTGATGGCTGTCTCACATGTAAGGGAGGCAGCGATTACCTGCTGTGTTTGGGCATAGTGCTTTTGGCATAAGTAACTGTATGCTTGAGCCAGGTAAATTATTTTAGCCACTGCCGGAGGCAGCTGGAGTTTTACAATGTGTTGGGTGATATCAATTAAAAATTAGCTGGAGGCGACCGTCGCGTAGTTATTCAACGCAGGAAAAACTCTGCGTGCGCTGCTACGCTGTAGTATGCTAAAGCAAATGATTCAACACATGAAGGCAAGGAAGGAAGGAAGACTGCAACTCACCATCTGGTTGCGCTGCACATTCTGAACATCAAAAAGACAAAAAGAAAAATTCCAGTTGTCATTCTAGCATGCTGACAATTCGTGAGCGGTACATGCTAATTATTCAGTCATCAATCACTTGTCCCTTCAACAGTGCTACACAATTATTACGGAAAACAATCTGTCAGCATATATATATGTACATTTTTTGTATCAGACAAATATTTACATTTTGGAACTCAGGATTTCATTTTAGTTGGGAACAGATTGCATATTGTTGATTATTGAACATGAAACACTCAAATGAAAGCTATGTTAAAGACGGAAGATGAAAATTAAATATATTTAAGGTAAGCGGAAGGAGAAAAAAAATGTGCAAATTGCGGTTTGTCAAGTTATTGTCTTGTTTTATCATTTTAGTTTCCCGGTTGTTGCCTGACTGGTTTTGATGGTGCCGTTTTTCAGAAACTTGACAGTGACAACAAATGTTTGTCGTGTGGGCCCCTTGGGCATTGGCAAGGTTGCACAGCTTGTATGGAGACAGGAAGCTCTCGTGATTAGGGAGTAAGTGATCATTCTAACCTTGTTGTTAACAGCCATATATGGTCTTCTCTGTAAAAAAAAATCCTGTGTAATAATTAAAGAGCCAGGAATGAGTGACTCTAATAATGAAATAACCTTTTGAAAACTCCCATATCAATAGAATGGGGATTTTAGAGCGGGAGCTATCAAGGTCCACTACAGTATAGTGAAATCCTTCTATACGGTGTACCAAGAGTCATTTTGGTTGGAAGTTGATTTTTGGCTATATTTTCTCAGCCCCAAAAGTTAAGGGAAAAAAACCCCAGTCTGATTTCAGTTTGACCGATCCACCCCAAATTGGCTCGGCATGCCTATCATGACAGTCTGAATTTGAACAGGAAGTTGTCCATTTTTGCTTAGAAGCAGCCAAATTCACCAAGTTCCTTCGTTAGCATCCCTGGGTGAATTCAACTCCTGAAACCACTTTAGGCTGATCCATACGGAAAAATGGGGAGACCTTTTCATCATGGCAGGATGTACAAAAGGGTGACAAGAACCCATGTCTGCCATTTTAGCCATTAAAAAAAAAATCTGACCCTGATACTAGTTTGACCAATCCACCCAAAATTGCCTGGACATGTCTATCATGACAGGAAACACCCCTAAAAAAAGTCTTCAGGACCCATCCCCGAAATGGCCTATTTTGGCATAATTCCTTCAGTACATCAATTTGACGGATCAACATGAGATTTTTTGTGGACAGGTTTACCATGACCGGACACATGGAAAAAGCCTTCAGGATCCATCTGTGAATGTAAACAGGAAGTCGGCCATTTGGGTGAGAAGAGGCCGATTTTGGCCAAATTCCTTTGTTAGCTGTTTGTTTGGATGGCGCCAAATTTTGATGAGGATTTTGAAGATTCTACTGTGTGGGTTTTCTCCGGTTACTCTGGCAAACATGCCAAATCCACACGGAAAGGCACCACGCCCCCATCTCTATGCATAAATGTTCCAAATTCGGTTATTCAGAAGTCATCCAAAAGGAAAGGCTGACGATTGTGGAGCAATTTCTGGACTATCCTTAACCGCACAATTCTACAATGTCGAATCCATGGAGGGGGGGGAGCAAAGAAAAGATCAAATGGAAACGACTGTTTTAAAACGCTTGCATGGAAATGTCCATCCATCCATCCATTTTCCGAATCGCTTTATCCTCACGAGGGTCGCGGGGGGTGCTGGAGCCTATCCCAGCTGTCTTCAGTTCGTCGGCAGGGGACACCCTGAACCAGCCAACCGCAGGGCACATAGAGACGAACAACCCTCCACGCTGACGCCTAGGGACCATTTGGAGTGTTCAATCAGCCTGCCATGGATGTTTTTGGAATGTGGGAGGAAACCAGAGGACCCGGAGAAAACCCACGCAGGCCCGGGGAGAACACACTCCACCCAGGAAGGCCCCAGCCGGAATCGAACCCTGCACCCCTCGACTGTGAGGTCGACGCGCTAACTGCTCGGCTACCAGGCCGCTGGAAATGTCCTTTTCTTACCCAAAAAAATATAGATGAGTAAATGTCTGACCTGTGACCAGCAGCAGTAGCAGCATTGCGTTCGTCAACGTGAGCTCGTCCATCACTTCCAAGTGCAAAGATGGCTTTGCCCAAACTCAACCACCTAAAAGTATATATAGAAAAAGGACACGCCCACACACAAACGCACGGCACCTCCTTCACCTAGTGCACTTTTCCCCTGGCCACGCCCACAAATCCTTCAGCGACGTGAAGTCCAGACAGATAGAAAGAGAGGACGTGGTGGTTCAGCATGCAAGCAACAAGCAATGACATTTCCCATTGTCTTCAACTTGCAAGTTTTGCCTTTGAGGAAAAACTTGAAGAGTGACATTGCTAGTCTGCACCCCCCCCCCCTTCACCTTTTGAAAGACATCTCATTCACCTTGCCTACGTGAGTGATGTGGCATCCAGCTGCAGGAAAAACCTTTTCACATAAACTTACCCTCCTTGTCAATCATCCTCCCGCAGTGGCGGTTCTTCCTTATCGTCATGTTTTCCTGTCATGTTGCCTTTGCCCAGGTGTGGAAACTTTAACATCGATGGAATCCTTGATGACACTTTTTTAAAAGTTTTTTTTTTTTTTTTTTTTTTTTTTTGAACTCACACAGATAATCCGACATCAACACATAAATGCACATCAATGATGCAAAACACTGCATTATTTTCCTTAAAGGTCAAGAGTATTGAAGTAATTTTAGAAAATCCCAAACTCAAGTAATTAAACAAAATAAATTAAAACATGAAAAACGACCCTTTTGAGGATAAGCAGGTCAGAAAATGGATGGATGAAATTTGAGAAAGAAATAATTTTCCTGAACTGACGAGCGACAAATCCCAAAGTATGACGTCATCTCAAGATGTACACGTTTTGTACTTTGATTTGAATGTTTCCATCAACGACAGCCAATTTTCTGGTCCATTTACGTAACCTAACTTTTCTTTTGGCCACTCGGTAGCTGTTTGCCTGAATGTGAAGAGTGCATCACCACCCAGCGCCAAGGCATTTTTCCCAATCACTCGATAAAAATAGCAAAGAGTACTTAAGAGGTCAATCAACAATGGATTACAATGACTGACTGGTGACTCGGCATTCTGTAAATGACGTACTCGTTGGAGATTGCCGAACAAAAGCGTTTTTTTTTTTTTTGTTGTGAAGCGCGTTGCTATTTTTATACTCTATTCATAATTATGAACCTTGGGTGGGTTGCCTCAAAAAACAACAAACAAAAGTATGCTTAAAACACTTTTAATATTAATCACAATATGGTAGGCCAAGTTTACCTCACACTTGAACTTTGAAGACAAAAACATGATATTAAAGTATTCATGAGAAAGGATCTTTCCGAGTGATGAGTTATTTCAGAAGGCATCGGTCGTTTATTTTTTTGTGATGTATTATTTTTTTACCCATTGACGCTCGTTCAACATGCGCTGTAACTCTTTGTCAGCGCGATAGATCGGACCAAGGTGGGGCGCAATCTTCCAGCATCTTGAGGCCGACTTGACATGGCATCCGAATGTTTTGCCTCTGTCTCTGTGCACACAAGTAAAGTCTAGCTTATACTACGCACAGGTGCCATGTTGTCACCCAACTTGTCACAATCCCTGACCTAATTCATAAATTTGCCATTCAAAGGGATTATTTTCGATACAAACCTCATAATGCAAGCTCCATTGTAATTTCTCATGTGTAATACATATACCCCCCGCCCCCCCGGCTCCGAAACTAATAAAAAATTAAATCGAGGCTGTGTACTATACATGAGTGGAAGGGAAATAAAAAAAAGCCACATTCTGAAGATCAGCGACAACCTTTTTGAAACTGAGAGGGAAGCTACTTTGGTACGGTTGAATGTGTAGTGCTACTAGTTTGATACACACTTCTGAAATACCAATTTTGCTTGAAAACTGAGAATTTAAAAGCAATCACAAAAATAGCGGCGACGAGCGTGTACTTGTCTCAACTGATCGGTGTCACAAAAACGTTTGGGGACCACTGCTGTACTGGACATTTGTGTTTTGTTCTGTGTAATTTTTCAGCAAACGGGCAAGGATTTCTTTCTTTGGTCATTTTATTGACAGCTCAACAGTCAGAATACAACATGATTTAGTATTCATTCAACCGCCAGAGTTCTTTTTCATGTCTTTTTTACTTCTTTTTTCTGTCTGTCATGAACACCATGACGTGAGTGCCACCTAGCGTTCAGACAGAGACACCACGGCTTGTGTTGAAATTGATTCAAGGATGGATAATCATGACTTGAAGCACTGTTGAATTAAATTTCATTCTTTGCGCTGAACTTGTACAACTGCATTATTGATGGGGACTTTTATGGCCGTGAGACATTTTTCTTTATTTGGTTTTCTTTTTGTTTTTAAAAGTCATTTTATTGTGTGTTCTACAGGGTGTCCATAAGACTCTGGGCACACAGGAAAGTGTCCCTACAAATTTTCATAAATACAGTCAATGTCATGAAGACATTCTTGCTTTCTTTCGTCAATCCTATTGCCCATAAATGTTTTAAATCTGTTTAATTGCTCGAAGGCTGGTTCCACAGACACAAGCCGGAGTAACTTTGTTACAGTCAATAATAAGTCATGTGCGGCTAACAAGCTGTCTTGGCTAGCTAGCTTGGTGTCTGCGAAGAAGAATAAGTACTGTACACTAATGTGACCCTATGTGCTCTCGTCTGCCTCCTTCAGTGTTGCTGACGCAATCGCATGGAAGGTTGGTGGATGCAGAATGCTAGCTGGTTCGCCTCTCGCTTCACTGCGCTTTTTACAATCAGCAAACACACACAGATATTCAGTTAGAACAACTACAAACAAACTGAATTCATATGAAAAGTGTCTGAAGACATTACACTGGGGACATGACGAAGAAACAGAACAGGCAACGCGGTAAAAGCCACCTCTTTTGTAGTACTGGAAAAAAACCAATAGATGGTGCAATTGCACAAGCTGAAATGAGGCCAAATGCATGCTGAGCACACATGACAATCGCAACATCAAGTTCACTCGCTGGCTGCTTCAAGTGACTGAGTGACGTCTTGTCTCCGAGTAACAGCGAGAATTACCAACCCGGCGAAAGCAGCAATCAGTCTTTCGATCAGTAACATGTGAATGGAGCAATGATGCTAACACCATAGGTAGGAACAAACTTAAAAATCATATGATTGCGGATTGGTCCATTTGTTAGTGCTTCTTTGTGTTATCTTATTTTACGTTAGTTTTACCTTTAAATTAAAATATTTGTAAATAAAGTGTTTCATTACTATATAATTATCTTTCAGCTCAGTACTAGTGCTTTAAAACTTTAAAACTGGGAATTTAAAAGCAATGACAGAAATGGCGGCCGCTCCACAAAGAGCGTGTACTTGTCTCAACTGGTTCGTGTCGCTAAAAAGTTTGGGGACCACTGCTGTACGGGACATTTGTGTTTGTTCTGTGTAATTTGTCAGCAAACAGGCATGGATTTCTTTCTGTGGTCATTTTATTGACAGCTCAACAGTCAGAATACTGGACAACATGATTTAGTATTCATTCAACCTCCAGAGTTCTTCTTCATGTCTTACTTCTTTTTCTGTCATGAACACCTTGACATGAGTGCCACCTAGTGTTCAGACCGAGACACCATGGCTTGTGTTGAAATTGATTCAAGGGTGAATAGAGCTAAATATTACTTGAAGAACTGTTGGATTAAATGTCATTCTTTGCGCTGAACTTGTACAACCGCATTATTGATTGGGACTTTTATGGCCTTTTATGGATTATGACTTTTATTTTTCTTTATTTGGTTTTCTTTTAGTTTTTAAAAGTCATTTTATTGTGTGTTCTACAGGGTGTCCATAAGACTCTGGGCACAGAGGAAAGTGTCGCTACAAATTTTCATAAATACGTCAATGTCATGAGACAATCTTGCTTTTTCAATCTACAATGACAATATTTACCTTACCTGCTATTATGAATTACTTTCTTGATTGTCTTTTATTATGAATCCCAATTTAGAAGATCCATTTTTATCTTTTATTATTGGTGTCTTTTATTTTTCTGTTTTGCAAAGTGGCGTCGTGCTTGCGGAGCTCTGTTGTGATAGGTTGTGACCACCTCTTTTCAGGATATCCCAAAATGGGTTGTTGAGCTGCTGGTGGTGGGGTTGGGAAAGGTGGAGGTGTCAGGAGATGGGAATCCTGTGGGTGAGGTTGGGGATACTTGTGTCGAGCCTGTCTGGGTGATGCAAGGGGACGACGTGGTGGTGATGGGACAATTAAAAAACAGGTCTGGGTCAATGCCCGGGGAGGTGAAAGTGACGAAGCCTGGCAAGTTGCCATCGCTCGTGTGGCTCCTGATCCAATCCTCGTACCTGGACACCCGCGTGTAAACGCCCGGAAAATCTGGCAAAGCGCAACCGCTCCCAAAGCTCACGAGCCCGCTCAGCACCCACACAGATCCTTGCTTGCTCATCATGGGACCGCCAGAATCACCCTGTGGAACGGCAAGGCCTTCGTATGAGACGAATCATTTATGCTTTAGTGACGTCGACAGACACTAATTAATCAATTAAGTGAGTCATCTGGTTGGATCGTAGACTGTTTCCTAATTTTTGGAAACATTCGCTGAGGTATTATACACGAGGATGACAAAAGTGCTTGAATGCCACTGTCCTCAATTGAAATCTTCTCACAGGCATGTCGGAAATTCTTTCCTGGTTTATCTTTGGCTCAAGCCATTTCCTATATGGTGTTGGTGGCTGTGCCTTGCTCAAATGACATCCTGTATGTTTAACTTTTTTTTTCTGCCGCTCCGGCTCTCACCGGTAATACAAATGGAGACCCAACCTTACAATCCGTACAATGGGTTCCTTTCGGTTTTTCCTGATGTATTCCTGATCCTACATGTGCATGTGAATTTCTTTGTCACCTGACAGGCGTCCTTTCCACCCTCACTCAGGCCGGCACAAATCATGTTGTCGGTGATGACTCCTCCGCCATATTTGCAATCGCATTGGTGGTTCCCGACCACAGGAACCTGAACTTCCATCAGGTTCTCCGGTGGCGGTAGAGGAACTGCACACAAACAGCAACACCAGAAGTGTGTCACAAACAGGAAAGTTGGGCGTACAGTTTCCCCGTTGCATCATGGATTTTTAGTATCTATTTTTTTTCTTTGATGGTCAAAAGTGTATTTTTTATGTTTGTGTTTTGTCAGTATTAAAGACAATTTACCATTCTCAACAGAGCTTTTATATTTTATATTCAATTCACGTGTCGGCTCACGTCATGCACTTGAGGCCAACACAGTCAATGTTTCCTGTAAACCTTGACGACAGTTTCAACAAGCCTACCGTACCTTTTGAAATAAAGACCATCCAAGTCTTCAGGGGAAAAAACTATTATACCGGTAACTGTATTTTGGATTTTGAAAGGATCAAAGAAAATTAAAGTGCAAAATCGTCACTTGTTTTTCAAAACGTCACAGACAATGTTCAGTTTTCAATGAATTTTAAAATGACTTGTCGCGAGTGGAACATAGAGGCCAACTAGTAGCGCTGACTGACCTCCTAGGCCGATGTTCCCCCAGCCTGTGACCCAGCCATCGGTTCCGGTGAAGAAGGTGCTTCCGCTGGCGGCCAGGCAGATGGGCCCGATGAAGTTGTTGAAGAACACGGGCGAGGAAAGCCTCAACAGCGCCACATCGTTGTCAAAGGTGATCGGGTTGTAGGCAGGATGGATGATGGTTTGCACCACCGAGCGGAAGACCTGGTTCGGATTGAAACCCTGCTGGCTCTGACGACCCATAAACGCTGTCACGGGTAAAGAACTGCACACACACACGCCAGGACTTCTTATTCTCTTCATCAATTTACATTGTTGCTTTTGTTTATATGGTCAATTTGTGTTATTGTTGAAGATTCCAAATATTCATTCTCTGATTGGAAATGGGGGGAAAAAACTGTGGTAGTACTGCCAATTCTTGTGTTTGTACGTGTATGTGTACCTAAAAAAGCAGTGTGCGGCCGACAGCAACCACATGTTGTTGATGAGTGTCGCCCCGCAGAAATGCGAGCCTTGAATGTGCAGGCTCACCTGCCAGGGCCAAGCACCAGGGGAGGCCGTCACCCCTCCCACAATACGATTGTTGAGCGGTGCCACCCCGCACACTGAAAACACACACACACACATTGATGTGTGTCACAAAGCTGTAACATTCACCCGGTAAAATTCATAATGCACCATCTAAAATTTAGATGGTGCATTATTTAGATTCTAAACGATAAATGGAAAAAAAACCCCTCCAAAATGGTTGAATTAAGTTTCCTGGAAAGATTTTTTAAAGAAATAAATGAAGGGTGAAGGAAAAGAAAAGAATTGGAGAGAGAAGGAATTAAAGTACTGAGGGAAAAAATGAGGAAGGATAAAAAGGTTGGGGGAGGAAGAAAGGGAGGGAGTGAAAAAGGCAGCAAGGAAGACAGGTAAAGATGGAGGGAGGAAGGAAAGTCGGTGGGAAGGAAGGGAAGAAGCAAGGCTGCGACTCACCTGGTTGCCCTCCGCATTCTAAAGATGAAAAAGACAAAAAGAACACATCCAGGGATCAGAAAAATTGTTGACATTTCATGGGCAGCACGTGCCGATTCGTTTCCTTCATCAATCAATCAAGTCGTGCTGACTGCAGACAACGAACGCAGCGTCTTGACGGAACGCAGCCTTTGTTTTAAAACGAGCACATTCTCTTCCAATGCTAAAGGTGTGTCGCGAGTCTTGACTCAGTCAACCAAATGAAAAAGGGTGCCTCCACACTCAAACATTTAACCTACTGTGGTGCAGAAAGTCAAACGTGCTTCCCTGTCAATCTTGATCATATCATAATTTGCATCAGTAATCATTTGCTGTTTTTCATTAAGAACAACCCATCCGAACGCATGCACTCTGGCCATCATGCATAAAAGAAGGATGGTGTGCAAAAGTCCTTTTTTGACCCATCCCAACCCCAGAAAATGAAAAACATCTCACCTGTGATCATTTGCAGAAGTAGCAACGCGGTGATGGTTAGCATCGGCGTATCCATGACCGCAAAGCTTCAAGATGCCTGACAACCTCCGCCACCGTCAATAAATACCCGCCGCAGGACATGCCCACGCTGCTAGACACAGCCTACAAGGACCTGTCCAGGAACATTTCAACCAATAAAAGGCCGCGTCATTTGGCCCTGCTGCCGTAAAGACCTGGCATGCTGCCCCAACAAAAACATTTTAATTTCCAGTTTGGCACGTTTCCTACACTCTCAATCTTGGAATTTGTTCTCCACCCTCAATCATCATTTTCACTTGGCCAAGGTGTGGCAACTTTTGTAACAGCGCTTAATCACACGAAAATAAAGACACACCGATACACAATAATTTTCACTTATGACTTGGCGCAAGCTAGTCCTTTATTGTGCTCCCTTCACTTTATTGCACTGTTTAACTCTCTTTGAATGATTATAATAATAATCATCATCATCATAATAATTACTCTAGTGATTTTCAGATAGTTTTCTGGTGGTTTTTAGCAGATTTTGGAATGATCGAAAGGAAGCTGTTTGCACAGGCGAGGTGATGCTGAGCTAGCTGAAGGCGAGTGGTACAAATCCATCCATCCATTTTCTAATCCGCTTATCCTCACAAGGGTCACGGGTGTGCTGGAGCCTATCCCGGGGGCAGTACACCAGGGTTCCCACGGGTCCTTAAAGTTAATAAAAATCCATCAAAAAAGAAGTTGTAAAATTATGTTCATAATTGTCCTTAATTTTCAGGAAAAGCTGCTAAAATCAATAAAAATCCTTAAAATTTTATTTTTATTCAAAAATAAATTGCAGTTTTATATTTTCTAAATTTAAATTTGTCTTAGTGTACTTTATTTGTGAATGAATTCAAGTTTTTTTCATTTTCCTACCTGTAATGAAAATTTGACATACAGTATTTCAAATAAAGGGTAAGCTGATTGCCCCTCCTTTGGCAGCAATGATTTGAACACCAGCTCAATGATATGTGGCTTTCTGTTCAGCCTGCATATTGCTGAGCGGGCATTAAATCCACCGTGAATCGCCTGCTGAGTGGAGAAAAAGTCCTTAAAAATAGTTAAATTAGCCCTCAAAAGTCCTTAAAAGGTCCATAAATAAAAAGCAAGTGGAAGAGTGGGAACCCTGTACACCCCGAACCGGTTGCCAGCCAATACGAACAACCATACGTACTCACAATCACACCTAGGGACAATTTGGACGTTGCGTTGCGTTTGACACATGCGATTTAGAGTGTTCCACGCATGTTTTAGGAATGTGGGAGGAAACCGGAGTACCCGGAGAAAAGCTACGCAGGCACAGGGAGAACATGCAAACTCCACACAGGAAGGCCGGAGCCGGAATGGAACTCTGCACCCCTGCACTGAGGTTGACGTCCTAACCAGTTGACCACCGGGCCGCCGGCACAAGAAAGCGTATGGCCCAAAACTGACAACGGGGCCTGTGGGGAACAGAGGTGCAAAATGGTGTGATGTGGACAAAAGCAGTCACTCCAGTCAGTTTAAGGAGTGTCTTTGTTTCGATTAATTATAGCTTCCTGACACTAATTATCTAAAACGTCGGTAGTGATGATGGGAATTTTACTCGCTAACTTCCTGACTCTTTGATGGTGCCAGGTATGAAGCAGATAAATGATAACACTGGATGATGTCATGTTCTGTTTCTTTGTCTCTGGGTTCCAGCTGAAGCGTTAGGTGGGTCCTTCCAGTGGCGCACCTGCCCCCATCTTCATGAAGCCATGACTTCAGGACTGCCATTCCCGCTACTCAGCCTCAGGTAATTCGCCTTGCTCATGACGTCAACATGTGCAGCTTCCTTGACACTCAACGTTTTCTTAATTTAGCTATTCCTTGCGCTTTTTGGTTTCTCTCGTTTTATCCCAGATTATTGTCACCAGTGTCAGTTGTTGATTGGGGGAAACCAGGTTTACAACACGTGACACATTTTACTCTGAATTTTTTAGCGGTCACGTGATGTGAAACCTAAATGCTTTGTCTCTTCTTATTCAATTTGTTTTACACGATGTCTATTACCCTGGAAGAATACATTCTCCATTTTCTCGACCCAATTTCACACTATATGTCCTTAAGTGAGTGGCCACCGGTGGTTTCACTTCTCCCCCCTGGCAAGCGGGTGGCATTAGCAGTCCAGATTTTTATTAGTCCGTTTTATACATCCATATTTTATGCTGCAAAGTTTGTGCTTCTGTTTTTTTTTCCCCGCCCAGAAAACAAAGTCTGGCAGATGTCATGTCAAAAAGCACACCGACCGCTTTGCACAACTTGACAGCAATCACAAGTAGGGGAATTTGATGAGCAGGCTGTTGAGTGAATTGTCTCAATTTTCCCCATCACGTTTCACTGACGATTATCTCAACTGAATACCGTTCCATTCATAGAGCAATTAAAAGCCGTCTACAGCTGCAACAGTGCTTGCATATAAGATTGGCGACGTGCGTGGCCGCAAACCGGTAACACAGTTGACGCCAGAGAAAAGCAAGTAGCACGGTAAATTAGGTTGAAGGTGACATTTATTCACATTGTAAAGATTCAAATGAATCACGACAGAAGACAAAAGCACACCTGAGTGGGAGGGGCCTATTTACATGACAGCAGAAGAAGAGGCGGGGCCCGAGTTCAGTGAGGGAGCCTGGTTTTTTTTTTTCACTTGCGCTTTTACTACTTGCTATCCGGCTGACTTGAAAGAAGACAATGAGGAGCTACATGATCACACAAATGAAGATGACAAGTGTGCGCGCGGTCAGAACACTGCAAGTCAGGAAGTCAGTATCGGTCGCGAGTGCGTGTGTCCGTGCGTGTGTGGATATAATTAGTGTGGTTTGCATTGAGAGTCTACTCGTTTTTCTTCTCCTTGTTCTTGATCAGCTTGTTAATTTCTCTCTTGGCCATGGCAGTGTACTTGGAGAAGACGCTGTGCTGGTTGAGGCCCGGCAGCAGCAGCAGCAAACTCACTGAAACAAAAAAAGGGGGCTTTTCATATCGTGGATCGAGGTGCTATAATCAAATGTTTCAAAGTGTACTCTGACTCACCTATCAGGTAAGTGAGCAAGAGGTTATGCACTTGTTGCCCGATCCAAGCCAGCGCGAGCAGACTGCTGATCACTGACGTAAAGTACTGAAAACGACAACGGCAAACACGGCTAGTGGCGGCCATTTTTGGGCCTTTAAAAAAAAAAAAGTTTGTTTTTACCATCTTCGGCTTCTCCTCCTTGAGTGTGCACAGACGGCGCCACCAGCCCAGCAGGCGGCGCTGCATCTTCACCATGTTGCCGCAGATCTCGTGGAAACGTTGCTGCTGCTCTGTGGTCCTGACGTGCACAAACACAGTGAACGCAAAGTGGTCTGCTGCGCACACAGCACTACTCTGCTTCATATTTTTTTAAAAACGTGACATCATAGGACTGACAATCCGGAAGTAGACACGGACGCAGGAAGTGGGCAAACCTGGACAACCAGTACAAGAGTATCAAGGAAGTAGACGCTCTTCTCACCACTTGTTGGAGCCAAAGACTCTGGGAACCAGTGTGGGGACCAGGTAGTCGGCCAAACACAGTAGCATGACGCCACTCGACACGCCCGTCAGCACGGACGGGTCCAGATAGTAAATGAGCCTGAGTGGGACAACAGGAAGTTGTTGTAAGATGTACACCCAGGCACGGGCTACGTTCCAAGTCACTCCTTAGCCGCCACAAAGGGGTCTCTGTCCTCTGCCCCTCGTTTTTCAGAGGAGTTCTGCAAATTCCGTCCGGCAAACTCACAGGAAGAGCGCAGTGGTGGCGGCCACGAGCACTCCAGGAAACCATGGCTTTTCCCAGCGCAGGACGCGGTCCCCCGCCAGGATCACCTCTCCCCATGCCTGAAGCTGCTCCTCTAGCTGTGCCGTTTCCTGCGCCTGCGCCGCAAAAGAACAATCCCATGACATCACCCCTGATTTTTGTCAATATTTAAAGTCAAGTACAACTTTATTGTCAAATGTGATGAAATTTCCTCCCTCTCAACCACACAAGAGGAGCTGCTGCGGGTGCCCGTGCCGCCATCAACAGAACATTTAACATAAAATGACAAAATAATACAATACAACACATAAGACACAGGCAGTTGTACAATTGTAACCTCTTTTCCTACATACAATTTGTTGGGTGGAGCAGTTATAGATGAAATAGTAAGTAAGTAAGTAAGTTTTATTTTTAAAGCACATTTAACCACAGCTTGCACTGACCAAAGTGCTGTACATAGTGCATAAGCTAAAACAGGTTAAAAATAGAATAGATAAGTAAATAAATACACATACAGCACAGTGATTTAAGCTAAGATGATAATAACACAACACTTAATTACAGACAGCAGGGTAAGACAATTAGGGCACAGGGAAGGCCAATGTAAAAAGGTGCGTCTTGAGCTTAGTTTTGAAAAGTGTTATTGAGGGGGCATTTCTGATATCAAGTGGCAGTTGGTTCCATAGCTGAGGGCCAGCAACAGAAAAGGCTCTATCACCTTTTTGTTTAAGCCGGGACCGTGGGACATGGAGGAGGCCTTGGCTGGAGGATCTGAGGGACCTGGGGGCTACATGGGGGTGAATGATATCAGCTATGTAGGTGGGTGCCAGGCCATGAAGAGCTTTAAAAACCAACAGCAGTGTTTTAAATAGGAGCGAATCAAAGTGTCCTTTTCACCAGTTGATCAAAAACGCATGCACATTTTCAGCATGACACGTTAAATAACTTTAGAATGTTTTGGTTGTGGGCCCCAAATTGTTTTGCCTAAAAATGTTGGTTTGGAGCCTTTAAGTATTGATGGGAAATCGGAGCTACACAAGTTACAATTCACAAATTGTTTTCACTCAAACCTCAAAACATGAGACTGCAAGTCACACGGTTAGCTTCGGGCAATGCAAGGCGGCTAGCTGCTTAGCATGTTAGCAGCGGTCGTCGTTAAGTCAAGTAGCAGCAGCAAGTTGACAAAAAAAAACCCAACAACAACAATGTAAACAAAAATAAGAAGAAGCCTTGAATGGCTGAACGCGATGACACAGAAGATAGTGTGCGTGCTACCGGCAGCACGGCGGAGACTAGCCGCCGGGAGCTACCAACCGAGGCCCGTCAGAAAGCATCAAAGCCGCCGGTTAGCACAGGCCAACATGAAGCGATGCAATAGCGGCAACAACCACATCTTTCTACTAACCAGCATGTTGGCGCTCTTGTTGTCTCCTTCGACCATGGCTGCTCAAGTAGAAACTTGGTTGAACTGTCTGTGCTTTTAAAATCTCAACAAAATATAACAAGACCTTCGAATAGCGAGATACAGAACTGTCTACGCAGCGTCGCTAACGTCTAACGGTTGCAGTGCAGTGGTCAGACAAGTTACGAGATGTTTTTCATCCGGTGCGCCTGCGAATCAAAAAGGGGCGCTGGGCATTATGGGAAATGACGTTCATTTTAGATTTCATAAACTTCCGTGATCCCGAGGGCCAATCAAAACAGCACAGAGGGCTTTATTTTGTCTCTAATAATAACAGAGACGCAAGACTAGTATTATCGAATTTGGACGCCCGCTTCTGCCCGTTGAAAAAAATAGGACAAGTACATGCATGAATTAATATGTACCCGCGATCCTGGTGAGGCTGAAGGGTTGAATAACAAAGCGTAAAAGGACTTTTTTTACTTTTCATAATTTTTCATTCTATTTTTCATTCAGTTTTCCCTTTAACTGTTGGAAACGTCATGTTAATGATTTTTAGTTAATGGATGCTACAGCTTCTTGTTGCTACAGCTTAGCTTGTAGCAGACGTGTGCACATTGCCGCATGACGTCTTTGATCCACTGGTGAAAAGGACACTTTGATTCGCTCCTCTTTCATCTATTACGGCTTCAAACAACAAAGTGTATGCAGGAAAGTGGTTAAGATTGCACAATTGTCTGTGTTTCATGTGTTGTCTTGTATTATTTTGTCAACTTTTCTTTTGATGGCGGCGCGGACACCCGCAGCGGCTCCTCTTGTTTTATGTTGAGGGGGAAGAAATTTCATCTGTGCTGTATGTTACACACACGTACAGCACATATGACAATAAAGTGTATTCAATTCAATTCAATTCAATTAATAACATACTGTGTCTTAAGTATGATTTATAATTAGTGATGGCGAGACTTGGCTGGGCGGCCCGGTAGTCCAGTGGTTAGCACGTCGGCTTCACAGTGCAGAGGTACCGGGTTCAATTCCAGCTCCGGCCTCCCTGTGTGGAGTTTGCATGTTCTCCCCGGGCCTGCGTGGGTTTTCTCCGGGTACTCCGGTTTCCTCCCACATTCCAAAAACATGCATGGCAGGCTGATTAAACACTCTAAATTGTCCCTAGGTGTGAGTGTGAGAGTGGATGGTTGTTCGTCTCTGTGTGCCCTGCGATTGGCTGGCAACCAATTCAGGGTGTCCCCCGCCTACTGCCCGAGGACGGCTGGGATAGGCTCCAGCACCCCCCGCGACCCTAGTGAGGATAAAGCGGTTCGGAAAATGAATGAATGAATGAATGAGACTTGGCTGTGGCATATAACCACAGCCACAGGGTCATGTTACGACGGCGTGACGTCACGGCCGTAAAGTGGGCGGTTGCCAAAGTATTGCTATAAAAGGTGGCTACTGACAATAAACGACAGTGAGCACAAAGTCCGACTCCACGCGTTTTATTAAACACAACATTGGCATCATTTCAGCCATTTAGTTCCATTGCTTGTTCGTTTTTTTATGTTTCATGTACAGTACACAAGAAACCACCTGCTGGCCATCTATAACATTACAGGCAACTACAATTTATCCGCACGATGTGTGATGCACTTATATATATATACTGTATGTATATATATATAAATATGATGAATTAAATAAATGAATATGTTAACTTGTTTACAGTACTGTACTGTATTTCATTCCGCAGCATGGTGGAATCCCAGTGAGAGGAAGTCGCTCAATTTCCATGAAACCCTAAACATATCGCACTTTATCCAGCGCGTTTTTGTGACGTAAACGTCACGTGGTTTTGCTTCGTCCCTCTTTCGCTTGCGTTCGCACTTGCTAACGGAGCTAACAAAGCTCATTCGGTCTTCTTTTGTTAGACTTTTCATAGACAAGCGGTGATTATACGAGCTGCAAATAGAGACAAGGCCAAGATTATTTCATATTCGCAGCAGCAACGTTTTTCTCCGGCAGCGGAGAAAACTGTGGTACGTAACACCCGATTTAGCTCACCTCCTAGCCTGCCAGTTAGCCGCTAAATCCTTGTTAGCTAGGCCTGTTCAGTCGTTGGGGCCGTGGCGATGTTCGCAATATTACACATTCATCCAGCACTTTTCCTTCTAAGTAACTGTTACGACTAGTTAATGAACACACATTCACTTTTTCGCCCCTAAACGTATTTTTTGTTTTAAATTGACGTTCGGATGCATTTTTTGCGCACGTGCTGAAATCGTATTCATACAATGCTGAAATGAGGGAATAATTGATAATGAAATGTGACGTCAATGGACTAGGAGTCACAGTGGTCTCTGTAGCCCACTTGAAATTATAGCTTGGACGAGTGACTTTAACAATGAACATGTCGTTTTTCTTCATGCACTTCCCCCAAATGTTAACGCTGTAAAAAAAAAAAAAGGATGTTCACATAAAACTTACAAGTTGGTCTTTTCAGAAGGGTTTCCATTTTGGCCTAAATAGAGGTGCAACTATTCGATTAATCGAAAACTATTCAGGTATTAAATGAAGGAGTGACAAAATGTGTAAGGCAACATTTTTTTTGCCTCCTCAGAGCCGCGATGTACAACGGCATCGGCCTGACCACTCCCAGGGGCAGTGGCACCAATGGCTATGTTCAGCGGAACCTGTCCACGCTGCGGTCCAAGCGGCCACGCGATGACCGCGGCGGCGAGCGTGACGAAAAGGACCGCGAGCGGCTGGACAGTCAACTCAACAGGCAGCCCAATGCTGACATCCTGGAGCATCAGAGGAAGCGGCAGCTCGAGGTGGAGTGCGCCAAGTTCCAGGACATGATGGAGGAGCAGGGGTAAGGAGACAAACTCATCATTGACACATAGGATATTTTATGCCACTTTTTATTCGCATTCCACCACATTTTGTCTTTCTAAAATGTTCACATTTTTCAGCTGATTCAAGATGTTTGTCTTTTGTCAGATGCGCCTATAAACACACTGGTAGCATTGAGCTTCCTACTTCTCTCGTCTTCCTCCAATAATTCACAAACTCTAAAAGACATAAAAAATAGCAATTTTAAATCATATTTGAGATCGAAGAGGGAAAATGGGGGGGGGTAGCAAATGTTCATCACTAAAAATGAAAACTAGCCTTTTCTCTCTCTGTTATTTTTTCCCCCCCATAAACATTGCTGTCTGTTTGCCGCCTCAGATACTCGGCAGAGGAGATCGAGGAAAAGGTGAACAGCTTCCGAATGATGTTGCAGGAAAAGCATCAGCCGCCGCAGCCCGCTGCTGGTGATAAAGCCAGGTAAGCCAACAACTATGTGGATTTTCCTGGGTCAAACTGAGATATATGTGTTCCTATTCTCATCACCCCCCCCCCCCCCCCCCGCCCCTTCACCATAAACAGTAATCGGATAAAACTTGATTTTGCAATTAGCTTAAATTGAATAATTGATGGAATAAAATATTTTCAAGTGTGAAATGTTGTGATTTTATTGAGCCGAGTGTTTTTGGTCTGCTCAGCATGACAGAAACGCACGCCCTGGCAGCGGCCAACCAGCAAAAGAACGATCGGCTTCGAGCTGCCTTCGGCATATCTAGCGACTACGTGGACGGCTCGTCCTTCCACGCCGACCGCAAGGAAAAGGAGAAGGAGAAGCGCGAGCAGGAGCGCCTGGAGAGGGAAAAGCAGCAGCAGCAGCAGCAGCAGAAATACACGTGAGCTCAAAGTAGCAGGAACTACGAAGATCACTTTTTGTCAGGGGACAAGCGTGAGCAATCTGGTGCTGGCGGTAAAATTTTGTTACAAACTGCTAGCCAACCTATCTTATCTCCCATAAAAGAAATAACATTATGCTTGGTGCTTATTCCTGCAAGTTGTCCATAGCTGATCCCTCCAAACACTACTCCAGCTCTTCATCCCTTAAAAGTGTGCGTTCGTGCATATTCATATTTCTTTTGTCTAAAAAAATAAAAAATAAACACCCCTCAAAATTTGTGATCGACGCCCCTTAGCACAATTCCATACACATCCATGTTATTTTTTTCATTTCTTTTTACCATTCTGTACTTGTCTCATTGTACTGATGTGCGATTATAAGTGTGCAATGATTTAGAAACCACACATGTGCTGTCCCGCAGGTTGGTGGAGGACTCGGACGATTCAGATTCGCCACCAAAAAAACGCAGCCGCAAGAAGAAAAAGAAGAACAAAAAGAGAGCCGGGTGAGACAAGATATAACAGAAGCCATTGATACCTAATTTTGACATCAAATAAATCTTATAATCTTATTCACCATAAGTTGGCGCTACACAGCAGCAGTTTGACACATTGGGAAATCCTCACGTGTCGGAGAGACCAAAAAGTCTTTGCTCACAATTATGGGTTTGTGTTAATTGAAGTTTTACGTATCACAAGCACTCTTCGTGTTGGTTCTTGGCCTAAAGGCCACCGCCCCTTCGGTAGCTGTTTTTCTGTTGTTTTTAGGCCTGAACACACTGTTTTTGTTTGATCAAACGGAACCAACGTCAGTTGAAAATGTCATCACAATATGTTGTCGCAGCTCACAGAGTCCCTCGCCACCCCCTCGCAGAGACAAAAAGTCCAAGAAAAAGAAGAAGAAACGGTATTTCACTTTGTTTCAACGTGTCCAACTTGACCATGCTCAAGTCTGAACTTCTAATTTTCTTTTTCAGTGAATCCTCCGTGGAAGAGGAAGAAGACAGGTAAGGACTTTGATGTTCTTGGGTGGCAGAAGTATTTGCAGTCCCTACTCAAAGTGAAGTGTATTTCTGTAAAAAGTAGAAGGAGAGCTTCAACTCCTTTAAACGAAGTAAATTAGTACAGATATTTGTCCTTGGTTACTTGTCGAACGGGTGAAGAGAAACTATTGCTTCTCTCCTCAGTTCCTCAGATGAGAAGCAGAAGACGGCGTCAAAGAAGAAAAAGAAGCGCGTGAGTAAAAGTCCCGCAAAGACGAAGGCAGCGCCACAGCGGAGCGCCTCGTCAGCTTCGTCCCGCAGGTGTGACACTAGACCTTGAATTCCTTTTTTTTTTTTTTTTTTACTTTGTCATCCATTTTATTGACTTAACAGAATGTCTTTTCGGACGTTAACAGTCGCTCGCCTGCGCCGTTGCGATCGCAGCAGAAAAAGACGCAAGAAGTCGCCGTCGGACGCAGGCCAAGATCTCCGGACGGGAGACGAGGCCGCAACGAGCAAAGTCCACGACGTCGAGGGGGTGACGAGGTGAGGCGCATTTATATCGAGGACTGGGGCTCCTTGGTTCGCGAGTGCCCTGAGGTTCGGAGCTTGAATTTCCAATGCCCCGATTTAGCAGTTTTTCCACTTGCAAGCATTCTATTGTTTTGTTTGTGTAGCCACCCAATATTTCAGGTACAGACAAGTTTCAGATAGGCTATTGGTCAAGTGAAATGGGGAACAAACATGGAGCATACCCTCCTCATCCAGGCAAGGGCATTTATCTAGATTGGATGGATGTTTGCTGGTGACAATTCAAAATGTTTATCCTTCGTATTAATTCAATTACATTTTTACCTTCAACTCCCATTATTAATTCTCATTCGAATGTTCAACTTGCAATATTTCTCAAATTCTGGCCATGACAGACCTTCAGGAAATTTCCCAGCGGCCAGAGGAACGGTAGCTAACCGCTAGCTTCGAAAGCCAGTGGTGGCACAGATGACATCATTGAGAACCTCAAATGTTAATTTTGTGGAGATGCCTAGTTTAACTCATTCAGTACCAACCAAGTCTGAAAAGACGTTTAAGAATGTCTTTAGGAGTGAGTGAGTTAATGATGAAAATTTTAACCAGTCATGGGACCCGTCTTACCAAGATTGTGGTTTCCAGGTATCTCATCTACTAGCAAGGCTTTAGCAAGACTGGGCTAATGCTGATGAGACCGATTTTCATTCGAGTGGGATGGTCAGTGCTATTTGCCCCCAGTGTATTCCTAGTATTCATATTAATAGCACTCCTTTATTTATGTACTTCAAATAACTGTCACCACGGCGGGGAACTGACCCGGTGATCAGTTTACACCTGCTCGGATTCGCAAGGAAAGCAAACCGATGACTCCCTGGACTCATCAACTCCCGATACACGTGTTGACTTGACCTCCTGTTCTGTCTTTCCGCCACTAGAAAGAGAGAGAAAGTAGACGAGACTCCTCCTCCCCCACCAGAAGGAAAGAGACCGAGAGGAGCAAAGAGCGGCCGAGCGAAAGACGACGCTCACGCAGTCAAGATATGGACAAGAGAAAGAGGGACAGCGAGAAGGACACTCTGAAGAGGTCCAGGAGCAAAGAAAAAGACAAACGCAGAGGTAGAAAATCGACAAGTCCAGAAAGTGGGAAAGACAAAGCACGGGCAAGGCGGTCTGGGAGCAGACAAAAGTCAGAAAGAGCAAAGCCGTGTCCTCCCCAGAGGATGAGACACGACTCCGCTTCTCCTTCATCCCCCAAAGTCGAGGCCAGGACCGGTCACAGCAGGAGAGAGGAAGAGAGGAATGCCGGGAAGCGAGACGCGAGGACCCGACACGACTCCTCTTCGCCTTCGCCTCCCAGAGCGGAGGCCAGGGCCGCTCGCAGCAGAGGCGCGCAACGAGAGGAGGAAAGGGATGCCAGGGAGCGGGGCACAAGGACCCGACGCGGCTCCTCTTCACCTTCACCTCCCAAAGCGGACGCCAGGACCGCTCGCAGCAAAGGAGAGGAAGAGAGAAACGCTGGAAAGCGAGACACGAGGACCCGACGCGGCTCCTCTTCACCTTCACCTCCCAAAACGGACGCCAGGACCGCTCGCAGCAAAGGAGAGGAAGAGCGAAACGCTGGAAAGCGAGACACGAGGACCCGACACGACTCCTCTTCGCCTTCGCCTCCCAGAGCGGACGCCAGGAACGCTCGCAGCAGAGGCGCGCAACGAGCAGAGGAACGGGGCACGAGGACTCGACGTGACTCATCTTCACCTTCACCTCCCAAAGTTGACGCCAGAGCTGGTCGCAGCAGAGGAGATGAAGAGAGGAACACTGGGAAGCGGGACGCGAGGACCAGACACGGCTCCTCTTCGCCAACACCTCCCAGGATGGATAGCGGGACCGGTCGCAGCAGAGGTGCGCAACGAGGGGAGGAAAAGAATGCAGGGAATCGGGACGCCAGGGTCAGACGCGACTCCTTGTCGCCGTCTCCTGATAGGAGGAACAGGGGAGACGCGGTGCCGACGTCCAAGAGCAGAGAGGCCGCAAAGAGAGCGGACACATCTTCTCGCCCTCCTCCTCGTCATTCTCGTTCGCCGCCTTTCAACGGACGCCAGGACAAAAGTCGAGAGGATGGAGGGCGAATGTCCGACCAGGCAAAGGGAAGTCAGCGCAAACCTGACGTCAAGACCAAAAGTCCTCCAAAGCAGCAAGTGCAGGAACAAAAACAAGGCGGCAGTGACAGCGACTCCTCTTCCTCCTCCTCCTCCTCCTCATCATCCTCATCTTCATCGTCCTCCTCGTCCTCCTCCTCAGAAGACGAAGGCCAACCCGAGACAAGAGAAAAGACAAAGTCGTCTTCCATCGGAGCGGCCGTTCAAAGGTTTGTCACCAACGGCCGCGCCGAGAGCTCCCAAGAACCCCGAAGACCCCCCGAGCAGACGGACGACAACAAAGTGCGACCTGCTCACAGAGCTTCGATGGACCCACCTTCAGGCAAAAACCGCCCGGACCGCCAGAGTCCGCGGGAGAAGCTGAGCAGGAGGTCCCGCTCTCCGCCGGCTCACCGCATCACGCCACCCAAGCAGTACCAGGACCCCCTGCCCCGGTCCAGGAAAAGTAGTCCTCCCCCAGCTCGACCCAGGGACCGAGAGCGAGGATGGGAACGGACCGCCAGACGCAGCAGGTCCAGGAGCCCCAGGAGGCGTAGCCCGTTTAGGTAAGAGGTTAATACACAAGTTGGTGCATGTCATTCCCAAATCCCTAATCGCGATGTCGGGATTTAGGGGGACATTTTACTCATTCGAAAGTTTAAAGTCGGCGGAAAAGTTTGGGTGATCGGCAGTCGTCTGGCAGTTGGAATTGTAAGGGTGTTAAAATTAGAACAAAGTTAGAGGCAGGAGAGCTTTATATCATCGGAACTCAAGTCATCATGACGTTAAAATCAAGAAGTTGAAGTCAGCTGGGAAATTGAAATATCAAAGATGAACTGAGCAGGAAGCTAAAGGCAAGGAAATGCAAATAACGGGTGGTTGAAATGGTAAGGTACAGTCGAACGTCTGTTCTCGACCAAATCGGTTTTCGACCAAACTGAGCGCACTTGAATGCGCCACTTGACTCCTCTCGCTTCCACGTGTAGCATTCCATTACTAAGCAGACGTGTTCAATAAATTTTTTTTTTTTTTTTTTAAGAGCGTGGTTTCGGTTTTCGAACAAATCGGTTTTCGAACAGCCTTCTGGAACGGATTATGGACGCAAACCGCGGTATGATTGTAATTGAAAATCCAGAGGAAGTTCAAATAATTGCTCACTTGAAAATCATTGTCATAAAAATAATCATCAATTTGAAATTGTCCAAACGTTGACATCACCAGGAAATTTTATCACTTGAGCACAGCTTAGTGCAAGAGAAAGTTGAGAATGTTCACACGTTGTACCGATCTTGGAAATGCTCGACAAGTTCATGTCACAAAGTTGAACTCATCCAAAAATGCAGCTAATCAAGAATTTGAAAATAAAACGAGAGAAGTTGAATTCGATCAGCAAGTTCAATTTGCATCCATACACACAGCCGTGATGATGTCATTTTCCATTCCATGACCGAACATCCATTTCTCCCGCAGGAGCCGCCGCCCACCTTCGCCGCCCCCCAGGAGGCGCAACAGTCGCTCGCCAATCAGGAGGCGCAGCAGCCACTCGCCCGCGCCGTTGCACAAGAAGCCGTCCAGTCGCTCTCCTTCACCGCCGCTCAGGAGGAGGAGTAGTCGCTCGCCGGTGAGGAGGAGGAGTAGTCGCTCACCGGCAAGGAGGCGGAGCAGTCGCTCGCCAAGGGGAAGGCGCTCAGCGTCGCCACCAGTGAGGAGGCGTCCCAGTCGCTCGCCGTTGCCCCTGAAAGGTAGAGGGCCGACCGGTCACTCGCCAAAGGGGACCGTCGCTCACTCGGCGTCTTCAGAGTGTGTCCGCACGCAAGCTAGCCAAGTAGAGAAGCCGCCGGGCAGGCAGGAGCCCCGAGCGCCGCCCGAGAAAAATGCTCCGCAGCCCAGATCGTCCTCGTCTTCCTCCTCCAGCTCCTCCTCGTCGTCCTCCTCCTCCTCGTCCTCCTCGTCTTCGCCTTCACCGCCAAACAGGAAAGACGCCAATCCTCCAGAGCGGGAGAAGAGAAACCAGCAGGAAGACCAGAGGCCAGAGCACATGCTGGCGAAAAGCAGGTCCAACTCTTCAATGGCTCGCGAGGCCACAGCGGTGGAGCGAGGCGCCGGTGACCAATCGAAGCGGAGCGAATCGTCGAGGGCCGTAAACAGAAAGTCGTCACCAGCCCAGCAAGAAGTGGTCGCCGCGCGCGGCGTCAACGGGAAGGAATCCCCCAAGAAAGGAAGCCGGAGCAGCAGCTCTTCATCTTCTTCATCCTCATCCTCCTCTTCATCCTCCTCTTCGTCCTCCTCAGACAGCTCGGACTCTGAGGTGCAACCGGGAAAAGGGTACGTCGGAAACAGGAAGGGTGTCATCACTTGATCTCGATTCCTAGTTTGTCATTCTTTTTTTTTTTTTCTTCTTCTTAACAGGAAAGCTAAAGCTCAGCGTTCCCAATCCTCATCCTCCTCAGATACTGAAAAAGACAAGGACAAAAGGTAAGAAGTTAGCCAATTGAAATATGTAGGAAATTAAAATGGTCAAGTGTAAATGACTTAAAATTTTAAAAAATCCGGAAGTTTGTCATAGTGAAGTTAAAACCATCACATTACAATCATTTGGCCGTTGAACTTCTGAGGAAGTTGAAATGGTCAGGAAGTTAAAAAAAAAAAAAAATCTGGAAAATCAAATCAGGAAGTTGAAATCATTGGAAGGTTTAATTCGTTGCAAACTTGAAATCATCAAATTGTTAAAATCACTGGGAAATTTAAAGTTGAAAGCCTAGTAAAGCCGAGGGAAGTTAAAATCTTCAGCAAGTTCAACTCAAAGGAAAACTGTAAACATTGGCAACTTTGAATCAATATGCGAGACATCCAATCATTGGTAAATGGGAAACTTAGGGAAGTTGAAACGTTTTTCTCACAGAGAAGTGAAACGCAAGAGATGTTGAAATAACTTATGAAATTGAAATCATCAAGACGTTGAAATCATCTGAAAGTCAAAGCGATGGCGTTGAAGTCAATCTTGTTTTGTTTCTGTGCGACAGCGGCGGCCCACGTCGCAGGCTTCCGGCCGACTCACTGCGAGATTCCCGCTCTCTGAGTTACTCACCTCCCCAACACATGAAAGGTGCTGCCACCTCAGCGGGACGTAGGTCAGGAGGTCGGCCTCGCTGATCCCCCTCCGATAACCCGCCCTGTGAACTTTGACCTTGAACAAGCTCCTCCTCCTACTTCTCCTGACTGCAAAAAGTGAAGCAACCGGAGCAGGAAGCAAAGACGCCACACCTGCTGCACAACACTTATCCTTGTCGCGACAGCCACCACAGAGTGGATGCGTCATTTGGTCGTCATGTGACTTCTGGTGTTCTTTGTCGTGTCCTGGCTTGACTTCCTGTGTATCGGACCATGTGACTTTGTTTCGTTAGGTTTCTGAAAGATGATGATGATAATAAACGTAATTGTACATTTTAGTGCTGTGCACTTGGTTGTCATTTCCCCTTTATGCGTGGTGCTTGAGAATTTGAAAAATCAATCAAACTTATTTTGTTCCTTTTATGGCCTTGAGAAACATCGGTATGAAATGAGCCGATCAGTTCAAAGGTACAAACGTATTTTATTCCTTTCTATCAAATGGAACAGAAACGGTCAATCACCGAGGCAAACTTGACAGTTAAGCGAAAAGCCAGTGAAACTTTCATTTCCCCTAAATTCTTCTCACAGGTTGTCAAATGAAATTGTGGGATTTTTTTTCTGGGCTATGTGAGGTGGGGGGCAAGTGTAAAGCCCCAGAAAGAACAATTGTACTTGTTTATAAATACAAAGAAAAAAACAAAACAATTTGATTCTAATATTGTCGGTTAATATTAAGGGCTTAGAACTAAAATGAGTAAGTAAAATGTTTTGTTTCAACTCCGAACGTTGCTGTCGTGTCCTTTCCGCCGACGTTGCTTTATCCGAGGCGCAGCAAAGGCAGCAGCTTGGGAGAGCGGCAGGCAGCTCATCAGGGTGGTCGACAATCACGCCTTTCGAGGCATTTCGTCTCTGTTGCTCATTTGAAGACCCCGACGAGTTCAACGAGCCGTCCACTCTCCGGTGAGTTTGACACACGCGGACAAGTTTACGCGAGTGTGCCGACAAGTTTTCTTGTCTGCAACAGGCCTGAGGACATCAGACTTCGTTTCGACGTTCGACATCCTAACCTAACCATGTACTTTTTTTTCTACCTACTCCACAATGTAAACACTACTTAATTTCACAGTTGTGTTGTGCTAAAGCGAGTGCTTTGGGTTTGTCTCCGTTTTTATCGTTCATGACTCCGTGAGATTGCAGCAAACGCGAGCTCTAAAACTCCCGTGACATGTTGAAATTGTGAGCTACAATAAGCGAAAATGTATAAAAGATACCCCGAATGGAACATGATCTCGAAAGACGAAATTTGGCGTCCAAACGAGCGACATTGAGATGATTTGTTTCGTTGATGACTTCGTTTTTGACAAAAAAAAAAAAAACGAAGCAAGTTTGACTCCAAGCCGGAAGGTGTGTAGGGGTTGTGACGTCACCCTAACGTTTTTTTCCCCCAAATGTAATGTGTGTGTGTGTTAGCAACTTTACCACGTTAGCATCATAAAAGCAAGTGTTTTCAAAGTGAAACAGGTATTATCGTTGTTATTTTAAAACGTCAAATAATTTGATTTTGATGCTATCTATATGAACACGTGACCGATAGTTAGCGATGCTGCGTTCTAGTTCCTTTGGAAGTAGGAACGTTCAGTTGTCTCGTCGTTGTGGATATATAAACGTATGTTTCAGGGGACGAGAAATGTCGACGTCTTCATTTCCATTCAGTGAATAGCACACAAATTAGCGCCTTTTATTCGTGTCCACGTTTTGACACTTTTGAGTTTAAAAAAAAATTGTTTCCCACCCATCGCACAGTGGTCGCGTTGTTTGAGTCTGCAATGCTAGCATTGTTAGCATTAACACGCTCGCTCTCTTCTCAACAGAAACGACTTGAGTGTCAGTGAGTACACAATCGGTAGGAGTCGTTTACATGTTTCCAAATATAAAGTCTTGAATCTATATATGAACTCATCATTCTTGGAGCACCCCAGCTCCTTTTCTGACTTCCGCAGAGTAGGAAGTGCCTGTTTTAAAAGTTCAGGTCTGAAGTAAACTTGGCCCAAAATCTTTTGAGTAATACTTGGGGCTAAAACTATCTCAATCATAATTTCGTTAGTATTTTATTTTAGCGCAACCCACCCAGCTTCATAGTTAGACCCATAGCAACGTACTTTACAACTAAAATACATTTGTTCGGCAAGTGATGTCATTTACAGAATGCCGAGTCGCCCCTCAGCCATCATAATGCATTGTTGATTGCCCTGTTCACTGCTCTTTGCCATTGCTATCGAGTTATTCGGTGAAATGCCTCGTACCTGTGTGGTGATGCACTGTTCACAGTCAGGCAAACCGCTGTTTGAGTGGCCAAAAGAAAAGAATAGGGCACGTAAATGGGCCCAAAAATTGGAACGATAGTTTCATTCTGGCAAAGCGAATGAATTTCATGCCGGTGTCGACAAGCATCCTCTGTTACAAGCACTTGGAAGACCTCTGTTTTCTCAACTGGATTTGCAAAAAAGTAGGTGTGCTAATCATTGAATAACTGGCTGTGGTTTATGAAAACATTTGCTTCCAAGTGTTATACGTATACTGTACATGGATCTAATTCTGTACTAAAACATTTGCGATGAAACTGACACCCGTCCTCCTTGAACAAGTTCTCTTTTCTGCTTTTAGCTCCTTCTTAACACAAGACCTCTTCTTCCTCTCTGTGTAGTCAAGTTGGAAGCGGCACGGAAAAAGAAGGAGCACAATAACTTCCCTTGCCTGAGGCTCCTGAACACTTCAGTGATGGAACCTTTGAGGAGCAGGAACATCATCTCTTAAGCCCTTCGTGTTTGTGTTGACCGTTTCCATGCTCGTCCCTCGTCGGCTGTCAGAACCGGGAAAGTTCCGACTCGGATCGCCAAAGTGAAAGTCAGCGGGATGCCGGACACAGTAAGTAACTAAAGTAAGTACATTTTGTTTGAATTTGGGAGTTTGCAAAGTTTTTCATAAAGTTGCAAAATGCCCTTTTAAACCAAAGACACAATTGCAACATTTGACATTGTAGGTCCACCGCACACGGGGCAACTGGTTCGATCAAAAATGCAAATGAGCTTTTCATGTTTAAAAAAACACAAAACTTCACTTTCATTGTCTACTTCGGCATCTTTGTTTTACTCTTGGTCATCTTTTGTCAGCTACTTTGTCGTCGTCTATTTTGCAGCCGTCATTTACCTCGTCCTCTACTTTGTTAGTTGTCTTTTCTGTTGTCTATCAGAGGTCCAACGAATAATTGACAACTATTCATTATCAAATTAATTGATCATTATTTTTGATAGCACTGGTCAACAAAGTTTTACAAAAATTTTTAATCAAAAGATGAAAGTAACTTGTAATTTCATATATATATGTATATCATATTTGTTCACATTCCATTCCACATCTTCCAATGATATAGTAAATGTAGTAATATTTATGAATTTCGGGTTATGTTCAGCAACAGAAAGGTCATAGTTACAATCCATATTGTGAAAGCTTTGATGCTCAAACTAAAACTAACTCTATAGCAAAAATGTCCTTTGTGTTTTTAAGTCTGTTGTCTGAGTTTTACTTTATATACAGTGCCTTGTATGCAGCGGTGGTTGTTTTAAAGTGCTCTATGAATAAAGTTTTTGTTGGCTACATTTTTTTTTTTTTTCTTCAATTTTATTCTTCTCTTTCATCTTGTTGTTGAGGAGGAGGAACCCAAAGATCAGTGCCGCTCATAGAGTGAGTGCTGTAGCGGCAGCGGTTGATCGTGTCAGAAGTGCGACAGCGGGAAGTCAAGAATGGCAGGAAAAGACTACAATCACCTTTTCAAGCTGCTCATCATCGGCGATTCCAGTGCGTTTTGCTCAGTCTTGTCATTTGTCAATGTTCCCGCTCTGACGTTCCTCGCCATGTTTTTCTTCTCGCAGATGTTGGGAAAAGCAGCATGCTGCTACGCTTTGCCGACAATTCCTTCTCTGGTGCGTTTGAAGTACTCGTTCATCCACGTACATATATGTACATGTAGAGTTGGGTCACATAAAAAAAGACAAATGTGCTGGTGGTGTGTGGCTCCTTTGCTACGTCAGGACCTGGACTGCTTACTTTTTCACAGCACTTTCTACATACACTGTGTGCGTGTGGGATTTAATGCCAAGAAGAATGTCTGAAGTCATCATTCAAATAACCTGGTGTGCCAACAGGAAGTTACATCACCACCATCGGCGTGGACTTCAAGATCAGGACGGTGGATGTGGAAGGGGAGCGTGTCAAGCTACAAATTTGGGACACGGCCGGACAGGAGAGATTCAGGACCATCACCTCCACGTAAGCGCATCAAACACCTGCATCCACACACGTGCCTGTCTTCACGAGCTCAACTGTCGGTGTGCGCGTGCGGGGCAGGTATTACAGGAACACGCACGGCGTCATCATCGTGTACGACGTGACCAATCCCGAGTCGTTTGTCAACGTCAAGCGCTGGCTCAACGAAATCTCTCAAAACTGCGACAGCGTCTGCAAGGTGCTGGGTGAGTCGGATCCGTCGCTTCTCTTGTCCGTCTATCCCGGGGGTCGGCAACACGCGGCTCCAGGGCCGCATGCGGCTCTTTAGCGACATCTAGTGGCTCCCTGGAGCTTTATAAAAATGTTTGAAAATGGAAAAAGATTTTGATAGTAGGCTAATATAGCTCAAATAGAAATAGATACATGTTGCAGCGCCGAAAAAGGAGAGCTGTGGTGTTGTTTTTTAAAACGTACACTTTATTTATGCTTTTAACAGTCTCGACAAACACAGACACGTCTGCGTCCGACTCCGTGACTTCTCTCTTCTCGTTCGACTTGAGAGGCGTTCAAAGACAGCCTCAGAAAAACGGAAATTAATGATCGCTTCACTGACACGAAGAAAAGCAAAAATAATGCACCAAAACAAAAAATCAAGCTAGGAAATCACCCAAAAAATTCTATGGGGGCGTTTGTTTTTTGTCATATTTGGCTCTCTCAACATGTTGGGTTGCCGATCCCCGCTCTATCCTATGACAACACTGCGGCTGTCTTCACAATTGTTCACTACACATAGATTTTTATACACGCCATTAGGTGGCTGACATTAGTGCTGAAAGCATGACTTGAGTATCTCCAAAACACAATAGAGTTTTTTTTAACTCATTTTCTCCCAAAGACGTTTTTAAACGTCTTTTCAGACTTGGTCCAGAATTGGCTGGTACTGAATGAGCTAAAGACGGTACTAAATGGCTGACAATTTATTTCTTTTTTTCACCTCAGTAGGGAACAAGAACGACGACCCGTCCAGAAAGCAGGTGGACACCCAGGACGCGCTGCGTTTCGGGGAGTCGGTGGGGGTGCCCGTGTTTGAGACCAGTGCCAAAGAGAACATCAATGTGGAAGAGGTCTGTTGCGTACGCAAGCATATTGGTGCGACTACAGGAAAGGGGGGGGGGGTCAAACTTTGCATGTTTTAATCTGACATCACATTGAAAGGTGACGCTTCCATGAAGCTAATCATGAAGCTTAGAACGCGACACGGTACAACGTAAACCTTTTTTTTTTTTTAGTTTAGTGTGGCAGCAATATGCGTCGGTAACCGTGGAGAAACCTTTGTGACACGTTGTCTTGTGTCGTCGTGCTCTTACCCGGCAGATGTTCATGGCCTTCACTCACATGGTCCTGCGGGCCAAGAAGCAAAGTCAGAGCCGGGCCGAGCGGGAACGTGAGCGCGAGAGGGATACGGTCAACATCAACGCGCATCGGGAGCGGGACCGCCGGAAGAGAGCCAAGAAATGCTGCTGAGAGGAAAAGCACAAGTTTGTTGTTGTATTGTTCCTTTTTTTGTTTTTTGCTCATCATCTCACGTCCGCACTGACAATTTCATTGGTGACTACTGTACTAGGGGCATATTACCACATGTGAATACTGGAGTAGCATTAATACACACTAGTGCTGGGGCCACACTCACAAAATATTCAGCTACTGCACTATGATTAAAAAAAAAATTTTTTTAAAGAATGAATTTGTAGATATTTTTAGATTAAAGTCAAAATACTGCAAGAAGTCGTCATTTGCGATTTATTGTAGACTTAAGTCGTAATATGAGCACAAAATCTGCAATGAAGTTTTTTTGTATTAAACATTCGTGCATATACATACATCATATCGGGATACATATTTTGGGAATATTCAGAGGAAAGCCAGACAAGCAGAGGTCGGTGCTTGCGTGACTTTTCTCCCGGTGCGCCGATAAACTCCATGTGAGAAGGCAAGAGCCCACATTCAAACCCTCAACCTCACCACTGTGAGACGTTCATGTGTCTAACCACTTGTGCATCGTGTCAAATATGCAAATGTAAAAAAAAATGACATAAAATTTTGACTCATCCATCATAACACCAAATATGATATTTAAAAAAGCAGCACTTTAGAATCTTTTTTTTTTTTTCATTGTTGAAATTCTACAAATCTTGACAATGCAGAGCTCAGAAAAAAAAAATCCAGATCATCCGGTAATGCCCGATTTTTACAAATATATAAAAAGCACCACTTTGATCTAAAAAAAAATAAAATCTTGAAGTTTCTTGATGCTATTAAGCAGATGTTAATTGTTTTAAAGTTGCACACATTTCCCAGAAAAAGCTGTTAGACCGACAGATTCTCAAAGTGTGCTATCCAGGCTCCAAATTGTAAACCAAACAATCACCGAATCGTTCAATCTGCACATAAAACAGTGGAATCAAGTTGCAGCACACTATTTTTTTATTTGTGTTATGTCTAATAAAATGACTTGTAATTGATAGAGGGAAAAAAAATTTTTGTCTGGACAATCTTACTTTCTTTTTGTACCGTCGCAGATTTAGTCAGGTGGTGCGATGTCCTGTCAGTGTGGCCCTAGTACATTTTTTGTTTATTTGTATTGTTTTGTTCAATGTGAACCAAAGTGCGCGTGTGTCTTCCTGGCTCTGGCGCAGGGTCAAATCAACCCGAAGCTGGCGCCGGCACATTTGTATTGTTGCGCTTGTAAAAGGACAAAGGAGGACAGCGCTAGAACGAAGACAAACAGATTTTATTGTCTTAACTGCGGTCACACTAACCCGAACATAAGTGGCTTAAATGTGTGTTACTTGTATTTTTTTAAAATGTAACTCTGTTGCCTAGCAACTGTACAAATAAAGTCTTCAACCCAAAATGATTTTGGGCAATGTAAGATGTTCGCCACATGATAAAACCTCTGCACATTGATATCAACTGGGGGGGGGGAGGGGTTGCAGCAAAACATGGCAATGCCATTTCTTCCTTAACGGATTTATTCTTAAAACAAAATTGCAATTTTTCTTGACTTTTGACAAATATGAAACATTACATTGACCAGTGCTTGTATGCAGCCAAAATCAGTGATTGATGCCGCATTTTCTTTAATTGCCACAAGATGGCGGTAAAGTACCACATCAAGCTACTCAACTCACTTCAACATGATACTACTTTCATTGCAAGGGGCCAAACCCCAATACAATAAATGTAGAATATCGCCCCTCCCCACCCCCCAGAAAAAATACATCTGCCACTTGACAAATGCTTAACCATGATCATGTGGGGGTTCACTCAACTGAAATGTTTCATTTGTTCTTATCAAATCACCTTTCCCCTCCGCAATCAAAGAAAATCCAATCAATTGGTCAATTGTTCCAGCCCCCAAAAACATCTATTTCTGTTGTAAATATGGATTTTGACTCCACAATATTGTCCGAACAGCCAGTTGGCGACGTTTGTTCTCCACCAAACAGCAGTGTGCCTAGCGATCGGTCCTTCCGTCCTTGTTTGGCACTGCTAACTGGTCTTGCCCGAGGGATGAAAACAATCCTCTTGTCGCAAGAAAAAAAACATGGCCAAGTGACATATCTGTGGAAAAATGAGCTTGTGCAGTTGGAGGAATCCCGATTTGCCAATGAGACGTGAGCTCGGCGGGGGGGGGCCCCTTTTTGGTCAGGCGGTCTTGGGCAGCCTGTAGACTCCGGCGGAGTGGATAAGCTGTTGCTCGCGGACCTTGCGCTGCAGGAAGGCTTCCAGCTCGGCGGCGTCCATCTCCGTGACGGTGGGTCCCGACACCACGAACATCCGCAGCATGGAGTGGATGCGCTCCAGCGTCATGCTGTCCAGGTTGGTCAGCATCGCCTGAATGTACGCCCAGAACAGCTAGCGTACACACAAAGAGCGCTACATGTCAATCATCTGGGCGTCCATTCACACTTGTAAGTCTACATTGCAACTTCCAAGTCAACGACACCTGTCGCTTCTGCGCTAACGTTACCTGCATCTTCTCCTCCCTCTGCTGCGTCTGCGTGGTGGTGTTGGAGTCGTGTTCGTCGTCGCTGTCGATCATCATGACGGCGCCTCGCTCCATTTTGTCTTTGCAGGAGGACGCCGTCTCCAGCACCGTGTAGCGGCCGGCGCTTTCCTCGCGCAGGACGCCGTGCTGCTGCCACAGCGCCAACTTCCTGTGCACCGCCTCCTTGGGTACGCTCAGCGCGGCGCTCAACTCCTCCAAGGTCCAACTACCTGAAATGCACGATGGTCACCGCCAGACTTGTCAGCGACACCTAGTTGTCATGCCGCATTATGAAAAAGGACTTTGTCATATTTGAATCACGATCGTTTCGAGTGTGAAATGCACAAAAGGTGTCGGTTGGGAGGACGTTAAGATGAAAAGTCTGACTTTTATCCTGGAAGTGCAGGATGATGGCGGCGTGCAGCGGCGACACAGTGACGTTGCTGATGGTTCGGTCCTCCAGCTCCACGTCCAGCGTGACCGAGCCCAAGTGAGGCTTCCAGCTCAGAGTCCGCATGGCCTGATGCAAATGCAAAAACGGGTGGTGAAAAACCCCCCAAAAAACATCAAATCTGCAAAAGGAATCAACTCATCATTACAAAAAAACTAGTCTTGCTTAAATTAAATGACTTGATTTCAAACTGCTCGATGTATTCATAACAAAATAACTCATTCTATTTTTGTTGTTGTGCTAATGAATTTAGTTCCAATTTTAGAACCAATCCAGAAAATGTATGTTCATCTATTATCTCATTCACTCCCAAAGACGTTTTTAAACGTCTTTTCAGACTTGGCTGGTACTGAATGAGTTACTTATAATATTGACTTGACTGCTCCAAGAGCCCTGCGTTAGTGTTAGCTTTGGAATATATTAACGACTAAGGCGGGCGTGCGTTACCTTGAGCTTCTCGTATCGTCGCGTGTAGTCGTCGGTGGCGCGCCGCACCACGGCGGGCATCTCCATCTTTTCCTCCTTCAGCTGCGGCCAAAACTCCGACGACAGAATGATGGCCGACAGCCACGGGGGTGGCCGAGGCTCCGCCCCTTCCTGCCGTGGCTCCTCCTCCTCCTCTTCCTCTTCGCAGATGTTACTGTTGATGCGGCGAGAGTCAGCCATGTCCTGCGCTCCCGACACACAAGGGAAGCAAATGACGTCAAATGGCGAGCTGCTTGCATCGCGCGCTTCATTTACACTTTTGTGGTAACCTTTTCACTTTTGAGCTTATATTCATCCAGTTTCGCATATTGACTAAATGTCGCCATTATATGGGCTTGTGCTTTGCGGCGAAATTTTGGAGCTTCTTAATGATTGTTTTTTTCTGCTTCCTACCTTTAACATGACCTCACAGTAGTGCATGTGCGACTCTCCGAAGCGAAGTTTCAGCAGCTCCACGTTCCTGATTTCCCTGCAAACGCACGAGAGGCGCAAGGTGGCAATGGCGTGACGTGACCTCTGACCTCCGCTTGGGTCAAGCGCCGGCGGCATACCTGGCGGTGTTGTAGTTGAGCTGGTAGAGCAGCCTGTCGGCTAGCACGGTGCGGTACTCGTTGATGAAGATTTCCTTGCTGCCGTAGATGCTCACCAGCAAGCTGATGATGTCCGACGAGCGCCGCTTGGAGCCTGACTTGTCTGATGTGCAAAAGGAAGAATATGAGGCCCACGTTTACCGTTGCAAAAGAGAAACCGTGGCACAAAAACATCTCATTTGCAGAGGACGCGTTCGCTGACCTGCAAGGGCATCGGTGGGGTCGGGGGTCCAGCCCTCTGGGTCGCCGCCTTCCTCGTCGCTGTCCTGCATCTCCAGCGTGACGGGGTCGCCTCGGGAAAGCTCCGACGCCAGGTCGGTGCAGCCCGTCACCGCGTCGCCCGTCAAGCCGTCCACGATCTGACGCACCGTGTCCTCACGGGTCCTGAAAAAGCCCAAATGCGCGCTTACTCGTTTTACAACGTTCACACACGTGGCCACTTGAACGTCATTTGAGTTGACGGATGACTGACAGCTATCTCAGCCTCGCGTGCGTAATTGATTGAGAGACCTGAGATACTTCCTGATGGGCTGGCAGGCGACCTGCAAAAGCACCATAGACGGGTCCAGTTCTCGAAGGGTCTTGATGGCCGAGATGTAAACGGTGAGGATGTCCGACGTGTGGACGCCTGACGAAATGACAACCGTCTTCATTACGATACTGCGCCTTTAAGGGACAAAAGGGGGCGTGGGGAGCTCACCCGGGTGCAGCAGGCGATTTTCAAAAGTGGACTTGAGTGACGTGAGGAGCTGCTGGCGCTGGTTGGTTCTTTCTAAACAGAACTTGAGATCTTCAATTGCCGCTTTGGACTCTGGGAAGTCTAAACGGGACAGCGTTTTAAAAAAATTGACATACATATACACACACGATGCATTCTCACGAGCGCCTTTGGCATTATGCTGACCTCTGATGATGCTGAACAGCTCGTCTATCCTCATGTTGACATAAATCCTGCAGAAGAACTGATGCATGTGACATCGCCACTGCTTCAGCACCGAGCTCGCCGGGGCGGGGTCACCCGGGGGGCCATCCTGATTGTAGAACACCTGACCTAACCAGCCCACCACCAGCTCCAACCACTGCGGGACAAGGGGGAGCACATGTCGCTTTCTATTCGTCAACTGGAAGCAAGTGTTTCCTGTCACCCACAAACGTTTGACAAGTACGCAGGCGTGGACGAGGGTCTCGTCCAGCTTCCCTGTGAAATTCAGCTTTGTAAACCACTGTACTAATGAAAAGACCCCCTGGCGTTGCATCACTTTGGGTTTGAGATCAGCACAGCTTTCGAGTAGAAGATAAAGATCAGGTCTGGAGACCAGTTCCGGGTATACCACACCCACTGCCCGAAGACAGCTGGGATAGGCTCCAAGCGCGCCTGCGATCCTCGTGAAGATAAACGATTCAAATAATGGATGCATGGATAAAAATTAGATGTGAATCTCAGCGAGATGATAGGTTTGGGTCATTGCTTCTCTTGTCACATGACACACTGCCGTGTAGGTCTGCTGCTGGATGGGGCTGCGCGCTTTGAGAAGGAGCTCGCTCACCTGTTGGAAGTCATCCAGGAAGGATCTCTCGTACTCGCCGCGGCAGTGCTGCTCCAGCCACTGCTCGATGAGGCGGTGCAGAATGGACGTGACTGCATCGCAGCTAACCCACTCCAGGAGCTCCACCCTGGACCTGGAAAAGAGTGCAAGGTCGCAACTAGGCCGACGCCAACCAACCATTTTTTGAAAAAGGCATTCTGTTGTTTATTTTTGGGGGCATCGTTGAAAAAAAACATTACAGTCAAACCTCAGTTCTCGACCAATTCGGTTTTCGACCAGAAATTTTGAGTTTTTTATGCCTCGGATGACTAACAACTTTTTGGTTCTCGAACAAACTGAGTGCACTTGAATGCACCGTTTGACTCCTCTCGCCTTCCTTACACGAGGAAGTGACGCTTCCTCGTGTTGCTTTCCGTTGTGAGCAGACGTGTTCAGTAAACATTTTTATTTTAAAAAGAGCGTGGTTTCGGTTTTCGAACAATTTTGGTTTTTGGAACGGATTATGAAAACCGAGTTTGGACTGTATTTTAATTGGTACATTCCAAAATGGGACACGATTCCAAATTGACGGTACAGAAAATGCACAAACAAGCAGATTGTGTTTCCGGTGGGTCATTTCTCAGTTCGCCAGTTTGACAAAAAAATAAAATAAAAATAAGAAGGGCTTGTCTCACAAAAAATTTCAAGGCACAGCTTTGCTTTCAAAAGTGTCTGACAAAGTTGACATGCTTCTCATCATGTAGACGAACTCGAAAGAGTTTTGCGTTTGCACTCACAGGATGTGGCCGAGCTCCTGCAGATTTTTGAGAGCCTCCTGGCACCAGCACTCGTCGACGGGCACCCCGCATCCGCCGCAGGCGTTCGTTCCCTCCGGGTCCTCGGAACCTTGGGCGCGGGCCTCGCCGTCCCCGTGGCCGTGGCCCTTCCGCGCGATGTAGACGGAAAAGGTTCTGCTGTAAAAGTCCAGCACTCGATCTTGTAGAAGCTGCGAGGGCGGGAAGAGGAGGAGGCCCCGGATGATGGTGAAGGCTCGCTCCTGGAGGCCGAGAGGCCCCGGGCCACAAACACCTGCCTCGCCCTCATCTTGCCACGCCCCCAAACGTTCCAAGCCCACTGCAAGGAGGAGGAAGATATAACATTTTTCTCTCTAAAGGCATAACTGAGATGAACAAAAGAACCCTCCATTTTATACATGACTACAGAATCGGCGCAGTGTGCTCAACTTGCCCAAAAACGGCTCCAATCGTTCCAGTAGCGTCCGGAAAGTAGTGAGGAGAACCCAGACCCGACCCCTCTCATCCACTTCATTCTCCACCTGCTTGAGTCCGCACCAGAACTCAGGAACCACCGAGGAGGACAGACGCATCTGCAGTGTCTCCAGCAGCCAACTGGCCAGAAGCTGAGCAGCGCCTTGACTGCACAACACCTCCACACTGGCCGACAGCTCGGAATTCTTCGGGCTGCCACCTGGAGACAACTGAACCACAAAAAGCACACGTTGGAGCATTTTGACAACATTCAGCATACCGAGCATCAGGCAGCCCGGTACTAGTAGACTTTATTTGATCTCACTAGTACCAATGAAGCAAACGGGAACAAAGAAGAGCCAAAAGTCTTCTAATGTAGTTGCAAAGTGTTGTTTTTCAACCGAAGCCTCACCAGAGCTGCCGTGACGTTTTCCCAAGCTTCAGCGACACCGAGCTGAGCTTGACATCCACAACCTTCAGCGGATTCCATCACAACTTCATCCATCCCTGTGTATACATGTATTTGTATTTTTACACGAAATGGCAGCAACCCAGCTGCAAATATGAGCTGGTTTGGGTATTTCGACGAAGCTAATCAGTCGGTTTGTTTTGGATGAACCGCACGCTCCATCGGTCTGCTTGACAATTTTTTGTGCCGTTTTCCGTTCCTGCTTCTTCTTTGTATGCTTTTAATCTGTACTTCGTGGCAACGGCGACACGGTGCTTCCCCCAACAGTCACAACGAAAACATTACAACAACTCCAGCCGTTGTTAGAATATCTTATGAAAACACCGTAGAACCCTATTAAATTATATCGGAACCTTATTAATGGAATATTTGGGAGAAGAAGCGACCATTCAAACCCATTTAATGTGTACCTTCACATAATGCAGTCTTACTGTACTCATTTATGCGTAGAAAAAAATGGAATGGAATCGCGTTGTCGACGGATAGGGGGCGCTCGCTGCACAAATACGTCACGTGGGTGTAGTAAAGCGACACTAGAAGAAGTAACAGCGGCATCCTGAGGCAAACAATCATGGCGGCGACGGAGAGCGAGTGAGTTTGTGCACAACTTGTTTGGAGAAAAAATGGCAACCTGATGTCATTTCAGCCACAGTCCGACGTACAAACGTTGTACGGTTGAGTGCTTTTCCCTGCGAAACGAGTGGCGGCCATCGCCGGCCAAGCAATCTCTCGGCTAACGGGCTAAAGCTAGCCGATTTGACTGCAACTAAAACATGACATGTCAACATGATGTTTTACAAGCAGCTAGAGAATGTTCGAATATTTGGATTTGTGAATTACTTTGACAGACACGATTCTTCGTCTTCCTCCTCTCATTCTTCCACCCACGTCATCCTCCCTCCCGCCTCCTTTTCCTTGTCTTTCTTACTCAGGGTTCTGTGTGAGATTGAGGTGCTGCAGTCCATCTACTTGGATGACCTGCGTGTCACCAGGACACATGACAGGTGACCAACCTCATCATAATGATGATAATCAAGTCAGATATTTTATTGAGCTCAATATTTTGTTGTATTCAGGCGTTGGGAGGTGAGCCTGGTTCTGTACCCGTCCACAGCCGAAGATTCTGGATCACAGTTTGTCCGACTCGGCTTGACGCTTACTCTCGATGACCAGGTGACGCACACTTCGTGATCACATGTTCATATTTTTTTACTCTCATGGAGAATATGAACTCACAATGTTGTGTACTTTCTGCACGTGTGTTCAGTATCCTTGCTCATCTCCTGTCATCTCCATACACAACCCGCGAGGACTCTCCGACGACATGCTCAGCAGGTAACGCGCTCCAACTAACCTTGTTACCACCTTTATTAGAGCACGTGGAACCCTGTTGAAACTTTTTTGAACCATAAAACTGTTGGAATACTGTAGAAACGTATTGCTCTTTGAAGTTGCTTGTTGCATGATGACGGTGATGTTTTGTTTTAGCCTTCAGCGGAGTCTTGAGCTCGAAGCCGAGTCGTGCGTGGGCTCGCCCGTCTTATATCAGCTGATTGAGGTCACTACCGTCACCCTTTACCTCAAACAGGAAGTTCAACCTTTTCAACCTTTTTTTTTTTCATTTCGTCCTCCAGAAAGCCAAAGAAATCTTGACTGAAAGCAACATTCCCCACGGGAACTGTGTTATCTGCTTGTACGGATTCAAGGTCACCTTCAGCTTCTTCCCTTATTGTCCACTCACCATGTCAATCTGGAAGACTTTTATAATGGTCTCACACTTGCTGCTTGACTGTCCAGGAGGGGGAGTCGTTCAACAAGACGCGCTGCTATCACTACTTCCACTCTCACTGCATGGGTCGATATGCTCGCCACTCGGAGGAGGAGATACGCCTCCGCCAGCAGGAGATGGCAGACGACAAGACTGCCACGCAGCATCAGGTTGGACGACAGCCTCAATGACATCGCCCAAGGCCGTCAAACTCATTTTAGTTCTGGGGCCGCATGAATCCCAAATTGATAAGAAGTGGACCAGAGAAATGTGCTCATGAATGCTGAAAAGCTGAACTGAATTCATTTTGGAATGATGTGAAGCATTCTGGAATGTTATTTGCAATCCTGAATGAGCAGAAGAGTTTTAGAAGCAATTGGTTTGAAACAGTCCAGAAATGTGGTCATCAGAGGGGAAAAGAAATCTGTTCGTTTTGGACTTTTATTTTGAAAAGTCATTTAGTTGTCATGTTAGATGACTTTTCCAAACAACGATTTTAATTTGTGGGGGAAAAAAATGGATATGCCATGTCCCTCAGGAACTGACGGTGGTTTGTCCCGTGTGCCGCGAGCCTCTGACCTACGACCTGGGCCAGCTGATGGCCAGCGCTGCGCCACAGCTGCCCGAGGTAAGACAGGAAACGAGCGGCGCACTAAACAGGAAGTGAGGACTAAAGCGTGTTCATGTTCACCCCAGCTGGACGGTGACGACATCCGCTCCAAATTCCGGCAGAAGTGGCGAGAACTTGAGAAGGTTCTGGACAGGCAACGCAGTCGAGGAGGTGTCATCGATCCCGAGGAGGAGTCCAATCGCTTCCTCATCCACATCAATGAGGTGATGTGTAGGATCTGTCGGAACCCTGTTGAAGCTAAGAACCTTTTGTGAGCAGCTTGTAAAAGTTATCAACACATTGTAGAACTTTGTCAATCCCTGTAGCAGCTTGTTCAGGACATTTTTGACTTCACTAGCTGTAATGTTTGTGTTTCTCCGTAGGCTCCTCCACTTTCTCCTGATGGCGACGGAGTTGTGGACCTCTCGCGACCCGCTACCTGTGAGCTTCCTCCCCCAGCGCAGCACTTTCCTCCGCCGCCAACACATTGCACAAGCACTCACAGGCAGCCTCAAGCCCACAAGCGCCACAGCCATGGCAGGGGTCCCAGGAGAGGAAGCGGGCCCCGAACGCATCACATCAAAGGAGGCGCCCCCATCTCTGAACACCTGGACTCGCTCCGTCTATCATCGGGCCCTGCCGAGGGAGCGCCCGGCGCCACACGTGATAGCGTGCATGCAAACTTGACTCTTCGGCAAACAGGAAGTCACCCTTCTTTTTCTTCTGACAAACATATGGCAGGGGGGCACACTCAGCGGGCTCGCAGAAGGGGCCCGCAACACTCGGCCCTCAGGGGGCCCCCTCAACACCACCACTGGGACGCTCGGGCACCGAGAAGGGGAGGGCCCTGCCAGCAGAGGGTTGGGGGACCAGAAGAGGAGCTCTGACACACACTCTTGTGGTGTGGTGATACAACATGAAATAAAGCTAATGAACTAATTACAGTTTGCACAATTTATTTTTTTTAAATAAATTTATCTAATCAAATAGTTAAATGCTTCAGTGTAAATACAAAAAAAATCTAGCAAAATAAATTTACATTTATTCAACACTTTTTACTCAAATAAATCACTGGTTAGTCAGTTAAATATTCAACATTGAAAAGTACCTTTTTGATCAACAATTTCAGAAGCCTTGTGCAAGGAAGGCCCTCTATTTTAGATGTATTCCATGAAATTGTTTACATGTATTTCCCACATGCCATTTCTCTCCTGGTACATGTATGGGGACAATTTTTTTTTCTTCGTCAGATGGCATTTCAATTTAAATGTTACCATGTCACGGTAGTTATTTTGGTCGAATGGCAGATGAGCCTCAGGGTTATCGTGTCAAATTAATCTGCCCACAACGTAACTTCAATTATTGCCATTGGACGGTCGGTTTCTTTAACCGTATTTCCCCCTCATTTTGTCGTTCGTTCGGGACGCCGTGTTAAAGCTCATGGGACTTATTTTTGCTAGTGAATAAGCGGTTCAGAGATTACTGTATATGCATAACATTTTATTTTGTAACAGTCCGTCGAGAGGAACCGTGCGTTATGACGTCACACGAAAGCGACGTGTCGGCCATGTTGTCACTTTGTTGTTGAGCGCGCTTGTTTTCAAGCTGACGAAGAGTGGCGCGTGAGCACAACCAAACAGAGCCGAACCGTGACGGACAAGCGGCAATGGATCCGGATATGGACTCGTGTCCCGCGGTCAGTGAGCGCGGGGACGCGGACGTCGGCCTCCGCACGGCGTGCTCGTCGAACGGCAGTGGTGGAGAGGACGACGACGCCGAGGCCGAATCAGAGGCTCACGGCCGGGAGGCGGGAGACGGCCACGGCTGCCATCACGCCCCGGAGAGGACCGCCCTGCTCGGCGGAAGAGAACAGGAAGTGTCGGTAGAGATCGGAGAAACCTATTTGTGCCAGCGAGCCGATAAAACTTGGCGTAAGTTGTTAGCATGTTAGGGTGCGCCGGCTAATGTGGTTTCCATGATCCCGATTCACATTGGAACATTCGCTTGTAGGTGAGGGAATCTATAACCGTTCATTTGTGAACCCTTCAAGCCAGACAAGGACGTAACGTCATTATTATGAACAGAAAAGCACTGCACCCAACGATCATGTCATCATCACAAAGGGGGTGTGTTTGTTAGCCGCCTAGCCAGGCATAATAATCGATTGGGTGAAAAGGATCGTTGGCTGCGTGAGGCAAAGCGAAGTGTACGACTTGACTGCATCTAGCCGTCTACAATTTGCTGTTTTGTATTTTCTTTTTTTACTTGTGTCGGTTCGGTTCTTACTTGCCTTCACTTTTATAATTACTTTACCCCTTTTTAAAAACGTTTTCTTTGCCGGTTAACTTTAATTTCACTTTACTTTTTGACTTAGCTACTTTTTGTGTTTACATTTCAGTTTTTCAATACACTAATTTTCCCTTTTTAACTTTACTCCTTTTTATTACTATGTATTTACTCTTTTTTACTTATATAACTTTTTTAGCTTTACTTTCTTGGTGTTACTATTTGGGGGCGGCATGGTTCAGTGCTATAGTGGTCGTTTCCCGGCCCAGAGGTTGGTGATTCGATCCCTGGCCATTGCGACCATGTGAAAGTGTCGTTGAGCAAGTTACTGAACCCTCAGTTACTCCTGATGCTGCGTCATCAATAGGTGAATGATGTCTGTTTTGCAGATGCGGCAGAAGTGATTCAGTCTCGACTAAATGAGCAGGAAGGAAGAGAAGAGTTCTACGTGCACTACGTCGGCTGTGAGCGCATGCAACACTCACACACACACACACACACACACACACACGGGTGGAGAAGAGCGATGTGAGCATGGTGGTCATGTCGCATGTGTGTGCGGTCAGTCAACAGGCGTCTGGACGAGTGGGTGGGCAAAGCTCGGCTGGCGCTGACCAAGACGGTGAAGGACGCGGTGAGGAAGAGCGTGGAAGTGGGCGGCGTGGGCGACATCGGCGAGCAGCCCGAGCGCAAGATCACACGCAACCAGAAACGCAAACATGACGAGATCAACCACGTGCAGAAGGTCAGCAGGGCGACGCGGGATTGAAACTCGCCGTTTCCTCACCCCCCTCCCAAGAATTGCGTTTTTTGTTTCTGGCTCCCATTTTTTCTGTCGCCATGGTAACGGCCGTGAGACCCCATCCGTCTAAGGCCACCGTTTTTTCTTGCAGACATACGCTGAGATGGATCCGACCACGGCGGCGCTTGAGAAGGAGCACGAGGCGGTAGGAAGCGTGTCTGTCATGGCGGCGGCGATCTTGGTCTTCCTCACCCTCATCTTCGGCCCACCCGCCCTCTGCAGATCACCAAGGTGAAATACGTGGACAAGATCCAGATCGGCAACTTTGAGATCGACGCGTGGTACTTCTCGCCCTTCCCAGAAGATTACGGCAAGCAGCCCAAACTTTGGATCTGCGAGTACTGCCTCAAGTACATGAAGTACGAGAACACCTTCAGGCACCACCTGGTCAGTAGCCGCCGCCAGCAAGTAAAATAGTGAAACATAGCAAAGATTGTCTTCACTTTGGTCCCAATTTGACAATCTCTTGAGAAGCCAATTTGATTTTTGCCTTGTTTTGAGACTGCTACTTGTACATTTGACTTTTTGTAATTTTCCACTTTGGGCCTTTTTACCGATTTTACTTTTTGCTTGGCTACTTTTTACTTTGACTTGAATACTTTTTTGGGGGTGTTACTTTTTTGACACTGACAACTTTTATTTTTGTTTCACTATATTTGTCAAAATCTTTTTTTGTTGAAGGGATTGAAAGCTTTTTCTATATTTGACCTTTTACTCGTTCTTGCTTTTATGCTCTCTTTTTACTTGTTTTCATAACTTTGACATTTGACTTTTGTACTTCATTGTTTTACTTTTTTTTGGGGAGCATAAACTTTGCAAGTTCTATTTTGTGAATTTTTTGAACTACACGTTTTTACTTGACTGAATGTTTTTAACTTCTCTACTCTTTATGCTTTGGCGTGATTTTACTTGACATTTTTGGATATATTTTCTCTTAAGGTTCAGGTTATTTTGATGTTTTTTAAAAAAAATATTACTTACATTTTAATTTCTTTTACTTGTTCACATGCTTTTATTTTATTTTTTCCTGTTTTACTGTACTTATTTTTTACTGAACCGTTTATATCATGTTTTACCACTTTTTTAAAAAAACTTATTTTGAAACTTTTTTTAATTTTTGAAAAAAAATTGTTTTCCTCTAACTGATGCCACACACACACACACATACACACACACACACACACACACACACACACACACGTGCATGTTAGAATAACTTGGTATACGTTTCTTTCCTTTGCCCCCCTACCCCAAAAACCCCCAAAACAAAACATGAAGTAAAGCTTTCGGTGTGCGTCAGAATCTTTCCGTCTCGCCGTGTGCGACCTGACCTGACGTCAACGTTCATTTTCAGTCCAACTGCCAGTGGAAGCAGCCTCCAGGCAAGGAGATCTACCGCAGGAGCAACATCTCCGTCTACGAGGTGGACGGACGCGATCACAAGGTGAGCGGACAGGAACGTCACGCCGTCAGCAACTGGTGGGAAGAAGCGTGACGTCTCCGCGTGCTCTTGTGCGTGTTTCAGATCTACTGTCAGAACTTGTGTCTGCTGGCCAAACTATTCCTGGACCACAAAACGCTTTACTTTGACGTGGAGCCGTTCATCTTCTACATCCTCACCGAGGTCAACAAGCAGGGGGCACACATTGTGGGATACTTCTCCAAAGTAAGACCAGTATGAATGCGTTAGCTCATTGTGTTGTCACCGTGGCAACATTGCAACTTTTGTTGCAGATATAAAGTAGTCCGATACCAGTCCTAAAAATGAAACGATACCACGGCGAAAAAGACTAAAACATCAGAAAAACGGTGCAATCATAGCCAACAAAAAAAAAAAAAGAATTTGTATTCGTTCAAAATAATCTGATGAGCAATACATTTTGTAAGTTTGGCAGATATGTCGTGTAGCAGATGATTAACAAAGTTAAATACAACTGAATTGTTCTTAAAAAATAAAGATGTTTTTTTTTTTTTGCTGACCTTCTTTTCACCCATTTTTCTTTGTGCTGTACTGCTTTTACATTTAACGTCATTTTAGTACTACAAACAGTTGATACGGACATTTTCATAACTATCAAAGTGCCGGATCTCCTCAATGTCAGGCTGGTTATTCGTGTTTCCAGGAGAAAGAATCTCCAGACGGGAACAACGTGGCCTGCATCCTCACTCTGCCGCCGTACCAACGTCGCGGCTACGGGAAGTTCCTCATCGCCTTCAGTGAGTGGCCGCTCGCTTGTCATCACGACAACCACGAGGCGCTCTTGTTTGAAGCGCAAGTGTGCGCCTACGTTCAGGTTACGAACTCTCCAAGTTGGAGAGTGCGGTGGGTTCGCCGGAGAAGCCGCTGTCCGACCTGGGCAAGCTGAGCTATCGCAGTTACTGGTCCTGGGTGCTTTTGGAGATCCTCCGAGATTTCAGGGGGACGCTTTCCATCAAAGACCTCAGGTGCGCACACACACACTGGGTAGAAAAAGTCATCAAAGCTAAGTTTTTTTGTTTGTGAAAACTCTGAAAGGCGAGGAAGTGTATTCTTTGTTTTTTTTTTTTTTTAGACTGTGTATATCAAATCATTAAACAGTAATATCCTGTGGAGCTTGAAAAAGTCACAATGTTTTAAAATGGCCAGCAGTGCATGGGGGTTCTTCACTCATTCAGGACCAGCCAATTCTGGACCAAGTCTGAAAAGACGTTTAAAAACGTCTTTGGGAGTTCTTTAACTCATTCACTCCCAAAGACGTTTTTAAACGTCTTTTCAGACTTGGTCTAGAATTGGCTGGTCCTGAATGAGTTAAGAACATTTGTTTAAAAAAAAAAAAAAGTAAAATGTAATAGAGAAGGCGACACGGTGGTCGACTGGTTAGCACGTCAGCCTCACAGTACACAGGTCCAGGGTTCGATTCTGGCTCCGGCCTTCTTGTGTGGGGTTTGCGTGTTCTCCCCGTGCCTGCGTGGCTTTTCGCCGGGTACTCCGGTTTCCTCCCACATTCCTAAAACATGCGTGGAACACTCTAAATCGCATGTGTCAAACGCAACGCCCGGGGGCCAGATCTGGCCCGCCACGTCATTTCATGTGGCCCGCGAAAGCAGGTCATGGGTGTCAACTTCCATGATCATTTCTAAAATTTGTACCGAAATGCCAAATTGTCAGGTGTAAGAAATAACATTTAATTTTGGGATCATTTTCGGACCCTCTTTACACTCACTTGAACAATAAGTGAACAAACAACGAACAAATAGTTGACTGATTTCAAAACTAGTCATCCAATTTGTTGTGTGCGAATAACAATACTACGTGATGACTAAACATGAATTCGGCCCTCCGAGGGAAGACGTAACTCCAAAGTGACCCGCGACAAAAATGAGTTTGACACCCCTGCTCGAAATTGACCCTCGGTCTGATTGGGAGCGCAAATGGTTGTCCGTCTCTGTGTGCCCTGCGATTGGCTGGGCTGACCGTACAAAACATGTTAGTGGAACTGGTGATCTTGAAAAGCGTCCCCCAAAAAATTCCCCGTTGTTACTTTTTGCAGCCAGATGACGAGCATCACGCAGAGCGACATCATCAGCACGCTGCAGTCGCTTAACATGGTCAAATACTGGAAAGGCCAACACGTCATTTGCGTCACGCCCAAACTTGTGGAGGAGCACCTCAAGAGCGCCCAGTACAAGAAGCCGCCCATCACTGGTGAGTTGCCTTAGGCCACGCCCACCGCCCTCACGTGTCACGTCGCGCCCGCCCCCAAGTAACGCCATCTCCTTGCCTTGCAGTGGACACGCTGTGCCTCAAGTGGGCGCCTCCCAAAAACAAACAGGCCAAGTTGTCCAAGAAGTGACCAGAAGAAGCCGCCGCCGCCGCCGTCTGTGTAAATATGTGCCATACTTTCTTCAAATATAGCGAAAAGAAAACAACCTCACTGGTGTGGACTGTTGATGTTTAGGTGCTTGTGTCACCACCTTCTTTCTTTTTTTGGGGGGGGGGTAACCTAATTTGTATTCAACATCAAGAAACAAGTGTCACGCAGAATGATGTCTGCACATTTTAACCTGATGAGTTTTCACATTATAGAACACGGTAAGTAAATCATAGGTGTCAAACTCAGGTCCTCGTGGGCCGCTGTCCTGCATGTTTTCCAAGTCTCCCTGGTGCAACACACCTGATTCAAATGATCAGATCATCAGCAAGCTCTGCGGAAGCCTGACATTGAACCTGCTCATTTGATCAGGTTGTTGCAACAGGGAGACTCATGCAGGACACGGCAGTGAGTTTGACACCTATGAAGTAAATGATCATGTCAAAATGTGGTTTTCATCACAAATGTTAAAGGTCAACACGGCAGTAATAGGCTTCCGCAAATATATAACTTAAAAATACACACACACAAAAAAAAGGAGACAGTATTTTCTTTGTCTGGGTTTATTTTGTTGCTGTTTGAAGGCGTCTGTCCATGTGGAATACAAAAGGCACAAGTTGCAAGTGTCGACAAAGAGCAGCGACAAAAAAACAAAAAGTATTTTCAGTTCATGACAAATATGCAACATACTTAAATAAACATTTGTATGAATTTCTCATTTTAAATACACAAGTCCAAAAATGTGAGGCAGCTTGAAATCTCACAGTGTTTACCTTTCAGTCACCACTTTCTACTTTTGCCTGGTTTTTGTCAATCTTTTTTTTTTTTTCTTTCTCAAGAATGAGTCTCACAAGGGACTCCTTTGAGGCAACGTTCCGCGCTTGCCAAGGTAATAGCAAATAAATACTTTGTCAATACATTCCAACATAAATCAATAAATATTTTTGCGTCTTGTCTTGTGCCTACCTGAGCACCGGCTGCTCCTTGGGGGCCCAACACCGGAAAGTGCCCACATCCTCACACACACACATACACACACACACACACACACAATAATCTAGTGACATCACTCTCCGGAAAACAGGCAGGAAGTGAGCAGTCATCCCGTCAAAAGCACCGTTTGGCTTTTTTACGTCATTCGGCAAACGGACAAATCGGGGTGGAGAAATCATTTGTGCTTTCATTTTAATCTTTAAAATTGCCAACAGTGCATTTGAATTCCAATTTTGTTATTCGGTCTTTAATTGTAATGAACCAACTAATGAGTATCACATTGTTACATATAAAATTGTTTATTTTGCCTGTTTTCTGCTTATTTGCCAATCATGAGGTATAAATGAATTAAAACTATCAATTAGCAATTCTGCTCATGAAAAAATTGTGGAGTTGAAAAATTGTGCTTTGATATAATCCTCACTAATTTCATAAAATTAAAAAATATGCGTTAGAATATAAAACTATCAATGAAATATCTAATTATCCTTTGTATTCTATTATTTAGAATGAATAAAATATGAACAATAAATTATGCAAGAACGTGATCATATTACAGTAAATCACAATTAAATGAGATCAATGAATAACAAATAAATTTATAAATTAAAAAATGCATCTGAATATTTTAGTATTATGTGTGATATTAAATGACATAATATGAAAATGAATTCATGAATAAATAAAGGTGACCAATTTCAAAGGGAGGACAAATCCACCCAGATCATCGAAATGCAAAATCCTTTCAGCACTCGAGTGCAACAGTGAAGGCGCGCGGACCTTCAAAATAAAAGTAGACAAAGGCTCCTGGGGCTACCTGATGCGTCCGTCGGGCCTTGCGGGCCCCAATTGGGATTTGGGATCGGGGCTGTCCGAGCTCCAGGCGGTGCGGCGGCAGCGAGGCAGGATGGGGCAAGCAGTGGGGGCGGGGCCGGCGGAACAGACGCCGGCCGCCGCCCAGAAGCCAGCCAGGAGGCGATCCAGCCAGCGGCAGAGCGGCGCCCCAGTCAGGCTGGCATTGGCCTCCGCTTCCTCGACCGCGGCCAAGCTGAGCGGCAGACGCAGCACCGGGTTCAGCCCGTGAAAGCTCTGCTCCATGTACGACCGACCCGATGGACCGCCGTGCGCCACGCGTGCCTCCTCTGCACACACACACAAAAACAAGATCACGTCACCAAGATACTCAACAAAGGTGCAGGGTTCGAATCTGGCTCCGGCCTTCCTGTGTGTGATTGAAAATGTGTGTGGCAGTGCATTTTCTGACCCTCTTCTCCGCACTATTCGTGTCACACTAACGTCTACGGACAACGCCTTACTAGACATGGTCGTTTTTTTTCGGCTAAAAATGCCGTACTATACATGGTCGTTTTTTTCGGCCAAAATGGCCTTACTATACATGGTTGTTTTTTTCGGCCAAAAACGCTTTACTATACATGGTCGTTTTTTTCGGCCCAAAATGCCTTACTAACAGTACATGGTCGTTTTTTGGGCTAAAAATGCCTTACTAAACATGGTTGTTTTTTTCGGCCCAAAACGTCTTACTATACATGGTCGTTTTTTTCGGCCAAAATGGCCTTACTATTCATGGTTGTTTTTTTCGGCCAAAAACGCCTTACTATACATGGTCGTTTTTTTCGGCCCAAAACGCCTTACTATACATGGTCGTTTTTTTCGGCCCAAAACGTCTTACTATACATGGTCGTTTTTTTCCACCCAAACGCCTTAGTATTCATGGTCGAAAACGCCTTACTTTACCTGGTCGTTTTTTTCGGCCAAATGGCCTTAAAAAATTTACTAAAAATGCCTTACATTACTATACATGGTCGTTTTTTTCGGCCAAAAACGCCTGACTATACATAGTCGTTTTTTTCGGCTGAAAACGCCTTACTATACATGGTCATTTTTTTCGGCCAAAATGGCCTCACTATACATGGTCGTTTTTTCCGGCTAAAAATGCCTTACTTTACAGGGTCGTCTTTTTCAGCCCAAAACGCCTTACTATGTATACATGGTAGTTTTTTGGGGGATAAAAATGCCTTTCTATACATGGTCACTTTTTTCAGATAAAAACGCCTTACTATACATGGTCGTTTGTTTGGGGCTAAAAACGCCTTACTACACATGGTCGTTTTTTTGTTGTTGTGAAAAATGCCTTACTTCAAAATTACTTTTCAAAAAAATCCGTGCACATTTAAAAAAAAAAGGTCTTATATAGAGACAATGTCTCATGTTCATCACCTGCCTGGTAGTTGAATGGTTAGTGCGTTGGCATTGCGCTGTAGAGGTGCAGGGTTCGAAACCAGCTCTGTCCTTCCTCTGTGTTCTCAAAAATGTGTTTGACCATATCTTTTCTTATCCTTTCCGCACTATTTGGGCTCACACTCACACCTTCGGACAATGTAAAGTGTTTGTTTGTCACTTGACTGGTAGTCGAATGGTAATTGTGTTGTAGTTGCACTGCGGTGGTGCAATGTTCGATTCCCTCTTGTTTTTGTTGGGGGGAGGTGCGGGGATAAAAACGCCTTTCTATACATGGTCGTTTTATTTGGCCAAAAACGCCTTACTACATGGTAATTTTTTTTGGGCATGGTCGTTTTTTTCGGCCCAAAACGCCTTAGTATACCAGGTCGTTTTTTTCGGCCAAAAATGCCTTACTATACATACAGGTGTCAAAGTCAAGGCCCGGGGGCCAGATATGGCCCCCCCCCCACATCATTTCGGGGAGCAAATCATGTGTGTCAACTAATGATTCTTGCTGAAATCTGACTATAAATTGTCATAATAAATAACTCAGTCTTCGTTGAGTTTGACACCCCTGCGGTTTTTTTCTGAAAACGCCTTACTATATATACATGGTCGTTTTTTCGGCCAAAAATGCCTTACTATACATGGTAGTTTGTTTGGGGCTAAAAACGCCTTACTATACATGGTCGTTTTTTTCGGCCAAAAACGCCTTACTATACATGGTCGTTTTTTTCGGCCAAAAACGCCTGACTATACATAGTCGTTTTTTTCGGCTGAAAACGCCTTACTATACATGGTCGTTTTTTCGGCCCAAAACGCCTTACTATCCATGGTCGTTTTTTTCGTCCCAAAACATTTTACTATACATGGTCGTTTTTTTTCGGATAAAAACGCCTTACTATACAGGGTGGTTTTTTTCGGCCAAAAACACTTTACTATACATGGTGGTTTTTTCCGGCCAAAAACGCCTTAATATACATGGTCGTTTATTTCGGCCAAAAACCCTTACAATACATGGTCGTTTTTTTTCAGCCAAAAACGCCTAACTATAAATGGTAGTTTTTTGGGGGATAAAAATACCTTACTATACATGGTCGCTTTTTTCGGATAAAAACGCCTTACTACACATGGTCGTTTTTTGGGGGATAAAAATGCCTTATATATACATGACTATACATGGTCGTTTTTTTCGGCCAAAAACGCCTTACTATACATGGTCGTTTGTTTGGGGCTAAAAACGCCTTACTATACATGGTTGTTTTTTTGGGCCAAAAAACGCCTTACTATACATGGGCGTTTTTTGGGGGGGCTAAAAACACCTTACTATATACATGGTCGTTTTTTTCGGATAAAAACGCCTTACAATACATGGTCGTTTTTTTCGGCCAAAAACGCCTTACTATACATGGTCGTTTTTTTCGGATAAAAACGACTTGCAATACGTGGTCGTTTTTTTGGGCCAAACACGCCTTACTATACATGGTCGTTTTTTTCGGCCCAAAACGCCTTACTATACATACATGGTAGTTTTTTGGGGGATAAAAATGCCTTACTATACATGGTCGCTTTTTTCGGATAAAAACGCCTTCCTATACATGGTCGTTTTTTTCGGATAAAAACGTCTTACAATACATGGTCGTTTTTTTCAGCCAAAAACGCCTTACTATATACATGGTAGTTTTTTTCAGCCAAAAACGCCTTACTATATACATGGTCGTTTTTTTCGGCCCAAAACGCCTTACTATACATGGTAGTTTTTGGGGAGATAAAAATGCCTTACTATACATGCCTTACTCTATACATGGTCATTTTTGTTGTTGTTGTGAAAAATGCCTTCCGCAACCTAAAAAAAGACTTCACAAAAAAGCCGTACTAGCCATGCGCTCACATTTCTTATATAGGGACAATGTAGAATGTTCAGCCCCTCCCTGGTAGTCGAATGGTTAGTGCGTTGATATTGCACTGTAGAGGTTCAGGGTTCGAATCCAGCTCTGTCCTTCCTTTGTGTTCTCAAAAATGTGTGTGGCCATGCATTTTCTGATCCTCTTTTCCGCATAACTATTCGTGCTCACACTCACACCTTCTGACAACAAGTATTTGCTCATCACCTGACTGGTAGTCGAATGGTTAGTGTGTCGACTTTGCATTGTGGAGGTGCAGGTTTCGATTCCCTCTCCAGCCTTCAGGTGCGTTCTCAAAAACATGCATGGCTATCCATTTTATGCTGCTCTTCCCCGCGCAACTAACTCACATTCACACAGAGAAAATAGATGGAGCATTCATTCCCTGCCAGGTAGTCGAATGGTTAGTGCGTTGGGGTTGCGCTGTAGAGGGCCATGGTTCGAATGGTTGGCTATTCGGTGTGAGGGTGCATGTTACATCTGTACCTGTGCAGGTTTCCAAAAACATGTGTGGCCATCCATTTTCTTATCCTCTTCGCACGCACACTGACACTTTGGGACAATGTAGAACAGTGTTCCCACTCTTCCACTTGCTTGTTATTTATGTACCTTTTTAAGGACTTTTGAGGGCTACTTTAGCCATTTTTTTAAGGACTTTTTCTCCATTCAGCAGGAGATTCACGGTGGATTAAATGAACAGAAAGCCACATATCACTGAGCTGGTGTTCAAATCATTGCTGCCAAAGGAAGGGCACATCTTTATTTTTAGAGGCAATCAGCTAACCCTTTCTTTGACATACTGTAGGTCAAATTGGCCCCAAATGACCCGAATTGATGACGTGATCATCATCTGAACTGATCGGAGACGGCGGGATAAGCACAGCGGGAACCAGGAAGGCATGGAGCCTTGAGGGGAAGGGCACCAGCGCATTTTCTGACAAAGCTATTAATTGGAAGGGTGGGGAACATGACATACACAAATGAAATGAACACCACAGGTTAATATTTTTTTTATTGATTTTAGAAGCTTTCCCTGAAAATTAAGGACAATTAAGAACTTAATTTTACAACTTCTTTTTTTATGGATTTTAAGGACCTGTGGGAACCCTGTTTAACTTCCTGACATTAACCCTATTTTTTCCATGTAATTTAACTTTATTTTTTTTAAGTTCATGTCTTTAATTGGGCGTATTTATTGATGTATATATTCATTTATTTATTTATTTATTTTTGTCTGGCCTTTGACCAGGGGTGTGTCGACTTGTACGCTGTCGTTGCATTCTGACCTTCCGTAATCGGCCGCGAGCGGCGGAACTGTAGAGGGGCGATGAGAAATTGCGTCTGTCCCAATGGACTCCAGCGGTTGAGGACCCGGAGGGTCCAGACGCCAGGACGCAGCGGCGCAGCCAGCGGAGGGCGGTAGTGAGTGACGTCGGCTCCTGCATCCACGTGGATGTCGTAGGTGGCGGCGATCACGTTTGTGGGGTCGATCCACACCACTGTCGCCGTCAGGTTAGTCGCAGCGCGGTTCCATCGCTGCACTGCTGACACCTCGTCCTCGGGTCCCAGCGGGCTGCCGTACCGGCGGAACATTCGCTCCTTGGGGTCCCAATCCGCCCCCACCTGCACGTGCGCCCCACAAACACGTAAGAAGACGCCGACATTGTTTGCCGTTCAAATTGGTTTTTGGAGCATCTTTTTTGGCTTTCATTTTTTTTTCGAAAGTTATTCATTTATCAAGTCGTGTGTAATTGTGCGTGTGCAACCTGTATGTGCTGCAGCCTGTTGGCAGGATTGGGGGGTTCGGTCAGGCTGAAGTGGTCTGAGGGGTCACCCAGGTCTCCAGAGTCTCCATCCGTGAGGAGGCTCGGTTGAGCGCCGTGTGGCGCACCAGGTAGCCCTGGAACTGGTCCGACACGAAGTACATATGCACGGACGTAGGGTGCCCCGTCGCCTCATATCTGAAACACGCACGCGCACTGGTAGTGATGGGCAAATATGCAACCATTTTACAGCTAGCAAAACACGTCTTTAGTAGTTCAGCACGCACGCACTTGAGGTGATGGGAGTCATACATTTTTACAGTTATGAAAACAGACAAGTCTTTCTTCAACACACACACACACACACACACACACACACAGTCCCACCCAAACATTAACAAGGACTGCCTTGTCGCATATGAGGGCCCCCAACCCAAACTCACACACACCCACACAGAAACTGAAGGTCGATTGTGCGCCGATGTGAGCAAAAGTTAGCCAACGTAAGCTAACATTGGCATCAGCCAACAGACACTCAAATATCCCATGACATTGAACTCACTAGCGGAGGTTGGATACCGCTGGTGAGTTCACTGTCATGGGCCATTTGAGTGTCGAGTCCACTGATGCCAATGTAGCATTTTTTTTACTGCTACTTTTTAAACTGCACTGTTGGGAAAAAAAATATTTACAAATTAAGATACTATTGAAATGTGGCTTAAACGTTCAACCCAAAATAATTTTGTGTCACGCAGTCAAAAATCACAGATGGGAAAGTCACTTAACAACAGACATCCATGAAAAGGGCTGTCACCTGCAGCTGTCATTGGCGGCGCGTCCCTGCAGTGAGGCGACGGCTCGCTCTAGGCCCAAGCGGGCGAAGGCGTGGTAGTGGCTGAGCGCGGCGTCCGTCAGGCCGTCTGCGCTGTCCGTCTCCGCCTCGTAGATGTTCTCCCAGTATGCGCTCAGGCCCGGCAGGCCCGGCGCCGGTGACCCGAACAAGTGCGCGTCCAGCTGGTTGATGATTTCCTGGCTGATGCTAGCTTCGAACTTCCGGGCGAAGAAGGTGGGACGCGACGTTTGCTGCCCAGAACAACGACAACGAGAAGGAGGAACTTGTAAGTCAGCGTGAGTATTGATAAACCGGCCCTCGTTCATTATATCAACATCTTCTGCTGATACCAGCCACTGATACTTAAATAAAAACATCTGAAGTCCTCCTTGCCAGTAGTTGGCACTACACTGTGATAATTGCAGACATCTGTGAATCATCATGTGCTTCAGAAAGATAGATAGATCTTTGTTTACAATTATCTGTCTTTGTGTTCTCTTCAGGTGCTGAAGTCATATTTTAGTTAAGTTAGTTTAAAAAAAATTTTAAACTTTAATTGTATTATATTACTGTTTTTCCTTTTGAATACAGGTCTTTATTAAAAAAAAAAAAAAAAACACAATTTTTTCTACCCCCCGCCCCCTACTATTCAATCTATCTTCATTGCCCTTCATTGGCTAAAAGATAAGCTACGCTAAGATAAGGCAATAAAATTAAGTGAATTCTCCAACTCTTAATTTTTGTTAAAAGACAGTGTACAGGTATATTAATTTTCAGGTTTTCATCAGCGGGAGTTAAGTATCCCAGTGGCGCCCCCAATGGCAGGGAGTGGCGGCACGGGCCGTGACTGCAGCGCTAATGACGGGTTGGAAGTCCGGAGGGGTCTAAAAATACAGCAGCTGCTTCCTGGATCAGCTGCCAGCACGCAGAGGCCTATAGCTTCAAGACGCACCGCTAATTTGTCAAAGCTATTCCCGGCGCGGCTGGAAAAGTGGACGGCACAACACACGCGGTCTTCGCTAGCCGCTTTTTTTTTTTTTTACAGGCCCAGAAATATCTGAAGATGACCATCACTTGCAATTGGCATTCATCTGGCGCTCGATAATCATTACCTTCTCAGAACAACATTATGCCGTCTGAAGATAATCATTCAAATGGCCACTTCAAAGCAAAATGGCAGGCTTCCTGTATCTTGTATCTTTAATTGCCCCTAAAAACGACGAAAGTAAAACAACTGACTTCCTGTTTCTTTTCAAGTATTTTACCGTAACAAATGCAAAAATGTCACCAGGACGAACACATCTGCCAAATCTGACAACTTTTGAAGTCCATCACGATTTACCCCTGTAAATATAAGACGCGTTTGTGTGTGCATGTACGCGAGAGTTACCAGGAAGCGCGGCATGTCGGCGGGCTGGAAGTCGTTGGGCGAGCAGCCGCACCAATCCACGATGTGCTTGTACTGACATTTGCAGCCCAGCTTGCGGTTCCAGTTGGTCAGCCGCAGGTTGTTGTCCACCATGCTGCCACAGAGGGCGCTGTTCTCCAGCACCGTGTGGAAGAACGACTGCAGGGGGCGGCAGAGAGCGCGTGAGGCGGTCGTGTGAAGCTTAGACCGCAAACGGATCGGTCGCTGCATTCAAGCGCTTAGCATGTTGCTGGGATATGTCACTGCGTCTGCTATTTCGGACGTGGCAAATTTGCCCGTTAACTAACGCAAGCCAGTGGACTGGATTTCACAAAGCGACAACCGATAAAGTGTACAAAGTTGAATAGTTTTGGCGAAGTGAAAAACAACAATCAGACGATTAGAAATGTTGAAGGTTTACTGTCGGGAATCAGGCTACTCCCCGGCAATACCTCGGCAGGAAGCAGCGTGAAGGTGTAGAATCGCTTCAAGCCGGAGACCAGCTCATCAGTGGATCGCACCACGTAGTCGACGAAGGCTCGATTGAGCAAGAACCAGTCGGAGCCGCCGTCCACCGCGACGCCTTCCGGGATTTTGCGGTCCCCAAGCCGCCACATGTGCGTGTCGCACTCCAGGAAGAGGCGGTCCAGGCCCTGCTTGCGAATGAAACTGACAGCACAGCTAATAAGACGACGGCCACCTGAAGCTGTGGGGGCGGGGTTTCATGGGAGTGACTCACCGGGCATTGTCGCGGCCGTGAGATTTGATGAAGTTGAGGTGACGATGTTTGGACAAGAAGGCTACCAGCTGATCGTTGGTCCTGAAGGACAAGGCGGATGTGAGGCGACAGCTAATCGCAACGCACGACACACAAGGACGGACGGGCCAATATTGCCTTTCACACCAAAATACAATTTGGGAATGGTGTAACAATGAATAAATTGAAAACCAATCGATTAGCGAATCAATAGATGAGAACCACATCAGGAACTCAAATGTAATCAATTTGGCTGCACTGCACTTTGCTTTTAGGAAAAAAAAAAATGCTGTTCATGTTAGCAGCGCTCAAAAAACAAAAATCTATTTGAAAAAATGGTCATGACCAAATGACTCTAATAAATCACTAAAATTGATTAGGAGGCCGGCTCTACAATGTGTGTGTGTGTGTGTCTTGTTTTTTTTTTTTTTGGCATGTTGATGGCAGCAAATATCAGTTTGGTTGAGATGTTTTCAATGGTTTGTAGCATGGTGCAGTGGTTGGCTGGAGACAAGTCTGCACTTGGTCCTGCCCTGTGCCGCTTTTGGTGTCGATCGACATGCGAATGACGTGACCAATTCGATGACCTGTTTTTTTTGCTGCCATAACTGCTACCAGCGAGTGACCAGTCAATATGAGTGCTGTGAATTTGTCCTCTCTACGCGTGGGAGTGTACGCCTCATTTTGATCAAGTACGGACACGCAATTTCCTCTGAAATTTGACCGGTGTGAATATTTGAATTGGTGTCATTCAAAAGGTCAAAACTGTTTCCCACTATTATATTCAAATCGAAGAAGAAAAAAACAAAAAAACAATTGATGTGCCAAACGTGCGTTTGCAAATTCCTGACATTGTCAAAGTACCCTGAACGCACCAAGTGTGTGCGCGTGACACACGTGTGCCTGCCCTCCCTGAGTGTGCTTCGAGCTGTTTCATGTCACCCCAGTTGGAGTCGGCTGTCAAACTCAACACACACACAAAAAAAAAAAATAAATGATGCACATTGCATCGATATATAAATACAGGCCAGGCGTCATTTTAAAAACATCGCCAGCGCTAATGCTAACGTTGTGGCAAAGTCCCAAATAAAATAACATTTCCTATCACCGCCCAGCCTGACTTCATGATGTTGTTGCAATACACCAGAGGGATCTGTGAGCTGACATTTACATTCTTCTGCGAAAGAAGTGCGATTGTCTCGCGATCGTCTCGCGATCGTCTTCATGTTACAGCCTGAAATTTGAAATCATAAATAACCTTCGGAAAATAAGGTCTCAAACACGGCATGGGGGATATTAACGCACAGAAAACCGGGGCGGAATTTAAAAATTTGCTTGATTGGAAAACACAACCCCCCACAATCTCCCCCTTCAGCGTTAGCAATGGGAATGTATGAAAAGGAACCACAGAGATCACATGACATGTAGGAAGCTGGTAGCGACCCGCCCGGCTCACCTGACAGGGTAATCGGCGGCGCTCAGGTTGACGAAGAAATCCCAGGACCAGTCGCGCATGTCCAGGAGGTCCTCCATGGCGCGCAGGTACATGCTGAGCAGGCTGGCCCCGCCCCAGATGGTGGCCATCCTCCACGGCGTCACGCGTACGTTGGCGTACTGGCCGGCGAGCAGCGTCACCTCGCGGTGCAGGTAGTCCGACCTCTGAGGGGGGGGGGGGAAACATGCCCGTCAGCTCATCATGTGTGTGGTGCGTGGGTGCGTGCGTACGTGCGCCACCTGGTCCACGTGGATGTAGTAGAAGTGCGCCGTGTGGTATATGGCCTTGAAGAGGCGGCGGAACTGTCGCGAGGCGCGCCCGTGCACCACCAGCACGAAGGCCAGACGCACAGGAGGCCCCGGCGCCCGGTCGGATGCCTCCTCCTCATCCCATTGGACGTTCACACTCACTTTACCTGTCAGGGGGAGGAGTCAGTCGGTCATCGCTGATTTGCCAGCTTTTCCAAAAAGCTTCCTGCATTAATGTCTCTCAAACATTCTAAGAGTCAAACATTTTTTTTTGATGAATTCGGTTCATTCAAATGTATTTGAATTTATTTTGATTCATCTTACTGATTAAATCTCTGAGATATTTACTTCTATCCATTAAGAAAATAAATAGTAGAGAGCCAAAGTGGATTCACTTTGGCTGTGGCTCGAATTAAGCATGAAAATTACTCATTTACTGCAGTTTAAAAATTCATGAAATCATTAGATTTTTAAGAATTCAGATGCATTATTTAAAAATATTTCATTCAATGAATGGTACCCCCCCCCCCCCCCCCACCCCTCATTGGCTCCAATGTTTGTTCATCAGTGTCGTTCGCATCACGTGACTGCAGTGGGCTTTCCAGGGCGTGCACGGAGTTTGAGGTATCGTCACCACTAACTACAGGTTGGACCACTATGGGGAAGGTCCCCCGCCGCTCCCCGCTGCACCCCCCCAGGGCGGGCAGCCAACTCAACCTCCCCACCTCCACCCAGCCACCACCGCCACCTCTGCCGCCTGTCCATCAAAGTCATGTCAAATCCGAGGCTCCCACCCTACCGGCTGCCTAAGAGTGGGATTGTTGGGGAGTGGGGGTGGGTATTCTGGTTTTGGCTTTGGGTGGGGCCTGCGATTAAAAAAAAGAAGAAAAAAAAACGCTGGGTTTACATGGAAGTCATTAGTCAGCACATCCCAGAATAAGCGTGTGCGTGATGAGGGTGTAATTATGCCGGAGGAGCTCACATGCGCTCGTTCGGCTTTTCCGTTCGGACAAAGGACAAGGCCGCACGGGGTGGGGGTGGGAGTGGGGTGGGGGCATGCCCTCAATACAAAACGTCGGCCTGACAGAGACATGCTGCCGTTGAGTTATTTGTTGAGCTCCTCATCTGCCGACAGACAGCCTTGTGCGAGGCTCACTAAGGACTGGTCGCCAGTCAATGTCAGGGAACACAGGGATGGGCGTGTTTAATTTCCCCCCTCCCACTCCCAAAATTTCCATCCATCCATCTATCAATCCATTTTCGGATCCGCTTATCCTCAGGAGGATTGCGGGGTGTGCTGGAGCCTATCCCAGCATTGTTCAGGCAGTTCACCCTGAATTGGGTGCCAGCCAATCGCAGGGCAGACACAGACGAACAACCATCCGCGCTCACACTTGGGGACAATTTGGAGTGTTCAATCAGCCTGCCATGGATGTTTTTGGAATGTGGCAGGAAAGCGGAGCACCCGGAGAAATCCCACGCAGGCACGTAGAGAGCATGCAAACTCTACACAAGAAAGCCGGAGCTGGAATCAAACCCTGCACCTCTGCAATTTGAGGCCGACATGCTAACCAGTCGACCATGGGGCTGCCCCCAAATTTTGTTAGATTTTGGGGGGGGGCAGCGAAGCGAAATTCTAAAAAAAAAAATTCTTAGTTTTGTTTTTGTTGGGGAGCAAACTCCTGTTTTTGGTAGAATATGTCATGAGGAGGTTTATCGCCGTTTTTTTATATTTTACCAAAAATATACACGACAGAATATCTTTTTTCGTTTCCCAAGTCATTGAGTGTCAATTATAGCCGTATTTTTTGCTATTCACGGGCCAGCCCGCTTCCTGTCCCCCGCAAATGGCGGGATCCCACAGAGTTGTTTTCAGTTGTAATATCGTCATTCACATCTAGATGGCGGACATGGCTTGCAGCGGGTGCATTTGGCTCGCAGTTAGCGGTAGAATCGATTTTCCAAATCTGTTCCTGGTCTATACAGTCAAACCTCGGTTTTCAAACGTCTCAGTTCTCGTCCAATTCGGTTTTCGACCAAAAATTTCAAGTTTTTTATGCCTCGGATGACGAACAAATTTCAGTTCTCGAACAAACTGAGCGCACATGAATGCACCATTTGACTCCTCTCGCCTTCCTTACACGAGGAAGTGATGCTTCCTCGTGTTGCTTTCCATTGTGAGCAGACGTGTTCAGTAAACATTTTTATTTTAAAAAAGCGTGGTTTCGGTTTTCGAACAAATCGGTTTTTCGATCAGCCTTCTGGAACGGATTATGGACGAAAACCGAGGTTTGACTGTAAATCACGGAATTGTGAGAGGCCTGAACACCTTCAATTAATGCTTGGCAGATTCAGATAAATTATTGGATCACAGAGGTCAAAACCACCACGGTGGCGCAGCATTTAGTTGTTATGCTGCACCCAAGCTCCCAACACAGGTGACATCAGCCATGAATACTTTTAAACTTTGCTATTTTTTCCCATTGCTTTGATGAATGTCTTTGAAGTACAGTCAAACCTCGGTTTTCGAACGTCTCGGTTCTCGTCCAATTCGGTTTTCGACAAAAATTTCGAGTTTTTTATGCCTCGGATGACGAACAAATTTCGGTTCTCAAACTAACTGAGCGCACTTGAATGCGTCGCTTCACTCCTCTTGGCGCCGCTTCCTCGTAGCGTCCATTGTGAGCAGACGTTTTTGTATTATAATAATATTAATACATTTTATTTATAAGCGCCTTTCAAAACACCCAAGGACACTTTACAATCAGGAACAAGAACAATAAAACACAATGCGGCTGAGCAGTGGCAGGCAAACGTGCCAGCGTTCACTCAACCCGGAAGTCAGAAAGAAACCACAAGGGAAGGGAGAGGGGGAGAAAATTGTTCAATCAAGATTTTGAAAAAAAGCAGATGTGTTTGGTGAAACTTTTCTGCTTGGGGGAGTGAAACCCACCTCTTTTCAGAATGGTTTCAGTATTGATTTTTATGTTACTATGTTAATGTTAAAATTGGTGAAAATAAAACATATTACAGTTTGTTTGTACAGTATTTTACATATTACCTGCTCTCTTATTACATGTGTACAGTTTATGGTGTGAAATTATTAAAAAAAGTTGTTTAAAAATTTGTTTTCTTGACTTGGAACAGATTAAATTTTTTTACATTGATTCCAATGGGAAACATGGTTGCGGTTTTCGAACAATTCGGTTTTCGAACAGTCTTCTGGAACGGATTAAGTACGAAAACCGAGGTTTGACTGTATTGAAATCAATTTCCCAGTCAGTAATTTGAAAGCTACTTTGTGTGTGTGCTGTTCTCACCCTGCAGGGGGCAGTACGTTGGCAATTTAGCGGGCATGAGAAGGTTGTCCTTGTGGCGGCAGTACACATCGGCAATCCGCTGACGACACTCGCGACTTTTGGCCCGCGACAGCGCCGAGATGACTTCCTTGCTTCCCATCTCGCAATCTGACGCCGGCGACGGGGCGGCAGATGTCGTCTGCGCGTCCGCGGTCGGCCGCCCACTCCCACCCGAGGGAGCGCGACCGCACGCTGCGCTGCTTTTGCCGGCACGTTTTGCGCTTTGGTGTCGGCGCGCCGGCGCTGCGAGCGCTCTGCGGGGTGCCCGCCGTCCACGTGCTCCAAGTCTTTGGGGACCGAGTTCTCGTTGTTGTTGCTGTCGGGGGACGGATGTTGCTTCTCTTTGGGCCGGTGCGAGCGGTAAGCGTCCTGCAGGGGGACACAGAACTTGTCCATTTGTTTCATTTCTGAATCCACTTGAAGGAAAGCAGGTTATGTTGATTTGGGAGGTCAAACATTTTCATGGGCCAATGTGACCTAAGCATTTAAAAAAACAAAAAACAAACTCAGATTAATTTTTTTTTAATTATGTGGTTTCTTTGGCTACTTGAAAATCCCAGAAATACGCTAAATAATATTTTGAACAAACTGGATCTACAAAACTCAGATATCTTCAATACCTTCCTGCACAACAATAATAGACGACCTTTGACCCCAGTTTTGCAGGTGTCACGGAGGTGCACTCAACAATGACCAAGTTTCGCCACATGTGCGTGCGCGCTAAACCACGTGACTTTGGGGTCTATTTTCATCCCCCACATGGTGCCGATATCTGTGTTGAGTGTCGGTCGGCGTGTTCAGGACAACATGCGTGACACACGCACCCACACGCATGGGGGCGTGTCCCCCACGGGCCACGACACCTGCGCCGCACACGAGTATTCATTCAGTCAAGTGCAACCTCAACTCGGAGGAAAAGCGGGTAGGGCAGAGAAAAGAACAGGGAGAAGGTCTGCCTCACAGTCCAGAGGTTCTGGGTTCGAATCTGCCATCTGGTTTACATCTATGAGGCTCGCAGGTTTTTCATTCCACATTACAAAACCATGTTGGCTAATATATTTTCAAGCTGGGGTCAGGTCAATGTACTCAGTTTGCAAGATGGCGCCGCTTCGTCATACGCTGCCCCCGCTGGTCGGAGGCCAACACTAACACACACACACACACACAAAGCGCCTTAAGTGAGAACAGTCGGGACATTGACGTCGGTTGAGATTTTTGGCTCAAAAACGTTTCAGCCACAGCGGCCTCGGCGCCGGGTTTGCACGACTGCAACCAGCATCTCACACGGACGCACACCATCGCACGCAAAATAGAGCAGGCGAGGAGAAAGATTTGTGCTTATGTACTGCAATTAATTTTTTTGTATCACAGACAGATGAGACGGCATCCGATAAAATGCTTTACTCTAATCTGATTGCCATGGATCAATCATTGCACGTTTTTTTTTCTCTTCCCACCTCCACAAATCAATGAGACGGAAAATTCTGAATTTTAGCGTATTGCTCTGTACCAAAATTTTTTCCTGGTTAAGTGACGTGAGCGTCGGCTAAACTCGACACGCCGACATGATAAAACACAAAGCGGCATTATGAAAAATTGTTGTGTGGAGAATAGATAATAATCCCGCCGTAATCCCGGCTCATCCGGCTGGTGGGAAAGCATCTTCTTCTTCTTCATCCTCGTTTTAGACGTCCATTTAGCTTTCGGATCACTTTGCGGCCATCTGGACGGCTTTTACCATCCAAACCAGGACTGGCATAACTTGCAGATATTGATTTTATTTATGTATTTATTTACTTAACCCGACAGACAGATCAGCTCATGATACGTAAAACAAAAAAAATATATAAATTATATACGCCAATAGTATCAATTTCAATGCGTCATATTTCATTATTACAGTTAATAAACAAACCAGTTATTTGCACCTCTGAACTTGATTGAACTTTAACCGCAGCTGTAACAAAAAAACTTGGACTATTAACTCATTCAGTACCAGCCAATTCTGGACCAAGTCTGAAAAGACGTTTAAAAACGTCTTTAGGAGTGAATGAGTTAACAATGGTCTCACACACACAACGTGCCCGGAGTGAACGAGATTGTGTTATTTTTGCAGATCCCATCAATGACGCCACTGATCGATCGGCAAATTATGACGCTACAATTTATCGGGCGTAAAATGCTAAATATCTGCCGATGTGATCCAGCTGATGAGATCCGAGACACGGCAGTCAAAGATGTTCTGATTGGTCAACGGGGACGAGCATCATGCACATTTTATTTTTAGTTTTGTTGTTGCTGTGATGACAACAACAGGACTCGCTTTTGAAATTGGGGCGAGGGTCGTTTTATGCGTCATAAACAACTTTGGTCAATATCAGGGGATTGATGGACAAACAATGGAATGGTCGCATATCAATGTCAAGACCCACGTGCGAACAAAAATTAGTTGACGATGTGAGAAGATCACTGAAAAGGTCTTTAGTCATCCACATGTTGTGGCAACTAGTCCCTGCAGGGTCAAGTGTGGCGTCCGGTCTACTGTTGCCGTGATGACGCAATCCTTAAATGTGCCTGGTGATAGGTCGGCGAGCGGGGGGTGGGCGGTGGGTGGGGGGGAAGATCCTGAGAGCGCAAAACAAAAGCCAGAGAAGAATGATCGGTCCACGGGGTAGGTAAGTGCCATGCTTGGCCGGGGGCGCTGTCACCGAGACGACCGAGAAATAGCTTCCAGTGACCTTTCATGACGTCACTCGTCACGCCGATTGTGGTCTTTGCCTTGGAATCATGACTCTGACCTTATGGGGCCACTTTCAATTAACTATAGGCCAGTTTCAAATTTCCCGTTTATTGCGAAAGTTTTTGAAAAAGTTGTAGCGCAACCGCTTCATGACTACATGGCCGCTAACAACCGATGTGAACCGTTGCAGTCAGGGTTTTAACTGAAACGGCCCTTGCTAAAGCGACCAATCATCTTCTCCTAGCTATGGACTCCGACACTCGAGAACCCACCGTGTAATTTATGGTAATAAAATTTCTTGAGTTTTGTAATGTTATATGTGGAGTTCTACAGGGATCGGTACTTGGCCCTCTCTTGCTCAGCATTTACATGCTTCCGCTCGGTGACATAATATATAAAAAATAACATTAGTTTTCACTATTATGTTGACGATACCCATCTGTATATGCCGTAAGAGGAATACTAACCGGCGCAGTTGCTGTAATCTCTGCTGTAAAACTGAGATGATGATGATTGGCCCTGCTCGGCACCTATTCTAAGGACACGAGTCTCAGCCTCGATAAATGTGCTATTACGCAAAGTGATTCAGCCAAAATTCTCGGTGTGCTCTATTTGAGTCAACTCATCAAAACCAAGTAACTTTTGATTTAACGCAATGACAAAAAATTGTGAACAAAGACGTTTCTTCCACTCTGATTCAGAGGATGATTTGCCAGTGTGTCAAACAGCCACAGTATAGTGCCAAATACTCCATAGAAGGGTTTACTCAAAATCCCATTTTTCTTGCCTCAAGTATCGGTGGCTGGCATCAGCGGCCTCAATGAACACCCGATACCTCCAAATCAGGCAGCTATCGGCCCAAACCCCGATACCCGATATCATTACTCACCCATTCCTACAATAGACAAACAACAGCCTGATCATCAGTCAGGGTACAAAATGACAAACAAGAGAGTAGTCGCCAGACTCGCAACACAATGTCAGGGCACACATAGAAAAAACAGTGGACTGGTCACCACGTCAAATCAGACCCAGGGCATAAAAAGAAACAATGGACTGGTCGCCAGTCAATGTCAACACAAGTCAAGAAACAGCAGACTGGTCGCCAGTCAATTCTAGTCCACGGAGTGACTAGCAATTACTGGTCGCCAGACACTCAAATGGCACATGGAGACAAAGAACGTCTCGGGGTAACAGCACTGAATGAATCTTACATGTCAACACCAGGTTAAAAAAAAAAAAAAGCACCTGAGGCCAGAACCACTCACCTGCGAGGCACTAGTGCGACGTGCCGCCCAAATCAACCACATGATACAAATTGTATGTTTCAAAGGCCTCCAGGAAATCCCAACCGCACCTGACATTTACGGCCCTTCGACGACAAATGGGCGTCATGTTCATCTCTTGGCTGAGCGGCTCACAAAGCATCATGGGAAATTGGCCATTCTTTTAAGGACCACGTGTGCACCGTTTTGTTTAATTCACCGGTAGAGCCGACGTGCTTTTCACCCCCTCACCTCAAACTTCAGACGGCCGCCGGTGTCTCGCCTGCCACGCTTTTACAAGTCACATCAGTCTCACGCACACACACACACACACACACACACACACACACACACACACACAAAGGGAAGATGAGAGGGAACGGGCTGAAGCGTAATGACAGGATGTCAAAAGAGATGGCAGCCCCGCCCTCGCCTTCTTCACCAAAACCAAACAAGAAGCAACGACGCAAAACCGCAAGACTTCACTCTTCACCTGGGAGGGACTCGCGGGCGCGCTGGGAAATCCTCCAGTTTGACTTCAACCCGCCAGCTAAATGCTAACGCACAATGTGAAACACCACTGACGAGCTAACTAATGTTAGCATCTCCATAATATTCGTTAGAAAGACAATAATGATATCACAAAATCAAATTCAAAATAAATAAATCAGCTTTTTTTTTCTTGTTACCAAAACTTGTCTATTAATAACAATGTAAGAGCCGAGTAACTTTCCGAACACCGAACATCAACTTTCCAAGAATGCTTCACCATTTTGCTTGATAAATATTATATTTATTTTTTATTAATGTTACAATGGATTGTCACTATCAAATATGTTTAGGCTCTATTGTTCTATTGATTCTTCAATCGATTAATCTGATAACATTTTAGTTTGCATTGATGCAGGGGTGTCCAAATACGGCCCTCAAGGGCTGCTTTCCTCCATTTTTTAGATTAGTGGTGCCCAAGTTCGGTCCCCCGAGACCCCTTATCAAGCCTGTTTTAGACGTTTCCTTCCTCCAAAGCACCTCACTCAAATGATCAAGATCGTATCAGGCTCCTTGCTTGGTAATCAGCTGATCATTTGAATCAGATGTGTTGGCCAGGGGGGAGACATCTAAAACAAAACTCGCTTGACAAACTTGATGACTGTAGTTTTTTTTCACTCAATTTTACGATGCATTCCAAGAACGAAAACATTTCCAGAAAAAAAATGCTGACTTATGCCAATCGGCTATCATTTGAATGTCTTAAATCGCCAATTGCGCCTGTCATGGTGCGTTAATGAACCATTTTCCAACCGACGAATGGGCTCTCCTTCAAGCTGATGCCACGTTAAATTGCTTCTTATCTGACTGGACTTCAGCTCGCTAGTTGCAGATGCCAAAGCACACATGTAGCTGACACGCGTCCGAACACACACACGCACGCACACACACACGTTCATCCATCCATCCAGCCACATGGACAAAGAGCGGACTTACGACTCGGAGCTTGTCCCTCCCGGCGGCCTTTGACAATTCACTTCTCCGATGCAGTCCGCTCCTATGCAGCTGCCCGTCGGCTTTTTCGGGGATGACGGCTCGCTTCTCGCGGCCGCTTCGCTCCCCCCCGGACGAGCCGTCCAGGTTGCTGAAGTTCCACACCAGCAGAGTCTGGATGAGCAGCACGGCCAGCGCGGCGGCCGCCACCGCCGACCGGGAGCGGAGGCGGAGGTTGAGGGCCAGCCTGCGCGGACACGCGTGAGCCTTCATGGCCGCCTGGACGCCGCTTCAAGAGCGGCTGCTGCCGGCTGGGACGACTGGGGGACGACCGGGGAGGAGGGGAGGGATTTTGGCACAGGGGGGGGAAGAGGAGAGCGCGTCAGGCGAATGCCCTCGCGTGGCCGCCAGAGTCAAGTGCTCTCGAACGGTTCCAGTAACTCGCACCACTTATCGCATGCATGCATGTTCACGTCAGCTGCGGTGCATTCACACAGTTTGTTCTTCCTTTGGCCGCGCTGACAAATGAGGCAGGTCGTGTGTAAATTTCTTCAGGCACAAGCCCCAATAAGACAGTCTAAAACCCTAACCAGTGCTTTGAGTGAGCACTTCTCAATTTTAGCTTCATGCCCACATAGTACCCTCTCTTGTTTTATTTTCTCTTGTACTTTGCCATACGACTCCTCTAGTAATTCGGATACCTCAATTTAGACAAAAAATATATCAGAGGATTTGTTTTCTGCATGCGCTAAATTTATTTGGCGCCGACATGGACGCAGCAAACATGCTTGGAACGTAACACGCTAACTTCAAAATAAAAACACACCAAATAATACACTGTCGACAATAGCCTTACTGCGCTTTTATTTTGAAGTTGGCTTGCGTGCTCGTGTGACGGCTAGCCTGACTTATCTTCTCGACATTTTGGTTACCTTATCACAGCTGTGCAGTGACAGAGTTGCCTGCTCATCATCAGTACAGCGGCATAACGAAATATTATTCAATTGCTGATTTAGGACGCTAAGAAACCGCAAGTTAATTGTACGGCGCCATTCTATGATACGAAACTGTCAGCGCTAATGAGAGTGGAAACATTGAAATCTCGGCGCTGAGAACACTTGAGGTGCATTCAAACGCAGTCGGAGATGTCCAAATCGGACAGATCAAATGCAGTTATTTATTTATAAATTCTATACTTATTTTCTCATTTCTATCCATCCATTATAGAACCGTTTTATCCTCACGAGGGTCGCGGACGTGCTGGAGCTTATCTCAGCTGAGTTTACCTGGCAACAGTCAAATAAGGAGCGGACCTTTAATCAATTTTTTTCCCCCACTGAGAGCACTGACCCTAATAAGCTAAAAGAAGCTTTGTGTCAGAAAACACAATCGTCAGTCACCACCAAGATGGATGGCGACATCTCGATTTACCTTGTTATTTAAATGTCATCTTTACATTTAAAAAATGAAAACATTAATTTTGCTCAATAAAACAACTGCATATTTAATGTTTTACTTTGACTTCACGGTGACTGTGGCGGCCGGTCAGAGATTGTGAGTGGGTCGGATGTGGCCCATGGGCCATACTTTGCCCACGCCTAGTCTATAGGTAGGTGTTGGCCGTACACACCGGCATGGTGGCCCCAGGCCAGTGATAATGTTGAGTACCGATCTAGTTAGGATGCCTACTGGACACCTCCCTGGTGAGACGTTCTGGGCACATCCCACCTGGAGGAGGCCCCGGGGATGACCCAGGACATGCTGAACAGAACACCTGAGGATCCTCCCGGATGAGCTGGACGAATTGGCTCGGGAGAGGCAAGTCCAGGCTTCCTTGGTTAGGTCCTTGTCCCTCCCACCTGACCCCGGAAGAAAATGGGATGTTCGATGTGGGCTCCAAGAAGGATTGGTGGTGACTGTTGTGTCTCTTGTTCAGCCTAAAAAAAGACCCAGCTTCTGGCCTTAAAAAATTGCTCGTCAAAGCTCAAAAGACAGATTCAGGTAACAATGTTAGCAAAAATGTACTTTGTTTTTGTTTATGGAATTGAATTGCACCTACTTTTCCTCATGTTTTTTTTTTAAACATGGATATCAGTCCTACTTTTACTTAAGTACTAATGGCGGCCACCTTTAAGCGTAGATGTGCGGTGTGGGCACGATGGTGTCGAGGATGGCGATCCGCCGAGGGTCCCACACGCAATCTTCCTCTAGTCCGCTGGGCACCATCCCGCACTGGGGAGGCCCCCAGGCGTTGTCGAAGATGGGGCCGTAGCGCGCGTCGTGCCACGTCTTGTGCCGCGGGTGGCCCTGGTAGTTGATGGCGATCACACGACCCACGTGCACCGCCACCTTCAGCACCACCTTCAAACCATTCGTCATGCACACAAGAACAAACACAAAGTGCCTCACAGAACAGGGGAGAAAAAAAAAAAAACTTTTGAAAAATGATGTGACACCAGGGTTCCCACGGGTCCTTAAAGTTCATAAAAATCCATAAAAAAAGAAGTTGTAAAATGATGTTCTTAATTGTCCTTAATTTTCAGGGAAAGCTTCTAAAATCAATAAAAATCCGTAAAAATATTTTTATTTGAAAATAAATTGAAGTTTTATATTTTATGAATTAAAATTTGTCTTAGTGTACTTATTCTGAGAATGAATTCACATTTTTTTTTTCATTTTCCTACCTGTAGGAAAATGAACTTTTGACATACAGTATGTCAAATAAAGGCATTGCCCCTAAAAATAAAGATGTGCCCTTCCTTTGGCAGCAATGATTTAAGCAGTGATATGTGGCTTTCTGCTCAGCCCGCATATTACTGAGCGGGCATTAAATCCACCATGAATCTCCCGCTGAATGGAGAAAAAATCCTTAAAAATGGCTAAATTAGCCCTCAAAAGTCCTTAAACGGTCCATAAATAAAAAGCAAGTGGAAGAGTGGGAACCTTGGACACCAATACATTTCTGTGTAAAATGAACAATATGAAATTTGATATGTGTGATTTCCAAATCTACGATAGCCGCAAAAAATGAACATTATGGTGCAGACGAATATATTAAAATGTGTCTTTCAAGGACTGTAAGAGTGTTCGAATATGTTTAAATCCATTCAGAACATGTAAGGAAAGGTACAAGGGGTTTGTGATTTCAAAAGCAAACTTGCCAGAACCTTCTCGGCATCAGGATGGTGGAGCGGGTACCGCCTGGCCTTCTGCAGGTCACGGCTGAGGTAGACGCCGCGGCCCAGCATGCCGTCGGGCGACTGGCGGACCCCGACAACACGATGAGGTCGGCGCTCTGCCGGGTGGTGCCCTGGTACATGACGTACCGCCGACCGTCCTCAGGCACCGCCCCTCCTAGGGGGTCCACGCCCTGCGGAAGCTCAAAGTCGTCTTCGGCCCAATCATATTGCATCCTTCTCCTCTTCCTCGATTGACTGCCGCATCACTGCGGGAAACATAAAACTACAATTATCACATCATGTCACCTTTCTATGGCCTAAGCGAGCATAAAAAGCCCAACATGCTAATATGCTACTGTTGACCTATTACAGCGGTGACTCCTAATGACTCAATATGTCATGAGAAATGATCCAATTTCACTTAATTGGTCCAAAAATTTCATCCTCCAAATCCTGTGTCCAGAGTAGTGCTGCCAGAAATACATTCTATTTTTATTTTGGGGAGTTGTGGCACCCCATATTGTATCGGCACCATGCGATGATAATAATTAGTGCAGGACTAAAGTTAACAGAATCTATTCCATTCGAATCTATATGTAATGTCAAATTGGGAGGGGCTTTTCGATGCATCTCTGAATTTATCTACTTGAGTCTCCATGAGCAGTTGAGCACATACTGTATACACAAAGCTGAAATGACAAAAATAAATACATCTGAGAAAATTACCATAGTAAGCAGCTGTTGAACAACGCAGATGTTTGTGTGTTTATTTATTTATTTTTATTGCTATATTTGCTTCTTACGTGATTGTTTTCTACGCTCTTTACGCACGGCCACGTGCTCGTCGTCGTGTGCTTACGTGCGCGTACGTGTGCTTACAAACGCGAGGGGCGGGGTGGGTAAGCCGCCCCCGCGGGTTTTTTTTACACACGGTGAGAAACCTCCAGGAATTAGTCTGGACCATAACGGAGTTTCGGTTAAATACACTCGTTTTGTGTGATGTAGAGTCGCCAAACTTAAAATTAACACATTTTCGCAGATGTAATCAGACGACTTCAATTTTCAAAGAAAAAAAAAATCAACCCTAATTAGACCGGTCTGGTGGTTTACACGAGTGGCACAACCGACTACCCAAACTTTAATTCGTACCAACCAACTACTCACGAAGCTTTAGCAGAACATTTTTGGTAGTACTGTATAGGCTACACTAAAATTCCAATAACAAGCAACTACGATAAACAAAGACATGACATATAAGTACATAAGATACTAGTGTAACCTATACTACCGGAGACAAAATCCTAGTGTGTAAAGTCCAATAATGAGGATTCTGATTTTAAAATTAAATAAAAACACATTAAGAAATACTTTCAGCTGCATGTAGGTAGTCATTATTTTAAGCACGACACATCGTTTAATTTTATCAGTAGTTTATTCTGCCAAATATCGGCATCAGCCTAAAAAAAAAATCCAGATGGGTGGGGCCCCCAAAAATGTGGAAACGCAGGAGAACGCCGTGGCTGGCGTCACCGTTGGTCCCCGTGGCACTTCATGTGCAGTCTGAGGTTGGCCTTGCGGAAAAAGGCCTTCCCGCACACCTGGCAATGGTGCGCCTTCTGGCCCGTGTGTATGTCCATGTGCTTGCTCAGAGACGAGCGGTCGCCGAAGCACCGTCCGCACACGCCGCACGCGTACGGCTTCTCGCCCGTGTGCGTGCGCATGTGCCGCGTCATGTTGTGCTGACAGTTGAAGGCCTTCCCGCACTCGCTACATTGGAAAGGCTTCTCGCCCGTGTGCACCCGCATGTGCGTGTCCAGATCCCGGCGGCCATCGAAGCACTTGCCGCACACCTCGCACACTTTGCCGTTTCTGTGCGTGGCCAGGTGGGCCTTCATCTGGTTGCCGGCGTCGGCGTGAGCGCCGCACACGGCGCAGTCCGTCTGGTGGTTGTCCGAATGGTTGACGAGCGAGACGAGCGAGTGGAACATGCGGCCGCACACCACGCAGATGACGGGGCTTCTCTTCGGCGGGCGGCGACCCTCCGACTTCTCCTTCTTCTGGTGCGTGAGCAGGTGGCGCACCCTGGCCGAGTGGTCGTTGAAGAGCTTGCCGCACTGCTCGCAGGCGTAGGGCCGCTCACCCGTGTGCGTGCGCATGTGGCGCCGCATGTTGTGCTGGCAGTTGAAGGCTTTGCCGCACTCGCTGCACACAAAGGGCTTCTCGCCCGTGTGCACCCGCATGTGCGTGTCCAGGTCGCGGGCGCCGTCGAAGCGCTTGCCGCACACGTGGCACGCTTTGCCGCTGTCGTGCGTCCGCAGGTGCGCCGCCAGGTCATCCGCGCGGGCGCCGCACACGCCGCAGTCGGTGTGGTGCTCGTGGGCATGGTTGACCAGTGAAATGACGGCGTGGAAGCCTTTACCACACACCACGCACACCACGCGACCTTTGGGCCGCTTGCCCGCTTGCCTGGCGCTCGATTGGCGTTCCGTCCGCGTCGCTCTCGTGGACCAGCAGGTGGCGTTTCCTGGTGGAGTGGTCGCTGAATTGCTGGCCGCACACCTGTAGAAAGATGTCTGAGTAGTTAGGGAACCAGGGGTTTCAAATTCCGGTCCTGGAGGGTCCCACCTTACACCTGACTCAAATGATCAGGACCCCTTTTTTTAGTCCAAATCCAGATGGAACTACAGTAATGATTAATTACAGTCATACCTCGGTTTTCGTCCATAATCCGTTCCAGAAGGCTGTTCGAAAACCGAAATTGTTCGAAAACCGAAACCACGCTCTTTTTTTTAAATAAAATCTTTATTGAGCACGTCTGTGCACAATGGAACGCTACACAAGGAAGCGTCACTTCCTCGGGTAAGGAAGGCGAGAGGAGTCAAATGGTGCATTCAAGTGCGCTCAGTTTGTTTGAGAACCGAAATTCGGTCGTCATCCGAAGCATAAAAAACTCCAAATTTTTGGTCAAAAAACGAATTGGTCGAGAACAGAGACGTTCGAAAACCGAGGTTTGACTGTGCTTGAATAATTGATCCATCTGATGATTCATCGATCAATGTGATTCAATAACAACCAAACATTTTTCTAATTTCCGTCCCTTTCCTACAAGACAGGACATTAACAAAAATGTTTAAAATATCACGGACATGCGCCAATGTTTATCGGAGCGGCGAGAGCGTTGTGAAAAAGCCACGGAGAAAAAGAAAAAAAAAGCTTTTCGAAAATACTAAATAAAGCAATAAATTGGCATTGATTCTTGATAAGCAGCCCAAATTAAGTCATTATGCATCAAGATTCACATTTTGGAATCAAAGTACAGTCAAACCTCGGTATTTGAACGTCTCGGTTCTCGACTAGTTCGGTCCCCCCCCCCCAGTGAAGCGAAATTCTAAAAAAATTCTTAGTTTTGTTTTTGTTGGGGAGCAAACTCCTGTTTTTGGTGGAATATGTCATGAGGAGGTTTATCGGCGTTTTTTTATATTTTACAAAAATATACACGACAGAATATCTTTTTTCGTTTCCCAAGTCATTGAGTGTCAATTATAGGCGTATTTTTTGCTATTCATGGGCCAGCCCGCTTCCTGTCCCCCGCAAATGGCGGGATCCCACCGAGTTGTTTTCAGTTGTAATATCGTCATTCACATCTAGATGGCGGACATGGCTTGCAGCGGGTGCATTTGGCTCGCAGTCAGCGGTAGAATCGATTTTCCAAATCTGTTCCTGGTCTATACAGTCAAACCTCGGTTTTCAAACGTCTCAGTTCCCGTCCAATTCGGTTTTCGACCAAAAATGTTGAGTTTTTTATGCCTCGGATGACGAACAAATTTCGGTTCTTGAACAAACTGAGCGCACATTGAATGCACCATTTGACTCCTCTCGCCTTCCTTACACGAGGAAGTGACGCTTCCTCGTGTTACTTTCCATTGTGAGCAGATGTGAAACATTTCCGGTTTTCGAACAAATCGGTTTTCGTGCCTTCTGGAACGGATTATGGACGATTTGACTCACGGAATGGTGAGAGGCCTGAACACCTTCAAAATGCTTGCAGATTCAGATAAATTATTGGATCACAGAGGTCAAAACCACCACGGTTTTAGTTGTTATGCTGCACCCAAGCTCCCACACAGGTGAGCGAATACTTTTAAACTTTGCTGCCTTTGAAGTTTTTTTCGAACGTCTCGGTTCTCATCCAATTCGGTTTTCGAACAAAATGTCGAGTTTTTTATGCGGATGACGAACAAATTTCGGTTCTTGAACAAACTTTGAATGCACCATTTGACTCCTCTCGACACGAGGAAGTGACGCTTCCTCGTGTTACTTTCCATTGTGAGCAAACGTGTTCAGTAAACATTTTTCTTTTAAAAAGAGCGTGGTTTCGGTTTTCGAACAATTTCGGTTTTCGAACAGCCTTCTGGAACGGATTACGGACGAAAACCGAGGTTTGACTGTAATCTTTTTACTGCTAAACATCTGCTCATGTGGAACTTCAGCAACGTCTATATTATTTTGTGGATTTTTTTTTTTTTTTTTTAAACAAAAAGACTTGTGCTGTTCTTAAGAAATGACAGTTGAGTGGATATAACCAGTATAGAAAAATGCTTACGTGGCAGGCGTAGGGTTTCTCTCCCGTGTGCTGACGCATGTGTCTGGTCAAGTTATGGCGGCAGTTGAAGGCCTTGCCGCAATCGTCGCACTCGAAGGGCTTCTCGCCCGTGTGCACGCGCGCGTGCATCTCCAGAGCCTTTGCCGTGCCGAAACCTTTGCCGCACACGTCGCACACGTTGCCCCTCATATGCGTCTTGACGTGACTCTCGAAGCTCTCGTCCGAGTCGAAGCGCTGGCCGCACACGCCGCACACGTCTTTGGGGTGCGCTTCGATGTGATTGGCCAGCGAGATGACGGCGTGGAAGCTCTTCCCGCAAACTTTGCAGCCGAAGGCGGCCTTGGCCTTCCGCGTGGTTTTCTTCTTGGCCTCGTCGCTCTCGCTGGGCTGCCACTCCTCATCGCTGTCCTTCAGAAGTCAATTCAGTCACGAGCGCGTCCAAAACACATTTGACCCAAAAGTCATGTCATTGAAAGGCAACGCTAGCAAATCGCCACTTGGACGGAAAGTGTTGCAGGTTTCGTACAAAACTTTTGATTGCATTTGAAAGGAGGGAATGTATTATTTTTTCGTCCCGCTTACCTCGCCCTGCGTGTTTACTGAAGACGCTTTGTCGTCGTCAGCGTTGTCGATGTCGCCGTCGCCTTGGCACTCCACTTCCTCTTGGTGCGCCACCTCATGGTGATGGTCACACTGCATGGGCGCCTGCGGCTCCCGAGAGCTGCTCGGCTCACCGTCGGCTTTCCTGACCTGGAAACACCGTCACCGCATGTTGATTGCGCGTTCTTTGGGCTGAATTGTCCAGGCACGATTCAAGCCATCCTTCACTGACGTTTACTTGTGAGTTCTAATAACGTATTAATAAGAAGACGGTCACTCGACAAGTGTGCCGGACTGCTGCACTAGTGAGGACAAAGAGTACGCTCTACATGGACCCTTTCCATGCAAACCTGGCCGGTGTCGGGTATCTCTCTGCCGTGCGTGCACATGTGCCTCGTGAAGTTGCGTTGACATTTGAAGGCTTTTAAGCACTCTCCGCACGTGAACGGCTTCTCACCCGAAGAAGAAGAAAATATTACTTAACTCATTCACTCCCAAAGACGTTTTTAAACGTCTTTTCAGACCTGGTCCACAATTGGCTGGTACTGAATGAGTTCATTTATGTAGCGTGTTTCAGAGGGCTCAATGCTGCTTTACATAGCAGACAAAACAGTATGAGTAAGGACACAGTGCTTTCTTTCAATCTAAGTAGTGCTTCGCCGCCATATGGGGCATAGAGGTTTTATGTTTAAATGAAAGGAGGTCGTTCGTTTCGACATCAGCCATGCTTTTCCGCCATGTGGTGGTATCTTGGTGCCGAGGAACTATGTCAAAATGAATTGAGGAGTTTTATCTCGACCGGGGGTCGGCAACACGCGGCTCCAGAGCCGCATGCGGCTCTTTAGCGACATCTAGTGGCTCCCTGGAGCTTTATAAAAAAAAATTGAAAATGGAAAAAGATTTTGATAGGAGGCTAATATAGCTCAAATAGATATAGATACATGTTGCAGCTCCGAAAAAGTAGTGGTGTGGTGTTGGGTTTTTTAAAACGTACACTTTATTTATGCTTTTAACAGTCTCGATAAACACAGACAAGTCTGCGTCCGACTCCGTGCCTTCTCTCTTCTCGTTCAACCCTAGAGGCGTTCAAAGACAGCCTCCGAAAAACGGAAATTCATGATCACTTCACTGACAACTATGTTGAAGTGAACGTAGGCCCTTTGTTCGGACAAACCTAATGCTTTGTCGCCATTTTGTTGACAAGGAAAAAGCATACCGGTAGGATCTGGAATAACAGTTCAGGCGGGCGAGGCTGGGCTTACCTGCACGCCGACGGAAGGATCCTGCTCGAGCGGCGCTTTCCAGTCGCGACCGCACACCTCGCCCTCGTCCTCGTCCTGCAGCAGCTCGTGCGGCACCAGCACAGACGGCTGCGCTGCACCTTCACCACAAAACACAGCAGGGCACATTTTGTTATATGATTAGCCATATTTCTCCCGTCTACATTTGCACTCATTGCAGAAGTACGACTGTAAGATTAGCACATCTGTTTTAATGTTCGTAATTTATGTCATGTTTTAACGTGCAATAAAACATGCAAACACAGGATCCATCCATCCATCCATTTTCCGAACCGCTTCATCCTCACGAGGGTCGCGGGGGGTGCTGGAGCCTATCCCAGCAGTCTTCGGGCAGTAGGCGGGGGACACCCTGAATTGGTCGCCAGCCAATCGCAGGGCACACAGAGACGAACAACCATCCACGCTCACACTCATACCTAGGGACAATTTAGAGTGCACAATCAGCCTGCCATGCATGTTTTTGGAACGTGGGAGGAAACCGGAGCACCCGGAGAAAACCCACGCAGGCCCGGGGAGAACATGCAAACTCCACACAGGGAGGCCGGAGCTGGATTTGAACCCGGTACCTCAGCACTGTGAAGCCGACGTGCTAACCACTGGACTACCGGGCCGCCCAAACACAGGATACACACCGGATATACGAGAATTGACTTATTATGTATAATATACAGTATATCATGGTCAATATACTATTAAGATTGCAAGTTGCAACTATTCATGATTACAAAAAAAAATCTACCTATTGATTCTCAAACCTTTTCATCCCTTAATTGAAAAATAATTATTATGAAACATTATTTCAAATTGACAATGCAGAGAAGGCCGTTTGGATTGAACCACTGCAAAACAAACGATCACAATATCGGAGTTGACACTAATCCGTATTTGCATGTTCATGATGGTTCTGTCAGAATCTTCTTTCAGTGTTGACCAAGCCTCACGTTTTTCGCGACTCACTAGCGGCCTCTTTCGTCCACGAAGCAGCAATGCATATTGAACGAGCGCCAATGAAGTTGTCCAAAGAGATTTTCACGAGTTTGATTGCTCGGAATTTTCGACGACGTTAGAAGAGAAACGAACCTTTGTGTTGTTCGAGTCTTTGGTGTCGCTCGAGCTCTAGTCTGGAGCGCAGGAGCTCGTCCTCGAGGCCGACGATGGTGCCTTTCACCGCCTGGAAGATCTCCTCGGCGGCCGCGCGCAGACGCTCGTTGACGGCTTCTTGGAGCTGCTGGAAGCTCGACATGACGCCAGAGGACAATCGGACGGCAGCGAAAAAGACGATGGTAAGAGACAAAGAAAACAAAAACAGGCTCTTTGGGAGGCAAGCCAGGCAGACGCCCGAATATCGATTAGAAACAGGGACGCTCGCTCCGGCGTCTTCTTCTTCGTCACGCACAGAGAAGTTAGCAGTTTGCTGAGTGTTACGGTGCTGCCCCCTGGCGGGACAGTTGTGGAGCTACATGCACATGCTTGCTTATTACTTACGGCACAATACTTTGAACTGATAAATCAACAAATAGATGTATTCATTTCTGGCATTAAAATATTTATAAATCGTCGCATGACTGTAAAATAAAAACACAACAATATTAAAATGAATTGTTTTATTTTGTTTTCTACATTACGATTATACAAATGAGCAATTTCACAATAAATATTGTAAACATGTAGAAATATTCAAGAAAAAAATCATTCATAAAATTATCACGGCCCATTTAGCCTACAATATTAAGACTTACATATCTAATCTATCTCGATTTGTCCAACTGAACAAACAAACAAATGTTCCAAAACCCAGCAAAGGGCGCCCGTTGCAGCTGGCATGTATTAACAGAAGCAATCAGATTTATTGGGAAAGACTCCAGAATTTTAATCAACACTTCACATGAGTGGCAATCGACTGGTGAGTCTGCAGCATAATCAAGAGGCTCCAACACAATAACACACACACACAGACACAGACACACACACACACAGTTACAGTAATTAGTTAGTGTGAGAATAGCACAAGAGTACATATTGTCACTGAAATGACTCAGAACCACAAAAAAACCCCTCAAAAAACGGATGAATCACAATGAGCCCGCCATCACGAACGTGGATGAAATCCTCTTACAGGTTTTTCAACTCAGGTCAGAGGACACCCAAATAAGACCATCCATTTTCCGAACCGCTTCATCCTCACTAGGGTCGCGGGGGGTGCTGGAGCCTATCCCAGCAGTCTTCGGGCAGTAGGCGGGGGACACCCTGAATTGGTTGCCAACCAATCGCAGGGCACACAGAGACGAACAATCATCCACGCTCACACTCATACCTAGGGACAATTTAGAGTGCCCAACGAGCCTGCCATGCATGTTTTTGGAATGTGGGAGGAAACCGGAGCACCCGTGCAACTCCACACAGTGGGATCGAACCCGGTACCTCTGCACTGTGAAGCCGACGTGCTAACCACTGGACTACCGGGCCGCCCCCAAATAAGACCATATATTACAAATACTTTTCATGTTCTGAACCGTCAACATGTGATGTGTAAAGCCAAGTGTGTCAAGCAATGCCCGGAACTAACCTTGTACTGTACACCCTGAACTGGTCGCCAACTAGTGGCACGGTACATATCGACAAAGAATGAAAATGGTTGCCCGACAATATCAGGTTTTATGTTGACAAACAATGGACTGGTTGTCAATCCAGGTTAGGACACTCACAAACGTTGTACTGGTCGCCAGTCAATCTCAGGGCACATATAAAACAAACAATCGAGTGGTCGCAAGTCCATTTCAGGACACTTAGAGAAACAAGTACTGGTTGTCAGCCAAAGTCAGATCACATATACTGACGACTTCCAATGGGCAATCAACATCAGGGCACATATAGATAAACAGGACTGGTCGCCAGGTAAAGTCAGAACACTTATTGACAAAACGTGTTAATTGCACTGCACTGTCTTCACATTACAAGTAGCCTACATTTCCAAAGAGGTGCTGTGCACCACATTGTCATCAGGCATAGTTTTTGCGGTCCCGTTTGCTTCATTTCCGAGCAAAGGTGTCGCTAGGGAGGCCTCGGCGGTCTCAAGGTCCCTCCCACCAGAGTCCTTCCCACCAGACAGCATTTGTCCTTGGGGATTCTGCTCCGGCCCGTCGTGCTCCGTCAATAAAGGCTCCAGACCCAGCGACGAGCAGCCTGCCATTCCGTTTTGCTCCATTCTCAAGGCTTGCGTCATTTCTGAGACGTCGTCGTCTTGTTGGAGCCCTCGCCTCAGGCTCTCCCTGGGCACCGGTGCCTGCCTGCCGCCCTCCTTTGGCGGCTGGGGCTGGATGGCGTGGTGGTCCTCCACTTTGCGGGTGGCGCGGCAGAGGGCTTTGCGGAAGCCCCTCTTGAAGTTGTCTGACATGAAGCCGTACACCACCGGGTTGGCGCAGCTGTTGGCGTAGCCCAGCACCACCACGAAGTAGTACAGGCCTTGATACTCGGGGGGCAGCGCCACCAGCAGGTTGAGCACGTTCAGCGCGTAGAAGGGCAACCAGCACAAGACGAAGACGGCCACCACGATCACCACCATGCGTGTCACCTTGCGCTCCGACTTGCGGCGCTTGGTCGAGGCTGTGTGGACCTTCTTGGCCGAGCTGCGCACCTTCAAAGAAGAATAATAAACACAGTCAAACCTCGGTTTTTGTCCATAATCCGTTCCAGAAGGCTGTTCGAAAACCGAAATTGTTCGAAAACCGAAACCACGCTCTTTTTAAAATAAAAATGTTTACTGAACACGTCTGCTCACAATGGAAAGCAACACAAGGAAGCGTCACTTCCTGGTGTAAGGAAGGCGGGAGGAGTGAAATGGTGCATTCACGTGCGCTCAGTTTGTTCGAGAACCGAAATTTGTTCGTCACCAGAGGCATAAAAAACTCAAAATCTTTGGTCGAAAACCGATTTGGTCGAGAACCGAAACGTTCAAAAACCGAGGTTTGACTGTACATGATATTTAAGGGCAGTGATAGATATTGTACATGAGGTCCGCGGACATATTTCCTTTGTTTTCACTGAGTTTACGCGCTAACTAAGCTAGCTGATTGATTGCTGCTTTCTTTTCCAAGCAAAGATCACACCATGTGGGAAGTGACCGAGGCGGGCGCCACATTAAAAGAAAATGGGAGGAGCTACCTTGATTGGAATCATCTGTGTTCACACCCACAATGACGCACCCGCCCCTTTTTTTCCCACATCGATCACCAGCCAATCTAACCTCCTTTTCATGCAGACTGAGATCACGATTCACAAACACTGAGCATGCAACGTATTGTAAATGTAACCTTGAAGACGATGAGCAAGTAGCAGAGGCAAATGATGAGCAGCGGGCACAGGAAGCCCACTGTGGAGGTGTAGACGATGAACGCCGCCCTCCACACCTTGGCGGGCGCCGGCCACAGGATGTTGCAGTTGCCGCCCGTCTTCTGGATGTTGGCGAAGACCACGACAGGCAGGACCACCAAGAAGGACAACGCCCACACGGTGCCGTTGACCACCTTGGCAATGCGGGGGCGTCGCCAGCGGGCCGAGCGGACGGGGTGGCCCACCGCCAGATAGCGGTCCACGCTCATGACGGTCAGGCAGAAGATGCTGGTGAACTGGTTGATGGAGTCCACCGTCATCACGAGGCGGCACATGAAGGAGCCAAATGGCCACATCTGCAGCGAGTTCTGCACGGCCAGGAAGGGAAGGCCCAGCATGAAGAGCTCGTCGGCAATAGCCAGGTTGAGGATGTATATGTTGGTCACCGACTCCATCTTGGAGTGATGCAGCACAATGTGGATGACCAGCGTGTTCCCGCCCAGACCAATCACGCACACGATCACGTAGATGAGAGGGATCAGGACGCCCCCAACGCCAGGTCCCGACGCGTCATCCGGCGCTGTCGAGTTGGTGACATTAAGGAGGAGTAGAGGAAAATCCTGGAACAACTGAAAGCTGGTGTTCTCCACCGCCGCGTCCATGTTGGCAAAATGGCAGCTTTGCTGGGGAAAAAAAAACCCAACAACAACATCACTACTCACTTAAGTAGAAGTTGGACAGAATTAGGATTTCACTTTATTAGTTTTTTAAAAAAAATTTTTTATTTCAGGGTGACATCTGAATAGGCAGGGATTCCTTGGATGTTGTGCTAAATGCTAATTGTGCTAACGTTGGGAGACAAAATGTCAGCAGGTTGTTCTGCAACCATGCTAAAGGTCAGCGGGACTTGAAAGCTCAGGGGTGAACCACACAGACACACACACACACACACACACACACACACACACACACACACACACACACACACATATACGCAAGCAAACAAGTGTGTTCCATTTACAAGGCAACACAATCTGCATCATATTTCTGACCGATGAGGACTTTGTCATCAATGACAATTTCATCATCAATTTAAATATTTATACTGACCACATTGTCAGACCGAATGCATATATACAGTATATATATATATATATATATATATATTAATATATATATATTTTTTTTTTTGTGTGTGTGAACATTTTAGTTATTTTTTCATTATGCTGCTCAACTATTGTATTTTATTCCAGTTTAATATATATTACATATTAACTACAGTGAAACTCCTCTACAACGAAATCTGCATGGGTGAAAATACCCCCTAGTGTGAAAAAATCTTCATGCATTAACACCATTCCCACTTTCCCGTTTCAAATTTGCTACAGTGAAAAACCCCTTGTTGTGAAAAATTTCTTGCTGCAAACATGATTTCGTTGTAGAGGAGTTTCACCGTATCACTATTATTATGTGACCTAATAAATATACCACAGGTATACACAATTTTTTTTCTATCTTTCTACTTCTGAATTTGCTCGCAATTTTTAAATGACTTTTGATGGGCAATTTTACACAAATGCATTTCAACAGTTTCACACACTGTACATGAGTGCATGACCATTCACAATGATGTCATTTTTTATGATATACTTCCCAACTTGCATCAATGTTACTCGAACATCATTTGTCCGTCTGAAAATTATTTTTTTTCCGTGAATCTTGCCGAAGCACAAACAATTCATCTTACCTTTTGGACGATGACTTCTGTTCAGAATGAAAGCACCAAACTTCCCCGGTCGCCAATTTCGCTCAGCTCATGTCCACGTTGGATCGTTAAGTGGAACCAGCATCATCACCAGCAACCGCAGCAGCAGCAGCAACCGAGCACTTGTCCGCTTGTAACTAGGAGACAGCTTGTCAAGGGGGAGGCGTTAGAATGCCAATCTGCGTACGTGTGCGTGTGTGTGTGTGTGTGTCAAAAGCCAGACTGCAGCGAGTGGACCTTCCGCAAAGGAAGAAATGGAAGATGGTACTTGACTTTTATTGGAGCATCAAGTCAGATAAATAATAAGAGCAACATGTATTTTTCTTAAGCCACTCATTAGAACATCTGCAACGGTCAAAGTTGTATTCATGTTTTTTTTTCTTCTCTTTTTGGTGCATCTGGAAAGTATTCACAGCGCTTCACCTTCAGCGCAATTTGTTTAAGTTCCAGGCTTATTCCAAAATGCAACAAATCCATTTTTCACCTTCCAATTTGACATATCATGACAACCCCCCAAAAAAAAAAAAAAAAGCCCAAAAATAAATGGCTTTTGAACAGGGGTGTGTAGACTTATGCACCTTGCAATCCCTGTAAGGTATTTTGTTTGAAATGCATGACAGGTGCCAATGATTGATTGATCCACTTACATGGGTTGTGATGACGTCATCGCACACGTGGAGGCAAGGCAGACGGAAGATGAAGAACGATTTCCAATCTTTGCCAGGAGAGCTCAACCTGCTGGAGAGAGACTGTTCTTGAGATTGTTACTTTTGAACATTTGTCATATGTCAGTCAGGCTAATTTTAACGTAAACATAATTTCTGTGAAGAAATGGAGGACGGCCAATCAGAAATCTGAGTGTTGTTTTTGGACTGTGTTGGGCCTTCTGCTTTTGAGCAATATTCCCCTCTGGTTGCTAGCTGACAACAAATGGTGACCATGACGTGATTCAGCAGTCAGTTGATCATTCGGCATCCGAAATTTGCCAACGACGAGGCGTTGACAACTGTACAATGTACAATACTTATTCAATGAAATGTTCAAGAACCTTGTAAAGTGAATTGAGAGATTCATTTCGGAAATACATTTGACATGGAGAACCTTATACCGGAATTAGCAAAGTCTCTGGTGTGGTTGGTGGCTAATTAGTTTGTTAGCATGATTACTGGCATGATTGATGTTAAACATTGTTTGCCAACATTCGTAAAAACGAATAAATGAACGTTCTTTTGACGTGAAAAAAACAAACCACTAAATTTAAAAAAACAGGGATGCGTTTCTGCGGCGGTCACAAGTGTGATTAGCGTTTTTGTTTAGATTTTCTTTCGAATGGCTCGGATGACAAAAGCGACGCTCGATAGCCGAACATTGGCAGACCGAAAGCCGATCCATAACGCGTTAGCAAAGTGCTTTGTTACTGCACAAAGACGTGCCGTTTGTTAGCGTCTGCGTGTCGGAGTGTCTCGTTTGACAAGGTTATCCAATTGTGGTGGCCTGGTGGTAACCACGGTAACAGAACCACATGGCGAATGACGAGACCTTGGGAGGTTTCGAGAGCATTGACAAAGTAACTCGCCATTCCGATTAATGTTCATTTGTATGTTTGTAACAAGGGCTAACTATGTTCACTGGTGTGCTTTTTTTTAAAACTATGATACTTGCCTGTACTGAGAGGAAGTCAAATTATTTCATCAGAAGCCATCAACATCACTTCAGTTGCGAAGACGAAGAGCACCTGACCGCACTCTGCAGCGGCAAGGAGTCAAACACACAAACCACTTCCTGCTTGCTCAAAGTGGAGCAGCGCTTCGTCCCCTCACCGCCTCAATCTCAACACTCCACAAACACCCCAGAGTTGCGTTTTCATGTCATGTTTGCGATATTTGGATTTTTACAACAATTAACAAAAGAAAATGACTGCAGAAAAAAAATGATCACGACAACCAAAGTCAGCCCAGAATAAAGAACTGATTTTGAGCTCACTTGGTCGGGACTTGTGGATGGAATTCGATTTTTTTAACCACAGTTATCATATTACAGACACACACACACACACACACACACACACACACGCACACACACACACACACTTTTAATGGATTTTTCAACAATTCTGACAAAATAATCTCAAATGAATAGCCCAGCCATTCTGGTTACCCATAATGCCTTGGGACAGCGCACGTGTACCTCATGCTACAAATTATTGCTGTTGCTGCTTGACTGCTGTGCGAACAAAATAAGAGCACATCAAAATGAAATGTTGTCCCTTTATTTTGAAACATTTCTGCGGTACCTAATGAATTGAGCCTGCCTTGGCTCCTCCCCCTTCTCCTTCTTTTTCTTCTTCTGCATCAAAGGGGTTTGGTGTAGTTTGCCGGAAAGAGTCCTCTCCTGCCGCCGCATCGTCCCGTCCACCAGGCGGGATTGGAGGCGTCGGTGATGTTGATGACGTCGCCGGCGCGGAAGCTCATCTCGTCATCTTCTTCGGCGCTGAAGTCGTACAAAGCCAAAACCTGTTGCGGCGGCGGCGGCTTCGCCTTCTGCTGGAAAACACACACATAGCATGTTGCTATGCTAACAGGTGAGCGGTGTGTTGGTCAGACCTGGTGAAGGTGGGCGCTGTCAGGAGCTTGAGTTGCACCGGTCGGGCTTCGTCTTTCTGATTGGACGACACTCTCCATGCGCTCCTCCGAGCCACGCCCCCTGGGCTGCAAAACACCAAGACACAATGTTTGACATTTGACCTTCACATCCAAAAATTTGACTGCACCTCTGATAAATGATCATCAAGTCTGAAGTTAGACCTTCAAGTCACAATATTGATCCCAGAGTCCTAAATGGAACCCCAAGTCCCAACTTTGACATTCAATGCAAAACACTGATCTTCAATTTCAAATAAGTGATCCTAATTTTCACTCTCAACACTAGCTTCATGCTAATGTATAATGCGAAACTCCATAGAAAGGCTAATAGAAATTAGCTAAATATAATCACTAAATATTTTTGAGTAATTCTAAACCTTCCAAAAATGCTGGGAGTTGTCTGAAATGTTCATAAAATGAGTGTTGGTAAGTAGTAAGACTAGTAACAGTGTGAAAACCCAGAAGAAAATGATGGCTTAAAGATCTGCAAAAAAAGACAAACGGCAATAGAGCAGAAGTTCTCTAAAAATATTTAGTCAGAATGAAGTATCACTGAAGAAACAGTTTGCGAATAATATGGCGTAGCTACCATGTGACTGTGCTGAGGCTGATCGGTGACTGGTCGCGCCGCGGCAGCGGCCATGAAGTCGGCTATGCTTTGCTGTTTGGGTAAACGTCCGACCTTCGCCTGCAGGGGGAGACACACTATAATTGTTTGTTTATTCCAATATTAAGTACTGTATTCAACATCACAAGGTGACAGCATTATGCCGCTTACGTTTTCCGGTAGTGAGCGGTTGCTTGGGTCGTTTTTTGTTTTTTTTTTGCTTTGTTTTACGAGGTAAAATTTGAGCGAGCTTTCAGAGGCATGTGGGCAAAGACGCCACAGATAAACAGTCAAACACAAATAGAAAATGGACACATCTGTAACGAGCTGTTGTAGATCACAACTCACATGCAGGTTAACCGGCCAATCCACTTCCAGCTAGGCCACACCCCTTTTAGACATGCATCCAGTACACTACAGTATGTGCAATAATTACACTTCATGAAACCTTTTTTTTTTTCATGATATCTTTGATTGTTTTTTATACAGTGCTATGTATCGAGCTAACAACTCCCCCAAAAAAACAAGTATTCGTTTTTGTTTTAAGTGCTGGAATAGAGTCATAGCAGGAGACAATTAATTTGGTATTCAAGTCGCTAAACAAATTGAACTCATAGGTCATGGTACCACTGTGCTTTTTAAAAACATTTTTGTAGTTAACAAAGTGCTCAAAGGTCGTTTCCCCATCAAGATTCCAACCCGGTACTTTCTCGCTGCGAGGAGCACTGCGCTAACCACAAGCTTCACCGTGTGGCGCGATTTCTCTGAAGTTCGGCAGCTTGCTCACTTCCTGCTCAGCTCAGAAGAAATATCGAACACTAACCCTACACCCCTATAATGTAGCTCAAGTTTGGAACGTTTGTTGGCGTGAACTCTTTAGAGCGCCTCGTTGTCAGTTGGGAGTGCACGAACATCACACACATAAAGATGTGTGTGATGAATCTTTATGTTTGTGAAAAATGGATGCTATGGATGAAAAAACTCCATCCATAGCAAGATTGAGTTATTATTATTATTTTTTTTTAATTAACCTGACAGGCAGCACGTGGTCATGAGTATTTAAGAACAGTCAAAAGTACCTAGTTGCTGGCTGTGAGTGCGTACGTTATGGTTTTTATAATGCCAGCAGGTGGAAAGCGGCCATGAGCTAGTGTGGTCGTTTTAGAGCGCCTCGTTGGGGCGTATTTCAGTCACCGGAGGCTGGAAGTGGATATTTTTGTGGCTCAAACATGTAGGGACACATAGACAGAAGAACGATCTTTGATACTTGATTGACGGCTGACTGTTGAGCAGACACGCCCACAACGACGATTCTTCAAACATTTTGAAGCCTCGTTTTATATACTTGGGGTTTTTTTTGGTTTGTTTTTGTGTTTTTTAAGCATTCATATACCAAAGTTGTTAACAACATTTTCTGTTTTGTTTACCGTTTGGGTGCCAGGCGTTGTTCTGATGAAGTCGTCGGCATTGAGGAAGATGGTGGTGGTTTTGGAGATGGAAGTGGTCTTGTAGAAGTCCACCAACTTGTTGAGGGACGTGAATCTCTCGGCCCACAGGAAATAGTGACCTCGCTCGTCGCGGATGACCTTGAAGTGCTGCACGTCGCACTCGTGCCTGCGTCCGGGTCAAATTTCAGCCACAAACTCAAGGTCAACAGAAAGGATGTGCTAAAACCTGCGTTAGCTTAGCGATGTTACTTTTGTCAATACATTGCATCAGCACTCGCTAACCATTAGCATTAGCTAAACAAAATTAGAACTGTCACATTTCAGGAGTCGTACGGTCTTTCTTTGAGATATTGTTTCAGTTACCCGACACATGAGGCTTTCAAAGTATAGCTTTCATTCAGCCAAAATGTCGACTGGTAAGCATAAATTTGAGAGATGAGCACTGTATGGAGGCAGTGAGCTCACTTGAGAAAAAGCAGCTTTGGCAGACCGAACCTAACATAAAACAAAGAGTAATGATTTAATAGAACCTTACAACGCAACCTAAAAAAAGAGAATTTAGCTGAATGTTAACAAACAATGCAAAACACCACTAATATGCTAACATCTTGGATCGATAGTTGCTAATGAGCCAAAAAGCATTTTCAATGTTTTCCATGAAAAACAGGGATTGGCTACCCGCGCCAAAATAAAATAAAAACATTTTGAGAAAAAAATTAAATAAAATACTGTGCTTAATTATGTCATATAACTGTATGTACAATATTATAATGTACCGTTTTGTTATTCTTTTGGGGGAGGGCGTTGGCATTAACAGATTAATGGAAATTAATAGAATCAATTTTGGAATAAGGTTGTAATATAGCAAAGTACTTTCCAGATGCACTAATGTACATCCAAAAAGTGTTGGCAGCGCTTCACTTTTGAGTGAAGCGGAAGTTTTGTTATTTTTGATAAATACACAAAAAATGGTAGATAAAATGTTGGGAGTTTGCGACTGACTTGACGGAGATTGAGAAGTTTCCAGGTGAACTTTGACATCCTCGGATGACGAAGGCTCCGACGGGTTTGGTGCTGAGGATTTGCTCGGCCGCACCACGAGTGGCGTCCTCCTGGAACCATCTGCAAACGTTCGCGTGTCACCATACAAGAAGACGAGGATCGAAGATGACATTCTGTGAGGGCGGGGCTTACCCGGGAGCGGTCAAGTCTACATAGCTTTTGGGGACGAAGCCTTCGTGGCCGAGCATCTCGGCTTTGTACCATTCGCCATGCGTGCTTAAAATCTGATGGGAGAGACAGAATGTTCGGGATAAAAAGTTGTTTGGGGAATGACGGGCCGACATTGCGACGAGCTTACCTTGAACACATCGTCCTTCTTAAAGTTGAGATCACCAGCCGCTGTTGCCGTGAAGTCATACTTTCCTTTCGCCTCCATGTTGCAAACCACAAGCAAAACAACAACACCTAGAGAGATAGGTTGATTTCAAAACAAAATGCACATGTTCTACATTTCATTCAATTGGACTATAAACAAATACCTTCAATTAGAAAGTTTGATGCATTTCGCAAGACTCATGAGTAACAATGCAACCCAAAGCGCTACACTGTAGATCAGATGGGCAACTTGCTGCGGTCCGCGACCACACGCTGAGTGGTCCCTTAATTAATTGAAATAAGTTTTGACATATGTAAACATTTTTTACAACCTGGAAAAAAATATTGTTTTAAATGCTGATAAACATTTCCAACAGTAAACGAGGGGAAATGGTGGTAAATGTTTAAAAAAAAAAATAAATCCTGGAAAAAAATGGACGAACTTCAAATATGCAGGGATTTACTAGTTTGAAGTTGTAATATCACCAATCACAGCTAGATGGCAGACATGTTTCGGTTACACCAGGTATTCAACTGCCCTATACTACAAAGTGAGTAGACTGACTTGTTTTTTGGGTTTTTTTGTTGCAGATTTGGAATGATGGGCAGGACAAACATTGTGTTGTATGTAATAATATTAAAAGTTTCAGTGACTTGATTTTTGTGAATAAAAAGTCAAATGTTGATGTCTCGCACATATTTATGACGCAACTTATAGGGCGATTTACAAGAATGCAGAACTGTGCTGCTGTTTACTTTCTCTTTGCGGTCTTCCACATTGCCAAATCTTGGTTGTAGCTTATGGTGTGATTTAATGACTCTATCATATTAGTGATCAGTATTTCCTTTAGTAATGAAATAGAATCCAACATCAACAATTCGTTGACAGTTTGAGTGTCACGTGACGGCGAAGACCGTCTCAGGCAGCTGCAACTGAAGCAATTTATGGAAAATTCCACCAATGGCGGGAACGAGTTGAACTTAGAAAAATATCTATCATGTAATTATAATGAGAATAATGGCTAGCTTCTTTGAAAAAAGATCAGATCATAGAGATGATAAATATGTTGAATGATAATAACGTTTTCAGGAAGGATGTAAAATAATCAATAAAGTGGAAATATATTAACTAATAACAGACTGTGACTGACAAAAGTATCGTAGCAATGCAAAAGTGATTTAAATTGGCATCCTAAATAGAATATTTTTTTGTTTTGTTCTGTTTTTACACTTGACTTGAGTGACTTTCGTAGACCACATGACGGCGTTCCTTAATTTAAAACAGTTTTACCTTGCGAGGCTGTGTTTCGACTTGTGTGAAGTTTATCCCATGGAGGGAAAAAAAGCCAAGAAGCAAACCGTTATTTTCTTTTTCCTTCCGCGTCACGTGCAGCACGAGGAGTATCCAGGAAATAAAACGAGTCAAATACCGTCATTGACAACAAAAACAAAACAAAAAAGTGACAATATTTGGAACAGACGACGGTGGGTTCATCTTATCGCAGTTGTGCTTTCAAATGAAGTGGCACACGCACCTGCTTATTTCAGGCTTTTAATCACTTCCGGCTTCCAAAATAAAACACGTGCCATTTCCGTTGCGCATGTGAATTTTTTCATGATTTCCGTGATCGAGTCCTTGGAATACGTCATGTAATGATGAAAATGTAGACTGGATTTAGATTTTGCTTATTGAATAACTTGCTAGTTGGATGCTTCAATAAAAATAAAATGAAAAACAAATTTAAATAAAGTGATGGTAATAGCTGCATTCATTTCATTCATTACTTCAAAACCTACCCCCCCCAATTTGGCTTGATAAATAGCTGGTTAGTTAATTTAAGTAAAAGAAAATTGGATTATATTCGTATCCAGCAAAAATGACACAGGGGTTCCAGAGCCCAAATTCAACACGATCCTTTGAACTTGCTAACCACTACTCTCCAGGCTTCTACAACCAAAATCTTATTCATGAATGTCATGTTCTTTGATTGTGACAAATTGTTAGATTTGAAAAGTGCTCTTTGAGGATGGGTGCCGTACTGCACGCAGCCGCCAGGGGGAGACCAAACACTGTTGAAATGTTTTCTTTGGATATGTGCAGGAAGTCATCAGGGTGACTTCCTATGTGCACAATTGTGGTGAGTTCTTTTCAAAACCCAAACCCCAAAAAATGTGGCGCAAGACACACCCTGCACACAAACCCGCCTGCACACACATTTATTGTGCACACGTTTAACAATTGTATAAATATGAGAAAATAGCAACGTTTTTTTATAAATACAAATGAGTTGATAGACATTGAGAAGATAGAACAACAACAACAAAAAAAAGTTTTTGGAGTGAGCGGAGAAGCTTCCGGAGAGGAAGCAGGAAACAGTCTTGACTTCCTGTTCAGCATTTGGTCGTCTGTGAACTTTTGTTGGCGTTTTTGTTGGCATCCATGTTGGCCACCAGCAGTCTCAGAGAGTCTCCCGAAGAGCGAATCACTTCACGCCCACTGGGGAAGAAAAATCACAATTTGGTAAAGTAAATAAATAATAATATAAACACAACAGGATTTTATGTAAAATATAAATGTTACCTAAATAAATGTTTGAGAACAATCAGCTGTAAAAATTCAATGCTAATGTATTGCATTTGCATTTATAAGTTGTAAACAAACTTAAATACATTCAGCAACTGTTTGACTAGCCACTAGAGGGAGCCCGTATATAACACTGAAGCCTAGAAGGGTTGGGGGGGGACTGGTCAACTTGTGAAAAAATTCAATTAGGCTTTTATTTCAGGTCTACTTCTTTCCCGCTCCAGATTTTTCCACACGCACACTTGTACTTACACACTGTAGTCCAAACCGACCAGGCTGACACCGTTGACGGCAAGGATTCGATCTCCAGTCTTCAGGTGACGACACAGAGCGGCGGGCGAGTCGGGAACGAGCGACTTGACGTAAATTCCGCTCATCCTCAGCGCCGTCTTCTGCTTATACACAAAGTAAAAAAAAATAGCGTGAGGAATTTTGGGGTAAAGGTGAAGCGATGGCTGGCCCGAAAGAAGCCGTACCGTGCCGTCCACCAGCGCCAAGCCGAGGCCGTGAGGACCGCGTTGGATCTCTACCGTGAATACGTCATCGCGATCGTCGTCGTCGTCGTCTTCTTCTATTTTCAAAACACACTCGCCTTCTGCAAATAAATATGTGAGAAACAATCCCCCCCAAAATGTCATTGAGCTCACAGTATGTTCCCGGTATTTCAAAGCGCTAAAGTTCTCGCGTATGCTACAGATGCGAAATTGCCAAGAATTTGCCTTTTTGTTGTTGTGCGTGCACCTGACCAAACATCTTTTGGAAGCTCAGCGTCTTAAAGCCAGCTCAGTCAAAACCAGGAGTAGTATTCCAAACATACCCCCTGCATAGCTTTTCCCAGCATGCTAAATACACACGCATGCAAAAGCACGCACGCCCCGCACGCACACAGCGTAGGTGGCACGGACAAAAGCGCATGCGTCCGATTAAGATTCCAGGCAGCAAGCGGACTGTAAATTGTCATGACGGGTGGCCGCCGCCGCCGCCGTCGTTCTTTTCTGTCCTGACCTCCGCGCCTCGCTGTAATTCTTGGCAGCGATTAAAGGATTAGCAAACTTTCCAAATAACGTTTAGGCGGCACGCAAAGCATGATGGGAGCACGCCGGCGCGTTCAGCAACAAACGCGGGTTTTCATTTCTGAAATCAATCATGACTCAGTGGCGAGTGATTAGAGTCTTGCCGTAGTAATTGTATACAGCAGAATGTGAGTGGAGTGATTATGAAGTTAAAATTTTTTCTTAACGATTAAACTCCAATTTGATTCTTTTTTTTTTTTTTAACGACATACAGTAATGGAGAATAATACAGTACAGCAGCTAATTACAGAGTAGGAATGAGCCAATGAGAGTTAAGACATCTGCTTCAGATCAAGTCAATCCTCAAGCTTAATGCAGCACGGTGGGGGGGCTCAGGAAGGGGGGCAAGGGATGCATATGTGTGTGTGTGTGGGGGGGGCACATTAGCAAGATGAACGAGTGATTTAGAATTAAACTTTTTTTTTCTCTCTGTGAGAATGCACTGATTTTCTACGAAAAAGAAAACTTTCTGTCTCTAATATTTCACATTTCTCCTTCTTGAAATATTCCAATAGGACTTACTGTAACTTGCAATATGCCTTTGTTTCCTTGAAAAAATAATCTTTTTTTCATTTTTTTTCCGATGAAAAAAAAAAAACAATCATCAATCAATCAAAAACTTTATCATGTCATAGCCACAATATTTCCTCATTTTATTTTCTTCATGAATATATATTTTTCCTGACAGTTGGGATAGCCTCCAGAACGCCCGAGACTCTCTTAAGGATAAGCAAATTAGAAAATGGATGGATATATATTTCTTATATTTGTGAATTTTTAAAAATGTTTAATATCCATCTGTCCATTTTCTGAACCGCTTTATCCTCACAAGGGTCTAGGGCGTGCTGGAGCCTATCCCAGCCGTGTTCGGCAGTAGGCGGGGTATACACCCTTAACTGGTTGCCCGCCAATCACAGGTCACACAAAGATAAACAACCATTCACGCTGACAATCACACCAAGGGGACAATTTTGAGTGTTCCATGAACTGAAACCCTTTGCAGCTAGCACAACAATGTCCATGTGCTATCAGCGCGACATCCCACTGCTCACATCAACTTTAGAAAAATTCCAACGGAATGACGACGTTTGACTTGAGTCATACACTTTTGTTGTTTTAGTTTAAGGCGGAGTCGTGCACTTCACCGGAACATTCCATGTGGAAGCGGAAACGCTCTCCCCGTGCCCACGACACTCCTGACCTCATCAAAGATGACCAGAGTGAAACTTTCCGCTTGATGTGTCACTGTGACTGTGCATGCGAGTGTGCGAGTGCTGGTGTATAGTGAGAAGGTGTGATCTGTAGGTGAAAGTACAGCGTGTGTGAGAGCGTGCACGGTTGCTAGCGCTCGTTACCGTTTTGCGGTTGGGCGTCCGTCTGCTTTGCTTGCGGCGTGTCGGCAGGCGCGAGGAGGCAGGACGGGCACGGAGGAGCGGCGGCCTTGCGGACGTCCCATTGGCCGGCGCCATCCACCCGCTTAGGATTATCCAGCTTCGGGGCCGCCGCCACCTCCTTGCTGACGCTCGGGTCAACGGCAGCATCTGGCAGCCGGCACGCGGGTTGCGAGGTCTCATCGGAGGTGGTTGCGGACGACGCTGACATGTGCTCCTCAGGCGCCATCTGAGTCGACCACAACCAGTCACACAGATGATCATCGAGTTCATAGTAGCTTAAGGAGTGTACTAGTATCTCACCAGTAAGACAATTCCATCCACTTCCGATGTCGTGTCTTACCCGTCATGTATTTTTCCGCTACTTAATGCCATTTATGTTCTACTACAGTGAAACTCCTCTACAACGAAATCATGTTTGCAGCAAGAAATTTTTCACAACAGGGGGTTTTTCACTGGAGCAAATTTGATCTCAAATGTAAACACACACACACACATAATGTCTTTTATTTTGCTTCTCCGTCTTTCATTTTGATCACTTTTACCCTCTCTTCCAGCGTCAGAGCTCTTCTTGACTTAGCTGCTTGACATCCAAAGGTCGGTTTTGTCGCCATTTTAGCAATGAAACGTTCTTGCTGCGGCTGAAACTAACAATAACAAATACTTCCTGGACTACTGCGCATGTGTAAATCAGTGTGGTGGTTGCTGTTGCCGTTTCCGAACGAAGCAGTAGAGGTCGCTGTTGGATTAGACTTCGTTGTAGTGAATCTCGTCGCGAGGCAAGAGCAGAGAAAAATATTTCGTATAACGCAACAGGGTTTTTTTTCGTTGTATGGGGGGCAGGAGAGTGGGAATGGCGTTAATGCATTAAGATTTTTTCACACTAGGGGGTATTTTCGCCCATGTAGATTTCGTTGTAGAGGAGTTTCACTGTAGTATATTACCTTACGAGTAAACTACAATGCTACACTACCAGGCCCAACAAGTGTCACGCACTAGTCATCTCTTTTCAAGGTTTTCCATTTCAAAGCTGTTCTTACTAGTGAGGACAAACAGACTACTAGTACATGCAGCTTAAGCTATATATGGAGGACGTGGAATGATTTCCATCTAGAAAGTGAGGAAAACTTGCTGATTGTGTTGACATTTTTAAAAAATTGTTTTTTTTACCCGTGCCTCTTCTTGTGGGTGCAGACCTTCCCTGGGGGAGGCCTGGCCGACGGTCTGCTGCAAGTGGGCCAGCTGCTCCAGGAGGGCCGGGTCTTGGTGGGCTTCTTCCAAAAAGAAACTTCTGCTGGGCAGGATGAGCGGGGGATGCTGGTCAAAGCTCTCCAAAATGTCGGCTGCGCATGCGCATGCATACGCACACACACACACACACACACACACACACACACACACACACACACACACACACACACACACACACACACACGATCATCAAGCTGAGCACAGGTGACAATAGTAATCATACTGGCAATTTTACACCTGTCGCATTAAATTGCATCGTGTTTGTATCGATTAAAAGAGGGAAAAAAATTACACATGACTTTCACATTACTCAAAAACAACGCAGTCCCACCGCTTTGCTAGCATTGTGAAGTGACACGAACATTTTTTTAATTCGCTCATGATAGCAACTGAAAAGAATGGCGGCTTTCAGTCTGGCGCAATAACATTGTTTTTCGGCGTCCATTTCGTGTACTTTGGCTTTTGTTACTCAAATTAAAACATGTCAAAATAAATCCTCTTTGTAAGATGACCTGTTCGGTGTTATGTTTCTATTGTTGTGTTGTTGCTTTGTGGTGTGCGTGTTGGAACTTGTCACAGACACAATTGGCAGTTTGGCATGTGCGAAATGGGACGTTTAGCGCTAGTCGTGTAGTTGGTAATGTGTACGTTGGCACGAGGCGCACAATGGCCGCGCGTGTGCGCGGACCGACCCGTTCTGCAGGCGTCGTCGGCATCTTCCGGTCCAGGAGTCCAGCCTGCTGGTCGGGTCTTGCCGGTATTGTACCGGGTCAGCATATGCTGCAGCTGCGCCGCGTTTAAGGCGGAAAACTCGGACCTCACGGCAGTCCACGACGCCTGTAAGCACAAGAAAGCGACAAGCTTCTGAAAAGTGTGATGAAGATATTTTAAGACGCGTTAAGCAAACATCCCAGAAGCTTTTGGAAGCACGTCAAACAAACATCTTCTCATTTACATGCTCGAAGGACATGAAACACGTTCTGGAAAGAGTAATGCTTGGTTGAAGGTCAAAGTTCTAGAAAGTTCTGGAAGCAAGCATGGAGCAAACATGATCTAAAATCTAGTAGAGTGCAGTCAGGGCCTTCAAGGCCTTCTCTTCCGAAAAAAAAAAAAAAAAATCAGAAGCGCAGAGTGACATTCACAACCTACATCACAGGTGTCAAAGTCAAGGACCGGGGGCCAGATCTGGCCCGCCACATCATTTTATGTGGCCCACGAGAGTAAATCAAGCATGTCTATGTTCCATGATGCTTGCTAAAGTCTGAACCCAAATTTCAAATTGTCATATGTAATCCACGTTAACAGTGATTATTTTTTACTTCTGATTTTAAAATGAGTTATCCATCAATTTGTTGTGCGCTGTGTATGTAATATGTGGAGGTGATTAAACATTGAGATGGTTTCCCAAAATTCATAACGGCCCTTGAAGGGAAACCTTAACTACAAGGTGGCCCGCGACAAAAATGAGTTTTACAGCCCTGACCTAAACGAAATTGTAAAAAAAGTTAATTCCAATGGTCTTTTGTCTTCATTTCATAGCACGTCTTGGCGGCGCGGCTTTCCAACAAGATGGCAGCTTCTATTTGTTGCCATGGAAACGGCCTTCACAATCCTGGCATTAAACATCGTTCAAAATGGGCATTTCTTTTTTGAACCAATCAGATTTCAGATTCACTACCGCCGCTATCATCTTATATAACGTTCAACAGGGATGTTTGGATTGAGAACAAGGTTCGTGAAGACACGTGGAGCAAACATATAGAAGCGTCGATGTTTACATTTTGGCTGTCATTAGAATCAAACTGTCCATTCAAACAAGTACTTCAGAATACTAAACCAGAGCTTCACCAACTACGCTAACGACCCATTCCCCAAAATACAAACATCACAAGACATCACGACCAATGCGTGTGCGAGTTTCCAGCAGCTTCGCCGTGTTGTTGACAAGACAACCGTAATGAAATCTGCCTGCGTGTTGATGTACTTTGAGCTTGAAGGCCACAAGATGGTGAGCTCATCATCGTGGTCCACTGAAGGAAACCTCCGAAGACCAATTTTAGAAACCTCGGGAACACACACACACACACACACACACACACACACACACACACACACACACACACACACACACACACTCTGCAGTTGGAACATGCACCCATTGATTATGGGCGAGTGCGGCAGGGCCGTGTCCCAGAATAACTGCGCTACTGTGCACCACATCCACCTCATTCGCTCCAAACAGGGCGGGAAGGGCCGAGGGTGCTGGTGGTGTTGGGAGGGGATAGTTGTGGCCTGTTGCCAAAGGAAAGGGGTGGATAAAATGCTCACTATTGATTCATCCTGACTCACGGTATCAACTTCGAGTCACACAAGACAGCGGTTAATTAGTTTTTTAAAAATCTGTGCATTCATGTTTTTGGGAGTGGAATGCGTAGCGTATGGTTGTCGGAGAGGAAGTAGAATGTGTGCTGAATGACACGATTCGGTGAGGTTATCTTTTCTTGAGAAGGGTCAAACGGGAGGGAGCTCTGACCTGCAGTAGCGTTTCTTTGGGCGTGGCCAGCAGGTTGACGGCGGCCGAGAGTTTCTGGAAGAAGTCGGCGGCCACGTGGGCCAGGCTGATATTCTGCAGCCAGTCCATCAGCAGGTCCAGGTTAGCCCGCATCTGGACCCCTCGCGACCAATTGTAGAAGCCCACCACCGAGCCTCCAAGACAAACACCAGCTTAGTTGGGCACAAGGACGTCCGACTCACTGCTTTCATCACATTTAGTCAGCCTCGGCACATACTTGACATTAGAACAATGCCACCGTTCATTGAAACCGAGTGTAAACGAGGCTTAGCGCAGTTAGCTTAGCGTGCGGCTACCTCTCTCCATGAGCGCGTTGAAGAGCGAGGCGTTGATGAAGAAGAAGAGGTACGCGCACAGCTGCAGGCAGATGTCGGCGTGCACTTGGAAGGAGGTGAAGAGCTGCAGCGCTTCCTTCAGGACGTCCAGCACGCCGCTCAGCCCGTCCGGCGCGCACAGATGCCCGCTCGCCGAGAACGGGTTCCCGTCCAGCATCGCCGGCAGCGCAGAGTACATACTCTACGAGAGACAAGAAGATGTTTTTAGTAGCTACAACTAGGGATGGATCATATGGTCTTAAAAGTCCATTCTTAACTCATTCGCTCCCAAAGACGTTTTTAAACGTCTTTTCAGACTTGGTCCAGAATTGGCTCGTACTGAATGAGTTAAGTGAAACTAAAAACGACACACCAAGAGTGTTGTTAACATCCCTGACAAATTTGAATGGACAAAAATATAGAGGGTCTTTTCCACACCGCAACCACGAGGCACTCTAAAGTGGTTAAGCCAGTGTCAAATCCCGGTTCCACACACTGGCTGTCATGTCGCACCTTTTCCCGCCTCCTGCTCTTCCACCTCCTCTCCATGATGTACACACACACTCATGGCTGCCTGTCCGCAGCCTTGTTGTTCGTGTAAGCAGTCAATATGAGCGGGGGTGTACTTTGGAGGGGTCCTGGCCGGGGGGAATCATCATCCTGAGCAATGAAAATGACCTCTTGGTGCTTCCTGTGGACTTGCGAGGAAGCCAGACAGGAGGAGGAGGAGGATGAAATACAGTACGCGCAATGTTGATGACTGCACCAATTCATCTTGAGTCTTCTCATTGTTCCACACAGGCATGACATCGCCTCCCCAGAAAAAGAGCGCTGACTCACAAACAGCTGCTTGGTGGCCCATAAATGACCAGCGAACGGTGTGGAAAGACGTGCACTGACTTTTCACCCCTTTCTAAGTGTGACTTCTTTGGTCTTTCCAACAAGTTTTTTTTTTTATCACGTTCTTGAGAAGTCCTCGTTGTCAATGTTCTCAGCATTCCAACGCTTTTTTAAAGGAAATGAAACACTCCTTCCTCACTCACATACACACACGCACACACACGCTTACTTCCTCTCTGGAAACACTAAAATATGAGAAAGTGAGAGAGAGAGAGAGAGCAAGAGAGAGACCGAGAAATGTAACAACATTGTGTGTACTGTATAGACAAAAGTCTGAGGTCAAAACTGAATCAGTCAGATGAAGAAAAAAAAAACAATCCGCGCACCCAGCAAATAAACATGAACTTTTTTTTTCCTTTGTGTGTGTTTTGGGTGACTAAGAAGACTCATTTGACATTTTTTTTTTCTCTGTGGTTTAAGTTTATTTGAATGCATGTGTTTTTTGAGGGGCACAGATGAGTTTTTGGGATGAGTGTGAGTGGATTTTTGGTGTGTGTGTATGTGTGTGCGTGTGCGTGAGAAGTTCTTTGTGTACGTGAACTTTTTTAGTCTGCTTGAGGGGTTTTTTTTGGGTCAATGTGAGCGTTTTTTGTGTGTACTTTTGGGGTGTGTTTTGGGGTGTAAGAGGACTTTTGGTGTGCGTGGTACTCTTTGGGGATGTAATAGTGTGTGTGTGTGTGAGAAGTTTTTTGAGTACATTAACTTTTTTAGTCTGCTTGAGGTTTTTTTTGGTCAATGTGAGCGGTTTTGTGTGTACTTTTGGGGTGTGTTTTGGGATGTAAGAGGATTTTTGGTGTGTACGGTACTTTTTGGGGATGTATTTGTGTGTGTGTGTGTGCGTGCGTGAGAAGTTTTTTGTGTACATGAACTTTTTTAGTCTGCTTGAGTTTTTTGTTTTTGTAAATGTGAGCATTTTTTGTGTGTACTTTTGGGGTGTGTTTTAGGGTGTAAGAGGATTTTTGGTGTGCGTGGTACTTTTGGGGGATGTACTGTGTGTGTGTGTGTGTGTGTGTGTGTGTGTGTGTGTGAGAGAGAGATGATTATTGGTGTGAAAGTGTTTTGCGTGTCTGCCAGGCCTTTCCCCCGCTGAGGGCTGCAGATAAGGCCAGCTGATCTTTCCATTGTGTGTGCCGCTTGTTTACACAGTACACTTTCCGAAAAACATTGTGAGAGCGTTTGTGTGGATGTGTGTCACTGCATGTAAGAGCATGTATGTGGTGGCGATTGTGAATGTGCGTAAGTGTGTCGGAAAGTGTGTCTGCCAGAGTTGAAATCGTTTTTGAGCTTTCATTGTCGTTTTCAAAGCGGGTTTGTTCGTTTTTATGAGTTTTTGTTTAGTCCGAATATCTTTGACTTTACAGTCAAACCTTGGTTCTCGTCCATAATCCGTTCCAGAAGGCTGTTCGAAAACCGAAATTGTTCGAAAACCGAAACCACGCTCTTTTTAAAATAAAAATGTTTACTGAACACGTCTGCTTACAATGGAAAGCAACACGAGGAAGCGATGCTTCCTCGTGGAAGGAAGGCGAGAGGAGTCAAATGGTGCATTCAAGTGCGCTCAGTTTGTTCGAGAACCAAAATTTGTTCGTCATCCGAGGCATAAAAAAAGTTTTTGGTCGAGAACCGAGACGTTTGAAAACCGAGGTTTGACTGTAGTTAGTTTTAGTGTTCGTTTTATTTATTAATATGTATTTTTGTCTGCGCCTTTTTTAGACTTAAAATAACACATCATGGTAAGTATAGAGTAGTAAAAATGAAAAATGTGAGTAACCTTGGTGAGATAGTAGACGGACTGCTGGAAGGTGAACATGATGACTTCCTCCAGAACCGTCATGGCCTCCTCGCAGGCAACGCGAGTGGATGCCACCTCCTCATCATCCATCAAACCTGTCGGTGTGACGCTCGAGTGAGCGATGGAAGGGTAAACGGACTTCTGTTGATATCTCACCTGTCCGCGGGGAGTCCCCCCTCCCGGCGGCTATCAGCTGAGGGACGTGGTGCTGGATGAAGTGCAGAAGCTCGATGGTGTTGGCCATCCACGCGGCCAGAGGACGTAGACCTGACATCACTTCTTGCGTCTGCGGTAGGGGGTTGCTAGTCGTGACATACAACAGAAGAAATTATTTGCGTGAATGTACTTGACCTTTGCGAAAGGAAAGGTCAGGAAGTGCGGCTTGAGTCGACTCACTTGTCTGATTGCATCGACGCAAGCTCCTTGGTCTTGTCCTATCACGCATTAAAAACATGTTACGCTCTCGACAACCCACTGCTAAGCTGTGAAGAGCGCAAGTTTTGTTGAAGAGGAGTGAAGTTGTGTGAAGGAAAAATTAGGTTGTGTATTGAAAAAGAAGTGAAGGTGATTTGTGAAGAAGTTGTGTACCCAGACAACTTCCTGCACGCGCGCCGCGATGTTTAGCAGGAGGCGTCTGAAGCGGTCGAGGTCCCGCGCGGCGGCCGAACGTCGGATGCACAGGCTGAACAGGAACGCGGCCGTCAGTTTAGGTCCGGCTGCCGCGGGCTCCGACATGTTCACGATCTCCCGCAGAACCTCGTCCTCCTGTTCCGCATCGTAGCTTAGCGTCGCGCCGCCGTCTTCTGGTAAATCGTCTGCGGTGACGACAGGAGGCCAGCCGCACGATTGACAGGTGGTCGGCGGCTCGTCGGCCCTGTTAGGACAGAGGCGCCTCATCCAAGGAGGCGTCTGCAGAAAGGTCATTCGATTTAATGCAGAATGACAAAAAAAACTATAGAAATATGTAAATATCTTGAAGGAAAAAAAAGACTAAGCTAGCATGATGGCATTACAGTCAAACCTCAGTTTTTGAACGTCTTGGTTCTTGACAAACTCGGTTTTCAATCAAAAATTTCAAGTTTTTTATGCCTCGGATGACGAACAAATTTCGGTTCTCGAACAAACTGAGCGCACTTGAATGCACCATTTGACTCCTCCCACCTTCCTTACACGAGGAAGTGACGCTTCCTCGTGTCGATTTCCATTGTGAGCAGACGTGTTCAAGAAACATTTTTATTTAAAAAAAAGCGTGGTTTCGGTTTTCGAACAATTTGGTTTTTGAACTGCCTTCTGGAACGGATTATGGACGAAAACCGAGGTTTGACTGTATATCATGAATGGTGACATAACTCGTGATGATTTTCGTTGACTTTTTAATCACCTTTTTGAATCTCAAAACTGACAATTTATTTGAAAAAAATCTATAATCAATATCAAACCAAATAAAAAGTCAACTCGGACCTGACTCTTCTGAATATTTTTATTGTGTATGATCACAATTTCAATGGTTGATGGTTGGGGAAAAAAATCATTTCAATTATTCATTCGATTAATTTTTAAAAATCAAACAAAATATATACAGTGGATACAGAGGCATGCATAATTTTTTGGGATTTTTTTTTAGATGAGTGTGATGGTTTTTTGGTGTGCGAGTGGATTTAGTTTTTTTTCAAAGAAAATGTTGATTAGAGCTTTATCCCCTTTTTTTCAAAATTTTGGGGTGCAAATAAAATAATGATCAATGCATTTGCAATGTGTGTAAATTACATGCTAAATTTTGCTTTTCATGGGTCAGCCTGATTCCTTTCCTATAAGTTATACCCTTAAAATGTGAAATTAATAAGTTTTAATGTCATAACAGTACACTGAACTTTTTTTTTCCTGGTCTGGCAGAAATATGCCTCCATAAAAAATAACCGAATTTGAAAACCCAAACACAAAAAAAAAATTTCGAACCTTTTTGTGCAGGGGTCCTGCTGCCATGCCGGTGGGGTCCTTGAACATGAACAGGTAATGCTCCCCCAAGCCCACCAGGTCGCCAGGGTGAAGCTCCGCCTCTTCCTTAAGGGGCGCCCCATTTTTAGTGACACGGGCGCCGCGGAGCGGCTTGAGCACGGTGGCTGCGTCCAGACGGCGCACGCGGCAGTGGCGGGGGAGGACGTCGGGGGCAAAGAGCAAGATGTCCACCTTCAGACACTCCTCATCCTCGCCGGCGCGATGCTCGCCGCAGCGGCCTAACACCGTGCTGCTGCCGCTGAGCAGGTAGATGACGAAATCCTGCAAATAAACAAATCACATCTCAGCATGATAGGAGGACCGGTTGTCATGAAGCATTTTGCTTTTGTTCTTGCAGCGTCAGGTGATGCACTTGACACGGCCGCGATGTCATCGTCCCGCGGGCCGCCGCTCTGGTCACATGACTCGACTCCAGTCGGACTTAAGTGGACAATTTTAGGACTTGCTTGAAGGGGAAAAGGTTAAGACTTAAGACTTACTCCTGTCTGCCTCAGACCAGACGACAAACAGGAAGTGCTCGCAGCTTTCTGGAGGTGAGGCGTCAAATGATTGGATGGCCCCTCCCCCAACTCTCACACTCTCAGAATAACCCACTCGCTTGTAATCAGATTTATCTCTTTGTGTGTGTGTGTCTGCCTCAGGATCCCCAGCGTCGACCGACAAAAGGACATCTTGTCCTGTCCGTCACACATTTCACCCCGTGAGCTCACTGACAGAACTTGAGTGTCGTGCACACGCATGCACAAAGTGCGTTTGAATGGTACAATCAAACCTAATCAATGAATCACAAAACAGGGGACACACTGCGTCCCGACCGCCGTCAAGGCTGAAATCTTTGCGGCATCATTGCAACTGCTTACGTTGTGTTGCAATGCATGTAAAATGAAAGGCAATCTGGATTGGTATTCGTGAAGATTAGATTTCAAAAAGTACTCAATGAATGGAAATTCATTTGAATGTTTTTTGCTGTATTTTAATGACCTATTTTAGTGGATCTCTTTATTTCATAGATATGATCATATTAATGTGCTGCTTAATTGATTATTCTATTCATTTATTATATTATTAATCTATGAAGCGTTTATGTATTACATTTGGGCAAAAAAAATTTTAAATGTAAAAAGCGGTATGTAGCATGTCACCTGTCTGTGGTTGTATCCCTGCAGGAGCAGAAAGTAGGGGAAGTCAAAAGGCGGGTGAATGGAGTATTGGGTGGCGTTGTCGTCACTGCTTTCCGTCTCTTCCTTCTCCATGCCCAGCAGCCTCAGGGCGTCCTTGTCCTCATCCTCGTCCTTGTCCTGCTCCTGGTCCCGGGATCGTCGCACCCCGCGGGCCTCCTTGCCCATGGCGCTCAGGTCCATTTCACTCAGGCTCCTCCAGAAGTCCGGCCCTTCCGCAGCCATTGCCACGCTGCTGTCCACCAACATCGAGGTGGCCCTGGAGCGGTTCCGCTGAAGCTTGCGAGCTTGAGCATTAATGCCTGGAGACAACAGACCGCGGCATCAAGATGGCGATCTATTTATTGGCCAACGCACGATGTGACCCGCTCACTACTTCTTCATTTCTGCACAGTAATCCTGAACACAACAAACTACCATAACAAGACACTCCCACTCCGCAATAATGGCAACACATGTGACAGATCGGAAAGAGGCTCAACCAGTGGGTACAAAAGAAAAATCAATGAGTACAGTGATCCCTCGCTATTTCACGGTTCGTTTATCGCGGCTTCAGTGCATCGCGGATTTTTTTCAAACATATTCCTTTAAAAAAAAATAATAATAATTTTTTTTTCATATACAGTCAAACCTCAGTTTTCGAACGTCTCGGTTCTCGCCCAATTCGGTTTTCGACCAAAAATTTAGTTTTTTATGCCTCGGATGACGAACAAATTTCGGTTCTTGAACAAACTGAGCGCACTTGAATGCACCATTTGACTCCTCGTCGCTTTCCGTTGTGAGCAGACGTGTTCAGTAAACATTTTTATTTTAAAAAGAGCGTGGTTTCGGTTTTCGAACAATTTCGGTTTTCAAACAGCCTTCTGGAACGGATTATGGACGAAAACCGAGGTTTGACTGTACATGTAGTACAGTACTGTATATATTGCTCTATATGACTCGCTGTTGTTTTGCTGACTTTCGCAGCTTCTCGCGGACCGTTTGCGGACTTAAAAAAAAAAAAAAAATTATATGTTTACTGTATTTTGTTATTCATAAACTAACCTAACTTACACATGTTTAAATCTATTAGTATACAGCATTAAGTCATATTAATTACTTCAAAATTTACTTCTACATGCATGTATACCATTAAATTTGGCCTTATAAATATTATGTACATGTACCTATATGGAGGGGGGGGGGGTCGCTACTTCGCGGATTTTCGTTTATCGCGGGTGGTTTTGGTCCCCATTAACCGCGATAAACGAGGGATTACTGTACTTCCAAATTACTTTTCTCCAACCACAACAATGCAGTTGCAATCCCTTCATAGCCCGGAGAATGAAATGAGCTGAGTATATTCCCGGGTTTTGCTCAAAGCCGCACATGCCAGTTCATCCACAAGATTTGTGCGACTTGGAAGTCTGAACTTCCTGTGCGAGCAGGAAGCGCGGTGATAGCGGCGCGTCGAGAGCACTTATCATGTGGCGCTCAGTGGCTTTGGATGCCTCTGGGCCATAAACAAAGATAAGGACAGCTTTGGTCTCCCGTGGCCGCCTTCCATGAGTGGCGCAGATACGGAGGAGGACAAAGGCCCAAGCCATAAAGGGCTGACTTTGCGTCTCCCCTAAATCCCACGGACACCGCTGATGGAAGAGTAACAAATACCGGGTGCCAGTAAACTGATTTTTGGGCAAAATTGCAAACTCCCCCTTTTTTAACTCATTCACTCCCAAAGACGCTTTTAAACGTCCTTTCAGACTTGGCCCAGAATTGGCTTGTACCGAATGAGTTAAGATGGATCTTAACTAAAAGGCTCAGACGGGTTCCCGCCGCCACATCCGTTGCCGTTGAGCGCGCGGGGGTCTCCCGATATACCTGCCGTGACGGTGTCCCGCTCCTTCAGGCTCTGTTCTTCTACTCGGAGCCTCAGCTGGATCTCGAAGCGGCGCGAGAATCCTTCTTTGGGTTTCCACAGCGACTGCAGCACCAGCGGCTTCTCGTGGTCGCCCACCACGCGGAAACATTCCCGCCGCCACTGGCCGCCCGTGCCTGTCTGGCCGATCACGTCGCACAGCACGTAGGCGCCGGCGTCCGCTCTCTCCAGACTGTACCTGAACGAGGACAAACGCGGTCAATGCCACATAAGACCTCCGAGAATCTACTTGTCATAAAATTGGCAAAATTACTCGGAACACATTTTTTGGAGTGGGTGAAAGAGAGAGTCTACTCTTTCTTTGCTAGGTTAGCTGCTGTCGCTGAAGACAAGATTTTATGTGTCTTGAAAAATCTGCCAAAACGGCTTCCAGTCAATGTGTTCAAAGAGAAGATCTCCTTCTCGCATCTCAGCATCTGATTGAAAATGTCGTCCTTGTGCGATTCTGACCTGCCCAGAGCTTCTTTGAGGAGCTCCTTGGCGCTGGACTGCGTGGTGGCCAGGACGCTCTTGTAATGGGCGCCCTGGCAAATGTCGCTGCCGAAGATCTTGAGGATACCAGGCACCGACAGCTGGCAGGACAGCTCGGCCGGATCGTCTTGCGCTGCGGCTGTGGCCGAGCCGCTGTCACTTCGGTGGAGGTTGGGGCTGTGGTTGAACACGCCCGACAGGCGCTTGTTGTTGTTGTTGTTGTTGTGGCGTCGGATTTTGGACTTGGCCGGCTGCCGGACGCCTGAACTCTCGGCCGAACGGGCCGTGCCGGTTGAACTGTTGGACATGGAGAGCACAAGATAACATGTATAATCTGAACAAAAAATATACCTATTAATCATGTACTGTAAATCCCGACTGAATCTGTCAGCAACTTTGGCCTCCCCAAAAGGTTCATAATGCTCCTAAACGAAGCTCCTCAACTCACAGTAACAGTGTTTTTACATTAAGAAACCCCAAGATGAAAAAGCATTATTTTTGTTGAAGTGAAGCTCTTCAGCTCACTTCAATGTTAGCCAAGCACATCCTGTCCTGTTCTTTGTCCAGCTATCTAATCAATCTGTCAGATATCAAAGTGACTGTGATACAAAGCCAAACAAATGACATTTATAGCTCCAACCACTACTTGATTGTCGCAGTGATGAGGCAGCGCACTTCCCAAGCATGCTTCTGAACCTTAAAAAATATTTCTTAAATTGTCGTTGCTCTTGCCTCGGCTTGACTCAGACTTGTTCTTAGTTCTACTGTTTTGTGCTTTCTACTGTCTTTGTTATTAATTTATATTGTTGTGAATATGATATTTGCGCCGTGTACAGCACTTTGTATACCGCGATGGTTGTTTGAAGTGCTCTATAAATACAGTTGAGTTGAGAGTTGAGTTGATTTGCTTTGTTGTGAGTCTGCCTTTTGTAGAGGCTGCCTTTGGTGATGATACACAAAGGGACATATAAGATAAAAGGGCAGGAGGACATTAATTTGATTCAACTTTGGCACAAAGCGAGGGAGTCAGTTTGTGACTGGAGCTGAGTTGTGATGAGCAGCTCTTCAATGTACATCCAGTTCCCGTTCGGGGGAATAAAGCCACTGAAGAGCCTCCGCTTGTCCCATGATGTAATTAGAAAGTAGAGTAGTGTGTAAATTAGTGTAATTGTGGAGTAGTATGAGTAGTATGTACATAAAAAATGTAAATTGGAGAGCAGAGTAGAGGGTCATATAGAAGTAGAATGAGTAGGATACAAAGTAGAGTCCAGTCAGGTTGACATAATAAATAGCATATATGAGTAAAATGTAGTTTAGCTGAGAGCAGTTTAGTTGCACTAAGTGGGTCTTACTGTGTTGATCCATTGCTGGCTTTCCGGCCAAGTTGGGCGAGTCTCTTCTTGGGTGAGCGGATCAGCAAGCCCACCACGGCCGCCTGTTTATTGACGTGGCTGTTTCTCTCGTCGCTAATCATCTTTTTCCTCGAACATTAACACACCAACTTCATCTCCATCATCATCATCATCACGTCCACATTTGAGGAGGAGGTCCAAAAGTACCCTTGAAACTTGCCCTCCACTTGGCGTCCATGAGGGCGGCTCGTAGCTTGTTAAGTTATTCCGTTAGCGAGCACAATTCCAGGACGTCTACCCGCCACAGAGGAGGTGCAAGGACCAAAAATGTTTGTGGGAGATGAGCAAGAGGAGGGGAAGGGCGTCCGTCCGTCGGTCGGTCGTTCGGGAATGCGTGAAGTTGGTGAACCTGCCGCTGTCCGCAGCCCACCGGAGTTCCCTCCACTCTGTGACTTCCCATCACGAGCACGCGCGAGGCGGGAAGAAGAAAGTGACGCGCGCGCGCACACAGCGGTCGGGTCAAACCTGCCACTACCTTCAGTCCAATTACGTCCTCTACCTCCCAAAACGCTATTTTGGCATCATTGAATCTACATTGCAGATGATTAATTCGGCAAACACTTGTTATGCCGAATGTGCCACTGAATGCGGTTATTTGACAAAGTGGTTTTGAGTGTACGAATGTGGTCAACAAGGTGATAAGTTCAAAGACCAGAAGAAGCGTGGATCTGACACTATTTGTCTCACAGTGACATCTAGTGGTCAATTTTTGTAACTGCCAAACATGCCAGGAAAGGCGACACAGTACAGAGATGCAGGTTCGATTCCGGCTCCGGATGGATGGATGGACTGGACTTTTTCATGTGTTGCATGCAAATTTTTTAGTGTGTGGGGCTATGCCTACATAGTACGGATTCAAAAACAACAGAGTTGTACTTACAGAACCTCTTATCTTGGATACATTTAACGTCTGTTTTAGGCTATTGTCATAAAATATCATAAATACATACATCGATTGACTATTCATTTTCTTGATGATTCGATAGAGGAAATGTTGTCGTATGCCTAAACGTTGGCTTTTGTTTTAAACTTTTCGCGTGCTGCTGACTGTCGACTTCAACGTTCTGCTTGAAACTTTGGGGGAACGTACAAACGTGTACCGGTAGTGATTTCCGACGCTGAAGTTGGCTCCAAGGTGGCGTTAACATCAAGCTAAATTCTCCATTCGATTTACAGAAGTTATCTATGTATATTAACTTTCGCCCTTCACATTGTAACGCGCCGCTGGTGTAGTGGTATCATGCAAGATTCCCATTCTTGCGACCCGGGTTCGATTCCCGGGCGGCGCACGCTTTTGGATGACTTCATTTTTACGCGCGGCCCGTTCTATCTTTTTGGTGACTTCCTGTTTTGTTAGTTACGTTTGTATTCATTGTTTCTTTTTCGCGCATCACGTTGTATGTTTTTGGTAATTTATTGTTTTCCTTGTTGCGTTTATATTTATTATTTATGTTTCCTTTTGAATGCAGACTGCAATAATTTTGTTTGACCATTACATAAATTCAAAACAAAACAGATCATCTGGGATAGGCACGCCCACGACCCAAATGAGGGCAAGTGGCTCCAATTATGGATGAATGGATCCAAAGCAAATACCTGTACACAAAATCACAATGACCACATAAATTCCTATTCATTGCTTGTTAACTTAAAGGTAACAGACACATTTCCAGTACACACTTGTCAATCTACATTATGTACTTTTTGGTAAGTTTACTACACACACCAAACTAAAATAATGTAACAATAACATCCATATTGACTCAGTCATTCATTCTTCCTGCCTCATCTACAATAATACAAATTTAAGCCGTCTGACACACGAACGTCAGAATGGGTGAAGACAAACATCCACACACTGAGATTCCTTCATTGTCGTGTCATTTATTGGTGTCCTTGGGTCATAATAAAATGCAGCAGCAACAAGCTGCTCGTTCATTTAAAACTCAACATGGAAGGGATCTCTATTTAAAAGTGATGGACTGCTTTTGATCTTCCAACAAGCGTAAAAATCAGATGTGACATCATCATGTGTGTGTGTTTTAAAGACGGTATGGCGACTGTGTGTGATGCGTATCCCGGCAACAGCTATGACAATAAAAATACTGAACTCCTGAATGCTTAAAAATAGCACTGGTCAACAAATTTAAATTGATTTTTTAAATCAGAGATGCATGTTAACTTTTCGAGATGATTTTTTTTGCACCGATTTAGAATTCGCATCAGGTTTTCCAAACAATAATATAATAAGTAATGCAGCATACATATACAATATATAAAAATGTATTCATGAATTAAGAGTTAGGTTTAGCATCAGAAAATTTCTCTGAAATGTCACACCTATTAATGACAGTGCATGGTAAAATCCGTATTGTGAAAGCTTTTAGAGGTAAAACTTTAAAAAAAACAAAAATAAAATGTCTCATAAAACTGTGATGTGCTCGAAAAATGTAAAGACATTGTTGAAACCAGTGTCAAAAATACATTTGGGGACACATGAAGGCACCTTGGATTCAAAATTTGCAGTTGATCAGTGAACTGAAACCTTTGTGAAGCTCGACAAGGTGTCACCTGAAACATATAAACACAACATCAACATAAACAGACAAACATTGCAAAAACACACTCGGTGAAATGCTACCGTGAAGCTTGATTGACGTTGATGGACACTCATGTGCAGGCTGGTTTTGATGATGTCTCAGGGCAGTGGGCGCGGTCAGAGAATGCCCCGCCTCCTGAGGAACTTTGCTGAAGGCAAAAAAAAACAAAAAAAAAACTATATAGCTTGAAACGTGTCTTGATAGTTACTTTAGTTACTACTTAACTAAAAGTAGTCTGATTACTTACGTCTGACTCCTCTGGAGTCCTGTTGTGGAGTCATGTGACTCCCATGTGTCAATCGTGTGTCAGTCTCTTGTCAGTGATGAGAGCGGCTGCCCTTGTCTGTCACCTGACGTGACGCCGCCCCGCTCGCCAACTTTTCCTCTTGAGTCGTCCCACATTAACACTCGTGTCAGCACAAGCGCACACACACGAGCACCCATGATCTCATACAAACACATGCGCACAAATCACCCCGCGCACAAACAAGCGCACGTACAGTCAAACCTCGGTTTTCGTCCATAATCCGCTCCAGAAGGCTGTTCGAAAACAGACATTGTTCGAAAACCGAAACCACGCTCTTTTTAAAATAAAAATGTTTACTGAACACGTCTGCTCACAATGGAAAGCAACACGAGGAAGCGTCACTTCCTCGTGTAAGGAAGCGAGAGGAGTCAAATGGTGCATTCAAGTGCGCTCAGTTTGTTTGAGAACCGAAATTTGTTCGTCATCCGAGGCATAAAAAACTCTAAATTTTTGGTCGAAAACCAAATTGGTCGAGAACCAAGACGTTCGAAAACCGAGGTTTGACTGTACATGCAAATAAACACAAATAAAAATCAACACACACACACACACACACACAAATCAACGCACCTGTGTGTGTCCTTCATGCTGCTGTTGTTGGCATCTGCCCAAGGGATGTTGTGAGCAACGTAGTGACAAGTTCTCCTCGTTTAGCACACAACCTGAACACACGTGTTAAACACACCTTCATATGTCAAACACAAACAGTTCAAACACTCAGATATTTAAAATGTATTCAAATAAATACGTTCAACAAATGTAAAATATGTTCAACACACACACATTCATACAATAGGTTAAACACACTCACTCCTGTCAAACAAACCCGCACACGCATTTCAGTACTACCTGCGGGTCGAGCACACGCGTAGTGAAAATATTCGGTGCATCCTTTGTACGAGCATCCCATAATAGCACCTGACTGATGACACCAGCAGCATATCTGACACAGGAAGTACTCATTAGGAGAGAATGATGTCATCCCAAGCAAGCGGCATTCATCCGAACAATTTGCACGGGACAGACCGTGTGGCGCGCCAGTTGCTCCGCCTCCTGCAGGCCGTACAGGTTCCCTCGCACCAGGAACACTCTGCCGCTCCACACGCTGCAGTCCGAATGGACCCAGCGCTCGACAGCGTCGTCATCGCAACAGTCCGGCAGCTTGGCGAGCGAGCCCGCCGTGGGGAGATACGGCCCATGAAGATCGCCCAGCCCGTTGCCGTTAGCCTGGCCGCCGCACAGGCAGCACAAGGGCGGCGCAGCGCCGGCGCCGCTAAGTCGTCCCGGACGGAAACAGGAAGCCTTGGGGATGATGCCAGAAGAAAGGTGGGCGATGCTTTGTTTTGGGTGTGGGACGTCCTGCTGCTCTTGTTGGTTAACCACCGTCACATCATTACGTTGCGAGCTGGCACGCCAGCGAACTCGCACAAACGGGCAAAAGTTGTCTGACGTCTTCTTCTTCTTCTTGGCTCGTTTTTGCTCGACGGTGCACCTTAACTTGATTTCAGGCTCCGGCGGCGAGAAAAGTGACGACGGAGGAAACCACGCGCTACGATTACGCCGTCGTCTCTTCACAGATTTTTTAGCAACCGCCGATGGCTTTCGTTGAGTTGAACTTCTTCCAGCGTCTGCTGATTTGTTGGAGGCTTGGCGCTGCTGAGAGTTGCCTATTTTTTGGGTGGAATGATGTCGGGGAACATTTTTTCTGGCTTTGTGGAGTTGGCGAGCATCATCGGCTTTGCTGGAAGGGTGTTGGCGAACCTTGCCGGATTTGTCAGCGGCACGGCATTGGGGAGAGCTATTTGATTTGTTAACAACATGACGGTGAACATTATCAGTTCCTGGAGCGTCCTCAGTTTTCCCCATCGGAGCGAGGCGTTGAAGATCATCATGAGATCGGTCGACCGTGCAGCGTTGGTGAGAGTCGTTGGATTCACTGGCAGTGTGGCATTGCTGAGCGTCGTCGTCGCTCTCCAGCGCGTATCCCAAGGCGTCGTCAGAGTCGCAGCTTTCGTAATAAACGCCCATCGCGTCTTTCTTTACACTTCTAGCAAGATGGCGCCGCACTGGCCGGGGCGACGACGGGGGCACCTGCTCCAGATGTGCCCTTATTCTGACGCTGCGCTTGCATTCAACGGCGGCAGATTTTTCATGAATTTTATGAGGGGGAAATATCGGTCTCTTTGGGGTGGTGACAGGGACTTCTACGACGTCGCTGTCGTCACTCAACGTGTCAGCGCGGGAGTCCGCGGTGCCGGCGTAGTCGATGCTAAGGTCCGCAAGGAGGACGACGGGTCTCGCGTGATGCGGCGGAATGTCCGCCGAGCTTTCTGATTCCTCCTCTACTTCCTCTTCTTCCGATGACGAGCTATCGCTACTCTGCGAGCTGAGAGTTTGCTGGCAGCATCCCGGCGAGGATGGCGCGGGCGACAGCGGCTCCACAATGCGCCGCACGCCATCGGCCAAAAAGGAGGCGCAGAGAAGTGGCTCCTTGGCGGACGCCAGCAGAACGATGACGTCCGAGCCGCTGTCGCTGTCGTCCTCGCAGCTGGCATCCGTCTGGTAGAAGGCGGGACACCACGGGTCATCATCACGGTACATACCCGGCGGGAGCGTGGCGTTCACATATTTCGGCTCCACGCCGCTATCCCCGTCATAGCTTCTGGTTCCGTACGAGGAGTCGACACGTGAGCCGGCCTGATACCACTCAGGCTTGGTGGCGAGATCCAAGGCAGGGGTGCACAGGTTTCGGGTTCGGGGTGGCGCGGAGAAGCCCTTGGATAGGTCGACCGCCATGCCGGAAGGTTCAGACGGGACCGCCTCCATCACTGAAACACAAGTTTGATACGGTGGTCATTCATGTAGACAGTAATTGCGTCAATAGACTGTGATATTATTTATAAAAATAGCATGTTGGTGGCATAATAATAATAATAACAATAATATTGAATGAGTTAAGTGGAGTTTGTTACCACTGGCGGTGCGGAGGTTGCGAGTGGGTCCCGGGCGAGGCTCTCCGCGCTCACGAAGCTCTTCCGCCGGCTTCAGCAGGCCTAAGTCGGCAGCACACACCGTGCTAGCTGCTTTGCATGCTAACTATCCAGACCGCTTGCGTTAGCACGCACACGTCGTCAACGTTTTTGTCGAAGTTTATGTGGCAGGCATGATGTACGCGGATAATAGTAATAAAATATTAATCATTCGGTGTTTGACTGTTTTTTGCTCTGAGATGCTGTTGATATTGTTGTGACGACATCTGTCATCTTTGACAAGTCAAGCATAATTCAAACACATGCAACAACCCCGGAAAACGGAGTGTTGTTTTCAAAGTAAGAGTGACTAAACAAAGCGGTTGACGATTGCGTTTTAAACACAAAACACATCTCATAATTGAAAGTAGTTTTACGACCATAACTCCAACATATTTTGTGTCCCACCCATTTTCTGCATCGCGTCTTCTGAATGTATTCCAGGTCTTTGTAATCATTCATTTTTTTGTGGCTTGAGTTCCATTACAAGGACACCTGCCAGGTCTAGCCAGGGATGTTTGAGGGGGCAGACACACATTTTGAGGAGACATTGTGCTCCAGCACCTTTTACGATGTGTAACTGACAAATTCACTCACTCGGGTGCGGCCACACACACAACCGTCCAAGGAGAACAGGCTACTAGAAGAATTTGTTTCTTATGGTTTTGGTTCTGCGGCTCCTCAGTGAGGAGTGGTTAGCACGTCGGTCTCACAGTGCAGAGATGCAGGGTTCGATTCCAGCTCCTTCCTGTGTGGATTAAATATCCGTTTCTGTACCACTTATTCCATTTTTAAATGAAGCTTTTGTTTTGAAACACCCACATGGATGTTGCCCCCCCCCCCCCCCCCCCCCCACACACACTTCAACGTGACAGTTATCTCAGGATGCTTTTTATCTCATTGAATCAAAAAAACAAGATCACTTTTTTGTCTTTATTGTTAGTGACGGAAATATTAAAACACTCCATTCAAATAAATAATACATATGAAAATTTCTGATATGTTCAAGTCATTTTTCAAACAGAAATGACAGAACAATTAACACCAGCAATATTTACAACACCACAGACAAAATGTACGAAACAACACAACGAACTTTTAAGAGTTGCCTGAGAAGAATTGAGAAATACAGAAATAAATGATGTGCTACATGAGGAACAAGTGGCGGGGCTTCAACACACTTTCCTGCTACTTCATGTGCCATCATTCGTCGCTCCAGTAAACTCTGACCTGCTGCGCGGCCAACAGTTTGTCATGCAAGGCGGCTACCTGTCGCCTCATACTGTGAAGCTCGCTCTCCTTCACACGCAGCAGCAGCTGAAAGGACATCTTCATTTACTCATTCCTTACTTCCCAAGTAAGATTTTTTTTTCTACAGCGGACCTAGATAGTTGTGAATGCTTCCAAAAGAGGAACTGCGTTGAGAATCATTCATCAATCCCTATTCTCGAATCACTATAATGGAATTTATGTAGTGGCCCTAAATAGTTCCCTACGTTTTCCCTAAAATGCCTTTACAGTATAATAATCCATTGTGGGATTCATTTACTCACTATGTAGGTCACTATATACCGTATTGGTCCGAATGTAAGACGGCCCTGATTATAAGACCCTCTTTTTCAAGACTTTTTGAACACCAAATTAATTTTTATACAGAAAATAATTACATTACATTCGAAACAAATTATTATAACAATATATTTGAGAGAAAAAGCATGTTATTTTGCCTCATTCAAATCTTAATATCTGAACATTTAAATATGTAAACGAAAGTGCAATCACATTCGAAAATGAATGGCTTCTGGTTTTTGAAATGTAAATGACATCATAACTTCTCCTCAGCTGCCGGTTAACCTGGCCAATCTTTGACCCACTTTTCTCCAGATTGTCGCTACGTTTCTCCATTTTCTGTTATCTCTTCTATTATTTTCTTCTCTTTTCTTTCTTACCGCTATTTTTTATTTTTATTCTTCGTGCTACCGCTATTTTTATTTTTATTCTTCGTGACAGGGGTTCACTTTGGCCTGGGGAGTCAAGTTCAGCATTCGCTTCAATGATATCTGGCGCCATCTAGCGTCGTGAATGGGTATAATGTCTAGACCCCGAATATAAGACGACCCCCACTTTTTCAGTCTTATTTCAATGCAAAAAACACCGTCTTATATTCGGGCCAATACGGTAATTGGTAGGGAGTGCCACGAAGTCCGCTCACCTCCATCTTGTAAACGTTGGCGTCCTGATTTAAAGGAAGTACTTCCTGTTTGATCAGTCGACTGACCTCGGCCGCCAGGTGAGTGCTCAGCTCCTGTGATACGACGACAGAAAATTGACACCAAAAATTCATGCTCTTCTCCTGAGGTGGAGACCGGGCCGCAGAGAGCAAACGGCTGCGAATAATTAGCAAGATAATTGCAAATAGAATGGCACACAATGGCAGCAAAGCAGTAAAACATCGAGGATCATAACGCTTCAGCAGCATGCCCCTGGTATAAGGCTGCGCAATACGTCCAATTTTGAACCTGACCATGATGTCACGATGGAATTAACCTGATCCAAGAATCCGTCTTATAGCGCCTCCCACGTGCTCTGACCTGGTTTTGTTCCATCAGATCCTGGTTCTCCTGCTGCCGCTGACTGAGCGTTTTCCTCTGGTCTTCCAATTCCTGAGTCATGTGATCAATCTCAACACACTTGAGCGTGAACCGGTAGGACAGATCCTCGAGCTCCCGCTGATAGGACGCCAGCTCTTCACTGCAAGCATGTGAACACACACGTCGATGCGCTACATGCTAACGAGCTGCGGTTGACTTCTACCTGTGTAGTTTGTAGACTTCCTCCATGAGCGTGTTTCCTGTCACGTTGAGCGTTTGACATCTCCTCTGCACTTCCTTGTCCAGCTCCACACGGTGAGCGCGCTCGATTGCCTCGATGGCTGACCCCGACGCGCAGGAAGTCAGTGACAAATCCTATTGACCAGTAGGTGTGGGTGATATGTTCTTGAAATACAACTCACCGGTTGCCGTAGCGACCGCCTCCTCGTTCAGCATCCTGTCTCTCTCAGCCAGGAGGGAGTCAACTTCCTTGAGGTGTCGCTGCTGCAGCTCCTCTGTCGCCTTCACATGACAAGCCTCCATGGCGGCCAGTCCACGCTCGCACTCCGACTGATGCCCCGCCCCCCCAAAAAATGTCAACTTATACAGGTCTTCATAAACACTGAAGACCATTTTGAGTGAAACATTTTTCAGGCTTCTTGATGATGTTTCGCGGCCCCTACCTTCAAGTTCTGCACCTCCTCGTCATGCTGTTTCTCATCCGAGCTCAGTTTTTGTCTCGTGATTGACAGCTGCTCCTCCAGATCCGCCACGCGAGCCGTCAGCGCGGCCACTTGACTCGCCTCCCGGCATCCCGTCACTTCCTGACCTTCCTCTTGCGTTTCCTGTTGCGTCTGGCTGCCGGTGTCGACGCTAGCCGTTCGCTTCTCGGCGTGGGAACGTTGCCTTCGCAGTTGTGCGTTTTCTTCCAGCAGGCGGTCGCACTTGCTGGTCATATGACAGCAGAAGGCGGCCTCGGTGGAGAAAATGAAGGCGGCGCGTAGACGCTCGGCCGTCATCCCGAGTTTGTCCCGCGTATCGGAGGACTCCACATTGATCCAGCCTGAGAAGATCTGGACGATCATTCCCAAAAATTCCGCACCGCTGTCATCCGCCGCATTGGGATGCCCGGCATTGTCCGTCATTCTGCCGCTTTCTGATGCATTGCCATGTTGGACATTCCCGAGAATATCCTGAATATTTACTTTCTTGTCCAAACTGGTGGGGCTATCATCTCCCGTGAGAAGGTCCCGCCCCAACATCAAGATTTGATTTTCAGGAATCATCTGTGGTGTCGTGTCACTGAGAAGCTCCTCATCTTGTTCTTGAGTGTGGGAAGCATTGGCGTTGACGCCGTCCAACAGCGCGCTCCAAAGCTCCTCCAGTTTCAGCTGACAGGAAGCGACCGGATGCCGCGCTTCCTCTTCGTTTGCAGTCTTGCTCTTTCGCGCCTCCAGTCTGTCAACAACCTCCAAGAACCTGTCCAGAACCTTCCACCTGAGCATGCTCCACTCCAGCATTTGGTGCGTTCTTCCGTCCGCACGAGCGGGCGTCGGGAAATCGGCCTCTTTTTGTCCGTGAAGCTTCCCGGCATCCTTTAGGGCTTCGTTCTCCGCCCGGAGCTGCCTGCAGTTGAGCTCCGATTGGCGAAGCTTCTTCTCCAGCTCCGTCAGCTTAGCCTCGGTAGCTTGGAAGCATCGTAGTAGCAAGCCCTCTGCGTTGCCCGCGCTCGCCGCCTCATCCTTCGCCACGCTTGTCTTCTCGTCCTCCTCTTGCCGCCGCAGGTTGACCTCGGCGTCCCCCAGCCTGTCCTCTAAGGAGGTGATGAGGGTCTGTGCCTCCAGGAGCTGCTGGTCCTTCTCCAGAAGCTCCTGTTCTAGGTCCTTTATCTTTTTGGGAAGCGGTTCCGCACATCTGCGACCGAGCTCCTCCTTGAGACGTTGGATCTCGCGGTCGGCCTCGCTCAGCTGGTTGAGCATCTCCTGGTTGCGCTGGTTGAGGGCTTGCTTCTGGCCGCTCAGGATCTCCACTTCCTGGGAGAGCTTCCGGACATCCATCTGGTCACCGCCCGCCTCGGCCAGGGCGTCCAACACGGAGGACCGGCAGTCGCCTTCGGAGTCCGGACAAGGTGGGTCGTCCATCCCGGGAAGCTCACGTTGGGCACACATGAAATCCTCCAAGTTGAGAGGTTCATTTTGAGCTTCACCGTCCGTTGGAAGGTCTGAGCTGTCCGACGCCGTGGAGGCCAAGTTCTCACACCAGACGGCAAGTAAATCATCGTCCGTTTCCCGCGTCCAATTTGCGGGCGTATCGACAACGAGGCGCTGGGGATCCAAAATCCCGCTTCCTGTGATGACAACCGCCGGATTTTCACCCAGAGAGTGAACATCATCTCCAGATCTTTGCAAACATTCCGACTTCGGGAAAGAAAAGAGAGAAGGAAATGTGACTTGATGTAGTCATTATGTTCAGTCGATAAGATGAATGTCAATATTTACCGTTGCGGTCGCATAATACGAAGTCCACACGCTCAGGCGAGCTTCCAGCTCCCGTCTGCCGCGCTCCGACAATTCCAGCTGACATTTCAGATCCTCAAACTTCAAACACACAAACAACTAAGTTTGAAATTGGTCAGTAGCCACAGCAATCTCTTTCCTTCACTTCTCTGTACTTCGTAACGGTACGAGTTATTTAAATTTTTATGTCCATTAGATAGTAAGTGATTAGCTGATGAGTGAGTACTCAGTGAGATAAGTTCATTAGTAGGCTTGTTACTTTGTTAGTGAGTTAGCTAGCAAATTAGTGAGCCCGTTTTTTTTGGTTAGCCGGTTAGCATGTTCAGTGAGTTGGCTACTTTGTTAGTGAGTGACTTAGTGATTAAGCTAATCTTGTTAGTCAGTGAATTAGTAAATTGTCAGTTAGCAGCAATTGACTTAACCAATTGGTGGGTTTGGGAGTTAATATGTGATTTATTTTGTTACTTTGTCCGGGAATGAGGAGCGAGTGAGTGATTCGAATCAAATTCATTAGCAAATTGGTTGGCGAATTATTTAACGCATTAATCTGTGTCACTGAGTGAGTAAAGTTGCGAGTTAGTGAGTAACGCTGTGACTGAGGTTGTTGAGTTATTGAGTTGGTGCCTCGATGAATGAATGAATAAATGAGTTAATGAGTTTGGTAGAGTTAGTGAATTAATGTGAAGGAGTTAACCAGCATATTAGCCAGTTTCTGAGTTAATAGCCAAGTTTGTTACTGTGTGAGTTAGTCGGTGAAGTTAATTTGTGAGTTGGATCATAAGTGAATGAATTACCATGTTACTTTGTTATTGAGCAAGCGGTACTGAACGAATGTTTGCTAGTTAGTGAGTCAACCGGTGAGTTAAGTCGGTGAGTTACTGAGTTAATGAGTGACTCAGTAAGTGGGTGAGAGTAACTTACTTAGCCCGTTGTTGAGTTTGTGAATTCATTAGTGATTTTGTTACATTGCTATTGAGTGAGTTGTTTGGTGAGTTAATTAAAATTGTGATGGGTTTCTAAGTTAGTACTTTGTGGGTGAATTAGTCAGGGAAGGAGTCAGTGATTACATAAATGAGTAAGTTAGTAGGTCAGTAAGTTAATTAGCATGTTTGTCAGTGTTAATTTGTTCTAGAGCGACCGAACGAGTACATTTGCAAATTAGCTAGCGTGTTAGCGAGTGAGAGATTCAGTCATAGAGTTGTGGCCGTAATGATTGAATAAGTGAATGTGTACATTTGTTTGTGAGTGGGACGGAGGAAAATCAGCATTTACGATGAACTGACATACAACACGTAATATGCTGACCGCCTTCTTGTAGTCATATTTGGAGTCGGCGTTGTTGTTGTTGTCGTCGTTGATGTCGAGGATCTTGGCGTTCCTGAGCGAGTTCTTCCTTTCCACCTGCTTCCAGCAAGCCTCCATTTCGTCCTTCAGACTCGTGGCGGCCGCCGCGTCGCCCATCACCTCTCGGCCCGGAGACAAACCCAGGATGCTCTCGTAGCGCCTCCTCCTGGCCTCCCTCCTCCTTTTCTTCTCCAGATCTCCGTACAGCACCGTCGCTGACGCCGGGGTCGCAGCCTGGTCTTCCTCTCCCGCCGGGCCGCCGGGAGGCCGGAAGTCGGTCCAGTCAAAGGTCTTGTAGCGGCCTTCGCGCTTACGCTCCGAAACACTCCGGGGCTTGGAATGCCGATTCTGCTCTGACCAATCGAGAGCCACATCCGGTTTGACCAAAGATTCCGTGTTAGGGCTGAGAACCACCACTGAGCCTGATAAACTGCATGTTGTAGACACGTGCAACACATGATGCATGTTGAGTTAATATTGTATGCACGTTTATTTATTAGTTAGTATATTCACAAGTGAAAATACACCAATTATATGTTCCGAATCTAATGTATGCAAGTTGTAATTAAGTTACCTGGTGACATCAGGAGCAGTTTGCACGTTTTTCATCAGTGCTTGGATCCAGTTCCTCCGTATTCCTGCCGTCATGGCAGACAGTGTGCAGAGCCTGCTCGGAGTCTGGAAGATGGTGAAAGTAGCTTCAAAATTCACATTGGTTCACGTTTTATTGCAATGTCGACGATCTTGTCTTACATGGATCTGGAAGCCATAGTTCTTATGGAGTTGCTGCTCAGACACTTGGAAGCACTGGCTCAGGTCCATTTCGCCTTCCTGCTCTGACGCCTGGCGGGAGGAAAGAAAAGACCGCAGCTCCGTCATGGCGAGGAAAGAGAAAGAACATAAAAAGTCACAAAATAACACAGAAAACCAGCTTGGTGACAAACCTCCTCGGCCACGAGATCCTTGTAGAACTTGAGGCAGTCGGCAGACAAGACGAACCAGTACTTTCTCCACTAGAGGGCGACAAAAGTCGACACACACCAGGGATTGAAAGATTAACGATTTTTTTTTTTTTGCTGGAAAGTCGAGAAAAAGTTAATTGATACTTTAAAAATCAAATATGGCCCTTGTCACAAATTTTTGTCTGTATTGCAAAACAACTACTTGATTATCACATTGCTCAACAACTAGTTTATTTACTCGTATAATTGTTGAACAGTTTTGAGACCTTGTTTATTTTTAAACGGTCGGCAGCCTCTCAGCTATGAATATTCTAAATTCTGTGACCCTCGGTGAAAGCAAACCGATGATGTTTTTGCCGAATCAAAATAAGACATTTGCAAACATCTACTTTTACTTTGCAAAACAATGATGAACATTTTTGCCAATTGACGCACCAAAACGAGGAACTGACTCCTCAACTATTTGTGGATTTGCTGCAATAAGAATTTTCTCATCTGATTTGTCAATCGATCGGAAAAATAATCAACAGATTCCTTGATTATTAAAATAATTATTAGCTACAGCTCGAGTGTATACTAAACAGTGTGAGGTGGACGTTTTACCTGGGCATCGTCGTCGAGTTTCACCAGCCAACCTTTTTTGAAGTTTAACAAATCCGGCTGCAAAAAAAAACAACATTTTATGAAAAAAAAAAATCATAATGCTGACATGATTTGAAGTGGAACAGTTGGTTGAGTTTGCGTGGAGTGCTCAGTGGTGAGGATTAGCCCATCGCTGAGCACCACATGGGGGTGGGGATGAGGGGGGGGGGGGGGGAGACACACACCTCTGGATCACCACACCGACCGCTGGAGGCTTTTAGGAGATCGTAATCCAAAAAGCCTTTTTTTTGGAGTGAGTCCAGAAAGGCCGTACACCGGCCTGCCCGTGACAACACGCACTCAGGTCAACTCATTCAAAGCAGCATCCAGCTGGAATCAGCCAATGCGCTGAAGCAAAAGCTGTACAGAATCCACCGTGCCAATCGCCGCCATCTGTACACCATCGCTTCGCACTATGGAGCCAATTGGGGGTGCAGTGTTTGGTCACATGACCTCGACTTCCACGACAGAACTGTAGTGTACAACATTCATGTTGTCACTTCAAAAGTAGTCAATGTGATTTCAAATTTCAAGTTGGTCAATGAAATAATGAGTCAGTCTTAGTGAGTTACAATATTTCCCAAAAGAATGAGTCGGCAAGGAAGCGTGTTGTCCGTCTTGTTGAATTCACACAAAAAGAGGCTATGCAACACAAAGGCAATATTGACGGCGTACGCAATCGTTTACCTCCCGCTCGGCGGAGCGGGCATCACTCCTGCCCCACCTGGATGAGTACATCCGCACTTCCGGGTCCATCCCGGGCACCTCGGTACTCATCAAGTGCTTCCCTGCTGCTAAATCGCAGCTGAAAAATGCCAACAACACAACCATTTATCACATTTGATTGACTGATTGATTGATTGATTGGCTGTCTTGTGAGCGGGAATTTGATTGGTGCTCACCTTATGTGGTTAGCGTCCATGCTGTTAGCACACGTTTGGATGAACTTTTGTTCAGTCAGATCATCGCAGGGATGCAAACTTCCACATGTCGGGTGTGTGTCACCGATATCACACACAACACAGTCTGTGCAGAGGAACCACAGAAGAAGTCACATGGCAGGAAGTGATGAGACAGGAAGTAGCTGTGACTGCCTGGCGTTTGGACTCCACCTGTTGTGAGAGCTTGTTGAGGACCTGTGAGTTCACTTCCTGCTACAGCCCAGACGGGGATCCTCTCAACCTGTTGGTCTTCCTGCCAATGGGTGCTGCCTACCACCACTGGCGCTTGAAAAATAGGGCTCGGGGCTGCCATCTTGGCAGGTGAAGGTTCCTGTGAGCGCCAAAAAAACAAAACAAAACAAGAGTGTTTGAGTTGAGGAACTCTCCTATGACGATACCGCGGTGGTGACGATGTTGACAATTTTGTTTTCTCACCTGCACACAGTGCGTGTCTACTTTGCGTTTCTTCTTGAGGTTGTTGGCGTTGGCCTGCACAAAGACAGCCAGCTGATCACTCCACCTGGCAGGAGACACCACACACACACCAGTCATTAAGACAAAAGGTGACAGCAAGCGTGAAGACAAAAAAAGTGAGAAGACAGGAAGTGAGTCAGGTGTCCGTGAGTGCCTGCGTACCCGCCGATTGTGTCCTTGTTGTCGGCGCGTACGTAGACTTGGTGGCGTGTAGTGACGATGCACAAGGCGTTCTTCTGGCCCGTCCGCGCCTCCGCGTCCAAAACAGCCGTGCACGCATTCATGTCCAGTGTGCCTTGAGGCAAAGTGCTCGGCTGGAGGGTAGAAAACAAACAACAACAGCGTTACCACGACGACCGTGCCAGGATGAACACATGACCTTTAACCTCTGAGATTTTTTGCATTAATAGTTTTGGTTTCAGAATCTGCAAAAAATAAAAAAAAATCATATAGAAATGTTTACTTGCATCTCTGATTAAAACAGGAACGTATGATGACTACAAAGCCGAATTAACATTGGAGGGGGGGTTAGAAATGTTAAGACGAGAGGGAAAGGAGGGGCACGGGGAGGATGTGCATTAGCATTAGGACTAATCCTAAATCCTCTGTGTAACATCTGGAGCAACATGGCCGGCTGCCTCACCAGCTCATCCAACGCGAAAGTCACGACGCCATCTTCGTACAGTACGAAGAAACGACGCTGCCATTTCTGGTGGGGATGTTCGGAGGAGGAACAAAAGTCAGAACAGTTTCATCATCTTCATCATTACGGCGTTAAGGTCCTTACCCGTGACCTATGCGTGGCCTTGTCAAAGTCGGTCCCCTCGGGAGCCAAACACAGCCAGCCGGCATACAGTGCCTTGGCCTGGCCACAACGAGAACAACTTCCAGTCAACGCCAAGGCCACAGACACACAAACATACATTCACACTCACGCCTGTGGACCTGCTAAAACGCTTCTGGAATGTGGAAGGAGGCCAAGATTGAAAAATCGGACCGCCCCCACAACTTGACTGTGAGGCATAAGTGTTAACCACTTATTCAACGTGCTGCTGGGTAGAATCTTACGACATGCCATAAAAAATGTGGTCAGTCTCAATGACCTCCTAATATTGTGGCCAGTGAGGAAGAATCTGTGAACCATTGATTTGCATTAATTTGGGAGTCTGACAAGAAATATGAGTTGGCTGGTGTAGGTGCACAAAATTGATTTATTTAATTATAGTTTTTATACAGTAAAGATGTCATTTTAATAAATGTTTTATTTAAAAATGTCTACGTACTTGTAGGGTTAGCTCCACAATTTCTTTTTCTTTCCAGCAAATCCTATCCCGGAGGGGCTTAACTGGCACTACAATGATTCCCAACGGGGCTATAGCCCCACCTTAACCCGAATGTACATAGCGCCATTCCTGAGCATCAATCAGTATCCAACGGTCCTAAATGGCACGAAATGAGAACCAATTGGTTCCTGACTAGGAAACTCAAAAGCAGTCCAAGATGCTGTTGTGACCTTTTCAAAGAACCAGCCATGAACTCCAATGGACCACTACAACGGTGCCAAATGGAACTAGGTGGTGCCTTGTAGCACCTTCCCAGTTTAGGCTACAAGAGGACGTCACGTGATTCAAGGGGACTTTAATGACGAAAAGAAGCTTCGCGGCATTAGCTTGTTGAGGCTAGCAATAATTACGAGCTGTTAATTAACCCCTAACAAGGCTACTAATGAGAAGGCTTTCAGAAGCAATGTTTCAATTTGTCCTTACGTGCTCCATTCGTGGGTGCGCAGGCAAGTGCAGCTCGCGTGACTTGAAGCAGTTCTGACATTTGCTTTTGTTGAAAAAGTTGGCCTGAAACTTCTCGCACGGGCCGCCCGACATCTTCTTCTTCTTTTTGTTGTTGACGTTCTGGAAGTCGCAGCTGCCCTGCTCGCGTCGCTGCCTTGCGCTCTGTTCCTCTCTCGTGTCCTCCGCTCGTCTGTCACTCGCACGTTTGGTGGTGGATGACGTCAGGACGTCGACGTCACGCTCCCAACGTCACCACACGTACCAACAACGAGAAAACACAAATTTAAAAAAAAAGTCATTGTGTGGAATTAAAATGAAAGACAAATTATTTTAAATACAGGGGCAAATCAGTGCGTAGTTTTGTGGATATAATCAAGTTTGGATATCCGTGATGATTTAATTTACCTTTGGAAAGCTTTTTCAAGACTATACGTGTCATACCTTTTCGGAAAACTTTATTCATCCCTGTGGGAAAATTAAGAACGTGACAATAAAAGATCACGATTACCCTTCACTTGAGTGGTTTTACAGATTCCATACTTTAGTACTTGTGATTACACAAATATCTGTACTTCTATTTGAATACAGAGTGTGAGTACTTTCGCAACCTGTGTGATAAAATGCGCAAGTGATGCTGATGAAGACGGTAAACGTCAGGAAAACTTGACGCTGGCCAGGAGGGTTACCGCCGCTAGAGGGCGATGTTGCACTTAAAGACAAAGACTGCATTGAACAGCTGATATTTGTTTAACACGACAAATGAAAAATATTAGCGCATCAGGTGACTCATTGGTGACTCAATCCCCAATCGAATGAAGTTTTAATGTCGAGGACAAAAGGTGTGTATTTTTTCGAGAGATTATGCATTTATAAGAATGATTGTATTTTTTTTTTCAGATTAAAGTTGGAATACTATGAGAATAAAGTTGCGTTTTTGAAACTCATTTGTGACAGGATGATTTTCTTAAAGTCACAATATTATGACTTAATCTTGAAAAGTACAACTTTATTCGTCTATGCTTTAGGTTGGGGGGGGGTTGTGCGTTTTTTTCTGTTTTCAAGAAATGTGTTTATAAATGTCTTGAATTTGTAAAAAAAAATCATATTTTTATTTTTCACTAATGAAGGGTTCGGTGTATCAGCTGTACATGTGAACTGATTGGGTTCAGTACCTCTAACAAGCTTAAGAACTACTGATTTAGAGTGTTCAATCAGCCTGCCATGCATGTTTTGGGAATGTGGGAGGAAACCGGAGTACCCCGGAGAAAACCCATGCAGGCACGGGGAGAACATACAAACTCCGCACAGAAAGGCCAGAGCCCTGCACCTCGACTCTGTGAGACCGACATGCTAACGGGTCAACCACCGTGCCGCCCCAAACACAGATACACATGCAGAAAAATATGCATAATACAGAAATGTTGTCGCTGCCAGGATGAAGGATGCAGTAATGCTGAATCATGAATGATTCTTGTTATTATTATTGCCAAATGTATGAGACTTTTGACGGTCTGACAACATTGTCAGCCAAAACAAGTTGAGGGCATTAAAGACGATAACACCTCACCTGGAAAGAGAAAAGAAGAGCGCCCCTAACTACAGTAACAAACTTCTTCGAATTGAATTAAATGTGTAACCAATCAACAAGGTTTTCCTGTCATCAACCCGACCAACAAAACTCGCTGCCCATCTTTAAAACTCATCTTGAAATGAATTTTTATTCTTTGGCTTTTGACTTGAGCATGAAACTTTTATTTGACTGTTATTGTTTGATTGTTTGTTGTCGTATGAATTACCGCACGTTGCATACAGCGGCCGTTGTATTAAGGTGCTCTATAAATACCGTTGAGTTGGGTGTGTGTTTATTCAATTTACTGGGATTACGAACCAGTGGTGCCTCAAATTACATGTTTATTTATTCTGTGAGAATGCTCGTAACTTCAATCAAATAAAAATTTTGCACGCTGAAATCAAATGAAATCTCACGAATCCACTCTACCCCCCCCCCCCCAGAAAACACCACCATTCTTTGAAATCAATGAAAATGGTGCTGTATTTTGTTTCCATCTTTTTCATCATCCGCAGCATACCAGAAAACCACCAGTTGCTTACCCAAAAGCGGAGAAACACGGCTAGTTTGGAAAAGAAACAAGCCAAACAGGAAGCTTTGAGTCTTATCTTCTTTGCTTTTGTGACACCTCCTTAAAAAAAAAAGGCGACTGAAAAAGGGCATTTGATGGCAAAATAATCGTTTATTTACATAATGGTGGTGGCAAGTCGATCGATCTTCACCACCTAATATTCAGATACTAAAATGTTTCAACATTCATTCCTGAAACCGAATCAAACTTTTTTTTCTCAAATAATTGAAATTACATGAACTGTTAATACTACAGAGGTTTTATGATGGTTTAAGATTTTTCACGAGGAAGAAAAAGTTCCCACACAAACGTGAGACTGAGCCAAATTAAAATATGGAATCATGTTTGCATTTTGTACTTTTTTCCCACTTTCATTTCGTTTTTGTCACAATATAAAACAAAAGCAAATATTTCATTTGTGACTAAGTTGCAGTTTAACATTTTAAAGCCGACAACAAATGTACACGTGTTTTTTTTTTCAACTTGTATTCAAAGGGGCCAATCATGAATTCAATCGACTCTACGTTGACTTTTAAATTTGCATGTTTGGACTCTCCGGGGACTTTGGAGGCCGCCGGGGTCTGGTATGGAGTCGGCGCGGTGGACGGTGGAGTGTCTCTCGCACTTCCATTTCAAAGGGAAAGTTTGGAAACCCGATCGGGCTTGGCTGGATTCTAAATCAACAAAGTTGCGTTGATATTGAGGAGCTCGTCCGCTCGGGGACAACAAAGCAGGTCGTCCATCTTGTCTCGCCCCACATCCGTCACCGCTGCGGAGTCCTCAAGTCTGATGGCTTCAAACACTCGCGTGGGAACCCATTCGGAGCATTCCGCATCAACTCTGGTTTGACAACGGTCTACTTCAAAAATCTTCACTTAAAAGACTGCCTTGGAGCGCAAATATTTGAAAAACCCGAACCCTGGCTTGAAAGCTTACTTTTGAGACTTGCTGGTCATTTGGACGGAGACACTTGGTCTTGGTCAACTAATCCTGCCAGACTACGTGATCTGTTTTTTTTTTAAAGTCACTTTGTGTTGTTACATGTGTTAAAGTTACTTTTTGTTTGGCGTCTTGAAGGATTGAAAAACTGCATTCAGGCCTACAATCTGATTGATGGCATCAAGGTCGGATCAGATGCGCTGGGCAGGATCAAGCGTGTTTGCTTCAAGCCCACTTGAGGTTAACTGTAAAATGGACATATTGTATATTGTATCGGCCCGAATATAAGACGGCCCTGATTATAAGACGACCCCCTCTTTTTCAAGACTCAAGTTTGAAAAAAGACTTTTTGAACACCAAATTAATTTCTATACAGAAAATAATTACAGAACATCTGTAACAAGTGATTATGGTTTTTGAAATGTAAATGACATCATAACTTCTCCTCAGCTGCCGGTTAACCTGGCCGATCTTCCACCCACTTTTCTCCAGATTGTCGCTACGTTTCTCCATTTTCTGTTATCTCTTCTATTATTTTCTTCTCTTTTCTTTCTTACTGCTAGTTTTTATTTTTCCTTTGTGCTGCCGCTATTTTTATTTTTATCCTTCATGACAGTGGTTCACTTTGGCCTGGGGAGTCAAGTTCAGCATTCGCATGATATCTGGCGCCATCTAGTGTCGTGAATGGGTATAATGTCTAGACTCCGAATATAAGACGACCCACTTTTTCAGTCTTATTTCAATGCAAAAAACACCGTCTTATATTCGGGCCAATATGGTAATTAGTAGGGAGTGCCACGAAGTCCGCTCACCTCCATCTTGTAAACGTTGGCGTTGCTTATTTAAATGGCAATATGTTGACCTTGACCTGTTGACCACAAACTGACTATGGTCTGCTCTTTATTTTTAATCCGCCGATCTTCTAGTTGTCTTATTATTTTGGACAACACACAACTGTACGTTTCCTGTTCTTCTGCCTTAAAACACGCTTAATGGTGGACTAGCGCCACCAACTGATATTGTCCTTTCGCTGCTATCATCTCATGGAAGGTTATCTGACGTGTACTTGTATCTCAATAAAACGACTTTGTTTTCTGCACTATAAGGCGCTTCGACGTATAAGGCGCACCCTCAATGGATGGCCGATTTAAAAACTGTTTTTATTTATATTTATATATATATATATATATATATATATGCATTATAAGGTGCATAGAATAGAAGCTACAATAGAGGCTGCGGTTACATAATGCATCCACTAGATGGAGCGACGCTAAAGAGAATACAATACAGTTTTATTCATATCGAGCTTTCACAACCGCTGCAGCTGTAAAAAAGCGCTTTACAGAAAATTTAAAATACGACGTCCAAGAAATCAGAATATTGATCCATATATAAGGCGCATTGGATTATTAGGCGCACCGTCGGCTCTTGAGAAAATGAAATGGTTTTAGGTGCGGCTTATAGTGCGGAAAATACGGTAAGTTAATTGGTGGCTGAATGTTGCAGAGTTGAGGTTTCTGAAACACATTTCACTTTTTTTTTTTCAAAAAGCTCACAAGTAGAGGCACTGAGAAACGTACCAGCGCCACCACAAATTGAGCAACGAAAACCCAAACTTTTACATTTCAGACGCGCAACCAGTTTGACAGAGGCCAGGGACCAGACACTGATGTCTGGAGACGGTTCCTCCTGGAAAGCGTGTCTAGTCTTTGGGTTGCTGGGCTGGCGTCCACCTCGGAACATAAAGGCGTGAAAAGTTGCTACGCTTCCTGATCTCCCACAAACACGCACTTGGCAGAGTCGGCCGACATCAAAGCGGGCCGTGACCTCGCATACCAGCCCCAGTTCCGATTAACGAGCTCTGGACATCAAACGGCAAGATCGCCCGATATCGAAACCCGCCGAATCCCCCAATCCCGCCCTCTTCCCCCGTATCGTGAAACCGCTAGAATTTATGGCAGACAAGAATGTCCACAGATCCGCCGTGATCTTTTGAACGCAGATGATGTTTGAAAACAGTCCAATTAGGCGACGTGGGGGAGAGTGCTGCGAGATGGCACAAGGCCAGAATTGCAAGTCCCCCACGCACCCACCAAGCTCGGACAGGACGGCTAGAAGACTTTTTTTTTTTGAAAATCAAAACACTTCTCTCAAATCATCCTTTCCTATTAAAATGTCATGAATCCATTCTGTCTCCCTCACTCGCTTGCTGTAAAACAAACTAATTTATGTCATGTATTTTTAAGGAGAAAAAAAATGCATTGTTATGTTGTATTATTTTCATGAAAACATTTAAGTGTGTGTGCCTTCGCCACGTGGGGACAAATAAACAAATAAATAAATAAATAATAATTAATAAATAGACACACACACACAAAATATATACACATGTTCTTCGCAGAGGACAAAGAATATATGAAAGTGAGTTGTGTCATATTTTCTGTCTACATGTGTATTCCAACTACAGAGGATTCACACTCCTCAACCTCCCTAGTAAGGTCTATTCGGGGGTGCTGGAGAGGGGGGTCCCTCGGGAGGTCGAATCTTAGATTTACGAGGAGCTATGTGGTTTTTGTCCGAGCCGTGGAACAATGGACCAGCTCTACACCCTTAGCAACATCCTTAAAGGAGCAGAGGAGTTCGCCCAACCAGTCTACATGTGTTGGACATGGAGTAGGGATTCGACCATGTCCCTCGGGGAGTTCTGTGGGGGTGCTTCGGGAGTATGGTGGGTCCCTGTACCACCGATGTCGGATTCTGGTCCGTATTGCCGGCAGTAACTCAGATTTGTTTCCAGTGAGGGTTGGACTCTACCGCATCTCTGCTTTTTTGCAGATGATGTGGTACTGATGGCTTCTTCAAGCCGTGATCTCCAACTCTCACTGGAGCAGTTCGCAGCCGAGTGCGAAGGATGTTGGGATGAAAAATCAGCACTTCCAAAAGGTCAGAGATAGCTTCAAGAAGCTGGATAGGGGCTCTTGAAGACCAAATCTGGGCACCCCTGTTTTTGGTATTTTCTTTCGGCAACACACTTAATTCAAATGATCAGCTTATCAGCAAGCTGTGAGAAGCCTGATTGCAAACATTGCGACTTCCCGCTACCTACTAACCAGAAGATGCGAGGCACAGATGACTGATGGCGCAAAGAAGAAGTAGGCAAGCAAGTGCATTTAAAATCAGTCCTTTTATTGCAAGAATATCAAGAATAAATAGCACCCCAAAATAAAATGTAAAAAAAATCCTTAATTTACAAGATGGATGCTGGTCACCCATAAATCACCTCTGACAAAAACATTTCCAGGCTGGAGTCCAGCAACCAAGTCCACTCTGGCTCCAAATGATACTGCGTGACACACGACATGTGCATTGGACACCATGCAGGGATGGCCCCATTTTTCCACATACTGGAAAAAAATGGCAAACAAACAATTCTGTGTGCTCCAAGTCAACATGAGAAGCACTTGAAAGGGGGGAGTGGTGGGGGGGGGGGGGGCGGGAATCTCAGCCTGCCGTTCAACAAATTTCGTGATAACTGCACTTGCTTTTTAATGATTAACGCCGTCATATCTTGTCTCGTTCAAATCTATTTGCAATTCTAAGTACAAAATCATGTAACTTTTTTTTTTTTTACAAACTTGTTTGAAGTAAGGTGTGTCTGCTGCCTTTCAACATTTGAACATTTGTCTTGTCATCTTTTAATCTGGGCCACTTTAGTTTCAGAATACGATGTCAAGATTTGATTTTCCTCAATGCAATGAAAACGAGCGTCAATTATTGAAGGATTTTCACTATTTCCCCGCGAGAGGGAGGAGAGGGGGGCCGGGGTACTGCAGTTCCATCAGGTGCAGCAGCACATCTTTATTTGAGATCAACGGTAACACAGCGTGTTGAGAATATTAAAACAGTCCTCTCAAAAGACTACCAAACAGTTGAGCTGGCATCCACGATTAACTTGATCCGTGGTCCTTTCCTGTTGCCAATCAGCACTTGCAGGAGCCCTGAAAGCAAGCATGGCGCGTGCGTGTCTTTGTGGCGTCCATCCCGAATCGTGCGAGCGAGCGACGTGATGGCGGTTTTATGCGGCGCACGCGCACTTGCAGTCGGTGATGACGGGGTAGCGCACGGGGATCCAGGCGCACTTGAGCCCCGCCTTCCTGCGCGCGCACCTCCACCTGAGCAGGTGGAGATGCGCAGACGCGGCGGGTTTGCACATCATCCCCTCCGGGAGCGAGCACGAGCGCTTGGCCGGGCAGCTGCCCGTGCGCACGTAGCGCGGCCAGAAGCGCACGCCAAGGTCGCTCCAGGAGTGCATTACCGGACAGAAGGAGTAAGCCCAGAGCCACTGCTGCAAGCGTCGCTTCAGCTTCTTCCCGCCCTTGTGACGCCTCCCCAGCAGCTGCGCGTCCAAGTCCAGCGCGCGGATCTCCTTGGGCAACTTCTGCCGCGTCTCGTCATCGATCTCCGGCAGCTCGGCCGACTTGGCCGCCTCCTCCTCCTCCTCCGACGCCGGCTGCAAAGGCGGCGGCGGCGACAGCGCCAGAAAGCGGCCGTCGAAGTCCCCCAGGAGCCCCCGCAGCTCCGTCTCGTTGAGGTCCCGCTCCCGGGGGTCCAGCGCAGGGTCCGGGTCTTCTCGCAAGTCCACCAGCGGGAGACTGTCGCTCGGCACGGGCCGCAGCAGGAAGTAGTGCTGGCAGCCGGCGCGCTCCGCCAGCAGCCCGACGGACACGAGCAGCAGCGCGCACACGGCTCCCAGGTTGGCGTCCATGTCGACGTGGGCCGATGCGCAATTACGCGTGAGAGGCGTCCATGCTGAGCGAGCGGACGCCTCCTCGCGGGCCCGTTGCGGTTTTCCGTCCGTCCCGGCTGCCGAAGGGCCCTTTTTATGCTCGGAGGTGCGCGTGATGTCACCGGACTTTCGCGTGGTCAATGCGCACTTGTTGTCTGCGGCACGACGACGAGGAGGAGGACATCTCGACACCTCCTCCTCGGTGGGCGTGGGGCGCGCGACGCCCCCTGCCGCTTTTCCAGACCGGGAACGAGGAGCGCATCCGTCTAGCGTTGGTCAGGCCTGTTAAGCTGCGTAAATCCTTCTTGTGGCGCCTGAGAGCTTGTGTGCAACACGTGCTGGATACTTCGGCTCCAGTTTGCGAGCTCTGAAGAGAGGAAAAACGGGAGTACGCGGCTTCTTGCGTGACAGAGCAGAATGCACTTCCAAAGTGCGCAAGAAATGCTCCTTTGAATCGGTTCCATGGCCACCGTTGTAACGCAAAGCATCTCAACTCGTTAAAATGCATTGAAAGGCCAATCATCCGTTCCGGACTCCACACAAAGCAAAAAAACAAAAAACAAACTGTTGTCTTTTAATAATGAAACGCATATGGGTGGTTTTATTCCCACTTAGTCAAGAATATTTTCAGATTTTTTTGGAATGAGCCTCGGTTACAACGACCGTCCGCATTCACATATTGGATTTCTTCCCTAATATTGCAATATATTTTGTTTCCCCACCGTTTTTTTTATTTTTTGGGGGGGCTTATCAGCATTTTCTGAAGACATTTTTGGGTTAATTTTCCCCCCTCCTCATTGCATTCCAATGGGCGTCATTTCAACACATATTTTGGCTATTTGAGGTCTGGCCGGCGAATAGCGGGGTTTCACTGCATCTCATTTCACTTCAATGAATACGTATACCGGGTCAAAATTCAGATTTCTGAAACATTCAGAATAACCCCCTTTTCATGTGTGAGCAGACGGAAGAGTTAATATATAAATATTTTCATTTAAACAGCGACGCACGGACATCATGACGCAAATAGACGTCAAGTCTTGCTTGTTACTTTCTCCTGTCAGTAAAGGACATGATCACTCACTGCAGGAATAAACAAGCCGGTTTCCTCATCGCTCCAAAAGTGTGCCGCTGTCCTATATCTCTCAGTTTTGCCATGATTGTTTACTTCTGCTTGTGTATTTCCGACGAGTTGTGTGCCAAACCGTGTCTGTATACTCATTTTCACCATAGACACAGACAACGCCGCGAAGACCTCGTCAGGCGAGGGTGTCGCGCATATAAGTATTTTGTGCACTATAAAGACCAAGATTCCGTGTGGATGGAGCAAAATGCAAATCTTGATTTAGTAAAAGGGTAACACCGGGGGTCTTATTCTCGAGAACCCAAGAACCCTTTTCTTTTTTGGATGATGATGAATTATACATTAAATGACTGCTATATGTTCACTGAACACCAAAATATATGTTTTTTTCAAATATTTAATGCTTCTAATTTACGAGTAGGGCCAAATTGGACCCTTTGGGATTTAAGGGTAGCATTTGAGTAGCAGAATTTATAGGGGCCAAATTTGACCCCATGGGTTCTCCAGGGTTAAAAACCCATATTCATGTTTTTGCGTGCGTTTGCATGGCCTTTGAAAACCTGAATCCTGCCAATATTTAGTTTTTACAAGGGATATTGACGACATGTAAACAATCAATGGGGAAAATTGATTTGATATTACAAATAAATGGAGTTACAAGCTTGGTCAACTAAACTCCTAAGTCACAGTATCATGGTATCCAGCTGGCGTGGTGCTCCGGCGACACAATATGGCCGGCTGTTGGCTGCCAAGTAAACATCGGCAAGCAAGCGGGAGCCGTGGAAAGTGTCAGCTGCGAGCGTGAAGCTGTCTAAACTCGAGGATCTTTCGTTCTTGGCGGCGCGGCGCAGATAAATGCCCGTTTGTTTGCTTTGTCAATGAGCTAATTCACGCCTGGTTTGCTTTACAGCCAAACGATGGCTAAAAGTCTGGAAAGCGTCAGCGCGGCGTGAATACCAGCGACACCGAGCATTACAAGCCATGCTTACAAAAAATACAAAATAAAAATAGACAGCATATCAGGATGAAAACCTTTGAGTACATTTTCAAGAAAAAAAAAGTGCAATCTTACAATAACATTAAAAAAAAAGGAAATCTTTTTTCCAAGAACAATTAACTAATCCAAGAATATTGTCACATTTTTCTCTTTTTTTATCCTAAAAAATGATTGAAGCTGTTTTTTCTTAATTGAGCCATATTTGATTGCAATATTAGTGATGGAACTGTGCATGATTAAAATAATAGTAAATAAACCTTTTCGGAATAAAACCTCCACCTTGTTACTGTTGACACTTATTTGTAACGTTGCGATTTTGAAAGCTAATTAAGTATTTTTTAGATGCTACTAGGTGTCAAAAATCTTAGAATCATTGATTTACAGTTAGGATTCCCTGTCCAGAAATAAAACCATTAGGTTCTGTGCCTGTTTTATTTTGCCAAAAAACAACGACAATTTTAGAAAAGTAAGGCAGCAAACGATCCTCAACCATTTTGATATGTTTGTCATCACAACTAGCATGACCTCTGAATGGTTTCACCTTCACAACAATCACAGTCTTATCTGCATAAATAATGACCTTGCAGCTTTAGCAGGCAGATCGTACATAGTTTATATGAAGACGGAACAGGATTGGACTCAAGATTGAACCTTGTGGGACACCTGTGACAAGATCTTTGGAAGTGGGATTTAGGGGTTTTTTTGGTTGTGTTTTAACATCCTGATATCAGTCGGTGAGATGTGATTGAAATAAATTGCAAGTGATATTATGAATAATTGTATCAAAGGTTTTTAGAAGATTTAAAAAATGTGCCCCCTCTGTTCACAAAAGAATTCATCCTTTCAGTTAATACTGAGTTTGGGTTCCTGTTGAGTAGTGGGCCCTAAAGCAAGTTGCGTGGGATGTAGAACTGGACTTGAGTCGAGATAGTAAATTAGTTGGTGTATGTTTTTTAAATAACCTTGGACTTGACAGAAAGGAAGCTTACTGGTCTAAAATTTCTAACAGAGAGAGTGAACACTTGCGATGTTGCACAATAGTGCCCCATTTCTTGACAGTGAGAGTGTGAGAACAGACATTAAGGGATACTTCAAAAAGTGTGCTTTTATCATTTCATTTGCGTGAGGCATGGAGGAGGGGTGAAACTAAAACACTTTTATGGGTCTCCAGATCTACATGGTAGGCTGTTTATATTAAGACTAAACAGGATTGGATCTGAGATTGAATTTTGTGAGACCTGCTTGTTTGAAAATGGATTATGTACTTTATTTAAACTGGAGGAAGTTATGATGATGATCCAAAAGGCGTCAAACTAAACAATTTTCCGTAGTGTCTCTATACCATGAATTTTCACATATTATGGCTTGTTTTGGACCGCTTGAGCTGAGTTTCACTGCCGCTGTCTCCCCTGCAGTTTTCTCATCCGCCGGACTCAAACACCAGAAGCCAACAACACAGAGTGAAAAATCGATGCGTCCGTGCGAGCTCGGCTAGCGGCAAAGAAGACAAAAGTGGCACGTAGCGAGCGAACGCTCTTATCTGCCCACCAGCCGACTTTCACACCCGCCAAGCTGAACACACGCAGGCCGGTCCGGCGCTGTTGATTTTGGCGCTAACTGAGGTTTGTCATTTGCTAGTTTGTTTAGCACTTTGCTTCCCCCCGTCCCTCCTCCTCCTCCTCCATTACACAAGCGCGTCATCACTCCAGCTTCTGCAAAGCCAACTCACATCACCACCACCAATTTAAGCAATTTAGCAAAGTTATGTCACTTCAAATTAATCTACAGTGAAGCCCCATTTATCACGGGGATACCTTCCAGATGCCATACAGAGAGACCTTTTTTTTTAACGCCAGCACCTCTTTAAACACATCGGAATGTATCAAAATGCACTTTTTAAAATATTCCTTCGCACCAGCTCTCAGGGTCCTGCTGTCAAGAAATTGAAGACTCTCCTATCAAATCTCTTAGGCAAGGAAATAAAAACAAGACACTCTTACTCTTTTACGATGGGTGTACCAGGCCTAAGCTAAAGTTTGCATGGAGGCATCTTTCCTAAGAAATTTTGGACTTCCAACAACCTTTCCTCCATGTGATTCGGAGTTTTCTCGCTCATAGGACAGGAAAGGAAAATTCCTGGGCAAAAAAACGAAATTCCAAAGAGGCCCTTAGAGTCCTCATGAGCAGAATGAAAATGGATGGCGCTGGAGTGGTCAAGGAACGCCGCGAGGGCTGGCCGCGACGAGTGGTCCACGGAAGCCTGTGCCGCCGCGGGTATTAGTCCATGGGCCGATGCCTCCAGCATGGGTCAGCAGGGATGGGCGCGTCGGAAGCGCGGGGCGATTTATTTTCAGAGTGCTATCCTGTGCTAAGTCATGGAAGCCAGCAATTTGAGTGCGGGATGTCCTTGATGGATGACTCGGCTCTCCATCAACCTGCCCGAGTCCTAAATGGAGCCTGACGAGCGGCGTGGTGGAACAGCGGGCGTCCCCGTTTGCAACAGCGTCCAAGCGTCATTGACGCAAGCCAGCAGAAGACACGTCGGCACAGAAAGACGCTCGGCTGCTTGTCGACCTGACAGACGCTGGCTTGTACCCCGGCATCCACCCCCATCACGTTCCACGTGGACTCGGCTCCCAACTGGCACTTCATAAATCAAGAATCCCTCTTGTGGAATAATAGTGGCCTGATTGTTCATCAGGACTGGTGGGTAGGAACAAAGTACAAAACACATAGTTTCTATTCAATCGCCTTGAATCAAGCACTATAGAAGACCAAAACCTGGATGACTGAGAATCTACACAAACATTCTGTATTTAGGTATTTATACTTGGCTTGAGTAGTACATTTTCTGATGACGTTTTACTTGTTGTAATTCCATAAATTTGAAAGCAGATATCTGTACTTTCTACTAGTTATTATTATTTTGTTTTTTTCACCACCGATAATGACTTGTAAAAGGAAAAATGACATACTGCTAAATAGAGATAGGAAAAGTCAACAGAAGTTGAGATCTTGATCGAATGGGATTTGGGAGTTTCGGGGTCTTTTCGACATTTTCATCATCTTTGTAAACAATAGGTGGTAGAGGATATTTCAGGTAAAATTTAAGGAGAAGACAAACTTGTGTTTGGAGTAGCTCCAGATATTTTCTGTCCGTTTTAACCCATTGCCACTGACAAGATAATAGGATTAATCTTCAACATAAGCTACTATACGTAGAACCAATGTAGAATGATATAAAATAACAGCGAACTAATAAATATGGACCACTCGGGAATAATGACTATTAAAAGGTAAACAATCGACTAATTGCCAAATTAGTGCTAAATGCAAATGTGCATGATTGAAAGATGACTCAATGAATGAATGGCAGCTTTCGTCCGGCGGCTAATAATTAGCGGCTAATGTTTCCGTAGCCAGGCTGTGCAAACGCTGCTCGCATTGTCCCCCTTTCCAACTCATGACTTGGATCCCGCTTGTTCAAATGATTCAGCAGCTTTTTTGTATCGCTTTGTTTCTGACAACATACCTTGTACAACCGCATCCTCGTCCACTTGGCTCTCTTCCGGAAATACCGCCACAAAAGCGATGGGAAGGGACTTCTCTTCTCAAAATAGCTTCATCTTGGGAAGGACACGCCAAGTCGCGTCATCCCAGCGGCGGCACGTTTGTGTCTATTACTTTCTGTGTACTGCTTCTTCTTTCAATTATTGGTGGTTTCTGTTCAGTTCAACTTGCAAAACAAAGTTAAAAATGAAAACTTGGCTGCCCGACGGGCACATTTCTACCACGTCTGATGTCGTCAATATGCTTGCAGCTGGTCACGTAATATCGTCATTCGAAATCATATTGCCACCTGGCGATACTGATATTGCCTTCGGAAGGTAATCGGCGGGGTGGCGCGTATCCGTGTGTACATGTGCGCGCACGTATGCGTGCGTGTATGTGCGTGCGCGCGCGCTGGGGTCGGGGACGCGTACAAAGTTTTGTTCTCCGGTTACGGGAGTTCAATCTGTTCAAATACGTTTACCAGGGTCTTTTTTTTTTGGTAGAAAAAAAAACAACAACAACCCCCCCGCCACCACCAGTTTCTGGAATTTAATAATTCTTCATTTTATCTGAAAAAAAAAGCCCAAACCTTGACCATATCATTCTAACTCTCACCCTACCCTATAGCCAGAACCTTAACCATCACAAAATGGCTACTGTCTATAATCGAAAAAAAGAGTTTCCTTTGTCACATTTTTAAGTCTGCACTTATTTACTGTAAGCACAGACATTGAATGAGTACATCTACTTTAACCAGAGCCTTTTATTTTACCCGAGTATCTGTACTCGAGTACAGAGCATGAGTGGCGTTTGCCGCCTCTGTCCATCGGCGGGTGTCCACGCTGAAATTCCAGTCGTCTCGGTTGGGCCAGGTTTGCGTGGTCACATTGTCAACTCCCGTTGGCAGCTGAACACTTTCCAAAAATAAGAGCACTAATTGGCCCGTGTTTATTTCTGCATGGGGAGAACCGCTTAAGTGTTTTTAGCAGCTTGTTTGTGGCTCTCGCTGGGAGGTACAGCTCAGTCCACGGCATGGAAAAGAGCCGGCACCCCCCCCCCTCCCCCCACAACCCCCGAACGCGCCCCACCCCTCCAACCTCCAACCTTTCTTTAATAAATAAGCTCTTTTATGCTAATACAGTCCGGTTGTGTGCGAGGCCGGCTGACATCATGCATGTTGACTCATGAGCAGATGAGTGATGCACGCGGACGACTCGCTTGGCGAAAAAGTGTAGCGAAGCCGCTGTCTGTCGGAGCGAGCTCGCACACAGCAGGCCTCTGTCACCTGCTGCCACTGCCGGCCGGGAGGGAGGGAGGCTTGGGACGAGCTCGCAGGGCGGCCAGCCAAGACTGCTGCTAGCCGGCGGCAGCGGCGGCGGTGGCCCGGCTCCACCTTGACGGCTCATCACAGTGATTTACGCCACGCTGATGAGTCTCGTGCTACGGCGGCGGCTAGCTGCCGCGCCGACATCGCGACCACAAATGGGGAGACTCCAATCACATGACGTGACTACAATCAGACTTAGTTAGTTGCCACAAACGCGACGTTAATTAAGACTGCCGTTTTTAGACCAGTGGGGGCTTATAGAACATAATATTGTCAAGAAAAATGTTGACTTGACTCTCCCTTTAAGTCTTGAATGTGCTCAATATTTCTGAGAGAAAATCTTTGTTGTATTTCTTATAAAAACACAATTTACTTGGGAGGCTGGAACGGATTAATGGCATTTTCATTCATTTCAATTGTAAAAGATTATTTGATTGTTTGAACCAACTGTAGTCAACCTCACTCCATTGTGTGTGATGCCAATTGATTTTCTTCATTTTTTTGCCACGGTAACGTGTTCCTTGAAAGTTGCAGATTCAGACTTGAGACTAATTTTAGACTGACTGAAACCGCCACGTCTGCTGGTTACACATCCCAACACGCCCGTGTCTCACTTTGACACGAAACCAGCGTGTGTGACTTGGCCGGCCGGCGGGACTTTCATTAGCGTGCCGCTCGGCCGCCAAGGTCCATGTACTATTTCCTGAGAAATGAATGAAAAAGTCCAGGACATGTTTACTATTTTGACGATGGTTAACGAGCTGCCGTTTGATTGACGCCTGGGCGCTCAAAACGGCAGCATGTTAGTCTGGCGCGGGACGGCGACGTGTTTGTGCGTTAGCCACATGCCACTAGCCCGCTAATGCCACGGTTGGCCGTTTCTCAAAGGCATCGCTGACGCCTGACGAAAACCTGCTGCGTCCATTTGATGGTCATTTTGACTGTTTAACATCATCATAATTTGTTTTGAAAAGTTGATCGTCCTTTCTTAGTTTTAATAAGACACCGCTAGCTAATAATACACAGTATGTTTTGATCAGATCATTGGGAATCATTTTCACACATTGATGTAAGCAGCGGATCCGGTCTTGGAATGTCACGGGCGGTTCAATGTATCCGAATACGCAAGTCAGGAACGAATGAATGATCTCAAACGGCGGCGGCGCATTTTCGTGAACATTTTAGGCCCTATCTAGATCCACGATATAGAAACCCCGACATAGGCACCGAGTGAATGATTGTGAGGCCCAACCAGAGAGAAAGCGGCTGGTGGAGCAGCGGCAGAAGAGCGGGCGAGCGAGCGATTGCCGAGGCTTCGAGTCAGACAGTAAAGTGAATCCAGATGTGGCGTTATTATTAATATCTGTGGCTGATGAATGGGAAGGTAAAATTACAGGCGGGCGCCAGCCAGGGAGGCCCCACGTGCCACCCAGGCGCTTCCCCAACCGCCTCGTCTCCGTGCTAGACTCAAGGAGGCGCTGTGCTCATGTATGCACACACATAAACTGAGGTGGTGGGTTCCCAGGGTCCAGAAAAGGCAGTTGGTTTCAAATTAGATTAGGGTTTCAAGGATAGGTTAGGGGTTCAAAGATGGATTAGGCTTTTGCGACAGAGTTGGGGTTTTATGTTTGGGTTTCAAGCCTGGGGTAGAGTTTTAAGACTAGATTTCACGTTAGCGTTTCGAGCCAAGGTTGTGGTTGTAAATTAGAGCTGCAAATGAAGGTTAGGGTTTTAAATTTGGGTTCCAAGCCTGAGTTACAGTTTAAAATTGGACTCGCAAGTTGGGGTCAGGGTTTTATGTTCGGGTTTTGAGCCAGGTTTAAGGTTTTCAATTTTGACTTTCAAATTATTAATGTAATTTGAGGAATGTACTTTGCTTCAAATTAGGGCTAAGGTTTAAAATTAAGGTTTCAAGCCAAGGGTTGGTCCCTAAAAAAAATTTGTGCTAAAAATATGAGTTTCCAGATCAACTTGGGGTTTCAAATTAAGGTTTCAAGACAGGGGTAAGGTTTCGAATGAGAGTTTCAAGCCTGGGTTCAGTTTGCAATTGACAGATTGCTGGACAACTGAAACGCCCATTCAGGAGTCCCACCTGGACTGGTCTGTTGTTTCCCCGCGTTGCATCCCGACTAATTTCAAAGAAAAGCCACTCGAGTTAATATGCAAAAACTAATGAGAAACCAGAGGAATCAATTAGCACTTAACGGCTTTTCGCGCCTCCTTCTATTTGCACCTCATCACAATTCCTCACTGGGTCGATTAGCTCCAAAAAACAACATGCCCTGAACAACTCCACATTTTAGATGAAGAGTATTTGCTTTCAAACTTTGAAATATCAATTGAGACATTGAGAACTACAACAGACTGAAAGTGGCAGGCTTGGATTTACTTCCCATCCTCGCGCTCTTGACAAACGACCAGCGGGCGAAGGGGAGACCTTTTAAAATGGCCCAATGGGCGCGACGGATCCCCGGGGAGTCGTTTTCAGGCGGCGCGTCCCACAATCGACACGCTTGACGTGTAATCCGATCGACAAGAGGTGACGTTTGTCTTATTGTGTCTTCCGTTTGTAGCGGCGTTCTTTTGGACGAACTGGACTGGAGCAAGCTTGAAACGGGGCCGCATTAAGTCAGCTACGTTTGTTTACATTTTGGGGAGTTTTGACCATAAAACGGAGTAGAAAAAAAAGCTGCTTCAACAGGCGGCGAGGCCTATTGCGCAATGCAAGCCTTGAGGAAAAACGCGGGCAAATTTCGGCCTTCAAAATAAAAGCATTCTAATATCATAACACTTTGATCAGATGTTCTTTGGCCCCGCTCGAACAATTTCTTGCTTGCTTTTTTTTGGGCACGTGCTAAATAAATCAGCTTGGGTGAAGCAAAGTGTGCTGATTTTTTTTATTTTTTACATTGATATCTTTTAATTTGGAAGGTCAGACTTCTGTGTGACACCGATATTGCCGAGCAGTCTGGGATGGTTGTTAAAAGCGTGCATTGCATCTGTTGAAGCCTTTTTGCACAGCTCACCAAAAGCTCAACACGCATCGAGTCCAGGAAAGGAATGGCTGAGTCAAGTGTTGTTTTTTGAACATTAACTAATCAGATGTTCAATAAACAGGGCAAAATTTTGAGCCCCGCCCCCAAAAATCATGGAAACCCTAAAATCATACCAAAACTGAGATTGAACTCTCCTCAGTGTTTTGCTTGCACAAGAAAGCGAAGTGAACCTTTTTTTTTTTTTTACGTCCAACTTGGCAGCCAGCGCAAAGGCTGGTGTGCTTGCTTGAGAGCGCCTCGTCGTCTGCCACAAGTGCACGCACGCCACAGAGAAAAAGACGGAAAGGCGGGGACATTTGTGAAGCAAATTTTGGTTTGGTCAACTTGCTTCTTGTGCTGACCACTTTGGCAAGTGCCTGAATTTGACTTTCTGAAGGACCCGACATCTTGACCGGGACCACCAACGGGACTCTTTTCAAAGCGCTATCCCGTCTGATTTCCCTGACAGGATTCTCGTGTGCAAACGACGGTGGAATCAAACCAGTTTGTTTCCCACCAATTTGTCGTGTGTTTGAGTTGAAATTAGAGCGTGACGTAAACACAGAAACAAAGACGGTTAGCGCTGCTACTCGGGCCGCTGCTGGTTTGTTTGACTACGCATATTTCTCACGCAGAGCCTCACACAAAAAAAAAAAACAACCCAAAAAACGCCCCAGCAAATAGAGGGTGTCAAGGTTTGATCAAACTGGTTTTGTGAACACAGGAGTCCATTTTTTTGTCTGCTTCATGTGCAAACGCATTTCCTTGTCATGCTGCACATGCTCGTGTAGACAGACGGTAATCAGTGCAGCGGGGCCGTGGCGGTGACGTGACGCGGGCAAAGCGCAGGTATCTGCTTGCTAAGGCAACAATGCACCGTGTCAGCTGGCGGATATTCAACTCATTCAGTACCAGCCAATTCTAGACCAAGTCTGAAAAGACGTTTAAAAACGTCTTTGGGAGTGAATGAGTTAAGAGCGATGCATAAAATGAAAATTGCAATTTTGATTGAACTCATGCAAAAAAATAAATAAATCAATCAATGAATCAAATGAAAGGAACGCAACATTTAACTGTTCCTAAAAAGTTGGTTTTCAATCCAGTACAGTACAGTCAAACCTCGGTTTTCGTCCAAAATCCGTTCCAGAAGGCTGTTCGAAAACCGAAACCACGCTCTTTTTAAAATAAAAATGTTTACTGAACACATCCGCTCACAATGGAAAGCAACACGAGGAAGCGTCACTTCCTCGTGTAAGGAAGGCGAGAGGAGTCAAACGGTGCATTCAAGTGCGCTCAGTTTGTTCGAGAACCGAAATTTGTTCGTCATCCGAGGCATAAAAAAATCGACATTTTTGGACGAAAACCGAATTGGTCGAGAACCGAGACGTTCGAAAACCGAGGTTTGACTGTACTTTGTTTTTTTTATTCTTCATGTATGGTACATTACATTTTTTACTTCACAATTTAGTTGTATTTAACTGAAGTACAGTAAATGTGTAAGGACAGTAACTGTAACTAGCTACAAAAATTTGGGGCGCATCTCATGCGGCATCCAGTCATCTCATTCCGACACGCTGGCCAGAATCTCTTTGATCCCCAAGATCTGCTATTTACGGGTGCTACCGGGGGGGGGGGAAACTCCCCCACACACTTTAGCTCCCTCTCCCCCATGCCACTATCAGGCCAATGATGTGTACTCAACTAAACTAACCCAATAAAAGCAATCATGTGCACTTTCAAACAACTCAAAGTCTGTTAAGCTCTCACTGTGCTGAAGATTTGCACAACACGTCTTTGCCGCCACCTCGGGGTCCCCCCGCCGGCCCCCCAACTGCCACAAATGCTGCCCCCCAGATTGCTTTAGGCGGGCCTGCGGAGATGGCGCGGCAGGGGGCGAGGTGGAAAAAAAGTGAAGGCTTGCTGGGGTGTGAACTGTAACGCTGACCCTGCCCCCCCCCCCCCCCCCTCCTCCCCTCCAAGCCGCAAAACCCGCCACCCCTTTGATCACCGGTCCTCGGTGACAGTGTGCCATTCCACACCAAATTGCCATGTCGCGCCACACACACACACACACACACACACACACACACACACACACAGAAGAAACTACAGGGAACATGCCACCCACCATAGGTGAAAATCTGCAATGTAGCAAGACCGTATACCAATCATTGCAAAATTTTGACCCCGCCTCCATGCGTTTAAACTCATTGAAACACCCTGAAAATGATTCAAGGACTCATTTGAAAAATTATTCCTTCTTGCCTGTTCTCACACTCTCTCTTATCGTCAACTGGGAGGTGGTCATATAACATCACTCTGAGGAAATGAAAAGACTCACTCGCAAAGTTAACCAAATAAGAGGTCCAGCGTGCTTGCTTCAAGTTATTTTTGTCACTTAAAGTTGACTTTGAAGCTAACCTATAAAGAGAGAACTAAAAATGAATCATTCAAATTGCTTTGATCCTCTAAACCTGTCAGCAACGTTTTTTTCGAAATGAGTATAATCTCTACAGAGTATCAACAGCGCTTCTCTACTTGAAAATGTTCAGCTCACTGAGGTCAGCCCAATTTTCACATTGCCCCCATGTTCCCACAATCGCACATTTCCCAAGAAAATAAATCCCAAGCCGACAAATGCGGCGGCAGGTAAAGCACTTAAAGGGCTCGGATGTCACGCGACCCCACCTCCTAATAATCCGGGTCGTATATTTCTCCGGGAGGATGTCATCGCATTCTCGCTTGGAAAGATAACAACCCTGAGGGCAGCACAAGCGACCAACCCGGGAGCAAGATTGAGGCTTGTTCATTTTCTGAAATTGTAACTTGGGCCACATGGCCACCGGGGGCAGTATAACAGAGTTTCACTCAACTGCTGTACGTGACTCAGTAATCCGATGGGGGGGGGGGGGGGAACAACATAATTTCCAAAACCAAACACGTAAGAGAAACATCCCAAAAATGGATTCCAATCGACTAATTTAATTCTGCCGAATTTAAAGACATGACTTTGAAAATATGATGTCACAATCCAGGAACGTGTCGAGGATCCTCACAAGGTGAAATTCTAAAACAAGTTTGCAGCTTGCCTAACTCAGTCAAAAAAAAAAAAAAAAAAAAAAAAAGTATCATTATTGAGCATGAAGTGTTGAGTGGCGCCGCCGTGGGCCGAGGCAAGCAAGAAGAAGGAGACAAAAGGTGATGGACGATGACGAAGAAGCAGAAGCGCGCGGCGGCTATCTGCCGCGGTCATCTGGTGCAGACATGAGCCAAAAGAGAGCAAAGCGCTTGAAAAATAAGCTGGCCAGCAGAGACGTTATTTTGTTACGTCTGGCAGACAGAGAGGCACCTGGGAAATCTGAGCTTCTTAGGGACGAGTGCGGAGGAGGGGGGTGGGGGGTGGGATTGAGGGTGGGGGCGGGGGGGGGGGGTCAGCCAGCCTTGTGTGTGGCTTTCTCTTTCGCGACTCGACAATTTGCAATTTCTCCAGAAATGGATGCTGCGGAAATGATTGAAATGAATCGTTGGAATGGGAGGCTTTGAATGTTTTGAAACGCGTTTGATTAAAGCGCAAAGTAGGAATTTTGGGAATGTGACAGAAAGGTACCCAAGAGGATGCTGGCAGCAGTGGTCACCACAAAAAAAATTATAATCCAAATATGAATAATCAAATAAAAATATCTGACTCTCTCTTTGATGAGTTGTTGCAATCATTTTGATCCGATTTTGCAACATACGTCATCTCTGGCCCGCACAAAACTCGACCCTGTTGATCTTTGTTTAAAATTCGGCACACACAGTAGCTTCAGTAGCAACAGATAGGACCAAGGTGGGGCGCAACATTCCATTACCCGCAGCTGGCCGACATCGCATCCGGGCTGAAATGTCGAATGGGACACTTGGAATGGTTTGACTCCATCAAGAAATGTGGAAGGAGGAGACGCAGGTGTCAAATATCTCTTGAATGGGAAAGGGATTGCGTAACAATCGGAATGGTGAGGAAAGTCGGGAGTTTTAGGAATGTGAAGCAAAAAAAAAAAATACTACCTAACGTGTCATGAATTTTGTGACGATTTGGAATGTTGAATGTTTTCTTAATTGGGATTTAGAAATATGGAAGGAGGAGTCCGTCTGAAGAGTGAGGAGGATAACAATAATAACATAATAATAACAAATAATAATAATAATAATAATAATAGAGAATGTTGGTGTTCAATAAGAGACTGGTCTTCAGTATTGCTACAATTAGCCAAGTGGACGACCAATCACAAGGCTGGCCAAGAAATATGTTTGTCTGACAGTCGGCGGAAATTTGCTCTGGCCATGTTTCTTCATGCCTATTGTGCCTGTTAAAAAAAGCAACAAATCTGTTATTCCGCCCGGGCCGACTTGTCAGGACTCCTTCGGGGCAAACTCATAAGATGTGGCCCTGACCTCTGACCCCCCTCCAAATGGTACAGTAAAGAACTTGCATACCCACGTTTTGTTCTGTTCTGTTTGCTTGGACAACATGAGCAATCCAAGTCCACGCCTGGGGTGATACTACCATCTAGTGGTAATGACCTCCCAAATCACTGATGCAGAAATCAGTTTTTTATTTTTTTATTTCTCTCAACCAAATGAAAAATGATCACTTCTAAAATACATTTTCACCACGAACAAGAAATCCCGGAGTCATTTTTGCATCAAGTTGGCTTTTGTATTGATTGGCTATTCAGCACAAATGTTTGCCATTGTGAGATACCGTATTGGCCCGAATATAAGACGGCCCTGATTATAAGACAAGCTCCTCTTTTTCAAGACTCAGGTTTGAAAAAAGACTTTTTGAAGACCAAATTAATTTTTATACAGAAAATAATTACAGTACATATGAAACAAATGATTATAACAATATATTTGATTGAAAAAGCATGTTCTTGAGCCTCGTTCATATCTTATCTGAACATTTAAATATGTAAACTATTGTTTTCTTCTCTTTTCTTTCTTACCGCAATTTTTTTATTTTTCTTCTTCGTGCTACGGCTATTTTTATTTTTATTCTTCGTGAGAGGGGTTCGCTTTGGCCTGGGGAGTCAAGTTCAGCATTTGCTTCAATGATATCTGGCGCCATCTAGCGTCGTGAATGGGCATAATGTCTAGACCCCGAATATAAGACGACCCCCACTTTTTCAGTCTTACATCAATGCAAAAATCACCATCTTATATTCGGGGCAATACGGTAATTAACGGTCTCACTAAACATAGAGTTGAATTATAGAAAATATTTGTTTACTGGTCCTGGAATTTTTTGGGAGCAATCAGCAGGAACATTCAGACGGCAAGGAAACTCGCAGACGACAAAAGTTCATTTCGGCCACCTCAAAAGAATGGTTTGCATTGCAGATGTCATTTTGTTCAGTAAACGCGTTGAAAACCACACAAGCGAACATGCCTTGAAATTATTAAAGCCTCCACAAAAGGCTCGGATTGCACTTAAAGTAGTGGAGTGTGTGTCTGTGTGTAATTAAAAGACCGCAAGTCAGCCGACATCACCCGTCACTCACTTTGCGGACCGTCAAGTGTCCTCATTTGTTCTGACAGTAGAGTGGATAGTTGGCGCACGCCTTCTTCATGTCAGCGAGGAAGTTGGGAACGCCGCTCTGGTGACCAGGAAAACAAAACCAAGACAACAATAGTGAGACAACAACATACTGAAACACATCCGAAAGTGCTCAGAACAAATGAAAACAAGCAACGGGGCGGCCGCCCCAAAGTGAATTCTTCAGTTTGTCGCTGTCGAATGGGGGCTAACATGCTAACGTGTCGATTAGAAGCTGAAACGAAAGGATTGGTCGTGTGGCTTTCCTTACCTTGGCCGCCCAGTTGACCAGCCAGCTGGGAATCATCCCACCGGGATTGTCAAAGTAATTCATGAACACTGCAAAGTCCAAATACAACCATCAATCAGTTAACAAGTCAATCTTTCACGACTTTTGATTCGTGTTTATGTAGCTGAGTAAATCAATTTGACTTCTTGTTGACATTTCGCGTCGCGTTCAATCCGTTCAGTTCGCGTTCATTCGACATGCATTTCAGCTCTTTGGCGTGCGATTGCGATTGCGTCATTGTGTTGTAGCTCCGAACGAAAGAGAGCTGTGGTGTTGTTGATTTTTTTTTTTAAGGATACACTTTATTACCTTCTCGGGCCGAATATAAGGCGGTGTTTTTTGCATTGAAATAAGACTGAAAAAGTGGGGGTCGTCTTATATTCGAGGTCTAGACATTATACCCATTCACGACGCTAGATGGCGCCAAATATCATTGAAGCGAATGCTGAACTTGACTCCCCAGGCCAAAGTGAACCCCTGCCACGAAGAATAAAAAATAAAAATAGGGGTAGCACGAAGAAGAAAGAAAAGAGAAGAAAATAATAGAAGAGATAACAGAAAATGGAGAAACGTAGCGACAATCTGGAGAAAAGTGGGTCGAAGATCGGCCAGGTTAACTGGCAGCTGAGAAGTTATGATGTCATTTACATTTCAAAAACCAGAAGCCATTCATTTACGAATGTGATTGCACTTTAGTTTACGTATTTAAATCTTCAGATAATAAGATTTGAATGAGTCAAAATAACATGCTTTTTCTCTCAAATGTTTCAAATGTACTGTAATTATTTTCTGTATAAAAATTAATTTGGTGTTCAAAAAGACTTTTTTCAATCTTGAGTCTTGAAAAAGAGGGGGTCGTCTTATAATCAGGGCCGTCTTGTATTCGGGCCAATACGGTACTTCTCTTAACACTCAAATGCAGACACGTATCTGTCCGACTACGTGCGGATCTTCTCCCTTCTCGTTCGGCTCGAGAGACTTCAAAGACTGCCTCCGAAAAACGTAAATTAACGATTTTTCAATGACACTCAGAAAATCGAAAAAAAAAAAACCATGCATCAAAACGAAAAGAAAATCAAGCGAGAAAATCACAAAATAAATTCTATGGTGGGGTGGACACACAACAAATGAATAAATAACAAACAATTCTGAGACAGTCCCGTCTCCTACAATCGGGCTACCTTTGGTTCCAGCGTGGCCGTCGGCCTCCATGACGATGGTCTGCTTGTAGTCTTTGACCCTCAGCACGCCGTTCCTCTCCGGGTACGGCGTCTCGGGCGAGCTTCTGGCTAGGACCACCCAGATCTTCCTGCCGCCCACGTCCAGTAGGCGGCGCTCGCGGACGTACACGTACTGAAGCCGTCGCATTAAGGATGAAGCCGGCAGCAGGACGCCGGCGGGCGTGTCGACCAAGTCGAGCGCAAAAAGGATACGTCCCTGTTGGACAGCGGGACGGGGTACGCGACCTGCCAGTAGATAGCCCGCTGCCCATCAATCTCCTTCTCTGCCAGCTCTGACAAGCCCAAAAAACGCACGCTTCAAAAACAAGATCGCGAAAGGACCGATCGTTGGCATTCTACTACTCGGCTAACTCTTGGGGAAACTTTGCTAATTTCATGAACGATTCATCATCTTTCAATACGGTTTCGGAAGAATTAACCAAGAATTCATCAAATGATTGGGATTTATTTCAAAATTATGTTTAGGGAAAAATTTAGGCACCCATGAATTCATTCAGTCAGCCTTTTTTATGGTTTGGGGAAAATTATCCAATAATTAACAATTGAATTAAAAATATATATGTTTGGTCGTGCTTTGGGGAAAATTAAAACTTACGATTATAAATTATTTCAATACAGTCAAACCTCGGTTTTTGAACGTCTCTGTTCTCGACCAAAAATTTTAGAGTTTTTTTCCTCGGATGACGACCGAATTTCGGTTCTCGAACAAACTGAGCGCACTTGAATGCACCACTTGACTCCTCTCGCCTTCCTTACACGAGGAAGTGACGCTTCCTCGGGTAGACGAGGAAGTGACGCTTCCCCGTGTTGCTTTCCATTGTGAGTAGACGTGTTCAGTAAACATTTTTATTTTAAAAAGAGCGTGGTTTCGGTTTTCGAACAATTTCGGTTTTCGAACAACGGATTATGGTCGAAAACCGAGGTTTGACTGTAGTATGTTTTAGCAAAATTAATTTTTGATAATTGAAATCGGTGTCATTTTGTAAAGTTGACATTTTATGGAAATGATCAATTGTTATATTATGATATTCTTTTTCAGGGAAATTATCAAATGCATCATTTCATTTTGTTGACAGTACAATTGGGTCAAATTAATAATCAATTGCTACTTTTTAATGTGTATTGGAGAAAAGTAATGATGCCTAATTGTTATTTTGTCAATTTGAAAAGCTATCGAAAATCAACACGATTAATAAACAAATTGTCATTTTTTAATACAGTCAAACCTTGGTTTTCGAGCGTCTCGGTTCTCGTCCAATTCGGTTTTCGACCAAAAATTTAGAGTTTTTTATGCCTCAGATGACGAACAAATGTCGGTTATCAAACAAACTGAGCGCACTTGAATGCACCACAAGTGACGCTTCCTCGTGTTGCTTTCCATTGTGAGCAGACGTGTTCAGTAAACATTTTTATTTTAAAAAGAGCGTGGTTTCGGTTTTCGAACAATTTCGGTTTTCGAACAGCCTTCTGGAACGGATTATGGACGAAAACCGAGGTTTGACTGTATTGAGTTTTGTGGCAAATGAACACTTGGTTAGTTCTTTTTGAACATTTCTTCTTATTGAAAATTAAGGTAATAATTCTTGAAATGAACATGATGAGGAATCGATTCTGACTTGATTACTACGTCAATGTTTTCATTGCGGCACTTTCTCAGGGAGGCTGTGCGCGCCGTGTCGGTCTTGACGAGGCTACGTGAGCAAATTCACAGGCTGAATCTTACCTGCTGCCCTCTGCAGATGGGCGTGAAGACAAAAAGAACGGCAACAATTGAGTTTGCAACCACGCGACGTGCATGTGCTTGCAGGCTGAAGCGAGGGCGAGAGACTTGGCGCGGCGTTACCTTTGACGTAGGGATCCCAGTGCTTCCGGTACGCCAGGTCCATGTAGACGTCGGCGCAAAGCTCCGCCTTGCAGCCATCCAGCGAGCCAAACACTTTGTATTCGTAAAGACCCGTTTTCTGAAAACACAAGTCCTTCATGTCATTTATAAATCATTGTTTTTGATGGATTCTGACACTAGATTTAGAGTTGCGCTGTACTTTGCTGTAAAGTACTTTTTTTTGGGAGGGGGGAAAAAAAAACTGTAATCCAAAACCTTTTGCGTGGGTCTTTCGACGTGTGTGATTTTCAGTTGTGGACTATATCCCCTCTGTACTGCCACTAATCCCACAGGGCATGACAGGGATTAAAATCGGAGATTATTTTGTGACCCGGGTTGACGTCAGGGCTGAGCAAAGTGTGAACAAGAATGACGACTTTACCCGCGAGTAAAGCACAAGTGTCAAATCAACTGGGAGTTTATATTATTATCATTTTATGTTTGATTATCATATTATTTCATGTTAAGATTACCTACATTACATTCTGCTGTTTAATAATTTCTTCAACGTGTTTTTATGTTGATAGATTCTGATTGGCTGTTGAAGTAAGGGAAAGAAGGAAGTGATTTTAAAATGCTTCAACGTGTTTTTATGTTGATAGATTCTGATTGGCTGTTGAAGGGAAAGCAGGAAGTGATTTTAGTTGCCGATAGAGTGATTTCTCGAACGTGCTGCGCTGCGGACGTCTTTTTTTTTCATCTCTCCCTTTGCCGTTCGTAAAGTAGAGCCATCCTTCACTAACAACGGACCCCTCAATATACACAACCATCATCATTTGTCAAATCCCGCTGCCTACAACGCAGTATAGTGACAGGCAGAACAATGAATTCCTCCACTAGATGGCAGATGGTCCTAGTTGACATGCGGATGCTCGGGTGTCATTTCTATTTCGTAGTGCACAATGAGATTTGTCTGTTTTTGTATTTGCATATGACATCATCATTCCGCTAAAAAGAAATGAAATGTACAGGTGTCACTCATAAAGTTATTAATTTGAATTCATGGTTGAACCAGTTGAGCTCACGTGCACCATTGCTGTCGCACATAAAGGCATCGCTCAGCTAAAAATAAATAACATGCCACAGTGTTACAGTGTCACTCATACGACGATTTTAAGAGATGGGTTTCGCGAATTAAGATCTGCAATCATTTTTGATTCAGTCAGAGTTGGATCGTGATTTTAGCGGGCGGCAAAGTTTAAATTTTGACTATTAGCATTGAGGTTTGGTGATACATAAAGGAGTCAGGTTCCACACAGTTGGATGCTATTTCCCAAACTATTCCACCAGTAAAACACACGAAAACAATCAAATATCCATCAACCCGTGACTATTTCTGATTTGGAGACCTTGCGAGTTTTGATGGTGTGGCTGTGTGGGAACACCCGTTAGTGCTGCGCCAAATGGCTTTTGCATTTCCTGCGGCGAATGTGCAACCTGCTCGAGAAGTCTGTAAATGTGGACGCCCGTGGTCTTGGTGAAAAGCTGCCATCCTCCGCCCAGCTGTGGCTCGTCCAGCTCCTTCCAAGCGACAGCAAAGTCTTCTTCCGTGAAGCACAGCGACGACATGACGACCACCGGCAAGCAACGCTTCTGATAGCACCAACTTCCGCATACGAGCACCAAAATAAGGGTATTGAAAAAGCTTGTTCCCGACCAATTTTTTCCCCCTATAATCGGTTTTTTTTTACACGTTGAATCAATCTTCATATTAATTAAGATGTGGCATAACTGCCACTGACCAGTCTCACATTAGACGGACCATTTTTAAATAAGTGTTGAAATACATACTAATACCATTTTTTCCACAAGAGTGAAATCTTCGGATACTTGTCGTGAGCATGAATCAAGACAATTATCTTCACACATTGGAAGATCATTAACATGGCCGAGAAGTCATTGCTTATCATACCATCCACACATTTCTATTATGAGTTCTGTATATGTGTGCATTTAATTTCACGAAACACGGAGTGTGGATTGTACATTAAACAAGGACTTCTTGGCGTTGTGTATCTCAGGCAGCTTGAAGAAAAATTTAGAGAAGTAATTAGCGATGGAAAAAGTCCCCACACGTTGTACGTAAGATACAGTAACAGAAACACCAAACCCATTTTTAAATGTGCACCTAAATGCATTTCAGAGCTTGTCCTTTTTCCACTTTGATTCATTTACGTCAGTTGAATCGATGCTTGAAATTTTAGCAGCCTTTTTGAAACGCAAAGACTGCCACAAGCTCAAGTACAGCGTGTGAATACTTTTGACACCTCTGAAAAACTGATTTTACGTTTGGCCTTCAAAATAAGAGTACACGAACGTGCTACTGAAAGAAATGTACAGTACTCTATAATCTTCGAAATAATATTATGTGATAGTCCTATTATGTTTTAGTTTGACAACGAACTAAAGCATATCTATGATGACTTTAATTGTATGAAACCTCTTTTAAAAGAATTATTTATTCACATTGAAACATTTTATCTACCTTCTCATGGAAAAGAATTGTTTTCTGGCGCATGGTATTGTTTTTTTTTCATCCATCCATCCATTTTCTAATCTGCTTATCCTCGCTCGGGTCGCGGGCATGCTGGAGCCTTTGCCAGCCGTCTTCGAGCAGTAGGCGGAGGACACCCCGAACTGGTTGCCAGCCAATCGAAGGACACATTGACAAATAACCCTCCGCACTCACAATCCCACCTAAGGACAATTTAGAGTGTTCCATTAACCCACTGTGCATTTCTTTGGAACATGGGAGGAGGAGTACCCGGATAAAACCCACATCGGCACGGGGAGAACATGCAAACTCCACACAGAAAGGGTGGAATCGAACCCTGCACCTCTGGACTGTGAGGCGGACGTGCTAACCGGTTGACCACCGTGCAGCCCTGTTTTAAATAAAAAATGCATTCCCTTCACTATTTTAACAAATACAGTCATGTGCTTTGTGTTTCCCCGCGCTTAAGGCTCTTATTGTGTAATGCCGGAGTGGAAGTAGTAGACCAGGAGCGTACATGTTACAATTGACACATAGGCCGTGTTGTCAATGGAAGCGCGTCCGTGACGTCAGTGTGAGACCCGCGAGCGGCCAGCGTGCTCATGAATGAGACGCGGAGCGACAACGTGCAATTTGCGCACTACTAACTCCTCAAATAAAACCTTCTCGTCACTCACCACCCTGACTGGAAGACCACAGAGGAAAGATTCCACGCCACACATGTTGCAGTTCTACTTTCAGGTGAGACACGTCCAGCCGTGCTTTTAACCCGAACTGGCCGCTCTAACGTGGACTTACAAGTACTACTTTCCGGACACTTGCGTTGGAGATGGAGAAGTTGGGACTCCCAAAACATTAAAAAAAAAAAAAAGTCCCCTAGATGAACTTGTTTTTGGACACATTGACACGTTCAACCAAGGTGGGAAACGTTTGTCGTGTGGGACATATCGACTGTAGAGCTCTTTCATTAAGACCAATGCGCAGAGAACGTTATCAAGAAAACTGCAGTATTAATGTAGGATAGAATAAAACTGGAGAGCACTTTATTATGGTCACGGGAACAATGCACATCAGGTACACATCTCACAATTTTCAGCGTTAACGTAGAAAATGTACATTCATCTTTTTGTAGACTTTTTCCCCCAGGATTTTTTTCAATTGTTTTCATTGTATTTGGAATATGCGCATATTTTTGTTGTTTGGCAAAATGAGAAAAAAAAGTTGAGTAAACTCAAAATTTCAAGGCAACGAACTTGGTTCAAAGTTTACATTGGGCAATTCAACAAAATATTTGACATTTTGCTACAGTGAAAATTTAGCATTTTGGCATTTTTCAATAACTAAATGAGAGCTTTCAGAACTAATTGTCACTTGTATAGTCCCCCAAACTTCAAGCTAGAAGTCCAAACAACTCAGCAAATTGGCTTGGAGCAAACAACTTGCTTACTTTGTTGTGCTAACTAACATTGTTGTCACAAATGTCAATAATTTATGTTTTAATTTGCTCCAATGTAAAATGACTGTCTGCTGTTTAAATGTTTTTTTTTACAGCGTACTCGCGGGCTGGATAACAGGCAGCCACTGTCATCTACCAAGTAACTTTTTAAAGGAGTAATCACTTATCCGATTACTTTTTCAAGGTAACTGCAGGCGAGCGTGAGCCCCACAAGTCATCAGTAATCCTGGAACTAATCAAAAGGGCGGAAATACGCACACTTCGGGGAGAAACGCCGTGAAACAAATTGCAGAATTAATCACGGCCAGCTGCAGCATTCCCCCCCCCAGTCACATGTTGCAATATTTCAACAAGAGAAAAACAAAACATCCTCGGGCGGCCGAGCTGAACTTTGGCGTGCCGGCCTCTCTCGCTCGTAGTCGAGGCCGTAATGTCATCTCCGGCGCTCTCGGGGGAATGTCTCAGCTCGTGCTGGCCTCGCGGCTCCTGCGTCATTTGGCCTGAGTCAGGAGGGGCGCGGAATGCGGCTGGCGGGGGTGTTGTGGGTTCTACGCCGTGGAGCCGCCTGGCAGCGAATCGTGACAACAAACATCTGCAAGCGGCCGCGCTCCCTGTTGCCGACACGCTTCCCGAACGTTTCCAGGCCGTGCTGAGTTGTGTGAGCTCTGATACTCCTTGACCACAGCAGAAAAAGCAAAAATCATCTCCTCGGCTCCTTCCAGTCAGAACTCGTGGATTCAGGTTTTTATGGTGCTCGATCGCAGTCCGAATGATTTCAAGCCAAGGTAGAGAAGCTTAGCCAAGGAGGTCCAGTAGTTAGCGCGTCGACCTCACAGTGCGGAGGTTCAATTCCAGCTCCGGCCTCCCTCTGTGGAGTTTGCATGTTCTCCCCGGGCCTGCGTGGGTTTTCTCCGGGTACTCCAGTTTCCACCCACGTTCCAAAAACAAAGATGTCTTCTCTTCGGCGGCCCGGTGATCTAGTGGTTAGCGTGTTGACCTCACAGTGCAGAGGTTCAATTCCAACTCTGGCCTCGCTATGTGGAGTTTGTATGTTCTTCCCGGGCCTGCGTGGGTTTTCTCCGGGTACTCCGGTTTCCTCCCACATTCCAAAAACATGCATGGCAGGCTGATTGAACACTCAAAATTGTCCCTAGGTGTGAGCGTGGATGGTTGTTGGTCGCTGTGTGCCCTGCGATTGGCTGGCAACCGGTTCAGGGTGTCCCCCGCCTACTGCCCAAAGACGGCTGGGATAGGCTCCAGCACCCTCGGCAACCATTGTGAGGATAGAGCGCAACAGAAAATGGATGGATGTCTTCTCTTAGTTCTAGTCAGCGTTCGTGCCTCAAGATTGTAGAAACTTGTAGCGGCTTAAATGTCCCAATTGTGTTATAAATGAGTAATTACCAAAGTTGTTCACACAGGCAGGCGGACCTGACTGAGGACAGGCGGACCTGACTGAGGACTATGAAGCGCCCGAGCTTGTCCGACTGCGCCATGCCAGAAGACGGCACTCAGCCCGCCATGAAAACCCCAGCGAGCACGGAGAAAACCGGCATGGGGGAGGGGCCGGCCGCAGCCAGCGCGGCGGTAAGCATCCCCCTGGTCAACGAGGTCCAGTTGGCGGCGGCGACGGGCGGCGCCGAGCTGTCGTGCTACCGGTGCACGGTGCCGTTTGGCCTGGTGGTTCTGATCGCCGGCGTGGTGGTGACGGCGGTGGCGTACAGCTTCAACTCGCACGGCTCCACCATCTCCTACTTGGGCCTGGTGCTGCTGGCGGCCGGACTGGCGCTGCTGGCGTCCAGCGTCGTCTGCTGGCGGCTGCAGCTTCAGCGGAAGAAGGAGCGGCGGCGAGAAAGCCAGACCGTGCTGGTAACCACTCAGAGGAGACTTTTCACGTGAGCGCCATCCGGCGGGAGGAAGGGGATTCTGCAAGAAGCTGAGGCGGGGGACTTGGCTTACACGTGACTTGACTTAAATCAGACTTCAGTCGCTCGTTTTGGGACTTGCTTGGCGAAAAACGACGTGAGACTCCGGTAGATCTGCTCACACCTGACGTTTGTGCTCACAAGGCCGAAATCGGTCAAATGACAGCTCGCATCTTGAAAAAGTTGGCGCACTCATATCTTCAGGCGCCCCTCAAAATGTGGCTCAAGATCCTGGTTTAAAAAAAAAAACAAAAAAACGTTTGTACGTGCAGCTTGCTGGCCAGAGAACAAAACTCAAGCGAACGTGCGGACAACCGCGAGGACCCGCTTGTCCAAGTCCAGGACGACTTGTTGACTCGGTATGAACTTTCGAGCTCTCCTCACTTGGAATTTAATTCTGATTTGTGTCTCCGAGTCATCTTTACTTTGTATGCTCATTTGAATAAAGTGGAATACATGCAGTGGCGAAGCGAGGTTTTTATCTTTTTTGGGAGGGGGGGCGTGGCCTAGGCTATCTGAGGGGGTCTCCAAAACATGTCAACAATCAACATCCATTTTAACATTCAATAAAATCTGCACACACACACACACACACAACATTGGCAACACCAGTTACAAATATACCGACTAAACATTTTTCAATAGCTACGAAATATATAAATAAATACATACATACATAAATACATGAAGCTACAATCGATGATGTTTGACTTTCGAAACCGCCGCTCTTGAGTGTGACGCTAATTGATTGGAAGTATCCAATTGTGCGCGTAGGAAAACCAAAGTCCAGATTCCCCCCCCCGCGTGAGCCGCTATTGCAAATAGCCGGCCCCGGCAAGTTTATTTATAGGCAGCCTTTGCGTTGCTATGCGTCCGCGTGATACTCGACACTACAACTCAACGCCGGCCTTGCGTCAATGGTGACACGACAACGCACTCGCAGACGCACACACACTTCGCGGCGTGCGTGACCATCATCCCCCATAATCCCCCGCTCGCATATACACCCAACATCAAAAAGTTTTCAAACAGGACAAAATCTACAAAATTCAGAGCCCAAATGAAAATGTCCTTAATTTTTAAGAAAACTTATTTGTAATTGCTTATGGGTTTTTTTATACGATACAGTCCACACAAGTTTGACTATGAGTGTCATACCACCTTTGGCCACAACATAAACGGCCGGCAGCACTGAGCAAAGAAGAGGAAGAGGACGAAAAAAAAGCATTAAGATAGCGCAGACTTACAAAATGGTCCTTATATTTCAATATTTTGGTCTGGAATTATCTTTTCAAATAAACGGGGTTCGTCGTCGTCGTCCAATCAGATTACTTGACTGTCACCTGCTATCCCGCTGACAGCCACTAGGACTTGCGATGGCACCGACGCCATCCGAGGACGACAGCGGGCGAGTCCAACGACTGCCCCTGGACGTCACTGCCGACGCGTTGACGGCGGAGGCGACAGTGGCTCTGCAGGATGTTTGAAGGAACCCGACCTCCTTGACGCCGACCGCAGCCTTGATAGGAGACGCCCACGCCCTACTGGAAGGAAGTCACGTCAGCGGTCGGCCAGCGGGAACCTCAGACCAACTCTCACTCACACAGTGTGCGCCACTTCCTGTCCTGAACCGGTGAAACTCCACCAGGGAGTGCCGACAATCCAGTCCCATTCAGTGACAAATGACCAAGACACAAAAATCCATCCATAAAATTATCTTTTTTCCATTCTGTAGTTAAAAAAAAAGTGCAAGTCATGCAGTCCCTACTTGTGTTATGCAATTTGAATTTTTCCTCACAGGTCAAGAAGATCTTGAGAGATTCCTGATGCACAAGTGCTGACCAGAACTATGAGAAGAAACCAATGGTTTTTTTTTTTTTGTGTGTGTTTGTTTTATGGACAAGCTTTTCTGCACTGTAAAAAAAAAGAGTGTCCTCCCTCCTCCACCCTGCAGCTGGGACTCTTTGATGCTCTGCCAAGAGTTGCGAGTGTTGGCATTGACCGACTCCCTGAGGTGGTCCCGGCCCACTTGGCCGGCCCCTCATTCGGACACATCACTCACACAAAGTTCTTCCGGAGGCTCGCTTCAGTTCCTCTCCAACCTCACTTGATCACCTCTGAGCAACTACGAAATTCACCCAGTGGACTCATTGTCAAAAGCGCTTCATCGTTTTAGTATCATGGCACTTGGGTCTTTAGCATAGGGCAACATCAAAGACACGATTGTCTTTTTGTTCCTTACCCATGGGGCATTAAAGACAAAGTTGTCTCTTTGCTAAGAACATTTACTTTGGGACAGTCCTAGCGCACACACGGAATAGTTTCGCTCTTCATCTCAATGACAACAAAGACACAATTGCCCATTTGGGACTGAATCAGACTGACCGTAAAGACACAAGTACGTCATCCACGCAACCTCGCTGGGATTTCACACAATTGTCTTATTTCTTCAATTCTGTGAAGCAACAGTGACATCCAAGACACTACTTTCAGTTTTTTCACTTAATCATCGAAGCTACAAAGACACGCTTGTTTGTTATTTCATCATCACGATAGCAAAAATCATTCACAAAATAAAAGCAAGATTTGCTATGTCATCATCACGTTATCAAAGTCACCTTTTATTTAACTTACCGTATTTGCCGCACGAAAAGGCGCACCTAAAAGCCTTACGTTTTCTTAAAAAGCCCACAGTGCGCCTTAAAATCCGATGCGCCTCGTGTATGGTCTTTACGGTAATATGTCAACCCCAAAATGGCTCCTTGCTCGAGACATTCTGACAACGCAACGGTAACAAGTCAATGTTATAACTTGCAGTTGGTTACGTGAACTGTGTCGCTGCTTTATTAAATACGTTTTACTGACATCTGATCGTTCTGTTGGCGTTTCCTTCAGCGTAACTCCATCTAGTGGATGCATTGTAGAGTGCGTCTTATAATGCGGTGCGTCCAATAGATGAAAACAAGTTACAAAATAGGCCATTCATTGAAGGTGCGCCTCATATTCCAGTGCGCCTTTTAGTGTGGAAAATACGGTAATTAAAACAACATCAAAGACAACAATCCTCCATTAAAGATAGCGATTCTGCAGACACCGTTGAGTGTTTTTGCCAGAATCCAAGCAACATAATAGACACGCTTGGCTCTTTGTTACGGGCCAACGTGCTTGCTCACATGAGGGGAACCTGCTTTGGGGCCAAGCAGAGCTAAAGCTCTTCTTCCTCGCTCGTCTTTTGTCTTCTTGCTTGCGTTCCCACGGCACTTGGGGGGGGGAGTGATGAGATCCTTGTGTGGGAGCACATGTTGAGCGTGCGGTCCCAATGACGCACATTTTCACAAACGCTCAGCATGATGAAACGCACAAAAAAAAAAACGCTCCGCAGGCTTTGAAGTCGCCGTCATGAAAAACGAAAAGGCCTGTGTCGCGTTTCGTCTTTTGACGTGGGGAATTCAAACGCACTTCGGGATGAGGGTTGCAAATTTCAGGATTACAATTTGAGATTTTGGGGGGTTACAATGCAAGAGATATTTTGGGTTTAGGATTAGGTTGCGGGGGGGTGCGGGAGGGGTCAAATAAGCGTTCATTTTGAACACACTAAATGGTCCCTTGGTGTGAGTGTGAGCGTGAATAGTTGCTTGTCTATGTGTGCCCTGCAATTGGCTGGGAACCAGTTCAGGGTGTCCACGGCCTACTGTCCGAAGACGGTTAGTCTCTGACCCTCACCGTTAGGGTCAGAGTCGTCGAGCTTTACGGTTTTAGGGTTACCGTTAGAAAAATTCAATATTTTTGGAGGCAAAAAAAATCATCACGTTTGAAAGCGACATCGCCAACTATCGTAATGTGGCAGGCATATGACATTTTCACAATTTTCTTTTTTGTCAGGAAATCCTGGGCAACATCGGCGACTGCACTTTGAAAAATGATTTAAAAAAAATAATAATCACGTCCAAAAGTTGGCTGGAGAAACACGACCTCCGCCTCTGCACTAATAAAACAAGCTGTGAGGTGCGTGGGGGAGTTGCAAGGGCTGGGGGACGGTGGGGTGGTGAGCGAAGGGCGCAAACAAACCGAGTGGACCTCCTGTGAGTCTTCTTACGACATCTGGCATTGCGTAACAAGTTCACTTTTCACCCCCAATCACATTTTCATTCACTTGAATCCGCAGACCCCCCACGCCCACCCCCGCCACCCATCCCGCTTTGTGGGGGAGGCAAGGGGGGGGGGGGAGTTCACGGCAGGGGGTGGTCGTTGACGAGCTGGGCTCGGGATTCTTTGGCATCCGTCAGCTGCAAACATTCCTGCACGGGCGGTCGCGATGACGTGCGGCGCACAATGGCCAGGCGTCGCTTTGACAACTCCCCGCTGGTCGATGGTCACCGCCAATCAGGGAATGCCTTACTCAAAGACTCACACACACACACACACACACACACACACACACACACACACACACACACACACACAGACATACTACATCTCACGCTAGTTTCTATAGAAGCCGACAGTGAGTTCAATGTCGTGCTGGCTGCCGCGTTAGCAGCAAACAGGCCTTTGTGTCTTTGATGTCACTACGATTAATTAACGGACAAATGTGACTGACGTCCCGTTGATTCAGGAGCGACTGTCTTTGATGTCCGCAGGATTTGGTAACAAATGTACAATCGTATCTTTGATGAGGCTATAATGAAGAGACGGAAACTCCACTCCTCTATGAAGCCTTGCCTCCGTGGCGGCAAATAAGTGACGCTTCTAACAAGTAGCGCTATCGCTAAAGGCGAGCGAGGGGTCACGATGCGTGAAAAGCTAATTGCTCAAGTGAAATGTGAGTTACGAAAGACTAGAAGAAGTGCTTTGGGGGTACAATAGACTTTTCACACAAGTTTCACCAGATGAGGGCGGAGAGCGAGAAGCTTAGAACACAAAATTCATATTACAATTAGGAAGTAGCGGAACAGTTAGTAAATGGCACATGCTTGAAAATCTTGAAAATGATCAGCCTATACTGTGGTTACCCTGAGCAATCCTAAATTGCCCCCCCCCCCTTTAGAGAGAAAGAGATGAATTCAAGCAAGGATGAGGACGGATGCTGAAACGCAAAGTTTGGGGCCTACTAGGAAGGGGAAAAACTCTCGATGACAGTGACGAGACACGCCGGCCGGACACTGATTCGGGACACCGAAATTGTCATCACGCAATAGTGGCAATTTGGCACACACCAGATCTCATGAAAGGTCTCAGGAAGATGGACGCCTAACTTGGGTGGTGCTCCCCAAGATGAAAACGGCATCAGGATTTCCTTTCATGAACATCATTAGGGTTTTGTTTGTGTCCCAGATGTGGCTGGAAGGGCAGGAGGAAGAAGAGGAGGAGAAGGAAGAGAAAAAGGATGATGATGATGATGATGAGGAGGAGGAGGAACAGGAGAAGGAATGAGATAAGAAAAGGGAAAGATGAAGAGGAAAAGGGAGGAAAAAAGGGAAGGAAAAGGAGGGGAAGTGGAGGAGGAAGAACAGGAAGAGGAGGGGGGTCATCGTTCCCTGACTGCGCTGCGTCACAAAGTGGCTGTTACTAAATGCTGCCCCCTGCAGCCCACGGGCCGCAAATAGCCGCAAATCAGCTTCAACAAGGCTTGGAAAATGCGCGGGAATGAACATTTGCAGCTCGTTGTTCCATTTTTTTTTTCAATATCCTTGTTGTATTTTCATAATTGCTTTTTATCGATCTTGGGCTTTGGTTTCACATTATTTGCCTTGTGATATTTCGTTTGTGTGTTCTCTTGTACCAAGCGTTTTTTTTTGTTTTTTGCATTGTTTTTTCCTGGCTCCTTGTGACCAGTGATTTCAGTTTGCACGATGACATTGCGCTTTTCTCTAAGAAATATTTTTGTTATGGCACTTTGTCTGAGCCTGCATTTCTGGAATCCAAAACATTACTCGGTTAAGTTCAGAACCTGACACGAGTAGGCCAAAAGTGGAAATAGTCGTAGAAAAAGTATGCATGCTACGAGTCACATAAAATTCATTGAGCACTTCAGTAGTATAAATAGCGCCCGGATGTCAACTACTGCAGTTATTCCACACTAGTACAGTCAAACCTCGGTTTTCGAACGTCTCGGTTCTCATCCAATTCGGTTTTCGACCAAAAATTTAGTTTTTTATGCCTCGGATGACGAACAGATTTCGGTTCTCAAACAAACGGACGCACGTGAATGCACCATTTGACTCCTCTCGCCTTCCTTACACGAGGAAGTGACGCTTCCTCGGGTAGACGAGGAAGTGACGCTTCCTCGTGTTGCTTTCCATTGTGAGCAGACGCGTTCAGTAAACATTTTGATTTTAAAAAGAGCGTGGTTTCGGTTTTCGAACAATTTCGGTTTTCGAACAGCCTTCGGATTATGGACGAAAACCGAGGTTTGACTGTATCTTGTTGTGTCCTACTCGTACGCCAAAGTTGTTCCACTAGTGTGCAGAAATGTCAACCAGTAGAACACAAACGGTTACTACTCGTCATTCTACTCATGCACTGATTTAAAAGTGAGTACAGGAAAGAGTGTACTAGTACATGGACCTTAAGATAGTTATGAAAGACTGAACTCTCCAACGGCTTTCCTTACTTGCTAGCATGCTAACCTGAGCTCTTTTCCAACACCCTGACCCGGAATTTCGCCAGATGGCGACGGCCGCCAATCCCCGCTCACAATCGAGATTAAGATTACACCGCGCATACGCACACATACACACACGCAGGCAGGCCAGGGGATGATATAAGCGAGAATCTGTCACGGAGTTACGGCTTAACTTGTTAAAGCAAGCCAACGATCAGGGCTCGGGAGGAGTGGCGTCCATCAAAGTCTTGATGTCGCTAAAATAAGGTAGGGCGGAAGATAAGAGGCGGCCGGACGGCTCCGGCGGCACCATGGCAGCCGCCGCCACCGTCTTCTGTGGTTGAGCTTCCCAGCAGGCGCGCGGCGGTCGAAGCAGCATGCGGCGGACGTCATGGGCTTTCTGGAAAACTACCAGGAGATCGACCCCGTCACTCTCAACTTGTGCATCCTGATCGCCAGCTACGTCATCCTGCTCCTCGTCTTCCTCATCTCCTGCATCATGTACGACTGCCGCGGCAAGGACCCCACCAAGGAGTACGCGCCTGACCCGCAGCCCACCCAGTCGCCCATCCGCCTGGTGGTCATGCAGAGCTCCCCGGCGCCGGTGGCGCGCTGGGACACCGCTAACATGATCGCCACCTATCATGAGCCCTCGCAGGCAGACTTCCGGGAGAAGAAGAGCACCATGGTTTGAGCCGCCACGGTGCCCCCCCCGGCCCGGACTCCTCCCCATAACTTTTCCTTTCATCGCTCGCCCCGTTTTGCTTTATGTTGGAACTCATCGAGGTCGAGCGACATGTGTCGGCCTTGTTAAGCGTGCGTGCACGTGAAATCCCGCTCAAGGATCCTCGAGCCAAAGCCGGCAGTCTGCTTCCATGTCAGATGTCACAACTGATAAGGCGCACGCTTGTTTTGACGTACTCTTTCGGCCTCGGGATTACGGTGAGTGAAAACATTCGGAGAAATGTTGCCCAGGTGGGCAATAAAAGCCGCTGAGGAGAGACTTGCTTTAATCAGGAAGGATGTCGCCTTTTCCTTGAGCTCTGTGCTGTTCAGGTCTTTCACCCCTGACGAAGGGCAATGCACCCTTGGATCTTGAAGTATCATAAACCAATCCGTTTTTTCGACTTTGGAAATGGGGTTGTCATAAATCACTCCGGGGTCACAAATTCACCAGGTGGACCTAAATTTAGTAGTTTGCACTGTTTGGGCATCCGTTTGACTCCATTACCGTTTGGCCCGAATATAAGACGGCCCTGATTATAAGACGACCCCCTCTTTTTCAAGTTTGAAAAAAGACTTTTTGAACACTAAATAATTTTTTATACAGAAAATAATTACAGTACATCTGAAACAAAAAAATGTTATTTTGCCTCATTCAAATCTTAATATCTGAACATTTAAATATGTAAACTAAAGTGCAATCACATTCGTAAATGAATGGCTTCTGGTTTTTGAAATGTAAATGACATCATCAGCTGCCAGTTAACCTGGCCGATCATTGACCCAATTTTCTCCAGATTGTCGCTACGTTTCTCCATTTTCTGTTATCTCTTCTATTATTTTCTTCTGTTCTTCTTTCTTCCCGATATTTCTTATTTTATTTCTTTGTGCTACCGCTATTTTTATTTTTATTCTTCATGACAGGGGTTCACTTTGGCCTGGCGAGTCAAGTTCAGCATTCGCTTCAATGATATTTGGCGCCATCTAGCGTCGTGAATGGGTATCATGTCTAGACCCCGAATATACGACGACCCCCACTTTTTCAGTCTTATTTCAATGCAAAAAACATCGTCTTATATTCGGGCCAATACGGTATTTTGATCTAGGAGGGTCATAAATCAATCAATTGTGAAAATGCATTCATCTTTTTGCTTCTGGTCTCGAAACCTCATAAATCAATCTGCTACAGGTTTGGAAGTGTGCTTATCATAAATCACTCAAGGGTCACAAATGTATTTATTGCGTCAGAGGAAATCTGCCATTTGGCGTTTTAACAACAGGCAACTGTGACTGTCCACTGATGCCCTGTTTTATGGTTTATAGGTGTCATCTTTGCTCGTTTGATTACTTAATTCCAATTCAGATTGGTTGGGGGGGGGTGTCATTAGTCTCTCAATGGTCATAAATGCATTGTTTCTATTGTTTGTTTTAAATAAGTGGTATACTCTGTTCTGGAGTTTTATGAAGGTTTTACTACTTTATTTTGAAATTTCATGCGTGGGAGATAGGTGGATGGATGAATGGAGACCTAATTCATTCAGTGAAGGAAATTGAGTGGTGGTTATGACGCAAAGGTCATAAACCTTGCATTTTAATGCTGTTCTGTGGTTTTAAGGCATCTGGGTAGAATGTTATATTATGTATGATGGTTATTAATTGCTCCACCGCTTTTGTCTTTGATTGTTTTGCTCCTATTTTGAGAAGTGGGTGTGGAAGGTGTCATAAATCACTCCGCTTTTTACATAAGTGCTATTGTCCATTCTCTGAGCATGTCATTGTTGTCTTTAGCTGTGTTTTTTTTTCCAAATCCAAGTTGACTTCCTGATTGGCTGCTGTTCACAGATTAGGTTCCAACATTTGGTTAAGTCTGGTCGGAGCCCTTACGTAATTCCGAGAGTGCTTCTTCAAGTTGGGAGCGCTCCAAGAACAAGAGCCGACACGCTTGTCTTGTTGCTGTCGTCAATGGATTTTCCATTCGATCAATTAAAAACACCACAAACACCAAAAAGGGTAGACAGTCCGATAATATAATTGTCATTATCATCACTCAGAGAAAATGAAAAGACTCTGCTCCTTACACAGATTTTCAAATAACATTTGTCACTCCCAGTTGAAGTTCACTGTACAACTGAGACATCCATAAAAGAGAAAAAAAAAGACATCTCTAAACATCCAAATGTTCAAAAACCATATGCTGTACTACCAAAAGTCAGTTCGCTGAATGCTAACATGCAATGTGAAATGCCATTGATTGGTCAACTGAAATTAGCCTCAAAATGACATTAATTCTAAACCTTCAAACAAGAACAGCAATCCTCAATAGCATTACTTTTCAAATGTAGATGGTTCTTCCTATTAATTACGCTGCATCTCTTCCATTAGCGCTCAGCCCTGCCCGACATGTTGTGGCACTGCACTGGAGGCGTGCAACTCCACTGTATCTTCTGACTTGCTTGAATCTCCATCCATTACTTGAACCTCTTTGAACCCAATACAGTCAAACCTCGGTTTTCTGATGTCTCGGTTATCGACCAATTCGGTTTTCGACCAAAAATGTCGATTTTTTTATGCCTCAGATGACGAACAAATTTCAGTTCTCGAACAAGCTGAGCGCACTTGAATGCACCATTTGGCTCCTCTCGCCTTCCTTACATGAGGAAGTGACGCTTCCTCGAGTAGACGAGCAAGTGACGCTTCCTCGTGTTGCTTTCCATTGTGAGCAGACGTGTTCAGTTAACATTTTTATTTTAAAAAGAGCGTGGTTTCGGTTTTCGAACAATTTCGGTTTTCGAACAGCCTTCTGAAACGGATTATGGACGAAAACTGAGGTTTGACTGTACTTTGGCACTGTAAGGCGGACGTGCTAACCAGACGGCCACTGTGACGTCTTGCATGTATACTTTCAAAAAGATTGTTTCAAAATTTGTGAATCAGAATATAGCGGAGGAACACCAGTTATGCTTTATTGTAGTTCAATTGCTTAACTTTACAATACAGTTTGGGATGTGATAACATGACTTCAAACGTGTCCCGCATGCCCGGTAACGCTTTTAATGCGTCAATTTTAGGCTATACTTATTAGTCGGTTGAGAAGGATGAGTTGGCAAGCAAGAGATTTTCAGTGGCCAAAAGCAGAGGATTGCGCTTTCATAAACACTTATATTTCACTCAGCAGCCACGCTTACATAATAACCATTAGGGTGCCATCTGCAGAATATTACTTTCAAGAAACAACTGCCATTCAAAATAACACAAATTTAAATAAAAACATTTTTAATATGCCAATACGTTACAGTCCGAGATGCAATCACTGAGGAACAGTGTGTCAACAGGAAAATATTGGTCCTTACATGTACATACACAGCTGCTCAGGGGCATGCAGTGACCTTTTGAATGTGACAGAGGATCACAACATCCCATGTCATTGTACTCACCTGATGTTTTTGGTAGGGAGCAGTGGAAAGTAAAAGTGTGTTTTACCTGATGCGATATGCTAAACAGCTTCTGTTGATGGGGATTTGTGGAGAGATTGCTGCTGCTGCTGATATTGCTGGAACTGGGCTGATTTGGCCCGAGTGCAGAAGCTACAAAAGAAAATGGGAGAATAGTTGGTTAGGCAAGTATTATATGCTTACAACAAGTCCACACTGGAAATGACTGACTGTGAATAACCTGCTGTACCACTGACAGTTTGGAAACGCCATGTTGAGACAGACACTGATGCAGAATGAAATATTGACAAACTATAATCTGAGGCTTATGCCACAATTGGACTTTGCGATATACCTATAAGCCCTATCCAGTAACATGACAGGTTTTGCATGAGTTTTCTGCAGTAATCGCGACCATATATTTGGCTTTTTGTCTACTGTGGGACGACTTAATTAAACAGTACAAACGGAGAGAGTTGCGACGACCTTGCTGAGAGCAGGTCCAGCAGCAGCTTACCTTCAAAAGAACAGTGCGTCAAGTAGTAATATGATGTCATCTGCAAGGTCTTTTGACCAAGGGTAGCAAGATTTATTTAAATATATTTTAATTGTGTTGTTGATTTTTAAAAGCATGAAAATGGCTTTCACAACGCACACACTTATAAAAGGGCCAAAGGATCACTGTGAGCCTCAGTGCCAAAAGGGCCTCTCCCAGGGAACTGATAGTGACAACCCCCTCCCCACCACCGCCACCCTACTGCATGTGCCTGCAGATTTTAAGCCGTTTGAAATTGTAATTGAAAAGCATTTTCCTTAATTCGCTTTTAAATATGTTTTGGCAATCTTAATTTCAGTGTAATACTCGTCTGTCGACCATGCAGCATTTGCATTGTTTAATACCTGAGGAAGGCCGCGCCTCCTTCTCCCCAATTGGTCGAAATCTCGGTTTAATCGTTTATTGGCTCAGCCTGCTGTCGATCACGGAGCTTGGTTCCTTTACGCAGGCGTATTGCAGCAAAAGGAGGGCGGGCGTGGTCCATTCGAGCAGCCTGGCCGGCCTCCTTCGCTTCCTTGCCGGCTTCAGTTTTTTCCCCCCGATCTAACTGGTCGCCTCGCATGGATCTTTCTACCTCAAAGGCTTAGGCACCGGTGAACACTTGTCCCAGAATGTTATGCAGGAAAAGACTAAAATGCTGCCTTTGAGCTATTGCGAGAGTTATAGGCGAGGTCGCGTGTAACAGGCGAGCTAATGCTAATTCATTGTTGTGAACGGGACAGCATTACCATTGTTTCATACCTCATTAAAAAAATAATTAATCACCTTTTTTTAATCCTGTTAAGGACAATAGGACACCGACATGAAGAAGGTGACCAGCTTCCACAGGTGAGTGAGCGATAACTGAACGTCGAGCAGCTTGTCTCGTCTGCCTTCATTCAAATCAAGCCAACGCCAATCGCTTGTGACGTCATTATACGTCGACTGAAGGGTTACGAGAAGGCAACCGGAAGTGACTATGGAAACAATTCGAATAGCGAAAAACGTTGAACTGAATTGAGGAGTTTCGTTTACGTTTAAGTTGTGCTCTGCACCTAAAGGTAAAAATAAATCTTTTAAGTAGGGCCGTCTTAATTGTGGGTTTTAGAATCCGATGCTAATTTCTAAATGTTAGCATTAAGTTAGATGACTGAAGTCATTTTGCTTTAACAGTTTTATTTGTTCTGACACAATGTTAAATATCTTTTGTCAGTTCTACGGTAACATCACGTTAATCTTTTAAAGAATTCAGGCCCCCAAACCAGTTTGACTTCACCACTTCAAGCATGGTAGACAATAGACATCTCATGAATAGACCCACAGACAAATCTCAAATCTCAAGAAGCCCTGCTTAGAGAGACACACAAATACTGTAGTCTATTTTGGTTCGAAGCCATTTGCCTTTGCTTGAAGTCTTTTTAATCCTTCTAAAATTATGCCCCCAACGTCGTTTGATAAAGCAACAAGAAATTTGGGAGGCATATCTGTCATGAGTAGACCCACAAATAAGTTTCAAGAAGCCAAACTCGAAATGACAATGAAAATCATTTATTTAAAGTTAAAATGTTTTTTTGCCTGGGTTATTGGGTCCAAAAGACATTTAACGTTGCCTGGCGAAAGTCCACACATGCGCGCGCGCACACACATACTCCCCCGTAAGGCCGTGCATTGTACAGACACGTCATTGAGATGATGTGTGTCAAGGTTCATGGCCACCTCTCTCCTTTATTTTGGGTGAGGTTAAATCAGGTATAAAAACACTCGTCAGTACACCTGACTTTACCGAATTATGTGTATGCTGTGCAGAATATATACAGTGTCTTATAAACAGGTTTTTTATATGTACTATTTATAGACGGTCATAGATTATATTAAGTGCTACCGTACTTTGACTTACGAGTTTCATTTGTTCTGTGACCACACCCATGACTGGAATCAATCGTACCTCAAATCATCTTTCCCCATTGAAATGAATGGAAATGCAATTAATCTATTCCCGCCCCCTCACAATTTTTTTTTGTGTGTGTAGATTAGAACCAGCACTGTACAATATTGTGCTTCGTAAAAACACCCAGTGATGACACAACTAAAAATGTAAAGAATGAAAGCATTTTTCCATTGTGTGTGTGTGTGTGCGTGCGTGTGCGTGAATGTATTTAGATTCATGAACAGACGGCCTTCCGCGAACTGTCGCTACCAGCCCACCTGCTACGAGCATGCCGCTAACTGCTACACACATGCAGTGAGTCGCCGTCTCTCCGCCGACATTCGACACCAATGCCTCGTTTCTTTCTTGGCCAGCATTTTTATTTGTAAATTTTTTATTTGTATTTTTCATTTTTTCTGTTGTTGTGAAATTTAGCAAAAGGTCAAAAATCTCTATCTGCATCATCCTTTTTTTCCCTGTATGCAACACTTTGTTTATAATGTAGTAATTCATCAAGATCCTTTTTTTTTTTATTTAAAAAAACAATTTTTAGGAATAATAAGTCCCTAACCCTTAAATGATGAACATTCAAAAATAAAGTATATTAGTAATGATGAAAAAATACAATTTGTTCAAAAGAAATAATACAACTTTACACCCTAGCCGGACTTTAAAACCATATTTTTAACCAAACACTGATTCTACTTCGAAACCCTACTTCAAAACCCTCAACCTGGTTCTAAACCACACTAGCCGGCTAAAATTTTTTATTTTTCAGCTGATGCTAAGTTTTGAGTCGGTTTATCTTGCGTGCGCAGTTCCTTATCGCGCCAGCGATGGCGGGCACGGCGCTGCTGCACCGGCTGTCGGCCGACGACTGGCACTGCCTGACAGCGTGGGTCTACGGCCTGGGCCTCAGCGCCCTATTCCTCATCTCCACCGTATTCCACGTGGTCACCTGGAAGAGGAGTCACATGAGGTGAGGCAGGGCTGGGGCAGGGTGCATGAAAGGGTTCAATCAACTGCTATCTACCAATGAGCTCATCACTTTTTCATGACCGTTCTGGATTATAAAGGGGTTCTAAAGATCTTAAGAAAAATCTTTGGTTCCTGACCTGCTGAAGTGGGGGTTTGTCAGCGTGGTTGGGGTTTCAAGATGGGCTTTGTGTGTTTTTCAGGGAGGTGGAGCACTGCTTCCACATGTGCGACCGGGTCGTCATCTATGTCTTCATCGCTGCCTCCTACGCGCCCTGGTCGGTGCCCGCTCACACACACACACACCTACACACAGTTGTAGCCCCTCCCCCTCACGTTGCCTCGCCCTCCGTCAGGTTGAACCTACGCGAGTTGGGCCCGGTGGCGTGCCACATGCGCTGGCTGGTGTGGCTAATGGCGGCCGGCGGGATGTTCTACGTCTTCAACTACCACGAAAAGTGAGGCGGCCGAAGGCTCCGTCGCCAAAAGGCGCTGGACCGACCGCTCCCGCCTGACTCTGTCCCCTTTTTTTTGCTGCGCTTTGCCGGCAGGTACAAGCTGCTGGAGCTGGTTTCATACCTGACCATGGGCTTCCTCCCTGCCTCCGTCGTCGCCTCCATGGTCAGTAGGGCTTCAGTTGCACGTTAAGTTTGTAGGCCTAATCGGGCATTCGAATCAAAGCAAGGTCGAGGCTTTGAAATTAGGGATTTAAGGCAAGGTGAGGATTTCACATTGGCGTTTGTAGTCTGGTTTTGGCTTTCATATTCAGGTTCGCAGCCTGTGCTAGACTTTCAAATGTGGGTTCCAAGCAAGGCTAAATGTTTGAAATTCGGGTTTTAAGACAAGTTTAGAGATTCAAATGATGGTTTTGAGTCTGTGTTGGAGCTTTCAAATCCCATCCTCAAGACTGCTTTAGGTAGGGTTTCAAATTAGGGCTTCCAACCTGGGACAGGCTTTGAAGCAAGTGTTTTGGTTAGCATCTCAAAATTTGGGTTCAACGCAAGCTTTAGGGCGTTAAGCCCGTACTGGGGTTTTAAACAAAGGGTAGGGTTTTTTTTGGGGGGGGGTGGATGGGGGGATTCCAACATAGGACAGGATTTCAAGCGTTTCAAGTATTAGGGCTTCAAGCTAAGGTTGCAGAGTGTAGTTTCAACCCTGGGGTATCATATTTGGGGGTTTCTTTCAAACGGGCTACGGGTTCGAAGGCAGGGTTTGGTTTTGAAAGTTGTGTTCACCAAGCTGTTGCTGCCCCCTTGTGGCAGCCGTCATCATAATCACATTTTGCACCGGTTACGTCACAGCTGAAAGCCCTGTGTCTCCTTATATAAGCGATTATCTTTTAAAATGATCAGATTTTGCCATGCGGTCGGATGTACTAATACACAAGGGTAGATGCCAAACTTGGCTTTTGATCACAAACCTATTGATGCCGTCAAAAGTATGAGAGGATTTGCAGCAGTCTTACCGATGATGACGATGCTCCCGCTTTTTTGTGTCAGAACTCGACGGAGGGGCTGGAGGAGCTGGCGTGCGGCGGCGTTCTCTACTGCGTGGGCGTGTTCTTCTTTAAGAGCGACGGCGTCATTCCCTTTGCGCACGCCATCTGGCACGTGCTGGTGGCGCTGGCGGCGGGCGTTCACTATTACGCCATCTGGAGGTACCTCTACCGATCGCCGCCCGACCGCAACGCCGCGTGCGGCTCCTGAGCACCCTGCCGCGCTACTGCCTCCCAACAAACACAAAACAATCGTTTACCACATTCCTACAAACACCAAATGGCGCTTTGACTTTTACAAATACTCACAGTCATTCCATGACCAATTGAATGGCGAAGGAAAAAAAAAAAACCACATTGATGGATGACCACTCCCATTGCGCTGTGAGCAGGTCGCGCTAACCGAGCAAAGGAAAGAAAGAAGAGATTTCCCAGCTCTTTGTTTGTCTGGATATTTCAAAATGGCCACTTCACAGGCCTGGCGAGCAATCGCATGCTGAGAAAAATGTGCATTGATGGACACACTAACCGTGGCCGGTTTAAAAAAAATGAAAAATCTGAGCCGTGTTTGTTTTCCAAATGGCCATTTGAGGGGCCAGCGACCAGTCACAGACTGAGATAATAATTTTGATTTGTTAGCATGTTGTGCTAACTTGTTGCCTGCGGGTAGAAAACAAAAAAAAAGAAGGCTGAGGGATCTTTTATGTTGTGAAAGTGCGGCGCCCCCTGGTGGCGATTTTTCTGCATTTCAAGAGATTTTCAATTTCTCCCCATTTGAGCATTTGGTCCATATTCTCCGAGTGCACTCCATTGGCCGCACAGAAATTCAGTTGTGAAAAATACTACTAGTGTGCTAAGTTGTCTTCTGAGTGAGTGCAAAATGTGTACCAGTACTCGGGGGGGGGGGGCAATTAACTGCACTCGTAGCATATGGAAAGATATGCTCTCGTGGTTTTCTGGAAGTGTTATTTGACAAGTGATGGGGTTTTTTTTTGTCATGTGGCGCCACTTCCTGTTTGTGTTTTTTTTTTGTACGTTCCTGGCCTTCCCGCTGCAGTCTTCTCTTTGTGGTGCTACGATCTTCTCTTTCTCTTGCTGTCAATAAAAAGCATATCAACAAGCAGACATCTTTTTGTCATTGATTAACGCGCAACTTTTTTTGTTTAACAAGACTAGTATTGCTGCCACCCCAGAAAAAAAACCAAAGAAACTTTATATACTGTATTACGTGCATTGTGCAAAACAGCATCCTGAAAATAGCACCTATGATGAGACGCACTTACAAAGCACAGTTTAAACTCCAAGCTATCAGTTTCGCGCAGGATCATGGGAATTGAGCTGCCGCGAGAGAATCCAAGCTCAACTAATCCATTGTGCTTGGTGATTTTGTTATACGCCATTTATCTATCCGGGTAAGGACGACCGTGGTACAGCAACATCGGGCGGATTACAAGGAAAAACTGGCCATTTTTCGCTCCTACTGCAGTAAACCCAGTAAGGTTCTCCCTTTTCGCATCGAGCCTACAGAATTTGAGATGAAAGCGCCCAAATATTTATATGTGTCTGTAAAAGCTTTGCTGTCTAGTTGCCGGGCAGAAAATGAGTCTGTTGCTGTGGAAACGCTGTGCGATGTCTGGTCCGTCTCCGTGCTGACGACGTGGATGATGTTACATGGGCGAGGAACACCCGTAGCGCAAGGCACAAAAAAAAAAAAAAAATTATGAAAGTCACATGGCTTACCTGCCGCCTTTGATGATATCACAGTGGGTAGTTTTTTTTTCAAGTCTTCAGTGTTTCAAACTTGTATAAGTGTGACACAATAATACATGTAATCCATACTGCATCAAGCAATTTTTTGCGGGGGTATTTAACAGAATTTTGGGGGCACTGAGCCCATTAATCCCAGAATAGTTTAAAAAAACGAAACATTTTTATGAACTGATCAACAACTAATTCATGATCAAATTAATGGACAATTTTGATCATTGATTAACCGCCTAGAGACCTTGTCTAACTTAAAACGGTCCAAATCCGATGAATTAAAAAAAAAAAAAAAATTAATTGGTCGCTAAAATAATCATTAGATGCAGCCCTAATTACTGCAAATAAAACATTTGAGTATTCTATAGAGCCGCAACAATGAATCCACAACAAATTGATTACCAAATTAATTCCTGCACTGTCAATTTGAAATAAAGTTTTGACATCTGATTTCCCGTAATAGTCCAACCCCGCGTTTTTCATGACTACTTAGGCCTGTTGCTGCAATACCGCACGACTGTCACCAGAGGGCGTCATAGGAAAAAAAACATACAGCGCAAGGTTTCTATTGTAATCTTTATTAATATTCTGGATCTGTTGTGCCTTTAAAATACATATTCAGTAAATGTAATAGGAAAAATACTGTACAAAACAACAACGTATAGATTTATAGGTTTTATATATAAACATCTCTTGTAACCAATATATCATCTCTGTAAGCGATTGGTTTGGTCTGCCACAAACAAGTCCGCCAACCCCCTGAAAAAAATAAAAATAAACGCTTTCCTCCTTTTACATTCATGCCACCATCTTGTTGGCCAGACGGGCGGCGGCGCCGGCGATGCAGACACTAAGGGGGGGCAGGATTGGGGCGGGGCTCTACCACGTGGGGTCAAAGGTCACGGCTCGGGGGTACATGCTACGCTCAACACAAGCGGAAAAAAATATATAAAAAATTAACATTTCCCCAAAAAGAAATCAAAGAAATGGGGGCAGGGGGGAAATCATGCTAGGAAAAAAAAACACCAAGCGGCAATTGAAATGAGGGCGGAAAAAAAAACAAAACGGAGAAAGATTGCGAACGCGGTTTTTTTTTTCCGGTGCACAGCGCAAGGGAGAGGGGAGTTGTCGGCCAATCAAAATGGAGATCAGCTGGTGGTTAAAAACATCAAAAGGTAGTAGAAGGTAAAAAAAAAAGTCATCCGTGGAACACGTCCTCATCGTGATGGCTTTGACGCGGCGGGGGTGGAGGGGCGCGGGGGGTAGAAAAAGGGAAAACAATTTGTCAAGCCCCTTTCACCCTATTTACTTTGACATGTTGCTCGTGTGTGAAAAGTCGCCGATACAAAAGAGTTCATGAGATTGTCAACTGTTAGCGTTTTGGTTTTCCAGTAGCTTCGATAGCGCACTTTCATATTCTGGTCGCCGGTCCAAAAAAAAAACAAAAGTAGAAGGGACGTTTCTGCTTTATGCGAACGACAAATGCGAATACGAACGACGAGGCCAACAAAAAAAAGCGCTTTGACTTGTTTCACAAGAAAGCGGCCTGCGGCACAATTCATCGTAATGCATCCTGCGACAATCCAGGAGTTTTAAAAGTTGGAAACTTCATGATAATTTAAAAAAAATACATCTAAATTGAAGGTGGCTTCCTCGTAAGGAACCGGGGGGGGAAAAAAACCCAAAAAACATTTTAGTTAAAGTGGCACTTTTTCGTTGAAGAGTGCCCCAACATTCAAATTTTGGAGTTCCAAGTTATGACTTGGTCCATTTTTTGATTTGTGTTGCAAATGAAAAATATGAGTCATGCGGCAGCTTCAACTATGTTGATGCTCCAGCGAATAATCATTTAAAAATTAGCCTTTAAGGTATTGCGATGCTCACACGCGGGTGACATTTTTTCTTTGTTCCAAGCCTATGGCTATAAATGTTGCGAGATTAATGATGCTTTACTTTGTATTAAATGACCCTCCGGTCATACTTAATTCGAATGAAGAGTTCACAAAGATCCCCCAAAATTGCCCATCTTAACTTCCACATGCACTTTTCCAGTAACTTGTAAACACTGCCTTGAAAATGTTCACAAATTCACAGACAGTTTGCAGAAATTTATCAGAAAAGGTGTAAAAACGACTGGAATGTTTTCCAGGAAGCATCCAGAATTTTTTTATATATCCCCCCCCCCCCCCCCCAGAAATTCCGGAAATGTAATTCTTGTGGCGGGTTATCAATTTTAGAATATTTCCCAAATGACCCACCTTAAATTCTCAGAGAAATTGAATAAATATTCAACAGGCACATTTTCAGACATATCCGGTGCATTTTCAAGAAATTTATCAGAAAATTCGCTAAAAAATGACAGAACATTTTCAAGAATTTTTCGGTCAATTTTTCCAGAAACGTACTGAATAATTTCCAGAAATGCGCTGGAATTTTCTCTGAAATTGACCAGAAAATGTTGCAAAAATAACCCAAATTAAAACAGAACCTGTTCTATTCTTTTGCAACCCTGAGGGCAGTTGGATGAGGACTTTGCAAATACGGAATGCTTGATTGCGTTGCGTGTGACCTTTACTGACTGCGCGCTACACGGAAAGCGTGAAAGGGGCTTGATTGTGTGTGTGTGTGTGTGTGTGTGTGTAAGAGAGAAAGAGAGAAGGGTGATGACGACATAGTCCTTTAAAGGGGCGGTGTGCGGTGGGTGGGGTCGCGGGGGCGGACTCACAGTGGCCCGTGCCTGGCCTGGTACTTGGCCACGACGTTCTTGCAGCGGCCGAGCTCCTTGCGCATGTCGGCCACCTCCAGGCGCAAGGCGGCGTTCTCCTTCTCCAGGAAGCCCGCCCGAATGGCGATCTGGTTCTCCTTCACCCGCCGCGCGTCCCGCGACCGCTTGGCCGCCACGTTGTTCTTTCTGCGCCTCACCCAGTACTTGTCGTCCTGCAGGCGGACGCCAAACACCCAACGGCACAGCGTTAAAACGAGATGGGGAGGGGGGGTGGTGGTGTACTTTGTCAAAAAATTGTCTTTGAATCATGTTTTCATATTATGAAGAGCTGTGTGTCGAATTTTTAGGGGAAGCAAAATGAACGAATTCAATTTTGGAATTAACCAGTGTGGTCACGCGGCGCATTGTGAGCGTGGCGCTGACCTTGAGGTCCTCGGGGATGAAGACCTTGCGGGCCTTCTTGATCATGGGCTGCGGCTTGAGCTCCTCGGGTGAGAACTTGTGCTTGCGCGGGTCGAAGACGGCCCCGCCCGGCACGCTGGATAGCGCCAGGTCGGCCGGGTCGGGCTCGTAGCTCAGCGCCACCTGGATGGACTCGGGGTCGATGGGGCTGGGCGTGTCGCGCGACGCTAAAGGGGACAAAACACACGCACGGCATTATTCCTTGGGCGGGCCGCGTCGCCTTTGCCCCCCCGCCCCCCAAGCAGTTTCTGCTTTTCGTTCTCTGCTTGCATGCGCAGATGTATTTTTATGTTGTGTGTGTGTTGATCAGCTAGTATTGACGATTTAAGCTTCTTACAGGCGCTAAAAACAGATATGCCGTCGTGCCCATTAGCAACGAAGCTAACAGGCTCAAAGCATCCGATTGGCCGGATAGCGACGGCCAAACATGAAGTAGGCGAACGAACGTAGCGGTCGTCTGAACTGTCATCTTCATATCAGCGCCGCCGCCGAGCTAGCAAAGACGTGGCTAACGATAAGCTTCCCTGTACGCGTGGTCGAACTTTGGCCCCTAAACGCGAGGCGCGGACCGACGTGCGGGGGTCAAAGTGCGCGGGCTGAGCTAATCGCAGTTTAGCCTGAGAATGACCAAGCTTTTTTTCTCTCCACGACGTCCTACTTCAACGACAACAATAAGGAACTCATTGAAATGTTTTGCTTTCAAAACAAAATCGACGCAGGGCTAATCTGGAGTCATTTTGTCAGCGTGCTCGACTTTCCCTGCCGTCATGGCTTTCAAGTCCACCTTTGCTAGATTGGAGACGACGCGGGTCACCCGGCAGACGCCGATCCAGCCTGGAAAGTCATGTGACGATGGGGTCGCAGCAGCTTACTTCTGCCGATGCCATCTCAGTCGTCATGACGACCCCAACTAAATAAATCGTCTACCACCTGCCAGACGCACCAACACTGTGAATTCCTTGCCAGAACTACTCTACAAATCTAATCTGCTTTACACGCACACACACATATGTAAAATGTGTGCACACGCACGATTAGGGACGGGTGAGTACCAACCAATCCCAGGTATTAGACGATTTATGGCCTTGTTTTGAGGTATCAATTACTCGTGAAGGCTGCCATTACCATCTGCCGATACTCCAAAAAGCCAAAACAAAAATCCGACATGGAGTAAGTCCTACTCGGCAGTATTTGGCACTATTCCGCGATAGATTGACAGACTGGCGAATCATCAGGTGTGTCAAAAAGAAAAGTCTCCGTGTTCACAATTCTTTTTTTGTCATTGTGTTAAAAGGAATCAAAAGACGTATCAGAACGCATAGTCAATTTTGTCGTGGCATCGGTCTGCAAAATAAGTCATTTCAAACTTCCCTCCACACACACACACACACACACACACACACACACACACACACACGGGCGTGCATTTGTGATACACTTCATGTTGTTGTTGTGGAGCCTAACGACCACAAGCAGGAACAAGAGTGCACGTGACACATGCCCGCAAACACGCTTGAGTCCATGTGAGCCAGGACAAGTTGTGCGGAGAGAGCGAGCCCGAAGTGTGTGTGTGTGTGTGTGTGTGTGTGTGTGTGCGGGGGGTTAGTCGCTGCGTGAGAGCGGCTGAAAGAATGAAAGAAAAAAAAGGGAGAGCGTGAGAGGACGAGGCGGGGCCACGTCCAGCCGCACATGCTGTCTGCATGTGTGTGTGTCACATGGACACGCACGCACTAAGGGAGGCGCGCGGCGTGCACGTGACGGCGCGCCCCCGCACACGCACACACACACACACACACATACATACACACGCGCGAGCACCTGGCGCTACTCGACACCCGGCGTAAAAACACAACACGCTGTTCCGAGCCCTTCCTGTCACGCACCTGCACGCTGTCCAGTTTGGCGACAATTTTGGCTGAGAGTCGCCAGCAAATCTCAAGGGACAAATAATGAACCGGTCGCCGGTTTTCACCAATATTCAGAAAAGGTCTGATATCTTGGATGTGTCGCCCACTCGCCTCAACGCGGCGTTGAGATTTATATTGCCTTTGTGGAATTTAAACGTAGCAAGTGAAATGCAGCCGGTCTGAGCCGCCAGTGGGGGCGGCGGCCATTTTGTCATTTGTTGTGGGGCGAAAAAATGAGGTCACGGTTGCTCTGGGCTCAGGAGCGCGGCTCAGCTTGCGAACGTGGCATGATCAAAACAGGTGAGCCGCGATTGTGACCTGAGCGACTGTGATCGCGTTTCCATTTGGCAGCAAGTGACAAAATGGCCGCACACCGAGATGGAGGAAAACGGACGCATTTTGCAGCTTCAATAAGATTCGAAACAGGCGATAAAAGGCAACATTATGCTGCGTTCAGCATCGGGAGACCTGCATACAACCTTCGGTATTCTTGTCAGGAAAGTTTTGGACTTGATTTCCCCTTTCAAGTATTAAAACGTGACAAATGACACTTTTCGAGTGCACAGTCAAACCTCGGTTTTCGAACGTCTCTGTTCTCGACCAAATCGGTTTTCTACCAAAAATTTTTTTATGCCTCGGATGGCAACCGAATTTTGGTTCTCGAACAAACTGAGCGCACTTGAATGCGTCACTTGACTCCTCTCGCCTTCCTTACACGAGGAAGTGACGCTTCATCGTGTTGTGAACAGACGTGTTCAATAAAGATTTTTTTTTTTTTTTTTTAAAGAGCGTGGTTTCGGTTTTTGAACAGCCTTCTGGAACGGATTATGGTCAAAAACCGAGGTATGACTGTATCTCATTTTTTGTTGTCGTCAAGGTGGCATTGAATTTTGCTTTGCGCAAGTTGTTGCTCTTGCTCCGATGAAACAAAAATGACAAAGCCATTTTTGTTTTGCTCAACGACCGGTCCACTTTCGCCCCCCCCCCCCGTAAACTCAAAACAAAAAAAAGTCATTTGGAATCATCAAAAGGGGATTTGGAGCATTCTGGAGGGAAACGAGCTTTTCATGTCACGTCAACGTCTCAGCTGCCATGGCAACACAAGCAACGACTGCGATTCGTCCTCTCAATTACGTGACGTCGTTCCATGTGGAAATGCGAGAAGTTGGACCGGATATGATGTTTTTCATATTTGTCTTTTTTTTTTTTTTTTTTTTTTAAGTGGTCGTTGGGAGAAGCAGACTGCGCATTTTACGGTGCGTCACAAACTCCATAATCGCCGCCATCGATGCAGACCAACAACATGTGACCAGCAGCAATCAAACATGGTCGCCTGCTGCTTTGCACCAACATGGCAAGAGTCCAGCAATACAACACATGCGCACACACACACACAAAAAAAAGTATTTATTTTTTTACTTGTTAGCTTGCCGAAGCAACGACAATGCACCCCCGCGAGTATTTGCAGTGTGCGAAAGCCAATAATCCCCTTTCCAATCAAACGAGCCCCCCGTCTCGAGTCAGCAACCAATCGCAGCTAAGCAGGAAGTCCGCACGGGTGTCGGTGGCGTGCGCGGTTGTTACCTGTGGCGTTGGGGCTGCGCAAGCACGTCTGCTGCTGTTGCTGTGACGGCACGCCGCCGTGCACCGGGGTGGTTGCGCGGCTGCTCAGGTCCACCACCGAGGGGGCCGCCGCGGGGGGTTGCGGGGCCAGGGGGCGCGGGGGCACTTGCTGCTGCTGCTGCTGTTGGTGGTGGTGGTCGCTTTGCGCCGTGTTGGCGGGAATGCCGTTCTCAGACAGGAACTCTTCCAGGTCCATGTACTCCAGCTGGAAGTTGTCGCCGTCGTAGGGCAGAGTCTTGTCCCAAAGCGTCGGCCCCAGGAAGGCGGACTGTGGCGGGTTAGCCGCGCCGCTCTCATCCTCCAACTTCTTCTCCTTGTCCTTGCTGAAACCTGCGGCACAACGAACAAAGAGTTATCGGCGACGCTTCACCCGGAACCGGAAGCCAATCGGTTACCGCCAATCACAAGTATGTTTTGCAAACGGTGGGTGTGGAAGCAGCTCTCACCAAGGTCATCTGCGGAACCCCACATTGTACACAACTGTAATGACAAACAGACGCCAGCGGATGGCGACGTTCCTTGGGATTTGAGATCAGCACAGGTTTTGAGTAGAAGAAACGGTTTGGGCACCGTCTCCGCTCATGATGCCGATTGTGACTTTGTGAAAGCATAAGTGTGATCTAATTAAAGTATGTGTAGGGTGCAGGGACACTCAGCAGCGCCCCCTGGGAAGTTTGAACAAATTAGCCCCTCCCACCAGAGATGGGTTTAATATTTGAAGACATTTTGCGATAATGTTGACTGTGCAGTCCCATTTTGCACAATTACTGTCGCCTATATTCATTAATGAACATATAGCAGCATTTTAATCTTTCGTTTTTTTTTTTTTTCTTCAGATTTGATTTAAATTTGCTTGGCTTCCTTACAAATGCTTAAAATTGGTTTTGGTCTCTTGCTTTTTTTCCATGTTGTTGATAGGAGCGTGTAGGTCTGAATATCACTGCTGTGATTATTTCAGATGCCCTCAAGGGATGAATTAAGTATCTATCAGTCAATCTACTCTATCGATACGAAAACAAACATTGGTAATGCCATTGGAGAATAGTTTTCCCAAGGAAAGCAGAACAATGTTGTTTATTGTGTCGCTTTTAGGACCTTTGAACAAGGGGATTTCAGGATTACGGGTCATTTCTGAGGCATAATGAAGGCCTTCATTGAGGCAGATTACATTGAAGATTTTTTTTTTTTTTTTCCTAGCCTTTGCAAATAGAAGCACTAATTGTGTACTTTGTTCTCAGTTCATTATCTTTCGGAAGGCGTGTGAGCATGCGGCAGAAAACTGTAATTTTCCAGAGTCTGCTGCCAATTTCATGTGGTGCATTACAAGCGGGACGGAAGGGAATGGCGCCGACAGGTTCGACAGGTTTATTCTTAGGATTATCGCGGAAGTTCCAGAAAGTATCTGCGTGGCTCGTTCAAGAAACGGAATTCATTGGTGCTTTCAGACCAAAAACAAAACAAATAATGTATAGTGTCGTAAGAGTGAAACGATGAACTAGTATTTAAAGTGGGGATATGTTCCAGGCTGCCCCATGAAATGTGACCAGAAAAACAACATTATTTTATTCTGTTATTCTGCTTCTCCTCCTAAATATGCAGCATCTCTTCCAGTAGAGCTCAGTGCTGCCTGGCATGTTGTAGTACGACATTGACAGTGCGTCACTCGAAATTGGGACTTCCCTGTACAGTGAGACCCCCCTCCCCCCCTCCCCCAAAAGAAATACAATCACTTGAAAATCCACAATACAACATAGGGGTGCGAAAGGTCAACCACGACATGTTGAGTCGACTGGAATCCGATAACCACGACAATGACAACTGGCTGCACACCTCAACCTTGTCTTCAACCGACAAAAGAGGAAAGCGTCACTCAGCAGGAGACGCTTCGAGGAAAATTTAAGTCCACACATCATGTGGGCGGGCCTTCAAACTGACATGATCACTGCGTTGTGTTGCACACTCACGATATAAGTGGACCTCATCACACGAATCATCTTCAACATCCATGAGGAGTCTCCAACGCATTAGAACAACATTGTCCATTTTATCAATTAATTCCTTAATTTGATTTATTTGTGAGCACTTTTTAGTGGCTTCGGCAGTTGAAAGTACACTTTCAACTGCGTCACAAATGATGTGTAGCGATCACAGAGGAGATAGTTTTAAAAAAAACAGTCAGTGTTGATAAGTTGGCCATATTTAGCCCCTTTTCACAGTCCCGCTGGCGATATTTTTCCACAAAAGGAACAATTCAGATACAAGGCAACGTTTGCGCACAAGAAATTATGACGCTTCAATCGTGCACATATTTGGACAGAAAATACATATTTTCCACTTGAATGAAGTGTAAATAACTCAAAGCTGAAAAAATGCTCGTACCATAAAACCTGTTTTGAATCATGTCATTGTCTTGATGTTTCCCCCCCCAAAAAAATCTGTTTTTGTGGGGAACCATTCAGAAATGTGAACTGTGTGGTAGACATTTAACAAGTCAGCAGCAGCTCCTTGTCTAATACCAATAATTACTATTTTCTGCCGTTGTTTACGACAATCGCACTCACACAATCACTTGACTAAATGAGACAAGATAATAATCAGAGCTCAAACAGATCCAATGGAAAATTAAAAACCGCGTTAACCTACACTCAACGGCCTCATTCGGACATTTGTAAGCAAACAAATTAAACACGAAGGCGTCATTGTAAGAATGTTTTTGTGTTTAAGAATAAACATTTTAAAAAATTTAATCCGTTTTTGTCCCTCGAGGATTAAGTGTGAGGCGCCCCCTACGGGTGACAAGGGGAATCCACGTAATCGCCATGAAGATGGAGGCTGGACAGGTTCGAAACGCGATTTCCCCGAAAAGGTGGCAAGGCACCTGCGACGAAAAACGACGGACGTTCAAATCTCCATTTCGTCAAACTGGTCGGCACGAATCGGCTTGTCTTCAGCTGGCGCCGCGAGCCGAGTTAGAAACGAGTCTTATCTTGCTCGTTTCGCCTCTGCACCGAATGAATCGTATTCGGTTTGACCCCAATGGAGGCTGGAAAAGCAACATGTCAAACGTTCGTTAGGGTACCTTCGTCATGGTGGAAGGGCAGCTTCAGCGGGTTCTCCAGCAGCGACTTGAGCACGCCGTGCGTCGGCGGCAGGAAAGCTGCGTTGACAGGGTGAGGTCTGCTGGCCATTTTCTCCACAGGGCGTCGAAATCCCGCTGCTGGGGTGGCCCGGGGGGACTCGCGGACGGTGGAAAGGAGATTTTGACAGCCGACAAGTGAGCTGGTTGGTAGGCTGGCAGGCGGGCGGGCGGGCGACGAACTGGAGGCGGAGGGCGGAGGCAGCTCTACTTTGACTGACGGACGGACGGACGGACGGACGGAGGGGGGGGGGGGGGGGGGAGAGAAGGAGAGAGGAGGCAGGCAAGAAGGGAGGGAGGAATCAAGCTAAAATAAGCTAAGCTAAACCAAGACGAGCGAGGCTGCGCCGCTCTCCTGTCCTACCCCGCCCTCCCCGGTCAGAACCTGCACACGGCGCCCATGTGCGGAAACTGTTGACGTCAAGCAGAGGAGGGCGGGGCCAGCGAAGTGACTCCTTCGGGGGACGTGGGAAAACAACGTTACTTTCCGACAAAAACAGAAATGTCAAACTTCTTGTGTAGCGCATTCATCTACACAAATGTATATATGGTATATATTTGTGGTGAAATTCGGAGCCACAGACATGAAATAGGGAAAGGGTTTGAAATTGTGGCCACAATATATCAGTTGTGGGCAGGAAGAAGGCCCCAAACAGTAGCAGAAGCACTGACCTACATTTGCAACCCATTCGAACATTTGCTTCATGACATTGTACGAATTTGTTCCCAAGGTTTCTCTTGGTTGCTGTGGATGTTGGATTTAAAATAAATCAATGAATAAATGTCAGCCTACGTGTTGCCATGTTGATTTAATCTCCCCAAAACCCTCACAGTCACGTTACCCTGCGCTATTATCTTAACGACGACACGTTTTCTTTAACCAATCACCCACAAGTTCACAGCCAAGCAACTTTCGTCCCAAACATTTGCACTTCTGTTTGAGTCCCAAAACGCACTGTGAACAAATATGATGTGACACACAGAACAGTGTTGTGGCTGGTACACTTCTGAACTTGTCCTTTCCACATTTTTCCGTTCACTCTTGGCCACAACACGCCCTGCCAGTTCCCGAGGGTAAGTATGATTTATGATCTACGCCTGTCACACTTTCGCTGCAATCGCCTCAGTCAATGAGAACTAGCATGACAGGAGTTTACAGAAAGCCCATCTGTGCATTTATTCCACAGCTGTTATGGAAGATGTACTGTATCGTATTGTACCTTACTAGTCCACTCGGCCAGCAGGAAGCTAGTGCCATACTGTGCGCTGTTGCGTCACCTCCGCCGTAATTTAATAAACTCAATCTATCACTCCGTTACATATATACTAGTACACTCGCACTGAATGGTCTTACTAGTGAGGACAAAGAGCATCCTCGAACGTGGAGAATTGACTGCAGGAGTACGATATGGAAGAAATTCTCCAACATGTTTCCATTAGAATATATGTTTTGATTGACAGGTACACTGGTTTGTGTTGCCACCTTCCAGCTGCATTGACTCGCATCATCGATTGGGGGAGAAAACATGCATACATTTGCATTTTTCTGCAGACTTTCTAATGATGATGGTGTTACAGTCATGACATAATGAAAGGTGTGAAAATGCGTAACAAGGAAGCACATGACATTCGCACGCGAGTGCCTGCGACCGGCATGAGGCTTGCAGGTGCTCGAGGCGAAGGCTCTCGTTGGTGCGCGTCAAAGCTGCTCAGCCATACTCACCAAACTCGTTGGCGTCCAATCACAACGCTATCGCTCGGTGTGTGTGTGTGTGTGTGCTGCAGATACATACCATACTGTATTGACTTTTCTGCACACTAGCAGAACAACTTTGGCATACGAGCGGGACAACTACCCGTTACTAGTTAGGCAAAACTGTGCACACTACTGGTACTGCAAGTAAAGTGCAAGATGTTAACTAGTGGAATTCCATAAAACATGACGTTGTTCTTCTTGTGCTCAGAAATGCCACTGTGTAGTAGAAGACGATACAGGAAAAAAAGTCACAAGTGCAGCAGTTCTACTAGCTCAATTGTTTCACCCTGCGAACTAGTAGATGGACAATTCAGGGCACTCAAGACACTAATGCACACAAATAAAACAACTTTGCCTTACTAGTGATTTTCCCCCCCACTTCGTTGTCAATGCTAAAAACTAACCTCTTTATAAACTTTGGCAAGAGACAAGTGTATGACACTAACAGTTAGCCTGAAGCTAAGATGCTAGCAGATAGTCTGAAGTTAATATGCTATCATTTAGCCTGAAGCTAGGTGAGTTTATGAAGTCAATCAAACCCTCTTTTATGGTCACATACAACTTTACAAGCACAGACTGTTAATATTTAGCTAGAAACGATGAAGATAGCAGTTAGCGTGAAGCTAAGATGCTAGCCTGTATGGAGGTGAGTTTCTTGAGAGCTCACCCAACGATAGAAAGGGTTCAAAGGTCATGCGGCGGCTTAGTCACATCGAAGTGGCCTTGGCAGGAGGTTAGTTCAGCTTAGAATAGCATATTGCCATGAATCTTATTATGATGAGACACATGACAAAAACAAAGCCAGCGTTTGTGTGCGACCGATCATCTGCTGAAAAGCTTCAAATATGTCACGCCTCCTTCTTCTCAGGAGCCGGCAAATCAACAGAGTTGGCACGCACATCCACACACACGCAACCCCTCCACCACACAAACTGACTGATAGACAGACAGATCGTCATACAAAATATTTGCCAACCCTAACCCTAATTTAAAGCGTTACCCATGTTTGAAACCTTACTTTGAAACCCTAATCTGAAAGCCTAACCACGTCTTGAAACCATCATTTAAAAACTCAATTTGCTTGACAAGCCAACAGGCTTCAACCCTACTTTGAAACTGTAACCGTAGTTCTTATTCACATGCTAATATCATGCTACATCCCGCTAACTCTGGCTAACACATTGAAACATTATGCTAACTTCAAGCTATTTTCTGGCTAGCAAATGCCAGTAGTCCATCAGGTTGAAAACCCCACTATAAAACCTTAAATTTCATATTCTCACGCTAAATTCACAGCAACATCATGCTAATGTCATGCCAACTGCATACTACATTCTGCTATCGTCCAGCAAACTGCAGCTCCGAAGTTATGATAACTTCAAGCTGATGCTAGCTAATGAAAGTAATCTGTCACTGCTCATGTAATTGATCTTTGCCTGATGTAAATAATTTATTTAGTGCAACCTAAATGTTTTAACGTCATTACAACTAACTTCTTTAGGTGAACTAAACTTTTTTTTCCAAATGCGACCAAATAAGAAAGATTAAGTTGGCTTTATTACCTAACGCAAATATTCATGAAGGTTTTGATGTCTTGCACACACACACACACACGATTTTTGAACGTGTGATGTTTAAAGATGCTAATTGGATGCGCTTCTCCTCACGCTAACTTGATGCAAATTTCAGCAAATGATCACTTCCTGCCATTGAGGTTGAGGATAGTTGCCGATGCCTTCAGGGACATCGGCCGTTTGTCTTCACAATAATCCGGCCTGAGTCACCATTGGGCCGAGAGGTCCTTCCAAGTGGCGCCATTACGTAACGCGCTACAATTGCAGCCACTCATCTGGCCTCCCGCGACCAGTCCCGAGTGGCAGAGCCACAACAGGAGGCGCCATTCAGCTGGGATCTTGTGATCGACTGCCGGAGATCATATCTTGATCAAAAGAGCGCCCCTCGAGGCTTTGTGCCACCAAATTATTGTTGGGATTTGAAATTCGCAAGAAAAGCATCCATCGAGGACCCGAAGAGAGGTCGCCCAGTGACAAATTTGTACATTTCCTGTTTTTGGGGATCAGTTGGCTCTCACGTTCCAACATGTTCATGTTGCAGCTCCGAAAAAGGAGAGCTGTGGTGTTGTTTTTTTTAAAACGTACACTTTATTTATGCTTTTAACAAGTCTCGCCAAACACAGACACGTCTGCGTCGGACTCCGTGCCGTCTCTCTTCTCGTTCGACTCGAGAGGCGTTCAAAGACAGCCTCCGAAAAACGGAAATCAATGATCACTTCACTGACACTAAGAAAAGTGAAAATAATGCACCAAAACAAAAAAATCAAGCGAGGAAATGACCAAATAAATTCTATGGGGGCGTTTGTGAACATACAACAAATTAATGAATAACAAACAATTATGAGACAGTCCAGTCTCCTACATACATACAGCATGTGTTTCCTTTCATTGTAAGTTTTATATTCTGGCTTTTATTTTTTTGCGGCTCCACACGGTTTTTTTGTCCTGTATGGCTCTTTCAACATTTTGGGTTGCTCACCCGTGCCCTAAACGAAAAGAGTTGAAGAGCAAAGTGTTGAAGCGAAAACCCTTAGGGTAAATCGGCTAGCTTGATGCTAACACAATGCAAAACACTATAAAGGGCTATGGGAAATTAGCATGGATAGAGGGGGCGACCGGTCCCCGCAGAGTGAAAAGCTGGCAAAACATGAAGGGAAGAGCGGCCACTCTCCCGTTGTCTGTCTGCTGAGACAGATTCCGTTGACAGCTTGCGGGTGTGCGTGAGCGGGGAGGGCCGCGCCCCGCCGCGCGCACACCCGTACACGCTGACTCCCGCGCTGAGAGCGTGGAGCGACACGTTTGCAGACATATGCGGAGCGAGCGACCGCTCGCCCGCTACGCTTCCTCTCCCGACCTAACCAATGCCATCGATGTGGCGCTTGGCCCAAACGCTTGCGAAAGAATTTGGACTGGCTGTGTTTGGGTTTTTTTTTTTTTTGGGGCAAGCCTCCGCCGTGCTTCTTTCAGAATGTGATGACGTTCATTTGAAGGATTGTCATAACCGCATTTTTTTTCCCCCACGACATATTTTTCCTAGAAAGGATCACGAGAACGTTAGTACTTTTGATGCTTTTGTTTGTTTTTTAAATCTCACTGCTAGCAATATTAGCGCATAATAAGTTCAAGGTGCAACGATAAATCGACAGCTATTTTTTTTTACAACATGACATCGCAAAACATAAAAGCATGACATACCACGTATGACATTACCGTGTGACTATATCATGACATCAAAGCGCGATGTAGACATAGGTCATGGAACCCGTCTTTTGCGGGAAACTAATCACAATTGTTTGGCTGACAAACATGTGACACAATTAAAGTCGCTATACAAACGCACACCCACACGCATGACATACCGTGTTTTCCCCAAAAGTACAACGCCCAAAATTCCTGCTGGGCAAAGCGTCTTAGCCACCGCTGCTATCTTGCCTGTTAGCGCTTTTGCATCACATTTTGTGTTCGCGTGTCACGTCATGTTCTGGATTTTGCGCCCTGGTTAGCCAGAAGCTCCTGATGACAATAAGGCGCGCCGCAACTTTATGTAAGCATCTCATTACCGTTCATGCACTTGCCAGCGAGACCTCTGCCAAGGCCAAAGCCCCTCATTTGGATGTTCGCCAAGCATTTGTTGCTAACAAGCAAATGTGAAGACGTTGCGGTGTGCTAGCCCCACCAGCAGTTCGCGCTGTGCTTGTTCCTGACACCAGCGTAGCATGGCGGCTAACACATTTTATGCCTCTGTATTATTTCCACTCGGCATGTTGTGGCTCTGAGTTGGTTATCCGTCTTTTTGAAAAGAAATCTTTTAGAGCAGAGTTGAATGAAAAGACGACTGTGCAGTTAGCATTCGCCGCAAGGATTGTATAGTTTGTGTGTTTTTTTTTCTGCCTTGAATGCTAACCTTTGAGTTGATTAGCATTTCAATCGAGGCAGTTTGCACTTTAAAGGTCAAATCAAAGGTTAGCGAGCGCACCGCTAACACGTTATCAGCAAACGAAGGGAGAGTTTGTCGACAGATGGCCGTCACTCCAAGAGACAGACGTGCTGTTGTCATAGCGACCGAGTAGCCAAAGACCAAATCTTCATCTGATAATAATAATGAGGGCAAAAAAAGGTTAAAAAATGTCATCGGATGTTTTTTTTACCCCTCCTTGTAGTTGTTGTTTACATATTTGATCCAGTTGCCTTTTTTTTTTGTGTTAACCGGTGATGAGCTTCTCATTGTGCGTGCTTGCATCGAGACAGAGGGAGCTCCAAAAAAAGCCTGCGAGTATCCTGCCGGTTACGCAACAGTTCACATTCCAGGTAGGATTCCAGGCTAGCTCCAAACTGAGCGACAAAAACAAAAAGGACAGGAGACAAAGAGAAAATACACAATGATGAAAAACAGACGGACAAATTACGAGAGACGTGAAAAAAGGAAAGCGAGGGGGGAAAAAGGGCCCAAAAAGTGTGCCGAAACTTCATGTCAACTGTGCTTGAAGCCTGACTTAAGAAAATAAAATACTGAGCTGAAAACATCATTTCTAACCCTGAACCTTGTCAGCCTAAAAGCCCAACTCTGTCTTAAAACCTTACCACTGTAATGGAAACCCCCAAGTGAGACTTGAAACCCTACTTTAAAACCCTAACCCTTATTTTAAACCCCAGGTTTAAAATACATGAGCACTGACTCGAAAGCCTCCTGCGAAACGATAACTGTGACTTGACCTGTCCGTGTGTGTGTGTAAAATGTGTGCGTCACCTACATATTAGTGTTGTGCAACTTTGTAATATGTTCGTGTGTATTTGTGCGTGTGGTGGATGTGTTGTCTATATGTCGTGTTGTGTGTGTACCCTGTTGGGTATGCGTGGAGTATGTGGTGTGTGTATCGTGCGCATGACAGTTCCATCTCGTTTTCTTGGAACTGGCATTCATTTTGTGTCTTGTGTGCGTGCGTGTGCGGGGCGCGGCGGCTGGCAGCTCGTTGGAGTGTTAGTGGACTTGCTGAATAATACAAAGCAAACAGTGACCTACTTTCCAGGCAGGGAACAAACCTCTCGCAAAACCCGGAAGTGGATTTTCCCTCCCGGTCGGAACGGGAGCGCGCGGAGCGGACTGCGCAAAGCGGGAAGCCGAGCGGGCCTGTCGCTGGGCTCCGTTGCACAATTTGGAGCAGACCGCAAATGTGCTTAAACAGGCAAACGCCGGAATAGTGCGGAGAGACCCTGGCCGGTCCTGAGGCCTCCCAAGCAGGGAAGCTGCTGTCGTGAGCCGGCCGGCCGGCCGGCATGCCAAACCTGGCGACGTTAATGTCAAAAGACCCAAATCAAAACCAACCCACAAAGGTGGACTGACAATCACCCCATTCGTCAATTTGTTTTGGTTCGAGAAGCAAATCACACGCCAGTCAGTGTCAAGGTTTAAACCAGGGGTCGGCAACACGCGGCTCCAGAGCCGCATGCAGCTCTTTAGCGACATCTAGTGGCTCCCTGGAGCTTTATAAAAAACGTTTTTTGAAAATGGAAAAAGATTTTGATAGTCGGCTAATATAGCTCAAATAGATTAGATACATGTTGCAGCTCCGAAAAAGGAGAGCTGTGGTGTTTGTTTTTTTAAAACGTACACTTTATTATGCTTTTAACAGTCTCGACAAACACAGACACGTCTGCGTCCGACTCTGTGCCGTCTCTCTTCTCGTTCGACTCGAGAGGCGTTCAAAGACAGCCTCCGAAAAACGGAAATTCATGATCACTGACACTAAGAAAAGCGAAAATAATGCACCAAAAACAAAAAAATCAAGCGAGGAAATCACAAAATAAATTCTATGGGGGCGTTTGTGAACACACAACAAAAGAATGAATAACAAGCAATTCTGAGACCGTCCAGTCTCCTACATACATACAGCAAGTGTTTCCTTCATTGTAAGTTTTATAGAAGACTTTTATTTTTGTGCGGCTCAAGACATTTTTTTTTGTCCTATATGTCTTTCAACATTTTGGGTTGCCGACCCCTGGTTCAGACACACCAGGGTGAGATAACTAATCACACTCCGAGTGGCTCCCTGATGAATGGGGAAAATAATTAGATGTACACAGTGTCCCAATACTTTTGTCCACATTCCACATATTGCACTACTTTTGTCCATCCACCACATTTTTACCGGTCTCCTCATACATTTGAGCAGACTCCACACTTTCACTTCCTGTAGGCGTGTTGCCATGGAAGCAGAGCAGCTTCTCCGTTAGCAAGCTTCAAGCGGGAAGACGATTGTGGGGGGATGGGGGGGGGGGCGAGTAGGACAGGAGTGGGACGTTTGAGCAATTGTTGCTGCCTGACGTCATCCAATTATCTGAGCCGTAATATTATAAACATATCTTGAAAAAGCCCACTATTTAATATCTAAAAACTTTTTTTTTTTCAATTGACTGTCATCAGTCAGTATACGTAATGAAGTGTCCAGTAGCCTTGCATCACCAAACTCGTTGTGCTGCCTTGTGACTGGCGGTCAACAACCAGAATAAAAAAACTCTCAATTGGATTTGTCGCCGAAAATAGCTCTTCAATGTGGTAGTCTTTTGCGTCTTCCAATTCTGTCGGTGTGTTCGATCGCTGCGAGTTATTTGTGTCAAGCGACGACTCGAAAGTGCGGAGGATTACCACAAATAGTTTGGCCCGCTTATGTACGGCCCGAGTCCGTTTGCCACCTTCTCGTCCTTCGTATCAAGGAAAAAGCAAGACTACAACTTGGCTCAACGTACCCTTTCGACAAATGACATTGGTTGAAGCGAAGACACGGATCATGGTCATTATTTCTCACGATCATTAAGAAAATGATAAATATCAAGTACAGATCGCTGTCAATTGTTCGCATTTTGAAAATGATAGTCCGCGGAAATGACAATGCCCAATGACTGGCGAGCTATGTTTTTATTTTATTTTTATTTTTTTAGAAGAGGCCCTTGGGGGCTCTACTCATTGGTTCTCGGGACGACTCTTTTTGGGTGTCCACTGAGCGCGGTTTCCATGGAGACGCCACCTACGGAAGCCTGTTTGCATCCTGCCGTAGAGGGATGCAAACGATGCAAAAGAGCGGTCCTGACATGGCGACTGTGTGAGCGGTCATCAGCCCGCATTGCTGCCCGCCACTTCCTGCACACACTTGATGTCGTGGACAGAGTACACAGAGGACATCGACTCCGTTCTGAGAACTTGAGTGGGCTAACGGCATTTTGAAATGAGCCTTCCAATTGTTTCCCACAATGCATCTTGAAAAGTAGCGCACAAAGTGCACGATTGGAAATCGGCGGCGATGTCACGTGATTTTCAGGGGGTACAACTTTATAATTGAGGGCAACTGGTGAGGTGGTCCGTTTTTTGGGTGAACGATTACCAGTGTTTGGAATCATGCAAGCAAGCAGTACAAAAGGAGTTGGAGCGTTGGAGTCCACGTTTTGTTCAGACTTTGGCGCCCTCGTGTGGCCAAATGAGGAAGGGACGGAGCCCATCCGGTTACGTAACGGGGACGATCGTTCATCCGCCTTTTCACGTTATTAAAGGAAATTAAGACCATTAAAAATGATCCATAATGTGATTTAAAAAGCTAGAAAAAAATCCGTAGTTTCCTTATATTGAACACAAAATTTACAGAATGAAGACATTTTCTTCATAAAAACATAGTTGTTCAAATTGTAATTACTTTTGAACGTTCCTTAGTCAATTTAAAAACGTTTTTGCGTTTGTTAAGTATTTCAGCTGTATAAAATATGCGTAAAAATGTCACATTTTATTTTTTTTTAAGCGACATACTCCTAAAATGTAACATTTTTTTCACGTTTAATTCCTCCCATCGAGTCCAGTTGTTTGAGATGTGAAAAAAGGACAAAGAAGTGATGACAAAGACTTTAAATTAATTTATTAAAAAAAAAAAGCAGTTTCTCCACTGAGGCTGAACAAGCATTTTTCTTCCTTTATGGCGTTTACAATCAGAAACCCGCAGGTGGGGGGGGGGGGGGGGGGGGGCTGACTCAAATTCTGATGCAAACGTTGGGGGTTCCTTTGTTTTGTTTTTTTTCTGCCAGCCAGAGGGAGACAAAGCATGAAAAAGGGAGATGACAAGGTAATCAAAACAAACAAGAAAAAAAAAAAAAGAAGAGGAGGACAAACGATGAATCAAGTGCGGGTGTGTGGTTTTTCTTTTCTTTCTCTCTCTCGCTCTCATGCAGGATTGGTCTTCTTCAAGTATTCCCGTGTGGCCAAGGTGTCACAAAATCCCAGACAGGAAGCTTCCGAAAAGCCTCTTTGCCACTTGTTCCAGCTACACGTCCATGTACTAGTAGGCTCTTAGTACAACTTGGAAATGGTGAACTGTGGAGTACTAACATTTGATGTCACAAGTAGCACACTAGTTAATAGTGCACATTTTTGCTTTACCGGTAACATGGAAGTTGTCCTACTAGTGAGGGAAAAAGTGCCTACTAGTGCTAGTAGATTTCCCTGCAATCCAGTGTAAGGTAGTACCAGTAGACCAAAAGTGGTACTAGTAGTGGGGGCCAGGGGGACGACGACATGATTATTAAGTCGTTCTACATGTGCGCCCCCCGTTGGTCTTCTGCTATGAAGGACAAAGAGTGTACTAATAAATTGATTTTATAACAAGAATATGGAAGCGGTTTAATCTTTCTAGATTTCGATCGGTCTGATGGAGAGATGCACTAGTGGAAAATTGTTTGTTAGTAGTACAGTGGGGGAATTTTCCCATTTTCCTCCACAAAAACAAATGTGTTGGTTTAACACATTTTAACGAGTGCAACCCCAAAAATTTTTTTCTTCGGTGCAAGCCAATTTTTCGATGAGTGCATCCTAGTTCGACTAGTGTGCCGAATTCTCTTACTAGTGCAGAGTGTACTAGTACGTGGACCTGATGGAGCGCAAGAACATGGAATAAATGGTCAAAAAGGCTTGCCACAGGGGTTTAGGTCTGGTTTCCCGGTCTTTCAACAAGCTCGTTGCCTTCATTTTTTTAGAAGTGAAAACAAAGAAACAAAGAAAAAAAAAAAGTCCTCCGCTCCACACGGCGGCGCTGTTGCGGGATAGGAAGTTGCGAGTTGAGCGGCTAGCTGCCAAGTGTGGAGGAATCCGTTTTTTGTAAGATGGCCGCCACCCAGCCGGCCTGGATGAAAAAGTTCAAGTGGTGGAGAAGAGGGGGGGGGGGGATTTGTGGTGGTGGGAGGGGCTCCGTTGTGCTGAGGTAGATGCGACAGAGGGGTGGCGCTAAAGGCGGATGTAAGGCGGTCGTGTTTGGCCTGTCCGTTCGACACCGTTCTTTTTCTCCTTTTCACTCTTCGCTTCTCTTTTGGCACCTCAGGCGAGACAAGCAGGGTTGCGAAATTCCCAGAATTTTTTTTTTTTTTTTAAAAACCTTTCCCGGGAATTAACAGGAAGTGAAATTTCCGAGGATGTCCACTTGTAAGCGTTTCGGTGACTCCTCCAGTCGGAACTTGCTGACGACACGCCATGCGCTGTCTCAGAACATCCCGTTTGAAGTATCGCCACGGTAACCGCAAGTTTTTTAAGGGGAGCTGCCAACGAGCTTTTCCTCTCGTGTCGTCAGCAACACAGAGACTGGAAGCGTCACACACAAAGGCACTCAAGTGGACGTCGATCGGAAATGGACCGGTCCATTTCAGGAACAAAACAGCTCAGAGTAGCTGCAAAAGCTCAAATAAAGTTGACCCGTGATCCACTGGTCACTCCATATTCGCTGTTGCAATTTCGTACATTTTTTGAGGGAACCTTATTCCCAGAAGCCCTTGCATATTTGCTTTTTTCGTCTTTTTTTTCTCTTCCCGATCCCACACATCTTGTCTATGGGGGATTTTTCCAATTGTAATGAATGTCAATTATTGGAGAACATTTGCTCTTCGCAAGTCCTGCCTTTTTGGTTCATCCTAAAATGTCCCCCACATTGGAAAATTCAAATTTTTAGTTGGTTGTTTAACTCAGGAAAAAAATATTCTAAGCACAGTTCAGACTACAACAAGCAGAAAGTATATCTTATATCTGACCAGTTTTTCCACTTATGAGCTTTCACTTGGCGGATTTTTTAAATTAAAATTTGAAAAAGTGACCCTCCATTATTCTCAGAATTTTTTTCCCCCAAACAAAGGTAAAAGTGTTGTTTTAGCACCATCTCGGTGCAACACAACTATGTTGAAGTGAGTTGAAGGGCTCCACTGAGTGCCTCTATAGGCGAGTATCTCGATTTTTTTAGGGGGGGTGAGTGACTCATCGGTTTTGAAAATGGTTACAGCAGGGCTTGCTTACTATTTATTATGATGCCCTCATGTTTATATTTATGCTCGAATGTGATAGCCTACCAATGAAACGGTCATCAATTCTCCGTTAATTCCCGTGAAAACTTCACAATTCTGAATATTTCCCAAAGATGAACTTCCCATGGAAACGTCCCCAAACGTTCCACAAATTAACAACAACAAAACCAAACTTTCCAGAAATGTACTGAAAAGTGTCCGAATTTTATCGCAAATGTCCCAGAAAATGACTGAAAATTTCCCAGAAATGTTTAAAAAAAAAAAAGTACCCAGAAGAGTTGCAGAAATGTACCCGGAGATTTTTTTTTTTTTAAACATGACTGGAACTTCCCAGAAACATAACTGAAATTTTCCGAAACTCTACCTGAAAGTTCCTCCTTTTTTTTGGGGAGCCCTCGAGACAAGTAAAAAGAAAGGACAGGTGAGGGTGGTGATGGTGGACGCTCCCTCGGTGCTGGGTGGGGGCGGGGGGGGGGTGTGTGTGTGGCATGGATCCGTTAAGGAGCTTAGTTGTTACCGTTGTCCGCCGGCCTGGCCTCATCCTCCGTTTTGGCCCGTTTGGCGTCGGGCGGCGCACCCCCGGCGCCGCCCGCCTGCTGGTCGCTGCTCTGCCGCTTGATGGTGGGCAGCGACGCCGAGGCGGAGGCGTGGTCAGCGAGCAGGTGAAGCGGATTCGCCACGGACGGACCTGGAGAGCGACAGACCAGCGTTTAATCCGATTGTTTACGGTAACGCCGAGGGTCGTTTATCGCGGGAGGCGCTGTATAGGTCGATGCGCGGGCGTTCTTACCGCTGCTCTGGATGGCGGTGGTGATGCTGTGGTTTCCGTTCTGCATGATGGTCTTGACTGGCAGCTGGTGTTGACCCAGGATGGCGACGGTCTGCACGGGCCCGGACGCCGCCGAAGTCTGGATGATGCGACCCACCACGCCCGTGACACTGGGCATCGCCTCCACTTTCACTGAGGGAACACGGAAACACACACGTTTTAAAAAAGGGGGTGGGGGTGGGGGCGCTGTTGATTGGTCACAGAACACCAAAGTTGAAGAGCTGACACGTGACTAAAATTCGGTTCCAATAATTGAAGCGTGTGTAATGTTCAACGCGAGACTGGTTGGAATAGTTTGAATTGTGCGATGGTTTGGAATGGTTTGAATTTGGCGAAGCTGGAATGTGGCGAAGGAGGGAATTATCAGAATGTGGCGCAAAACCTGCTGAGTTTGGAATAGGAAATACAGTCAAACCTTTTTTATGCCTCGGATGACGAACAAATTTCGGTTCTCGAACAAACTGAGCGCACTTGAATGCACCATTTGACTCCTCTCGCCTTCCTTACACGAGGAAGTGACGCTTCCTCGGGTAGGACGAGGAAGTGATGCTTCCTCGTGTTGCTTTCCAATGTGAGCAGACGTGTTCAGTAAACATTTTTATTTTGAAAAGAGCGTGGTTTCGGTTTTCGAACAATTTCCGTTTTCAAACAGCCTTCTGGAACGGATTATGGACAAAAACCGAGGTTTGGGGATTTTTTTTAGTTCATCCATTCCCAGCATCATGTTACTTTTTTTTCCTTTAAAAAAAAAAAAGAATCCACCTGTTTAGTGCCATCCAAGCGTTAACTCGCATACTGGGTATTTTTTTTAATGCATTTGAATTAGGAGGCCCTCATACGATTGCCCACTCAGTATCAATCTTGAAAAGGATTGTCTTCTCTTTTCTTTCTTACCGCTATTTTTTATTTTTCTTCTTCGTGCTACCGGGATTTTTATTTTTATTCTTCGCGACAGGGGTTCACTTTGGCCCGGGGAGTCAAGTTCAGCATTCGCTTCAATGATATCTGGCGCCATCTAGCGTCGTGAATGGGTATAATGTCTAGACCCCGATGATAAGACGACCCCCACCATTTCAGTCTTATTTCAATGCAAAAAACACCGTCTTATATTCGGGCCAATACGGTATATGCGACAGATAAACAATAGTCGCAAGTATTTGTATCGGAATGCTTCACGTTCATTTGGATGCCACCATTCCGTGCCGGGCTGGCACCTTCTAACGACCAGTCGCCACTGGGCATGAATTTTCACCACAAATATTTTTTTCCAGACGAAAAAATATACATGCAAGTGATTCCTCCACACGATAAGGAGAAAGATTTGAGGGTGAGAGTGCGAGATAATATCCATAGCTAGTAGAAAGTGACGAGAAGATTTGTGGGCCGTTTCACGTTCCACGATGACAGGAAAAAAAAAAGACGAAGTGTCAAGAACGTGGCCGTAAAGACAGTCACGCACGGGATGAATCTACCGTTTGACGCCCCACTGACCCACCTTTGCTATCAGCTCGCTCTCCGTTCTCCTGCATCTGCAGTTCGCTCTTGCTGATGACGACGGCGGTGGCGGCGGCCGGCTGCGTGATGACGGCGGTGGCGCCGATGGGGATTTGCTGCAGCACGTGGACCGTCTGGACTGTCTGGACAGGCTGGGAGGAGCTGGTGCTGACCGGCGACGCCATGGTGTAGGTGACCGGCTTGATGCTTTGAGGTAGCTGACCCTGCAGCGCGATCAGCACCGGCTGGTTGCCGACTGGAGAGCCTGGAACGGCGTCGGATTACATACCGCCCAGTCCATCAAATGTATCGATCTCTCCGCCATTGATCGACAGCCACAATTGGAGGACAAAGCCGAAACCAACCTGGTGTGTTCTGTGCAAAGCGAGCTTCTTGGATGACGGCCAGTTTGGGTTGGACCACTGCGGCGGGGGCAGCGGGGGCTACGGAGGAGGTGTCTATCTCCATGGGGACCGGGGAGCCCTCTCGGGACAAGCTGTCAGGGGTCTGCACGCCGCTGGAGTGAGCTGACAGCACCCCCGAGTGGTTGGGGGAAGCTGGGGCGCTCCTGCGGGGACAAGGTACATCCAGCCAAATGTTGCAAGACATGTCACACATCCTTCAACACACTTCTGGTATCCTTCTAAGCAGGGGTGCCCATTACGCCGATCGCGATCGACGGGTAGATTGCCGACTGATCCCAAGTCGATCGCGAGGGGTGTTGAGGAGAAAATAAACAAACAACCATTTGTGTGTCTTTGTGCATGTTAGTACAGTCGAACCTCGGTTTTCGAACGTCTCTGTTCTCGACCAAATCGGTTTTCGACCAAAATTTTCGAGTATTTAATTAATAATAATAATAATTCATTTTATTTAAAAGCGCCTTTCATGCCACCCTCAGTTCCCCAAAATCCGATTTTTCTGGCTATTCCTTGATGGGTCAGGCATTAAAGGGTTAACTATCGTAGCTCACACGTACCATTTTAAAGGGCTTCCCTCGGCCCCCTAGATTCCTATTCTTTGCCCAGTCGGTGAATTGTACACGAAGCAAACTCTGAATGAGAATAACGATAACGATAGAAGATGGAGCGCAACTGCTCTGATCACAAGCTGCAATTGCAGACTGCTGAGCGCGAACAACGTATGACTGTAATATATATTTTGGTGCTAATGTACACTTGCACCCTAATCATCCTACCAGTCTCATTTTCGCCCAAAAAAAGTATTTAAAAAAAAGAAATTAAATAAAGCAGGTAAATCTTTAACCTACGGTGACCTGTGTCACCGGAAGTTGTTCGCGCTCTGAACGGAGATGTTCATAAATCCACAAAAATATTTTTGACATATTTTGTTTGAGATATTTGTCGTATTCCATTTACAAGCATTATGTAGATTACATCTGAAAATGAAAATTTGGGGAAAGTCATATTTTAAACCTGCAGTATCAAATTTGATACAGATGATATAAAGAATGAGTTACATAATGAAAACACATGTACAAAATATGAGACAAACGGCATTATAGGGTTAACAGGCTGCAAAAGTGCGTCCGTGTCGATCGCAGGAGGTTGGTTGATCGAAAAGTTGATCATCGGTCCAAAAAGTTTTGGGCACCCCTGTTCTATAGCGTGAGCGTTTTGCTTATTCACACAGTTGGAGGCAACTTAACTGCAAGGTCACCGAGAACTACATTTCGCTAAATCCACCACCTGTGGCACAGGGTGTTTTGCTGATGTTTGCGACAAAATCTCAAGGATGCGCACGTTTGCGTTTTCGTGTCTTCAACAGTCATTTTGATGTACGCAAGGTCACGAAAAAATGATTTTTGAAGCACTGCCGCATCGGGTCCACCTGATTGGCGTTTTTTTTTTTTAAGTCAATTCAGCTGTCGTCATGTGATTATGTGAGCGCCGGGCTCACCTGGAGGAGAGGGGCCCGTGCGGCGTCCTGAAGCAGGGGACGCCGCGGGGCCGTCGTTTCCTGAAGGCCTGGTCAATGAGCTTGCCCTCGGACGACGGGTCTATCCTCCAGAAGGAACCTTTGCCGGGCTCCTCCTGCGAGCGCGCCACCTTGATGAAGTAGCGGTTCAGCGACAAGTTGTGGCGGATGGAGTTCTGCGGCAGGAAGCAAACGAGGAATATCAGCGGGGCCCCGTCGCTCACCCGGCGGCGCGAGCGTCAATCAAACCGACCTGCCAGCCCTTGTCGGCGGTTCTGAAGTAGGGGTAGTTCTTGGTGATGTGATTGTAGATGCCGTTGAGCGTCAGTTGCTTGTCCGGGGCCAGCGTGATGGCCTGGACGATCAGCTGAGCGTACGAGTAAGGCGGCTTGGAGTCGTCCTGACCAAAAACAACCACGACAACTTCAGCGGGTATTCGCAACCACAGTCGAGTCAACTTCATTCATTTCGGCTACTCAAAACTTTTGAATAAGCCTGGCCGACCGCTCAATGAATCTGTCGATGTTGCACAGCTTGTCGTTCGCCGACAAAAAAAAAAAAAAATCATTTCAAACACATCTTTCCAATATTACCCTTTAATATAAAAAATATAAAAATTCAACAACACTTCCTTGACACCACTTTCAACTTTTTTATTAGGCGGGGCTTCGGCGCCATTTTGTGTCACAAAAATGCACAAATAGGGATTTACAGTCAAACCTCGGTTTTCGTCCATAATCCGTTCCAGAAGGCTGTTCGAAAACCGAAATTGTTTGAAAACCAAAACCACGCTCTTTTTGAAATAAAAATGTTTATTGAACACGTCTGCTGACAATGGAAAGCAACACGAGGAAGCGTCACTTCCTGGTGTAAGGAAGGCGGGAGGAGTCAAACGGTGCATTCAAGTGCGCTCAGTTTGTTCGAGAACCGAAATTTATTCGTCATCCGAGGCATAAAAAACTCGAAATCTTTGGTCGAAAACCGAATTGGTGGAGAACCGAGACGTTCGAAAACCGAGGTTTGACTGTATATCGTATTTTCCGGACTACAAGTCGCTCCGGAGTATAGGTCGCATTTTGGGGGGAAATTTACTTGATAAAATCCAACACCAAGAGCATACATGCCATCTTGAAAGGCAATTTAAAATAAAAATAAAATAGAAAACAACACGCTGAATAAGTTACATGACGCATAAACGACGAACTGAAAACTGGTATGTTCAAGTAACATATTAAGAGTTATTCAGATAACTATGGCATAAACAACATGCTAACAAGTCCGCCAAACCATCAATGTCACACCAAATCACTAAAATCCAATGAAATCTTCATCCTCTGTGTCACTTTAAAACAACTCCACCAACTCCGGAGGTCGAAGATTCGGCGCTTCCTCTTACGCCGCTTACGCCGGACTCATCGTGGTTTTATCAATACAGGTCTAGAGCGGCCTCTTGTGGTTTAACGTGAAATGATATAATAATGTGTTAATAATTTCACCCATAAATCGCACCCCCAGCCAAACTATAAAAAAAAAACTGACTTATAGTCCGGAAAATACGGTATATAAAAAAAAAATTGAGGATAGATTCCACAGGAAACAAACCACTAAATGGCGAATTTGTGAACGCGTGAAGCTGAATCAATTCACCGCAGTTGTTCTCTACACTTGGACTCTCACCTTGGGACTGTCTTCGCCCGAAGCGTCCTTGTCGTTTTCAGGCTGGGAGTTCTCGTTGAGCAGCTGCAGCTCGGCCGAGCTCACCATGCGGCCCCCCATGCGGTACCCCGACGAGCCGCCCCCCCGAGGGCTGGACGGGCACGAGTTGGCGGCGCTGAAGACCGAGATGGCACAAGGGATACGACGACACATCGGCGTCAAAGGTCGGCGTGAAGGTCAGCGGACGCGCAAGCAAGGTCAGATCGGACATTTCAAGGACCGGACATTAATTCACTCCCAAAGACGCTTTTAAACGTCTTTTCAGACTTGGTCCAGAATTGGCTGATGCGACGGACGCGTGCTGCGGTTGCGACGAGGCTCGGCGCGGGTTACCTGATGGTTTCGGTGGGCGAGGGGAGCGGACTCATGAGGTGGGCGAGGTTGTCGGGAATGTTGATGGTGAGCGGCGCAAAGTGAGGCTGCGCCGGTTTGACGGGAGACTCGGGGGCTTCGCGCCTCGTCTTCCGGCCGCTGGACAAAGCCGTGAAGCTGATCTTGATGTTGGTGCTGGGGAACCTGAACGTGCACCTGAATGGATGGCAAAGGAACACTGTTTTTTTTTTTCTCAATTATTCCATCAATTAAAAAAAGAAAAGGAATTAGCAACGCTAATACCAATACAAAATATGCATGTGAGGTACAATGAAACTCCTCTACAACGAAATCATGTTTGCAGTAAGGAATGTTTCACAACAGGGGGTTTTTCACTGTAGCAAATTTGATCTCAGATGTAAACACACACACAAACACAAACGTGTGTACACACACACACAATCGCATGTGTACTCTTTATTCTTATTCCATTAGTGCATAAGTATAAGCACACACTTATTTGACACTTCATATAGTCAGTGTAGAAAGAAAAAAAAAGGAAAGAAATTGCGAAATTTACGATCAGCATTCACTTACATCAATTTCTTGGATAATGTCTTTTATTTTGCTTCCTCCGTCTTTCATTTTGATCACTTTTACCCTCTCTTCCAGCGTCAGAGCGCTTCTTGTCTTAGCTGCTTGACATCCAAAGGTCCGTTTTGTAGCCATTTGAGCAATGCAACGGTCATGCTGCGTCTGAATCGAACAAGAACAAATACAGTACTTCCTGGACCCGGTGGCTTTTCTTTCCACTATCTCTAACTCGACCCCCCCCTCGATCGCCACCCAAGACAGCGTTGCTCAGCTGATGTCATGCAATGAACTTTTAAGCCAGCCACGGGACGCTTCGTAGTCCTCGATGGCCATAGTTAGCGCGATGGAACTCGCCTTCTCTCTAATTAGCGCTCCAGTTAGCGTAAGCTTTTTAGCATGATAACTAGTAAAGCATTCCAGAAAACGTTCGTTTATTCGACTGTCCGTCGAGCCACAAGCAATTTACCCTTTCGTCGTATGGGGGGCAGGAGAATGGGAATGGTGTTAATGCATGAAGATTTTTTCACATTAGGGGGTATTTTCGCCCATGTAGGTTTCATTCTAGAGGAGTTTCACTGTACAGGTTTTTATTGATGTCTGCTTCCTCACATACGTGCCATTTTGAACATACGTGGCATTAAAAGGGCGAGGCCTCACCTTGCGCGTGACGTGCGCGCCATTAGATTGTAGTTGGCGACCGTAAGATGAGGTTGCTCACCTTTGATCGCCACGACACTCACTCGCGCCGCGAGGCAAAATTACATTCGCTAAGAGCTGTTTATGTTACCTTGTGTCAACCACGTAAGCCAGTCAACATCTTTTAAGTGTAAAACAATCCTGCATTTTGAACACCGTCTTTGACACACCTTTCGTCCTGGCGCGGCGCCATACGACGGCAACTTGTTTCTACACGGAGCGGCCGCATGGCTCTGCAGCAACATGAGGCCGCGTGGGAAAAACGTCAATGTGAAGATTCCGAGGCGGACAGTGAGCTATTTTTTTTAAGCGCCAAGTGTTACATTTTGAGTCCATTTCTCTCAAAAAACAACATTGACATATTTTTATTTGTTCCCATTTGTCTTGATGGTGGGGAGGTTTGGTATTTACTCCCCCCCCTTTTTTTTTTTTTAATCAGAGTTGTGATGACATCATCCTCAAATGACAAGGCAGAAGACACGTCCGCGTGTCCTAAGAATCCTCAAACACCAAACACGAGTCCCTTCATCTGCACAGGGCCAACCAAGGACAAGACTCCTCTTCTTTTTTTTCTTTTCAAATTCAGAATTGTTGCAAATGCTCCGTTTACATCTTCAACTTTAGGCGTGAGCGTCGGCCCGGTGGCGGAATGTCAACAAACGAGGGCGGGAGAGGGAGTAAGGCGGGAATGTGCGGGGGTGGGACAAGAACGCGGGTGTTGACATCAGCACCGAGGAATCCGGACAACACGCAAAGAGGAGGTTTGTTGGTGTATGTAGTTGCCCATATGGGTGTGCGATCATGTCATCATTGTGCGACACACACTTTGCTTTGGAGGCTTTCACACATCGCGAGCCAAGACAAAACAGACAAGAAATGAGGCCTCTCAAGTCTTTTGTCATGCAGACAAATTGAAAACGCTGGCCCGATTCCTTAAAACTAAATGTGACCTATTCACCATATTATGAAAAAATAAATAAAATTGAAGCACATTTTCCACACGGTTGGATTGAGGATGCTAATTAACACAAATGAAGTCTTGGCACAAAATGATCCCGTCCAGTTAACACAAACAACACACTGAAATAGTTTCAAAGGATTGCAAAAGGTTTCCTAAGAAAATATTGCTTAATGTGTCGGCGGCAATCTTAATCTGAACAGTACTCCGGGCCTTTATTTTTTTGGGGGGGAAAAAAGTAACTAAAACGAACAAGATTCTAGCAGATGTTTGATGACGAAATATAAAATACAAGGAGAACAAAAGGCACCTCTCAATCTAAAAAAAGAAAAGAAAAATCTGCCTTGGACTCAAGACTTTCAGTTCTCAATCATGCGGAGACTTCAAATGGTGTCAAAACATGATTCTTGAAGGCCTTTCTGTTCACGTTTCCAAGAAACACATCACCAAAACAGTAAATATGACTTTTACCAAACCAACTTAGTTGTGTTATTGTTTAAAGCATCTTACATCCAAGTAAGAGTTCTCAAGTGCAAACCAGGAAAATGGCATTGATTTGGGGCACGTTTTATATTTTGCACAATGACTCACATGAATTTCAAACTCATCGTGATCTTGAAACTAACCGGGCCAGTGACAAAAGCTTGCTTGTTTGTATTATCAGGAGACCCCAACGACCAGAGATGTAATCCTTTGCATGTTTCAACATACTCGGCCGCTCAAGCTGATTTAGACGTAATGTTGAAGACTTTAGTTAGGAAACATCCACCTTCGGCGGGAATTTAGAGCTCAACGTAATCTCGAAGTGAAAGAGGCCAAAGAAGCAGTGACAAAAGCTGCTTCGTCTGCTTTGCAAAGTGAAGATTAAAATGAATAGAATAATAATTACAATAATAAAAGAACAGCACAAGGCTAATCCCAGCAAAAAGGGTTCTGAAAATGGCTGGCCCGGAGTTAAAAGCGTCAATTGCGCTATCTTAATAAATACTTGCTCTTACAGTAGAAAAGTCAAACAAGGAATGTGTGTGCGTGCGCGTGAGTGAGCGCGCGTGCGCGCGCGCGACCTGGGGCGGAGACGGTTTTGGTTTGTTTACGTCCAGCGGCTCCATTCACAATACACACCAGCACCCAGCTAATGCTATGCGCAGGCTAGCACTCTGGTCGACACATCTGCCTCAATAAGGCCTACACGTCTTTCCGAAATATCATCTTTAGTGGATTAATAGGCTCCCGTGAGTCACCATTAGGCCGCGTGAGCTAGGCCGGGCTAGCTCAGCAGCAGCTACGGGCTAACGTGGCTAACAAGAATGTCAACAAAGCCGATGGAGGAAGGAGAAGCGTAACGGCTAACAAGCTAAAACACGTGCTGCCCCCCCACCCAAGAAAAAATGAAATAAAAGAGAAAAGCCCCACATCGCGAAGCCTGTTTCTTTAGTTTCACGTGCCCAACCAACTTAAAGCCCCATCGTTCCAGGCGGCGGGGTTCGCAAGTACTCACATCAGCGGCAGCTGCAGCGGAGCGGCACCCCGACGGAGGAACACCCCGTCCACGAAGACCCCGTTCTTGCCCAGGCAGCGCAGGTAGAAGTCTCCTCCTCCGCCGTCGTCGCTGGTCGTGAAGATCTCCAGGTGCCGCCGCGAGATGAAGCTCGAGTGACCCATACTGACGTCCACGGAGCCCTGCGACGAGTTGCGGCCGATGCTCACCGAGCGCTTCTTCATCACGTATTCGAACTCGCGGCCCTCGAGCCGCGCCACCGGCCCGGATGAGCCGCTCACCGCAGCCATGGTTAACGCGAGGGGCGGCTCGATGAACACGACACGAGTTACGCGGTGGAGGCCGAAACCGAGTCACCTACAACCGGGGCATCGAATTTAGAAGCGCGATTTGGTGGGGAACGAACATGCGAGGCCGGGCACAGCGGCTCCGACCCACCGCCGAGAGAAAGGCCAGCGCCGAGACGCGCAACCTAATTGGGAGGGGTGGGTGCTGAATCCGGGTGGCTTGACGGTGCCGCTGGCCAATCGCGTGCTAGGGTATTGATGCAGCGCCGAGAAATCGACCAATCGGAGGAGAGGAGTAATCCGAGGACACATTCAAGATCGGTTGAAGGGCACTCTCTGCACATATGGGAGGACGGAGGAATGGCGAAATACCAACCCGAAACGTTCCAAAAACAAAAACAAAACATCAAAATATAAAAACGACAGTATCCACATGTCTGTGCCGGCATCCGTTAAATCAGCAGTTTGGGGGATTAACAATGTACATAAAGAGAGTTCCTTAAATGAAGATGTTTCTGCCTGCTGTACTCGAATTATTTATTTATTTCGTATTTATTTTTCAGAGGAACTTTTACTCCATACTCGAAAAAAATGAATATTTGCCTTTCTTTCAAACGAGCAATGGTGGAAAGTAACCAGAGACAAACAATTTGTCACAGAAATGTCAGTTTGTTTTTTCCAATATCTATTTTTTACCAATTTATTTCTTGACTTTTACTTTTACTTTCTACGCATCTTTGAGTATTACTACAAGTATACATATTTATTTTACAAGTGATGATGAAGAGTATATCATTTTAAAACAGTTTAGCCGGAAAGGTAAACGTTCGTTTTAGTTTAGTCTAACTTTATCTTTTTTTAATTCATAATTAGGGGGAAAAGGTTATGATTTGATGAGAAAAGTTGGCTTTTGAAGAGAAAAGGTACGGGGGGAAATCATAATTTCCTGAGGATATGCGTGTGGTGCAGGATTTGACAATACATTTTTAAAGTTACATTAATGTTTCTGTTAATAAAACAAACTTATTTGTGTCAAAAATATTTTCAGAAAAAATATTTTAACGTAATTATCTGCCAAATGGATGGCTGTCAGTATCTGTCAATGCAGAAAACCTCCAAAGCCACTAGAGGGCACCACACACGATCTTCATGCTACTGTATTTGGGGTGACGTCATGATGCCAGTTGTACGACTTTTTACCAACGGGGGAAGAAAAACATTATTTCCTCCTAAGCATTTTTTTTTCATATTCATCTTCTTCTACCCTCGTGAACATGTTTTTTAAATCAGTAATTCTCTGAAAGTGTCCATAAGAATAATAACATGAGTTGTAATATTTAAATGTAATTATATAATTTAAAAATATTAAAAATACAAGTAAAAAAAATTATTTAATTTGAATTGGTAATACATTTTGAATTTTTTATAAGTAATTTGTATATACACAAACTATCTATCTAATCAATTTGTCTATGACAGCGTGGAATTGAATGTGGCCAAAGCTTAAGCACATTTGCTGTGAAGTCATATTCCCATTATTTCACATTATCAACTGGTCTCGTCCAGGCTGTAAAAGTAAATCATCAGCGACCTCTGGGTGATCTTTCACCTGCTGCTGTCGCTGCCTTAAAAGCAGACAACGACCTCGTCTCTGTTAGACTCGCGAGTGTTTCATCCGTTTTGTTTTGTTGCTGGTCTGGTGACAGCCCACTTAGCATTAGTGCTAATGAACGTCACTAAGCTCTCACAAACCACACCATCTATCATCATCATCATCATCATCATCTGAAACATGAGGACGACGAGGATGATCGGTACCATGGCAACCCTTCAGGCCTACAAACACAACAGAGGAAGGGAGGGCATGTTGGGAGTCCCTCAGGGATGACATGCGAGCAGTGGTTTGATCAGAGCGAGAGATCCATTACTCGTCCGCTTCCTCTCCAAATGGAGGCCATTAAAAATGCTCGTCATGTCTGGGAGAAGTCCAGGCGCCTCACGTGTCTGTTGAGGCGTGGCCGTGGTATGTTGCTTTCATTGTCCTCTTGGTCAGCGGCTTTAAGTCAACACGTGTTCAGCAAGTTGTCACCGAGGGTTGACCACAGGTGATCCATTTCACATTATGACATGTTAAGTTGGACTTCTGCATTGAGCAAAAAAACAAAATAAAAACAAAAGCTAGTACAATTGTAAAGCCGTGCATTATGTTGCCACGGCACTTTAAGTGCATATGAATGATATGGACGTTGGAATATCGCTATGTGGTCAGTGTGGGCTAGAATCATTTTAGCACTTGAACCTCAAATGTGATTTTAGTTAAGCGGTGTGTTGGCGTTTCCTCTTTCCGGGGCGAGTGGATGCTCCTCCTGTAAAAAGCCTGCACTGCTGGTTTGACAAGTTTTGTCGCCACAAACGAGTGACAATTCCAGAGTGACTTCCAATGGAAAGCATGTAAATACGAACACATGACGTTCTCATTTTATCATCCACAAAATCAAATCAAGTGTGTTCACTTCATGTTTGTTACTCCATGGATTTGAGTTTTTTTAATTTTGGGGCAGAAAATATGGACCAAAATAGCACATTTTCGTAACTTTTGGCTTGTGAATTCTTGGGTGTTAAAAATATATGCGGCAAACAAAGACTCACAGGGGCCGGTGACGCGTCAGCATTTGAGGATGTCACTAAACAGGACCTTTGGCCGACTGGCAGGCTTATTGACGCACCAACGAAATGAAGCCAGCACAAAAAGACCAAAAAGAAAAATTAAGAGGATGAAATGAAAAACTGACAGTGCTAAAGGCTAAGAAAAGTAGTCATGGCACTGTCCCAGGCCCACTAAACATCAAAAATGTTTACAAAGCTAACGTGAACATGACAATTTGATGACAAAGAAAAATTAAGAGGATGAAATGAAAAACTGACAGTGCTAAAGGCTAAGAAAAGTAGTCATGGCACTGTCCCAGGCCCACTAAACATCAAAAATGTTTACAAAGCTAACGTGAACATGACAATTTGATGACTTAGCATTTTTTTTTTTTTAGCAAGTTATCATTTGGGGGAAATCTTGTGACATTGCTACTGACATGAGCTCATAAATGAGATGACGCGACACTATGTGCTTTCCATTCCTTTTGTTTTTTACATTTTTTTTTTTTTTTTACACACTTCTTCATACAATCCATGTGACGTTTTCTTTCATTGCCGATAGTCATGTTTGTCACTTTACAGCACTGAATCAAAAAAAAAAAAAAAAAAGGTCCCTGAGGGTTTGACAGATTCACAGTTGAAATCAAGCAACTTGGCAAAAAGCGGACTGGGCCCCATATCTGGGCGAGGGAAAATTCACGAGAAAACTCATCACGGTGGGTGATGGGGTGGGGTGGGGGATGCAAGAAAACATGCGAACGGATGACAGGCGGGTGGCTCTCCCTTCCTTCACTACTAACGTCAATGATTATCAAAGATATCGAGAAATGTTCCAGCTCACAAGTCAAGTGTGATCAACGTCAACGGGGACATCCATCAAAAATGTTCCTTCAGTTCAAGTTTTGGGACCTTCTCCATCTTTTCCTTGGATCCCTCCTTTGCCCGTTTTTTTTCCTGTCCTGTGGATGTTGAGAATAAAATCCTAACATGACGAAGTATCCAGCTCACCCGTTGTCAGAATCATGCCAGGAAACAGCGTCTGGATCTTGTCTTCTGGTCCAGATGGTTCAGGACAGGTCACGGTTGCTTTTGGGCAAGTCCAGCTCCTCCTCGGGGACCAGCAGGCCGCCCATGTACCAGAAGATCCACAGGAAGATGCTCAAGAAGATCAGCAAGGGTCCCGAAAAGACAAAAAAGTCCCAGTACCTCAATGGGGCGAAGATGCCCACCAGCAAAAGCAGTAAGCCAACCACGTCCAGGATCACGGCCACAGCCAGGAAGAAGATCGTGCATTTGTTGGGCTCCATGGGCGGACTGAGACGAGCGGACGTCGACTGAGCTGATTTGGACGCCGGCGGCTCTCCTCAGTCGACTCCTGAGCAATTGTGGAGCGGAAAGGCTGGTTCGTGAAGAAGTCCATCTTCATTCCTGCGCTGGGCCGACTTGTTGGACTGCTTCCTGATGCCTTTCTGCTTTTGGACTGCATGACAATCGTTAAGATCAATCGACATCAAGTCAGTCAACATGCTAACACCCTTCGAAAAGGATTGGAGTTATTCTCCCTCCATTGGAAGAGTTATTTCCAGGGAACCACCGCGATAAGCTACAATAGGATACCTAGCTCGAGGCGTGGTTTTATAGCATTTACAGCACAATCATTTCGGTCTTGAAACACACTGTTAAAAAAATAAACACCTATATGTATATTGTGAGAAGGCAAGAGCAATGGATAAGGCATAAATATCGTACAGTATGACTGTATACAGATTCCTCGATGTCAGGAATGGGCAACTTTTCTTGAAAAACAACGTTGTCAAAATTTTCTACAATTATTCCCAAAAGGTTTTCCATTTAAAAAATGGGAAGGAAATGGGAGAAAAGTCCAAAATATGACGAATAAATGTGCAAATATGCCAATCCGCGTGTACCAACCTGCGACTATGGTCGACTGTAGTTTTAAGATGTAATATCATCAATCACCACTAGATGGTAGACGTGTCTCAGTTGCACTTCCACTGGGTCTTCTATTGCCGTACACTACCAATGTGAGTAGACTGAATAATTCTTGCACTAAATATTGGCTTCTTGTTCAGCAGTTTTGTGCCGTCCTTGAATGGTAAATTTTATACCATAAAATTTGCACTAGGGGGAAAAAATACAGTATGTAGTTATTTTGCTGTTGATTTAGGATAGTGGATCTTCTATACATGTGTTGAGAAATGTAATTTCAAAAATGAAATGTAAGGATGTATTATGTCCTACATCTGGTAAAGATGTGAGTGGTCTTATGTGGCGCCCCCAGAAGCACGGATGAAAAACTGTGCCCCCCCCCTCCAGAAATTAACTTCCCCATCCCTGCTCTGTGTTTTACAATAAATAGTTTTTCCCCCCAAAATTAACAAATTTACCATCTGTGGGGTTCAGTTTGGCCTAAAAAATCGCACTGTACTCTAAACAAACAACAACAGCAAAATAACAAAAAGAAAATGTTGTAATGTTGGACGTGTGCCTTAATGGGGCGTGGCCTAGCGAATTATGTCAGGAGATGGAGTCCGATTGGCTGGTTAGCCGGCATGTGAGCGTCTGGGCGTGAGTTGTGGTCTACAGCAGCTTCCTTGCGTGTGTTTTCATTTTTAATTCGTGTTTGTCCTGCTCCAAAAAGGCAAAAAGTGCATTGGCGACTGCGGCGCAAAAAAAATAAATACAGTAAATAAATATTTTGGACAAAAATAAGCAACCGGAAAACCCTTTAAGTCAAGGCACCACTGTCTCACTAATTTTCATGAAAGCCAGGCTGCGCGACAGCACTTAAACGAGGACGTGTCTGTGTGTTCACCAAGGTGACATCTAGTCACTTTGTGAGAAGCTGCCAATCATTTCATGGGACAAATAAAGACTATCTTATCTTATCTTATATTTGCAGTCGAATGTGCTGCTGTGTTGTGCGTGCGCGCCAGGATCCTGGTGTTTGTTGAGTCAACAAAGCCAAACCGGTCGACCGGCTGTCACATGACCGTGACGGAAATTCAAAGAGCTAACATGACTTGGCTGCTTTCCTGTGTCGGTTGCCGTGGCAACTGGAGGTTTCCATCGATAAAGCTTCACAGTTGGTGGCCTTGGTGTCCATAAAGCTGTCACACCTTCTTCATTTTTGTAGTTTGTATTCATGTAAGCTTCATGAACGTGATCTTTGTTGTAGTTTTCTTGGTTTTAGGGGTCACAGTTGTTCACCTTCATCTTCATCTTTGACGTCATCATCCGTGACCATGTCATAGCTTTCCCTGTCGTATCCTTCCTCTTTGTAGTGGTCGTTTTTCTCCCTGTTGTGCTTCTCATAGTTGCCTGCGTCACTGTCGTACCCTTTGTCGTAGTTTTCTTTGCTGTCGTAGATTTCATGGTCGTATCCTTCATTGTCGTATCCTTTGTTGTAGTTTTCATCCTGGCTGTAGTTTTCCTGGCGGTTCCTTTGAAAGTTGTTGTCGTTTCGGGGCTCCGTTTCGTTGTTGTTCTTGTGGACGGTGGCCTTCCCCCACGTGACGCGGCCGGCCCGGTGGGGACTCGAGCGCCCCGCTACGTCGTCATCGTCGTCGTCGACGGGCGCGCGCGCGTCCCCGGCCGCCCTCGGGGTCGCCGTCGCCATCTTTCGGCTGAGTCTCTCGGACAGCTTACGGACGAGGCGTGCGGCCAGGCCTTCCGCTCGGGCGTCGCGAAGGTCGCCCGGCGTCACGCGCACGTTGCCCGCGTACCACATGACCCAAAATGCCAAACTGATGAAGATAACGAGCGCGCCCGTGAAGATGAAGAAGTCGCCGTAGAACTGTCCGTCGGCCGCGCGCACGTCCGCGAATACGCCCACCAGCAGCAGCGTCAGGCCGGCGACGTCCAGCGCTAAACCGGCCAACAGGAGCGGCAAACATTTGCCCACTAAACACCTCATGCCCACGATGACGACCAACAGGCCGCCGAGAAAATAAACCAAATAACGGATGACGAGGAGGGACGGGAAGAAAGGAATAAACAGGAGGAGGAGGATGCTCACCTGTCTCACAGGAGACTCCGCCCACTCGGTCAACAGCCGCAAGGTGTGTCCCGGATGTCAGCGTGTCGAAGGAGGGCGCACGCCACACACCTGAACACACACACTTACACGCACACACGCGCAAATACGCCGAGATGATGCAAATCCGGCGGCCTTCTCAAAGCTGCTTTAACAGTCAAAGGTATATTTGGATTGCATTCAACGTGAAATACACGAGAACCAATGAACTGTTGTTTTTTTGGGTGATTCGTGGCACGATTGAAAAGTGAACTATAAATTGTACACATAAGTGCAGCCATCACTTGTGCTACATGTGTCGCTATTCCTTTCTCGTGTGTGTGTGTGTGTGTGTGTGTGTGTGTGTGTGTAATTTGGTCTGTTTTTATGTTGGCAGGAGGGGCGCCCACTTGAGTCTCACGAAACGCTTTTGAGAGGAAACGTCAAGCAGCGTTTAATAATTCATACAGTCAATCGCAATGCATTAGTCCCGCCTTCAAGTGCACTTTTCCATCAGAAACAATGTCGAGTATCTCGTCGGGATCCTTCTGTGGCGTGGCCATAAAGTAAAAGGCAGAAGTGGACGCAAGTCACAGCACTAGCTCATAAAAATGAGCACCCCCTCTCCCATTTGTGGAAATATTTCATTCTTTCTTTTCATCGGACAACATGGAGAAAATCACCCTTTGCTACAATGTGAAGGAGTCAGGATACGTTTACTGTCCACGCAAAGAGAACGCAAACGCACAGCCATAAATGTTTATCCGCCTATCGCAACAAAAGTAAGCCCATCCCAAAGTGAAACTGTCCACAGCAGCAATTTAATGCCCGATATACAAATCCTTATGTAGTATTTAGCGAGTATTCGAGTAATCGTTTCAGCCCGAGAGTCTGCTACTCGCAAATTGTTATAGAGGGGTTTTCCAGTGAAGGAACTATAGGTCCACTGTATCGAAATCCCGATGGAGTCACACGTTGAAGACGGGCTGGCGGTGGAAGGTGAGCGGCTTCTTCAAGGCTCGCCGCCGGTTCTCCCTGGTGATGGGGATGAGCACCACGCCCACCACAAAAACCATCAGGCCGATGGAGAGCAGGGCGGGGCCCAGGATATTGCTAACCTTGCGGCTGTGGCCGGCAAAGTAGAGGCCGCTGATGATGACGCCGCATGCCAGGAAGCCGCCGCCCGTCGACATGAAGTGGATGGGGAACCAGAAGACCTGGCAGCGGTCCGGCGGAGTCTCGGCCGTCCACAGCGAGTCGCTGCGGGACAGGCTGAACACCGTACTCTCCGTGCGGCTAGGCGGCGTCAGATGGTCGCGCGACTGCGACAGCGTGCGCTCACCCAGGGCGATATTTTCGGGGCTGCCTGCCATCACGTCCTGCATGTGGAGAAAAGAGAATAATGCCAAAACTGATACAGTCAAACTTGGGTTTTCGTCCATAATCCGTTCCAGAAGGCTGTTTCGAAAACTGAAATTGTTCGAAAAGCGAAACCACGCTCTTTTTAAAATAAAAATGTTTACTGAACACGTCTGCTTACAATGGAAAGCAACACGAGGAAGCGTCACTTCCTCGTGTAAGGAAGGCGAGAGAAGTCAAATGGTGCATTCAAGTGCGCTCAGTTTGTTTGAGAACCGAAATTTGTTCGTCATCCGAGGCATAAAAAACTCGAAAATTTTGGTCAAAAAACAAATTGGTCGAGAACCGAGACGTTCGAAAACCGAGGTTTGACTGTATTTTTGAATGGTGGGTAACATGAGGGCTCCCTCTGGTGGTATGTGAAAGAATCACTGAATTCATTGCCATTTTCAAAGCTAAGTTGGCCATATTCCAGCCGTACTACCGCATTTTAATCGATCTTTCAAGAATATTGTGCCCTGGAAAAAAAAAAAAAGCAGCAGTCCACAAAAAAGTAGAATATCTTCTCTATTTTTTTCCAATTTCTCGTAATCAGCATTAGAACTTATGCTGGCTTTCGCCAAAAACACCAGTTTCTGACCAAAAAGCGATGAAAAAAAATGTTTTTTGTGTGAAAAGTTATTAAGCATAAAAACTAAAAAGCGTTTTCCACATTTTGACTTCACCTCATAAAAGACCAATACAGTCAAACCTCGGTTTTCGTCCATAATCCGTCCTAGAAGGCTGTTCGAAAACCAAAATTGTTCGAAAACCGAAACCACGCTCTTTTCAAAATAAAAATGTTTACTGAACACGTCTGCTCACAATGGAAAGCAACACGAGGAAGCGTCACTTCCTTGTCTACCCGAGGAAGTGTCACTTGCTCGTGTAAGGAAGGCGAGAGGAGTCAAATGGTGCATTCAAGTGCGCTCAGTTTGTCCGAGAACCGAAATGTGTTCGGCATCCGAGGCATAAAAAACTCAACATTTTTGGTCGAAAACCAAATTGATCGAGAACCGAGACATTCGAAAACCAAGGTTTGACTGTACTTCAAAAAGTATTTTAAAATAAATTTTTGTCCAAGAAACATACCGTGAGTTACACTAAGTCCCCACATGGCACAAATTGAATGTGGTGTTTGTCATTCACTCCATGAACTGCTTCATCTTTCGTTATGATTTCAACACTCGCTTTCTATGAGCTACCATCATACATACTCTTCCTTTTTACCATACATTTTTGTGTAGGAGGTGCCAAAACTAATACAATCAGTTGGCAACCACTTCCAACGCGTTGCCATTTATCTCCCTCATAATTGATGAGTCAACCCGAGATTCACCTTCGCCTCTTCTTTTTCTTCTACTCAAAAGTTGCGCTGATCTCCAATCTGAATGGCTGCAACGGCTCCACCTACAGGCAACTGTTAGTCATTACAGTTATGCAGAAGCTGATTTTCACAGACGAGCGTGGCAAGACGTTGAGAAACATACTTGGCCGAAATATTGGAAGTGGCAGTACGTAAACGCTTGCATTCAAGTTGACGAACGAATCTATCGTTCAGCACTTTTCATCCTGAGAATTCAACTCGCATTGTGTGACATGAATTCAAATCAAAAGAAACATCCACAGCAGTCATTGAGTTCTTTTAGGATTCAATGAAAATAAAGTGAACTTCAACGTAAAAAAAAAAATGCGGAAAGCAAGCATTCTGCAGTAATTCTTTGATGCACCGCTAGAGGGAGCTCAAGTGGTAGCAACTTTGTCAACTCTGCTTCTTATTTCATTTACTGTTGGATGGTCTCTCATGTTTTGAGTGACAATATCGTAAAAATACAGTAAACGCACACAGTCAGAGTTCAGCACCCGCAGAAAACACCTTTTTCATGGATTAATTTTTTTTTTTAATACTTATTAATTTCGGGGAGGGGGGCGTCAACCTCTGTTTTTCACGGATTGGTGATTAATTCCTGCTTTTCCAAAAAAATGCAATTGAAATCAAATGAAATCCCAAATGACTGCGTGTACCGCATGAGGAAGCCCAAACGGCAACTCACTTGCCGACGAGTTCCATGGATGAAAATCAACACCAATGGCACAAATGGTGTCAACGTCCACAGAAAAGCAGGTCAAACTTTTCCATGACATCAACGGCGAATTGAAGAAGCGCAAACATCTTTTCACTCACATCGTCCTCACCAACATCATCATCGTCATCCTCACTTAGCCTGATTTAGCATTAGCAGCGTATCCCAGTTTAGGGTTGCATGTGGAGGAAGAATTATGGCGTTACCTTTGAAGAAAAGTTGCCGTAAAGCGTCTCAGAGGGTCTTCTCGGAGCATCAGAAAATCTTGACGATGTTTGGAAAAGGCGGTGGGCATTGGAAAGTGGTGAAAGGCTTCGTGTTACGGCAGCATCCCGCCCTCCTCCCTCCTTCACCTCCCTCCTCCGCCTCCTCCTCCCTTCTGGCACTTGGCTCCCTGGGGGAGGTTCATGGACCTTCCCGCCAAGGCATCAACTGTGAAAATGGCAGCGTGTTATCGAAAATGACATACTTCGTATTATTATTGATCCTCAGACAGCCTTTGGCTATTGTCAATATATGTGTGTGAGTGTGTGTGGGTGTGGGGGGGGGGGTGATCATCCCACTATGATGCTGACACACTTTGCCTTCACACACTAACACACATACAGTGCACACCAGCTATATTTTTATATTTTCACGCGCACACACACACACACACACACACACACACACACACACACACACACACACACACACACACACACACACACACACACAAACAAAGAGAGAGATTCCACTTTATACTCACAAGGGTCACGGTGGGTGCTGGAGCCTATCCCAGCCGTCTTCGGGCAGTAGGTGTGGTCACCCTGAACCGGTTGCCAATCAATCGCAGGGCACACACAGACGAACAACCATCCGCGCTCACACTCACACCTGGGGACAATTTCGACTATTCAATCAGCCTGCCATGCATATTTTTGGAATGTGGGAGGAAATCGGAGTACCCGGAGAAAACCCACGCAGGCCCGGGGAGAACATGCAAACCCCACACAGCTGGAATCGAACCCGGTACCTCTGCACTGTGAGGTCGATACGCTAACCACTGGAAGACCGGCCCTCCGTTTGAAAATACAATACAGTGACGATACAGTGGAAAAGTATATGTATATATCTAGTTTTTGTATTATATTTAATGTATTTTAAAAAAATGTTTTAACAACTTCAACTATACATCAGAATCGCTACTTTTAGACTAGATATTTGTAATAGATTTTGCATTTGATTATTGTATTGTTACATTTCATTTTGCTTCACACCCACACGCGCTGGAACAAGCGCCGAATGCTGCTAGAAGTGTCCAGCAGAGGGGAGCACCGTCATTCAAATAAATTGCAGTATGGGCTACAGTGTCTGTGATTATGAATTATAATAAAGTCGACTGTAACAACATACTGGAAAACATTTTTAAGGGGGCATGATAAAAGAAGGACTTTTGAAGGGTGGAACAAGTTCCCCACCCACAGAACATCTTTGGCCAAAGCATCAAAGCCAAAAGGTAAGCAGAGCTGCCGTGTTAGCACCAATCAGCATGATCTTATTAATGAAAAAAAAAGCTTTAATAATACTTTTGTATGATTTGGGAGTTCATATGGTTTCCATGGCAGCCAGGCTACACAGCCTCAAGCTAGCTTGTTAGCACAGCACCGCTATCGGATTCAGAGAACGTCCGGCTTGGGCCCTTCATTAACTTCAAATGCTAATTCCTTGGCTAGCAATCAAAGCTATCGATCACCCGGGATGCAGCGCGCTTGCATCGCCATGGCAACAAAGGTCACCTTGGCATCTTTGAAAGCTAACTGCACCTTCCGGCTGCCTCGACAACAGTTTGAAAAGCTTCCAAAAGTGAAGCGTTATGAATTTGCGGAAACGGGCCGATCAAGGCCTGGCTCGGTCCGCTGCACATGTGATTTCTTCTTTTTTCACTTTTTAGTACATGAGCAAATACGTTTTAATGTCGTCATTATGAAAGTTGCGTGTCTGTGCGGGGAAAAATATTTTCATTCATTTAGAAATGAGTCTGTTGAGATACGAGTTGAAGTTCTCAGATCACGCTCGTTGCTCAAAACACTCAATAGTCAAAGCACGAATTCTGAATATGCAAGGTGTAATTCTCAGGTTTCTTTTATTGAGTTTTGGAATAGCCTTGAGCAGCTTGAGGCCTTTTCGATGAATTTGAATCGATTTCTGCCAAGTGGAGAATATCCGACAAGGTTGGCATTTTGCGCCTATGTGGGGCGTGAACACGGCCAAGTTGATTTGTTGCCAATCAAAGCAGCTCCTCTCATTCCCTTTAAATGTCGCGGGCGATAGTTTTTTAACATGGAGGAAGTGCAAGTCGATGATGTCAAGTTGGCCAGGAAGATCACAGATGTATGAAGCAGGCGTTTGGAGCCCGCCTTCTGACCTGATCGGGCATGTCTGGGTGACAAGTTCACACTTTCCCTCGGAAGAAAATTTCCAACGTCCTAATTGTTTTCCCCACAAGCGTCAAATGATTCCCTGAGACGTCACACCACAATTCTTCTGACCTGGTGAATGTGAACGTGCACAATATTCATTCCGTATCCTTGATGTCCATGTGGTACGTCCCCACGAGTAATAGAATTTTTGCAGCGAGTGTAGTTTGACCTCACTAGCAACAGTTCTATTAGTCGACGGAACTAGTACAAATAAAGAGTAAATCACATCAAAAACAACAAAAATGGAAGTGACAGCTGTCGGTCAATTAACGTAACACTCATCAAACGTAATACGTGGATTTTTATTGAAGTTTGTTCGAGAAGAATTAAGATCAAGTGAACAGCAACATGGAAACAGAGGACGTTCTGGCAGCTGATTGGGTGGAAACAAGAGGAAGAGGCGGGACTTAAAAGATTCCTCACACACACACACACACACACACACACACAATAGGTATAAAATCAGCACGTTTTCTTAACACACGTATGGAGCTCCCATCGAATCAGATGTGGGTTGACACAACGTAGGCGTGAAACAGCGGATATTGTGAAAGGAGCCTGTTTGGCCGCCATTTCTCGGATTGTTTCCGGAAACCCTTCGGCGCGGAATGAGCCAATCTTAGCGATGTTAATAAACGATGAACGTGACGCAAACGTGAGTCCTATATATCTATTTATTCAAAAGTCTGCGTTAGGAAGAAAGGAAGAAAGTTAAACGCCGAAAAGCATTTACAAGACACTTATTTACAATATTGGAGCAGAACTGCGTGAATGCTAATGATGATGTCATCTTCGATGGTGATGCTAATGGTCATGTCAGCACTGGCATGAAGTCTTTTGACCGTGAACATTAATAACGTCATCAAATGAGGCAAATGATAACGACATCACTAGCATCTGGAGTGTGGCTAATGGTTTTTTTTTGTGGCTAACAATAATGTCCCTAAGATGGCATTATTGCAGCTATTTGCATTTTAGCTGATAATCGCTAACATTGGTGTGGTAGCAGGAACTATAATAATGCTAAGCATCATGTTGCAAATATATCACTTGCATTAGCATACATCATTTGAGTTAATGATGCTGTCATTTTAGCTAACAATGACATCATTGCCAGCATTTGTATAAGAGCGGGAATGCTAATTATACCAAAACTTTACATTTAGATGAGCATTTGAGCTAATGAGGAAATCACTAGCATTAGCAGGCTGCAGGAATGATGAGCATAATGTCATTAAGATTAGATCACGTTATCATTTCGCAAATGTTGACATCATTGCAAGCATATGTGTGCTTTGGAATGACAAAATTATGTTATAATTAACATTTTAGCTAATAATGACACCATCACTAGCATTAGCGTGACCGCTGGAATGTCAAGGATCACTTTGCAAAGATAGTGTCATTTTAGCATTTCTGTGAATGCTGACATCACCACTAACAATTGTGTCCTGTGGGAATGAAAATAACACTAAAATTGTGGAATTTTGGAATGAGCACTTTTGCGAATGATGACATCATCACTAGCATTTTTCTGACCGCAGAAATGCAAAGAAAGAAATAGTAAAGAAGACTTTATTTTAGCCTTTAGCATTAGCAGTTTAGGTTATGGTGACATCATCACTAGCGTTTCGTGGCTGCGTGGACTCGGACATGTCGTCTTTGCGCAGCTGCGTGAATGTTCAAAAATGGCGGATCGTTTGCCATGGCGAAGCCCTTGTGGTGCCGTTTGCTGCCACGACAGGAGGCGACTGAAAGTGGACGAGCAGGGACAGGAAGTGGTCCCTCCGCAGTCAAACGGTGACCTCGTTGGTCCCGTGGTGATATCCCGCACCGAACTGTAGGTGGTCCACAGTGTGCGTCCGGCGCGAGGCAAAGGCCTGCCTCTTGGCGGCGCTGGCATGTGCGTTTACGCCGAGCGTGTTGTAAGCGTCGCCGGGCTCGGACAGCATTTTACCCATCCGGTGGCGCTCGTGGACAGGCGTGACGGGCATCAGCATGTCGGCGTGGGACATGGCCCGGGCCATGGCTTTCTGCCGGAACTTGTCACGGCGCACGGCGGGAGAGAGCAAAGGATCCTGGGAGCGCAGGCGCTCGGCCGACAGCAGCAGTTCCTCCGACGGGTGGCGACCGCTCCCGTGGGAGGTGGCGGCGTTGCCGTATGAAGGAAGTCCGTGGTCGCCGCGGCGGGGTGTCCTGGGCGGGGAGAGGACGTGGTCCTGTGACATAGCGCGCTGGACGCGGCGAGGACGCTGACGCTGATGTTGTTGTTGTTGTTGATGATGATGATGGTGATGATGATGTTGATGATGATGCAACGGCGGTTCGGCGTTCAGTTTGGCCATGTGGGCGTGGCCCCGGCCGCCCAAATCCGCATGGTGACGCTTCCTGCCGTAAAAGTCGTCCACTTCCTTGTCACCTGACGCATAAAAACAGTGGCGTCAGATGCTCACTCCGTCAATGGCGGCGCGGTGAACTATGTTGCTGTTCGTTGAGGAACTTCATGCAGTGCTTTGTCACCATCCTGCGGCATTTGTAGCTGATTTTGGTGGGGGCGGCAATTATGCGCGCCTTTTTGTTTTTCGTGGCAAGGATTGGTTCCCCTCCATGCCAAAACCAAGAGAATTATAACAGTATTTATCGCATATATAGTGGAAACCTGACTTATGACTGCTCCAAATGACTGGTTTTTGTTTTGATTTGCTTGATTGATGTTTTGTTTCAAATAAAATGGTCACCTGTAATGTCAAGATACATTGAGACAAATAATAATAATAATAATAATAATGAGGATTCTACGAATATTTTCACATTTGCGTGACGGACCGAAGTTTGGATTTTAGCCTTCCTGACATATGAAAAAAACAAAACAAAACAAGCAGGTAGCGTTAGCATTAGCAATCTATGCATCTGTGTGCGTGTGTGTGTGTGCGGTGAATTTACTCAAGTCAGAAGAGAGTGCAAACTCGTAGGAGGGCGGCAGGTGGGTAAGATTCTGGAAAGATCTGGACAGCGACAGGTCGTATGGCTCAGTAGCCGCCGTCAGGATGTTGTTGCTCCGCGGCGCTCGTTCTGCCCAGCACCAGCATACCGAGAATCAACATTTCAAGAGAGAAACGATCAGCATTTTCAGAATGGTCACAATCCCATTAAAAGAAATGAAAAAGTCATTGCAGCATATTGATCAGCGGCAGGGCAGCTTTAAAGCAAAACCCGCAGTCTCGTCACATTTCGTAATCATAAATGCGGAAAAATTGTCATAAACGTGACACTCTGCTTTGGGTTTCTTCTTCACAAGTTAAGACTGGAAAAAAAAAAACAACCAAAAAATGTAAACATCAAGCATGCAATTTGTTAATGGTGGGCGGGGCCTGTGAGTAACAAGGGACACACATAGACAAAATGGCGGCAGCGGCGAGGAGGACTCACCGTGTCGCATGTGTCTGTTTGCTAACAAAAGCCAAAGAAGAAGTGTCAAGGGACACATCACACATCAGAGCAAGCAGATGCAACAGATGAGCTGAGAGCAGTTTGATTGGATGCTAAGCTAAGTGCTATGATCATTTGGCGATGACGTGACATCACAGTTTTTTTTTTTTTTCATAGCACATTTTAGCAAACATGAGACACAAGTCGTGGTGAGGCGGAGCATAGGTGATGAAGTCGGAGCAATCTGATTGGATGCCAAATTAACGACTAAATTCATCTGGCAATACCCTGAAATCATTGCCGATAGCTACAAAAAAGACGTTTCATGTGAATTCTCGTCTCTTTAAGCATTCAGAGTGCAGACAAAAAAAAAAATTGTATTGCATTTGTTTGTTTGTTTTGGGTCTTACCCAGCTTTGGCGTGAGAGCAGTGAGGTCCACGTGGCTGTGCTGGTAGTCATGGCGATGGTGGTTTCCTGCAGGTACAAAACACACGCACCCACAAAATTAATATCTTGAAAAAGAGGGGGTCGTCTTATAATCAGGGCCGTCTTATATTCGGGCCAATACGGTATATGAGACAACTATATTTCCATTCAAGTGTTCACGTCCTTATTTGGACAAGACAGGAAGTTGAGGTCTATGCTCCTGGGAGCGGCAGAGCCGGCCGGCGAGGATAATCACAGATTTATCTGATGTCTTCTTTCGTATGTCAGAAGGAACATCACACAAAGCTGCCACTATCCTCGCCGAGGGTCCACGAGTCCATCGGCGACGCCGATCACAACGAGTGGGCCAAAACTTGCTGTAAGAAATCGAGTTTGACATTGAAAGCAAAAAAAGAAGTGCTGGCGCAACAATGTTGTTGCACTTGCAATGTAAAGTGGAAGGGCGATGCAGGGAGTTGATGTGTACGTGATTAGAATGCAACAGGAAGTGGAAAGGTTCCAGTCTACACGCGACTACCCAGTTGGTGGCGTCCAATCAGTTGAAGGGGCTCCCGCGCGGCCGCTCGGTTCATCAGAACGGAAACTTCGTTGTTTTAAGACAATTTTTAAAAATGGGCGGAGAGGGAGGCAGGACGCATGAACAACTTGGGCCCAAATTATACAGTAAGTCGGCCATCTTGGGCGATTCCACCTTGAAAGTGCAGTCAAACTTCGGTTTTCGAACGTCTCGGTTCTCGACCAATTCGGTTTTCGACTAAAAACTTCGAGTTTTTTATGCCTCGGATGACGAACAAATTTCGGTTCTCGAACAAACTGAGCGCACATGAATGCACCATTTGACTCCTCCCGCCTTCCTTACATGAGGAAGTGACGCTTCCTCGGGTAGACGAGGAAGTGACGCTTCCTCGTGTTGCTTTCCATTGTGAGCAGACGTGTTCAGGAAACATTTTCATTTTAAAAAGAGCGCGGTTTCGGTTTTCGAACAATTTTGGTTTTCAAACAGCCTTCTGGAACGAATTATGGACAAAAACCGAGGTTTGACTGTAGTTTTCATGAGTATCACCAAATAGGGTGGACATGAGAGGACACATAAAAGTCAGCAGGATCCACACCAGAAAAAGAAGAGAAACTCCAAATGCCATTTGGGGCCAATTCGTTTGATTGACAGCCGGAGTTCAATGTGGCACGTCATCATTTATGAGGCCAATTAATGCCCAGAAACACTTGCTGCAGCAGCCTCAACGTACACATTACAAGTACAAGGCACAAAATGTTAGGATGAAGCCATGTTGGTAGTAAAAAAATAAAAAATAAAAAAATGAAGGCGCTCCGGTATGTCTTTGATGCCAAGACTCCTGCTGTCGTTGAACATCCACTTTTCACTTTCATGTTGTTCCCGTTTGTCCGTCTTCCGACTGGCTGCTAATTAGACGATCGCTCGCTCGCTCGCTAGCTCCTCAGCCACATTTTTTCATGTAAAATACATCATGGAGCCTGAGAGGAGGCCAGACACGCACACACAACAGGGAATCAAAGGTGCAAGGGAGTTAATGGACCAAAGTGATGAGCTAATGAGCCCTCGGTGCCACACGGCTTCCACTCATGTTCAAGATCAAACGTTATTATTAACAAAAGTATCAAGAAAATGTCCGACACAACCTGACTCGTAACATTTGTTATTAATGACGTGGTAAATATGCCAAAGACTTTTTTTTGTTTGTTATTTGCTCCCAACACGCAGGAAATAGTGTCGCTGGTTGTTAAGTATTCGAACGCTGCTTGGAATATTTATCAAAGACATCTTCGCAGGGTGGAACAATCCTTCACATAATAATCATGACCTAGTGAGTTCCGCTTTTGCGTGCGCGCCAACAGCAAAAAGTCACAGCCAAAAAAAAAAAAAACATCACAGGAACAAGACAAAGAAAAAGTCCTCTTCACACAAAGTTCGCCATTTTTAATTTGCTGCTGCTCGTTAACGTCGACCAGAAAAATGAGCGCATGTTCAAGTATCCTGCTTTGCTGTTGAAACGTCATAGCAGCTAGCGCAAAGCTGGGGCAACGCAGGAAGAGGAATTGCATTAGTTGTGTTGTATTATTTTGTCATTTTATGTTAACTGTTCTTTTGATGACGCCGTGGGCACCCGCAGCGGCTCCTCTCTCTCCTGTGGTTGAGAGCAAAGTACAGTCAAACCTCGGTTTTCGTCCATAATCCGTTCCAGAAGGCTGTTGGAAAACCAAAATTGTTCGAAAACCGAAGCCACGCTCTTTTTAAAATAAAAATGTTTACTGAACACGTCTGCTCACAATGGAAAGCAACACGAGGAAGTGTCACTTCCTCGTCCCCCCGAGAAAGTGTCAGTTCCTCGTGGAAGGAGGGCAAGAGGAGTCAAATGGTGCATTCAAGTACGCTCAGTTTGTTCGAGAACCGAAATTTGTTCGTCATCCGAGGCATAAAAAATTTTGGGTCGAAAACCGAATTGGACGCGAACCGAGACGTTCAAAAAACCGAGGTTTGACTATAATTTCATCCGTGCTCTATGTTGCACAGGTAGCACATTTGACTTGATTCGAAAAAACAAAAAAAAGTAGAAATATGGAAGCAGCAAAAAAGGAAGTAGGCAACACAGGAAGTGGAAATGCGCAAGGTTGACGACGTTGCAGGAAGTGGACACGAGAAAACCGAAAGGAAATGGAAAACAAGTGATGAAGTGATGATGACGACATGAGGAAGAGGTATCGGTCAAAAGCTCAGATATAAGTGGGGCACTGCACGTGGACGTGCACGTCGCGGCACTGAAAAAGAGCAAGTCAGCTGATGTCTATATTTGGTCAAACTTGTCACCAAACACAGCATCTACTAGAGGCCACTCATATGCACTGCAATATTCCCCCTTTGGCTGGATTCTGTTCAAAGTCAACAAACATCAGGTCCTCTTGAGCAGATTTGGGAAGTCCAGATACTTTTGTTACTGTACTAAAGTAGATTTTTTAATTGTTTACGGATCTGTACTAGGAAATACCTTAAGTAGAAATGTGTTAAGAGGCAACACAGGAAGGAAAAATGGGCAAAGTGAGTAGCCGCCATTATTTTCCATGACTCCCACGAGACCCGGGGGTTGCAAAAAAGGATAATTGGGCCCAGTGTGGACCTTTTCACTTCGGGGTGTTCTCACTTTTGTTCCCAACGTTTTAGACATTAACGTTACTTTGAGGGACCAATCAATATGCGGTTGTACAAGCATCCTAGTAAATCATTTTTTTTTTTTTTGCACAAGTATCCGAAGTTCCACTTGGGTACATCGTGTGAGTGCTCTTGCCACCTGTGTCTGTATGAAATATCCTCACGTTAATTGTCAGCCTCCCACAATGCAACGGCAAAGTAAGTAAAGCACACGAGGAGCTGCTTATGTGCTGAAAAGCAAAAAATAAAAAATTTAAAAAATTGAGCACCAAGCCACACAGAAGTGGGGCACATTCACTTTATTCAGCAGCGAGGACGCAACGACCCAAATAGGGTGCACCTAATCACCTCTTTTTTTTTCTTTTTTTTTTTTTAGCGTGCTGCTCGTCTCTGGTGACTCAACGCGGATGACACCGGGATCGACGCAGATTTCAAATTACGTTCACTAAGCACCTCAACTCAAACAAAAAAAAAAGTCCACTTGTTGTTAGAATTTAGCGGCGAGTCAGACATCGGGGAGCCACACTACGCATCTGAAACCAGAGAAGAAGATGGCTGAACATCATGGCTAGATCGTCGGGGGGCCGTGACATCACATTTTCTGCACAACACTTAGCATGACGCTAACATAACTGCACTACCGCCCGAAGCGAAAACAGTAACATACACAGAGACGGCGGTACAGGAAGCTGAAATGTTCCAAAAAAGGAAATACAAATGGGAAAGGAAGGAAGTTGAGCCTTGCGATAGAGGAAGTAGACAAATGCAGCACAGGAAGTAACGATGGGAAAACACAGGAAGTAAACAAGCGTAACCCAAGAAGTAGAGATGGGCAGAAGCGGAAGAATAAGTCGAATTTGGCACGGCAAAGTGGGCCAGGAGACGACAAGTGGCAAAGATGCCGTTTTGTGGCTGCCAAAGCCCCGCCTCCTGCCCCCCCTCTGCCCCTCCCCTCCAGTAAGGAGGTCAAGTGCTCTTACGGGGAATTTAATTTGCTTCGCTTTCTCCCTGCAGCGTGCCCTCTTCCTCACTTCTCACTTCTTCTTCTTCTCCGTATGACATTTTTACCGACACAATAAAGAAGAAAGAGAAGAATGACACCATTCAGCGAGTGGCACACTTCCCGAACATTGTGTCAAACTCCACTTTTTTTTTTTTCTTCTTGACGGAACAAAAGCAATAGAAAACGAAGCAGTTCATTTCATGGATTTATGACCCTCAAACTGGCAGCCCCATACACCCAAAAAAATAAACACAAAAAAACCCCATAGACGTTTCAAAGTAAATTAAGATAAGGTAACCTTTATTTGTCCCACACTGGGGAAATTTGCGGTCTACAGCAGCAAAATTGGGGGTGGGGGGAAGAAAAAAAAGTATTTCATTGCACAAAATAAATGAAAGAAAAATATAAGTGTATATATAAAATATAGCATTAGCATAAATAAATGTAGTATAAGCACAAAGTAGATTAAATTAATACCGAATGGCATAAAATCCAGATTGACTGATTTATGACGATGTGATATTCAGAGGTGTAAAATTTTGTTGTTAAAAAAACCAAAACAACAAAAAACGTTTTGATTGAATTATGACCTTTGAGTGGTGGCTCCAAACGGGTCTATGAACCATAACGTAAAACTTTTTTTGTTTTTTTTTGTGTGCAAAATTAGTTAATTTATGACCTCCAATAAAGCCATAAAACTCATTTCCAAGCCGTACGTTACCAACAGCGCAAAGCCGACCGAACACGACTTTTAAGTTTTGACTCAAGTTGTTGAATAAAAAGCAGCAGAGGTGAAGGTGCTTTGAAAACATTTCGCGGTCACGTGTCGCTTTTCACACGCTTGTCATAAATGCCGGCCAGCCTCTTCACAGGGACACCTTGGACAGCTTTGACACCAACCACAGAAGAAGAAAAGAGCTTGTTTCAAGGTGTGCCTTTATGCGAGTGTGTGTGTGTGTGAGGTGCAAACGTGTTGGCCTTTTGAAAGAAGGAACCGTTCAATAAAGCCCTGATAACAAAGACAAAGCTTTAAAAAAAAAAAAAAAAGAAAAGAAAAAAAAAAGAATGCACTGTGCTCAGAGGGTGACAACAACAACTCACACACTCAAAAACAACACCCGTGTGTGCCTGTCACTAATGTTGAAAAACATCGTGTCCATGTTAAAGATTGGAGCCCGTTCAAAAACTTTGGTTCAAGACACCAAAACGGGAAATCGTCCAAATCAGCGGTTCCGTGGTCAAACGGTCACCATCCGAAGCGGAGAATGATCAAGTCATGTATCAAACGGCGCAAACGTCAACAAGTGCTCTTCAAGAGCCTTGCGTTTTTTGTCGTTTTTGTGGTTTGTTTTGTTATTTTGTGTTTGTTGTTAGTCGTGTGGATGATGTGGACTCGCATTTTTGCCACGTCATTCGTCAAAGAAGAAGAATTTGCTTGGTGGTTGCGCCTTCTCGGCAGCAAGCGTACCAGCACTGATTTTTTTTGATTGGGAGGAATGTCGGCGCCATTTGACTGTCGTTGCTGGAATCCCCGGCCTTGTGTCTTGCGCCTGAAGTAGGCAGCATTTTCACAGCACTGCGTTGTTCACGAAAAGGTGGTGCTGAATGTATTGGAATGCAGAAAGCCGACGATGAGAAGAAAGGAGCGTCAGCAAGCGCCGATGCATATATGGAAAGTCGCGGCTTGGAATTGAAGCGGATTTTCTCTCTTTTTCGTTAATGGATTACAGCTTCTTGTTGCTAAGCTCGTTGTGTTGCCGCATGACGTCTTTGATCCACTGGTGAAAAGGACACTTTGATTCGCTCCTCTTTCATCTAAACTGCTTCAGACAACAGGAATTTGCAGGAAAGTGGTTAAGATTGCAATTGTCTGTGTCTATCAAATTTTTTGGTCAAACAAGTTGATGTTGAGGGGGAAGAAATTTCATCTGTGCTGTATGTTACACATACTAGGCAATAAAGTTGTATTCCATTCCATTTTTCACCAAGGATTTGCCGAAAGATCAACAAGGCCTCAAAAATATACTGAATGTATTGGAATGCAGAAAAGCAAAAAAAAATTTTTTGTGGATTGAATCGTTGGTTCGTTGATTTATAGAAAACAAAAAAATTTTATCAAATCAAAAAACAAGTTGACCTAGGCACTACATTTAGGTTGTCAGTAAACAATTGCTTCATTGGTTGATTCAGGGCGCATGAAAGGGTTAATAATCAGTGGATCGATTTAGTATTAAATTAAAAAATAAGACTATTAATAAAACAATGTACATTTGACACTTTATTATTATTATTTTTTTGTCAAAAGGATGCGCGTACATGACGCGCGCGTTCGGCTGCATTAGTGCCGACGCTAACGCTAATTAGCTTGTTCGCATGCGTCTCACAGACGTGAAGAGCTTAAGCGCCTTTGAGTTGAATTGATTCCCAAGGTCACATTTAAACCCACGGCGTGATGGATTGGGACTTTATTGAATATGACAATTCGGAATGCATGACGGACGAGTTGACTTGTTTGTTTCACGCGAGCGAGTGCTCGCAACCTTTGTGATTAATCCGTTAACATCGCTTGATATTTTCAAATCAGCTTTGACTCGCCCCTCGAAGGAGAATTGTTTGTGATGAATTTCATTGAACGGCGACTTGAGAATTGCGCGCACGTTTGGATTCCATCTCAGCTTGACACAATTGCAGCTGATTGGCCGAGCGTTGTGACACACGAGGAGTAATTAATTCTTTCTTAGTCATTCAGCGGGATTTGACTGGAACGAGCAAACCAGGAAGGTCTTAAAAATGGATTTTGGCTCAAGTCAAAAGTGAAATTGTCACTTTGATCTTGACTTGCCGCTGCTTGTTTACACGTTTGACTGCTCCCAACGATGTGCTTGCTTGCATAATAGCACACTGCAATTAGAGCCCGAATCATGCTGCCCGTGTGTTCTTTCCTCTTCTTTTCCTTTTTTTGGGGACGGGAAATATGTGCTTTTGACATGGACTTTGTCCACACGAAAACAGAGACGATCTATGTCGAATGCGTGGCGTGCGCAAAAGACAGAGAGTGCGGGATCGTTTCACTCTTCAAGAGAAAATCAAGCGCAAGCAGAACTGGCTTACACAACTGCACGACGGTGACAATTTATTAATCACGTAATTGAAAAGATTGCAATTATCCACCCATTTTCCGATCCGTTTCATCCTCAAAAGAGTCGCGGGGGGTGCTAGAGCCTATCCCAGCTGTCTTTGGGTAGTAGGCGGGGGACAACCTGAACCGGTTGCCAGCCAGTCGCAGGGCACACAGAGACAAACAACCATCTGCGCTCACACTCACATCTAGGGACAATTTAGAGTGTTCAATCAGTCTGCCATGCGTGTTTTTGGAATGTGGTAGGAAACCGGAGTACCCAGAGAAAACCCACGCAGGGCCGGGGAGAACATGCAAACTCCACACAAGGGAGGCCGGAGCTGGAATTGAACCCGGTACCTTTGCACTGTGAGGTCGATGCGCTAACCACTGATCCAACGGGCTGCCAAAATGACAATAAAAAAAAAAATGTACAAAAATTGGCCCTTGCCCACAGCCACTCAACCTGCAAACTAGTTCACGGCTGAGCCAGACACTTAACGTGAACTCAGAACAGACAACTAAAGACGCTCTGTGACACAAAGTCACAGATACTACGGTCCATATATGGCTCTTTTGACGGCTGCCTATGGCTCGCCAAAAAAAATCTTTAATTATGAAAAAAAAAATCTGAGACTCGTTTGCGCATGCGCGAACTGGCGACTAGAGAGTCGGTTCGCGGCGATTTTAGCGGGAAAGTGGAGAAACGTACATGTCGTCGTGTCTAATTATCCATGTATCAATTGCCTCGGCAACGCAAATGAGGCAGAGACACTGTTCAAGTGGGGTTGCAGTAATTTGCTGTCGAAAATAGTGGCCGATGTGCCTCACATCTAAAGAACATTAAGACCAACCTACGATTACGTTTCAACGGATGGAAGTCTCAATGCCTGCATGAAGCTTAACCTCACCAAGTATCAACCAGACTACAAAGCCATCAGCAAAACCATGCAAAACGAGAAGTCACATTAATAGTAAGAAATACTCATCATTGATTAGCATCAGCACAACAATGTTGTTAAAAATCATTCAGAGTCTGATTGTACTTTAAAAGTGTTGACATTACATAAAATGCACACATTACTTGTATTTTTAGTTTTAAATACCGTAATTTCCGGACTATAAGCCGCGACTTTTGTCACACGCTTTCAACTCTGTGGCTTATTTAATGAAGCGGCCTATATAAAGACTTTTTTAACGGCCGCCTGTGTACAGTCTTTCTTTGTAAATATCTCATGTAACAATATGGGCACCTGCGGCTTATAGACGGGTGCGGCTTATGTGTGTACAAAATGTTTTTTTCCCTTTAAAAATGTAGTGGTGCGGCTTATAATCAGGTGCGGTCTATCGTCCAGAAATTACGGTATATTGTATGGCTCTCACGGAATTACATTTCAAAATATGTGGTGTTGATGGCTCTCTTCGCCAAAAAAGGTTCCCGACCCCTGGTGAAGACAGTTGCGGACAAATTCGATAGCAGCACTTCAGGTGCCTATTTTGTATTGCTAATCTACAGAAAAAAAATAACAAAATAACTGTGTGAAGGCTACGTTGCAGATTTTCTATTGCAGGGGTTTTTTGGGAACATAAGCACCACGATAAATGAGGGACGACTGCACCGGCTATAGTAGAATGCTATACATTATACAGTATACATTAACACAAGTACGGGTGAAGTGGAACTCACGCTGCTGGCTGCTGCGGCGTGACCCAAAAAGGAGGCAACAGTGGGAAAGTGAAAGGAAAGAGAAAGGAAAGAAAAGCGTCCTCATGTGGGCCAGCACAGATTGTGTGCTTCGGGGACACCACAGGCTCAAATAGAGCTTCGCTGCATGGGAGACCAACACGTTAAAAAAAAAAAAAAAAAAAAAAGGAAAAATCACCTTTTGAAATGCAGGCTCTGGAATGCATCTTTCCAAGCATCGCAAGCAGAATGTCAATAATAAACGGCACCAAAATGAATTGCCGCAATCCTGCTAACTAACAACTGGTGAAGAATAAATAATGAAAATTTCAAAAATGTAATTCGTAAGCGACGAGTTTTCTTTGCATTCAGTGAAGCCGCTCTAAATGCAATCAGTTCTGTTTGTTGTTATTTTTGTTGATGTTGTTGTCATCGGTTCATCTGGCTGGTCTCCTCGGGCTGACGGTGATGATGTTGATGATACTCCGCAGCCCCACCAGATCACAACTTCAATTAATTTCACAGTCGGCGGCACCAGCACTGATTTATTGTGTAAGCATGTGTGTGCGTATGTGTGTGTTGTTCCTGTGTGCTTCTGGATAGAAACAAGCGACATGAAGGCCAGCACGAAAGGAATTTTGAGAAAATTCAGCCCGAGGAGCCAGTTTGACTTCGCAACATGGATTTGAGTAAGACCCACAAGAAATGTTCCACTAAAACCATCCTAGAAAAGACACAGGAGACCTGCTGAGTTGCCCTAAACATAGTGGTCATTTAGGCTCACTTTGGTCGTTGCAAGATAGCATTTGATTTATTAATTTTTGGGGGGTAAATTTGGTCGACATTGATCATAAGGAGACCGACAAAAAAACGTTTCATGCCTGAAAAGGTGGCCATGTAGGGTCACTTTGTTTTGGGTGGGGGAGGGCACGGTTATCCTGAAAATTAAGCAGTGTGACATTTGGTAAACATGTTTGTCACATGTAGATCCACAAAAAAAAGTCCTATGAAGGCATGCCTGCCAAGACCAGAAAGTGTGCCATTTTGCTTTGAAATGGCCATTTAGGGTCAGTTTGGTCCTTTGTTGGCGTCACTCACTTTCACTGGAAAATTCAGCTCTTGAAGACATTTAGCACCATTCAACCCACAAAAAAAGTCTACAGAAGCCAAGCCCAAAAGACGCATAGAGTCTACCATTTTTCCCCAGAAGTGGCCATTGAGGTTCAATTTGTTTGTTAAAAAGGAATTATTTTGATAAATTTTACTCCTGCAACCAGTTGCACTTGGCGAACCTAAAACTTTGCAGATATGTCTATCAGGAGTTAGACCCACAAAAAAAGTCTTAAGAAGCCATGCCTGAAAAGGTGGCCATATAGGGTCACTTTGTTTAGGGTCGGGGAGGGCACGGTTATCCTGAAAATTAAGCAGTGTGACATTTGGTAAACATGTTTGTCACATGTAGATCCACAAAAAAACGTCCTATGAAGGCATGCCTGCCAAGACCAGAAAGTGTGCCATTTTGCTTTGAAATGGCCATTTAGGGTCAGTTTGGTCCTTTCTAGGCGTCACTTACTTTCACTGGAAAATTCAGCTCTTGAAGTCATTTAGCACCGTTCAACCCACAAAAAAAAGTCTATAGAGTCTACCATTTTTCCCAGAAGTGGCCATTGAGGTTCAGTTTGTTTGTTAAAAAGGAATTATTTTGATAAATTTTACTCCTGCACCAGTTGCACTTGGCGAACCTTGCAGATAACAGGAGTTAGACCCACAAAAAAAGTGAAGCCATGCCTGAAAAGGTGGCATATAGGGTCACTTTGTCCAAAAAAAGTGTGACATTTGGTAAACATGTTTGTCGTCCTATGAAGGCATGCCTGCCAAGACCCCATTTTGAAATGGCCATTTAGGGTCAGTTTGGTCCTTTCTAGGCGTCACTTACTTTCACTGGAAAATTCAGCTCTTGAAGTCATTTAGCACCGTTCAACCCACAAAAAAAAGTCTACAGAAGCCAAGCCCGAAAAGACGCATAGAGTCTACCATTTTTCCCAGAAGTGGCCATTGAGGTTCTAGTTTGTTTGTTAAAAAGGAATTATTTTGATAAATTCTACTCCTGCAACCAGTTGCACTTGGCGACCTAAAATTTTGTAGATGTGTCTATCAAGAGTTAGACCCACAAAAAAAGTCTCAAGAAGCCAGGAAGTCTATCATGACTGTTCAAAGCAGATATGTTCAGCTAATTTGGACTATTTCCAGGGGACCTTCAAAGACAAACTTGATCCTAACATTTTCTCAGATTGCTACCAAATTCAAAGTCGGCACAAGAGACAGATGAATCACACTGAATTGTAAAAATAATGCCGTGATTCGAGAAAGACAGTCCATTCCACTGTCGAAGGCGTTCCTCATGTTTTTTCATTACTCATTAAAAAAACATGATTGGGGAAGAAAAAAAAGAGCAGAGTATGTATACGGTCATGTTCCTTCTAGTTCTGCGGAGATGAAGCGTGGCTCCGTGTGTGTCTCTCTCGGTGTGCATGTGCGTGCGTTGTCGGTGTGGGATGAAGGGTCACAGGAAGCGAGTGGGCAGCGGCTTCCTTCATTCACAGCAAACATGACTAATGACGCCAACCTGCTGGTGACTTTAACTTCGGGCGCAATCATCAGCATCCTTTGTGTGCACATCGCCCGTGTGTACGCGTGTGTGTGCGAGGCGTCTGATTGCAGCCGTACACCCACCGACGATAGCCCCTTTGTGCAAAATTGGTACATCAAAGACAGAACAGAAAGGCGGTGCATTTATTGGCCTTTGCTTTTCACCCCCAAGTCGGCTCTTCAGATAATGACATGACATCAGCACCGGCGTCTGATGTGATAAACCAAACTTCAAAGTCCCATTCGGGCATTTCCTTCTATCTGCCTCTTTTACGGACGCAAGTTTGTGGGGAGACTTCGATGCACACATTACTCCAAATATTTAAGTCCAAACTCCACACTATTGATTCCGACAGATTTTTCTCCAAACTTACTGTAAGTGTCTCAACACTTTTGCTTGTTCCAAATAGCGTCTCAAAACGAGCATTTGCACAGTCCACAAAAAGTGGAGCTGACAACACATGAGCATGTACTTGCACATCCGTGTCCTTGCGTCGCGGTCTCTCATCACATATATTGACGTGCTGCGGGATTCAAAGGCATCGCTCACTTTTGGATCGTGATGGTGACCAGTCCGGGCCGCATTTTAATCCGGCCCGACATACACGAGATGACCGCACATACGTGTTGTGTGTTGCCATGGCAACGTGTTTACGTTCTGGCTCCCTGCCTGCTCATCACGTGCCGCTTATGATTTTGCTGCATTCACGCGGTCCGTTGCCATGCCACGCACGCACGCACACACGGGAGTCTGGAAACTTTTGCACGACAACATCTACTTCTGCTTCGACTGCACGCTTAGAAAAAACACTACCAACATGAACTATGATCAAATTCAGGAAAGGCCCGATTTTGACGTGATCCCAAAAATGATCCCGAGTTACGATCTGGTAGTAGAATGATTGTATTAAGATTGTGAGAAACAATACAGTTCATGGAGTGAATGGCGAATGCCATGTAAAAGAGACTCTGACGTTCAATTTGAGCCGTGCGGGTGACTTGGCATATCTTAATTGCATATACAGTTAAACCTCGGTTTTCGAACGTCTCTGTTTTCGACCAATTCGGTTTTCGACCCAAAATTTTAGTTTAGTTTAGTTTAATTTTAGTTTAGTTTAGTTTAGTTTTTTATGCCTCGGATGACGAACAAATTTCGGTTCTCGAACAAACTGAGCGCACTTGAATGCACCATTTGACTCCTCTCGCCTTCCTTACACGAGGAAGTGACGCTTCCTCGGGTAGACGAGGAAGTGACGCTTCCTCGTGTTGTTTTCCATTGTGAGCAGATGTGTTCAGTAAACATTTTTATTTTAAAAAAGGCGTGGTTTCGTTTTTTGAACAATTTCGGTTTTCGAACAGCCTTCTGGAACGGATTATGGACGAAAACCGAGGTTTGACTGTACTCCAAGAAAGGATTTGTCAAAAATTTGGCCAAGAAAGATGATTCTGCGCAAGGACCTCCGGTGGAAGAGCATAACCGGCCGACACAATTGTGCTTACTCCAGATATCAACTTCATTTATTAAAAGTGAGTTAATTGTTTTAAAATGTCACATGAGTTACACTCACCATAGAGCCGCTTTGACATTTTCTCACACACACACACACACGCACACAAATACATACATCTATCTATCAATGTGTGTGTGTGTGTGTGTGTGTGTGTGGCCTTTCCAAATGCTAATTTCATTTATTACTTGAGTCAAAGTAATGGTGTAGCAGCGCTTATTGATGGAAAATAACTTGGATTGTTTAGCAGGCCGATCATGTTTTGGGCTGTAAGATGACTATTTGTGTGCAAATTAGAAAAGTATATTCAGATGGAGAGAGTGGGCACAACTCAGTAAAATGCTGTAATATGAGATATTCTTTGCAGAGGATAAAAAATATATATGCATGTGAGGATTGTTATCTGTGTCCCGTCACTGTTTGTGTTCAAAGATCCACTGCTTGAAGGGTTATAACACCACAACCTCGATCCTAGCTTGATTAGCCTCTCTATGGTGTTTTGCATTGTTTGTTAGCATTAAGCTAGGCGGACTTTCCAACGGCAAAGCTCTGCGCGGGGTGGTGTTTGAAATACACGTGTCATTCGGTTTCATGACATTTGCGGAAACAATACTTGGACGTACCGTACGAGACGGGGAGGTCCAGCTCGTTCTGCCAGGACATCTGTGCCGACTCGTCGATGGAGTGCTGCGCTGTAACAACAAAAACGCGATGAAGAAGAAGAAGAAGAAGAAGAAGACGACGACGGCGTGTGGATGAGAAGCTGATGAATCAGAGCGGAGAACAATGGCGCCCGCCGTGACGCATTCACACTTGCCGCTGAGGGAGTGTCACTTTGTCACACGCAAGATGCCACTTCAAGCTTCCCCGTGAACCAGCTGGCGACAGAAATGCCACCAACGGCCACGACATTCAAACGGACAAACGCACCAGAATGAGGTACCGACGGTGGGTGTCACCCATTATTACTTTTCATATCCTCCGCGGGCAAAACTTCACTGCTCTGATGGCTTCAGTTCAACCATCTGCCGTTGTGATTGTCGGAAAGGATACAGACCGTGTCAATGAAAATACTGCCCCGGTGTCAAATTCCAGTCCTCAAGGGCCACTATCCTGCATGATTTAGATGATTTGCCTCCTTCAACAGACCCGATTCCAATGATCAGGATTGTTATCGGGATTCTGCAGAGCTTGTGGATGAGTTGATCGTTTGAATCAGGTGTGTTGGAGGGAGGAAACAAAACAGGCAGGATAGGACCCAAGTTTGACAAAATTCAACTCAACAAAATTCAAAGTGTGTCCAATGAAGACTTGATGTACTTGGTCTTCTTCCCTCTCATGCATTCCTTGTATGAGCCCCCTCTCCCTCCCACCCCCAAATCCATATCTGATATTTGAGCGTTCAACATGGATCCGCCGCCCACATATCTTTGGTAGACCTGCTGACGATCTTGTCACTTCGTCCATGCGGAAAACGTAATTGCGTTCACCTCCTCGATTGGACGCAACGGCTCCTTCTCCCATGGAAATCACCACATCCACTCGGCCTTCAAATGTGCCTAAATGATGTCCTGTTTCTCCTCAAATTGGAGAAAATCAAAATCGCTCTGAGAGCGAATTTAATTCGGGCGAATTCCGAGGCTTGCGCAGTACTTTGACGAACTCCTCCTATGGAATTTACTCAGTATCTTAGACAGTTACCCAAGCTTTTTAAAATTTGTTTTTTTTTATTACACCATTCAATGTGGGCACAACAGGAATTTAAGTTTGAGTGTTATTTTACCAATCCTCCTAAAACAATAATGACAAAATATTTTACTTGTTAGCAGCAGGGTGGTCGACTAGTTAGCATGTCGACCTCACAGTGCAGTGGTGCGAGGTTTGATTCCGGCTCCCTGTGTGGAGTTTGCATGTTCTCCCCGTGCCTGCGTGGGTTTTCTCCGGGTACTCCGGTTTCCTCCCACAATCCAAAAACATTCCTGGCAGGCTGACTGAACACTCTAAATTGTCCCTTGGGGCGAGTGTGAGCGCGAATGGTTTTATGTCTGTGTGTGCCCTGCGATTGGCTGGCAAGCGGTTCAGGGTGTCCCCCGCCTACTGGCCGACGATGGCTAGGATGGGCTCCAGCATGCCCCGCGACCCTCGTAAGGATCAGCGGGTTGGAAAATGGATGTATGTATGTAATTGGTTACCTTTGAGATGTCCTCGTCCGAGTGTCACAAAGCCTGACGAGATGAGCATGTCAGTGCCTGCGCTGTGAATTGTCTCCATCCCATAATGTTCTGTTGACACACACACACACACACACACACACACACACACACACACACACACACAAGCTGGTAACCATAGCAACATGCTGATGCCATCACTACATTAGGTACAACTCTACAACAGGAGCGATCACAATGTGGAGGAGGTTCCTTTCTTTTCGTGCTTTTTAATGAAGCAACCGAGTCGTTTTGGACGCCTTCCTTCTTTTCGCCATTGAGAAGCCGAGTGTCCAGACAATCAAAGGCATGCCGCGTGGGGGTGGGGGGAGGGGGGAGCGCACCAATTACACCCCCCAAAAATATACTTGTCTTCTCTCAAGCCAGCAATAACCAATAGCGCGCACACGCACACACATCCGTCAGCATGATGGCGTTTGAGCGAGGCGAGAGAAAAGGTTTTATGCAAACGAGCCAAGGCTTTTCCTTCACACTCTGAATTCATATTCAATTCGTCTTTCACAAAAGATTGGCCGGGACAGAAAGGTTAAAGGAGACGGAATGTGCCAATTTTTCTGTGCAATTGAAAAAGAATTCTCAAGTGCGTTCTTCAAATCTCTGCCATTCCAAGGTCACAAATCCACAAAAGATCAAGAGTGGCGGCGCACTTAATTCATCCACTTGTCCCACTTGGCTTGAAATCGGTCGGTTTTGGATGGGTCTGGCTTTTGTCTCCATGATGACCGGTGGGTGGCGCTAAGGCGACGTAGCGAGGGCCGCTCGTAGTTGTCCACTTATCCACATTTTCGGTACCGTGACAACTTGGGGCGGATTTAGGGCGTTGTGCCGAAGCAATGGTGCCTCGGTGTCGCCAACTTAGCTGCAGTTTTGTTACCATGACAACTTGGGGCAGAGTTAGCGCGTTCCAGCAGCGCGAGGGGCGCCTCGGTGTTGCCACATGTGACTTTTTCGCAAGCAAACGACAAGCAAACAAACGTAGCCACTTTTTTCTGTGATGCTTAAATGCCGAGCTCAGATGACAAGAATGTAGCCTGATTTGGACCTGACAGGCACGTCGCATACAAATGAGCGTCGTGACATCACCCGAGATCGCTGATCTGGCGTCTGGGACCCCTCACGTCCACGACACAGAAAATTTGGTCGTTTGTTCACAAGTCACAAAATGTTTTTTTTTTCCAGCATAATTATGAAGCTGAATGGTTTTTAAAAAAAATTTGGGGGGGGCAAATTAGTAATGCTGCGATGAGCATTTTATTTACTCATTTTATTGTTCTTGCCACGTATTTGTCTCGCCACGTTTCTGCATCGTTCGGAGTAAATCTCGGTTTGCATTTAAATGTGTTCTGAGTTTTCTTATCTTTTCATGACAAGCAATTCCATTTACATTTGTCCTTGCTGTTTGTCAGCGGTTTTGGTTGGTCTCGTTTGCCAGGTTATTGGAACATGAGTCATTTGTTTTACTTTGTCGGTGTTGCGTGTTTTTGTAAATAAACCTTTTTAGCGCAGAGATCTTATCGTTTTCTACGTTTGTGGCTTCCACCCCTATCCAGATTTTTCCCAAGTGTTGTTTTCCCTGACAAAAGCCAAGTCATCAAGCGATGACGTGAGCGCGTTAGCCTTTTAGCTGGCACGTGGCTACCCAAGTGTCACGTTCCAGGGAGGTGACACCATCGAATCTGGGACGCGCTATTAGGGCACTCAGCAAGCGGCCGAGAGAGCTGATCCCCGGAGCGCCGACGGAAAAAGTAGTTTTCGGTGAAAAAGAAGAGCGTTCGCACCCCAGTTTGAGGGTTCACACCGAGAATGATTCACAGTCGGACGCGCCACTCGTGTTTGATTCGTCATGTTCCCGACGCGCCGCAGTTGGCCCACGGTTGTCAATCAAACAACGTTGTCATGGAAAGCGTATCCTCAAGATTCAATTTATTGGCCTGCTCGTTCAACTTGAAAGCCGTTTATTCCAATTCTTGATATTGAGTGTTGACAAAGAGTGTACTAGTCGACGAGCATGGACAAACAAACAAGGAGACAAGCAGTGTCGTTACCGTGGTTGGAGGACTTGGCGTGAACGGGCGTATAGTTGTTCTTGGCAGTCCGGACGGGTGTTTCGTCTTTGGGCGAGCCATCCATCATGGCGTCCATGTTGTCGTGCTCATATTGGGAAACGGGAACAGGGCCCTGTTGCCTTAAAATGTCCGCCAGCGCTCTGAAATCAAAGATGGACGGATGCTGAGAAAATGATCCAATTCCACTGGAAACTGCTCCGAAAATGATAATTAATCTGCTCAAAATAAATCCATGCAGTAATAATAGCCTTTTGTTTGCAGATGATAACGAGATTGCTGTCTGTCTATGTGTGTTGCTGCACCGTTTTTGCTGAACAGGCCCGGATGATGTACATGGCATCACTGTGTGTGTTTTTTTGTTGTCGTTTTTTTTTGGTATCGCATGGATTGTTTCGAATATTGCAACATGATAGTGTTGGTATCAAAAAGTGGATCAGGTCAGCTAAAAACCCACTGAAGGCTCGGCTAGCAAACACATGGCCCGCCACCACTGCATCATTCCAATGACAAATACGGGCCTTGTCTTAATAACCGCAGTGAAACACTGCACTAATGTGTTGACACGATTCTCCAGGTAGAGAGTCCTGGAAGTTGATGAAGTGTAAGTCATTACCGGCATGTTTTTGTGAAAGTGTGTCAATGAGGACCTAAAGCCAGCGCATACTCCACTTTTCCACCAGCGTGTGTGACTTTGGGAGCTTCGGTGAGTATTAATAGCGTTTCCCTTCCAGGAGGAGAACACTTGAGCTCAGTCCGCCATCGCCAACGCGGGCAGCCTGATTCGCCGCGTCCCATTTGGGTGCAATATCGAGTGATTCGGGGAAATTGGCCAAAGGTTTTCAGAATCAAGATTTATTGGCCAAGTATAGTGCCGTGATTCCCGATTGATGTGTTCTTTGCATATTTATCACACACAATTTTATTATCACACACAGGCAACCCAAGGAAATCCAAAATGCAGTTTCTAATGACCAATTTATTTTATTTAGACAAACAAACAAACAAAAAAATCCAAACCTATCTCGCGTTTGCGTATAATTGGTGAAGAGTCGTTCAGATCACTGAGGAGGAATTTTGGTCCCTTTTTCTTTGCAGAATTGCTTCACCAATTTCATACTGGAGGGTTTTCGAGCATGAAATGCCCGTTTAAGGTCACACCACAGCATCTCAATTGGATTCAAACCCAGCCACTCCAAAACCTTAATTAGTCGTCGGCGCACTCTTGGAGGAATTTTAGCTGGTCGTGCACTCCTGGGAATGTGTGCCAATGTTCCCAGTTTTATCCATTTGTGGATAATGGCTCTAACAGTGGTTTGCGAAACCCCCAGAGTTTTGGAAATGGCTTTGTAACCTTTTCCAGACTGATAGATTTCAATAACTTTCAAAAAAATATATTATTTCTCCTTGAATTTCATCAGATCGTGGCATAATGCGTTTTTTTTTTTTCACTTGGTCTGACAGATCCTATTCATGTCATTTCTTGATTCAACAAATGCGGTGCTCGAGTGTTGCCTGTGAAATTGAACTCTGCTTTTTCTCCAAACTGTCGTTAGTTAGTTACTTTGTAGGTTTAACGGGAAGGGAGGGGCAATTACTTTTTCACAGAGGGACCGGTAGTTTGGGATGTTTTTTCATGCCTTAATCAATTAAATTGGCATTTAGAAACTGCATTTTGTATCTCCTTGGGTAGTCTCTGTGTTAAAATTGGTTTGGTGAACTGAAACCTTTGCATGTGATAAATATGCAAAGAACACAGAAATCTAGAAGGGGGAAACATACTATTTGACAACACTGTATGTCTACCAAGCGACGTTAGATATTTCTGCGCAATGCATGATGGGATATATTACGCATTGACTACTTTGAGACGCATTGTGGGATACATTGAGGGCACTCCATAGTGGATAGGGAGCGATTTCTCACTCGGCCATTTTCTTGTGGTATTGGATGTCAATGGATGGTGTTCCTAATCAAGTGGCCGATAGACACGTGATCACATTTTGTTCCTCTCCTGCTTCTATTTTGGCCAAATTGGGCACGTCTGGTCCGTGACGCGAGTGCAACATGAGAAGGCGCAAACACACACACAGACACGCGCAAACGCACACAGCCAGCCAGGCAGGCAGGCAATGCGTGTGTGTGTGTGTGTGTCTCTCTCTCTCGGATACAAAAAGCTAATCAATAAGGAGAGAATTCAGCGGTTTAGTCGTGCGTTGAAGGTCACACAAAGCAAAAGGTCTGCCAGCGCCTCAACATTCTGCTCAGCCGCTCGCCGCTCACACAATCAGTCACTGAGAGGACGGAACACAATTAAAGACGTTTGCTTTGGTAGCAGCTGCTAGCAGCAAAGTCACCTTTTTGGATATGGATTTGGGGGGATTTTGGTGAAAATGGTCAAAGTCTCTGAAAGTAATAATAATAATAATAATACATTTAATTTATAAGCGCCTTTCAAAACACTCAAGGACACTTTACAATCAAAACAAGAACAATAAAACCACAGATAAAATTATAAATAATAAAAGGAGAAATTAATTTGAAGCGCTGGGAATACTTTCTGGACCCACAGAATATATTTTTTTAACAACAGGAATCAATTGTAATTCCTTAATTTTTTTTTTTTTTTAATGAATTTGACCCCCCCCCTCCCCACCAAAAAAAACATTTTTTTTTCTCCCTGTCATTAGAGGGTGTTGTGTGCAGAATTTCTGTACTGCTGTGAAATTCTGCACACAACACTGCACAAGGAAATTTTTTAAGTTGACAAATTTAAAAAATGGACTACATTTAATTCCCCTATAAATCCTTCACACAATTTCAAATTCACAGAAAATCTAAAACTAAAAAAAAAATAAAATAAAAAAATCACAATAAACCCATTTTATGAATAAGGATGTTGTCATTAACACTGTAAAAATGGAACCAAATATGATTCCCAGCCGTTTCTTGTTTGTCACTTTAGTTTTATATAATGCAAAAAAACAAAACAAAACAAAAAAAAAAAGAAATCACTGCAATGTCATACGGATGAAACAAATCTGGACACACCGTTATTAAATCAATCATTACAGCAATCAATCAAATTGAGCTTGGACGGAACTGAATCTTCACGTTGGACAATTTCCACAAAGTCTTCCCAGTAGAGTGCAAGCTGTTCTCGTTGCTTCTTGTCCGTGTCCCAATACTTGTGTCCACACGGTGCAAGCTGTGTGTGTGCGTCTATGTTTCTTCGCCTTCGATGTGTGGTCAAGGCGAGTGACTCAGCTGAATTTAAGTTAGTGAGTCATTTAGCAAGGATGCATGACGGGGGGCCGATCAGGTGTCGATGTGTTCGCTGCTCAACTTGGTGACCGCGCTTGAGTCACCGCTGACTAAGTCGTCGTCGCTTATTACCAAACAGCGGTTTCCCTCCCCGACAACGACGACAACAATGAGCGCAAATGAAAGCAAGTTGTTTTTCTTGTTGACATCGACAAAGCTAAATCAGCATCATGGTCCTCTTCACAGTAACAATGAAACTAAACTCACTCCGCCTTGAAAGTACCAACAGGCCGCTAATGGAACAGCGGGGGGAGGGGGTGGGGGGTGCAACATTACGACTGTCGGTCGAAAAACACAGCAGGGGCCCTGCAAATGCTTCAATAAATTCACTTTATTATTACGACTATGATTATTTGACCACAGTCACCTCTGGGTTCTCACTTTTGAGAATCAATTGAGGATATCTGACCTTATCTTAAAACGTTTTTTTCTGCACAACAATCAAAACTATACAAGTATGTTCTGTAGCACAAAACATCACTTAGGCCTTTTCTTCCCCAACAACAATGAAACAAATCCAGTCTACAAGAAGAAGCCAAGACAAGTCATTTTCTTCACTGCATCGCGTGACTTAAACTATTTTGTTGGCCAATCACATTGAAACAAAGCATGCCAAAGTCTTTGCTGTTCTTCTTCAACACCAAACATCAGAGCAAGTACAAATGCATCTTAGCGCGTGTGTGTGTGTGTGTACGTGTGCCTGAGGCGAAGTCGTCAGTGCGTCTTTCGAGTGTTGTTGTGTTTGCGCTCGTGAAGAAGCTGAGCCGGCCTCAGGACTCCAAACGCCGTCGTTCTACAAACATCTTCAGCAGCAAGACTTATCAATGGCGCTTTGCGTTTTACAGGCTTCTTGACACGCACGCTGTGTGATCATCGGAGACGCACGCGGGCCTCCTCGCATTCCGACACACTCGTTTCCATGATGCGTTTGTGAAGTCTTCAGACTGTGTCTGATTGGGAATATAGAAACCGTGGTTTGTAATCGGAGCCGATACTGGAACTGATTTGGATATACAGACAAACCTCGGTTTTCGTCCATAATCCGTTCCAGAAGGCTGTTCGAAAACCGAATTGTTCGAAAAACCGAAACCACGCTCTTTTTAAAATAAAAATGTTTACAGAACACGTCTGCTCACAATGGAAAGCAACACGAGGAAGCGTCACTTCCTCGTGTAAGGAAGGCGGAAGGAGTCAAATGGTGCATTCAAGTGCGCTCAGTTTGTTCGAGAACCAAAATTTGTTCGTCATCTGAGGCATAAAAAACTCGAAATCTTTGGTCGAAACCGAATTGGACGAGAACCGAGACGTTCGAAAACCGAGGTTTGACGGTAATCATGACACTGTTTAATATGTTGTCAATCTCCATATTTCGTTTGACGTTTTTGGTGGTAGTTTTTGCTTTCTGGCTTGCTTTGTCATCAAGCCGCGTTGTCATCACTTACGGAAATGCTGTCGAAAACAACAACATTCATCTGACTTGATGTTTGTGTTCTGCAATTTATGATCCGAATCTCGACTTGTCATTTTCATAACTTGATTTGATGGAAAATTGGCAATACGATGCCACATCACAGTTGGCCATAACTGTGATTTATGAATATGTTGTCAATCTGCCAATTTTGTCTTAATTTTGTCTTTTGCTCAAAAATCGTCTCAAGTTTGACGTTTCAGTTCCATTCTAGTGACGATTGGTGGGATAATCCCGCAAGTTCTGATTCGTGCCCGTCCCCGAAAGTTCCCGCGTGCGCATGCGCGTTGGCCCACCTGTGCACGTTCATCTCCTGGGGGGTCTTGGTGGCCTTGTCGTAGGCCACCTTGGCAGAGATCCCCACGGCGACCACCAGGGCCACCACGCCGCAGCTGATGTAGACGGTGGTGTTGGTCCGATCCAGCTCGGGGTCGTAGGTGTCGCCGGTGGGCGCCGGCGAGGGCGGCTGCGTTTTGATCCAATCGGGCGTGTTGTAGTTGGTGCAGAACGTCTGCTCCAGGCGCTTTCCGCGGTCGGCGCAGCAGAAGCGTAGAAAGCAGCTGCCGCAGCAGAAGCGGTGGTCGGTGTTGTTGCAGCCAAACTCTTTGTCGAACTGGCCGCTCACGTCGTAGTAGCCCAGGCACGTGTCGTGTTGGAGGGCGGGGGCCCGCAGCTGCGTGACCGCACCCCACGCCGGCACGGCCGTGCTCCCGCTGGCCCACTTGGGCTTGACGGATGTCCTTGTCGCCGGTGGGCCGGCGCCACCTTTGGGGAGCCGCTTGTTGGCTGGGGCGCAGCCGGCGTCCGGGGCGAGCAGCAGCAGGAGCAGCGGCAGGGGTGGCAGGAATGGCAGGAGGGGCTTCATGCTGCTCCAACCCCCCGCGACCTCCCTGGTGTGGACTCACTTCCGGGAGATCCTCGCGGGCGTCTTGAACGCGGGTCCGAGTAGGCGCGCCACGCCGGAACATCCGCGCGCCCGGCGCCACATCCTTCGACACGCACGCGCGCACTGGGGTTCGGGCTCCTGGTTCTGAGATAAGTCCTTCACAGAAGAACACAAACACTTGAATCAATCATCTCTTCGTCAGTAAGCACCGCGCCCTAGTCGTTTTACTAGTGCACCCTACTGAGCAGATACGTTATCCAGTAGTTGGAGGAAAAAAAAAACATCACTAATAAGGCAGTTCTACTAGTGTGCTGAAAGGTGAAACAGGAGTTGCAAAAACGATCACAGGTAAAACATTTGTGCTACTAGTACAGGTGGTCTTTCCAATAGTGCACGAGCATGTTAGACAGCGGGAAACCAACAAGAAAAATAGTAAGAAGAAAATCAATCTACTCTGCAGTAGTAGAATGAGGACGATGCACAAGAAATGTCATACAATAGTGGATAAAATGGCAGCCGTTTCACTAGTGCATGATGTCCTTCTACGATACCGGGGGTCGGCAACACGTGGCTCCAGAGCCGCATCTAGTGGCTCCCTGGAGCTTTATAAAAAATGTTTGAAAATGGAAAAAGATTTTGATAGTACGCTAATATAGCTCAAATAAATATAGATACATGTTGCAGCTCTGAAAAAGGAGAGCTGTGGTGTTGTTTTTTTAAAAAACGTACACTTTATGCTTTTAACAGTCTCGCCAAACACAGACACGTCTGCGTCCGACTCCGTGCCTTCTCTCTTCTCGTTTGACTCGAGAGGCGTTCAAAGACAGCCTCCGAAAAACAGAAATTAATGATCACTTCACTGACAATAAGAAAAGCGAAAATAATGCACCAAAACAAAAAAATCAAGCGAGGAAATTACAAAATAAATTCTATGGGGGCGTTTGTGAACACACAACAAAGGACTGAATAACAAACAATTCTGAGACAGTAGAGTCTCCTACATACATACAGCATGCGTTTCCTTCATTGTCAGTTTTATAGAAGGCTTTTATTTTTTTGCGGCTCCAGACATATTTGTTTTTTTTTTTTTTTTTTATCCTTTATGGCTCTTTCAACATTTTGGGTTGCCGACCCCTGCACTAGTGCATGATGTCCTTCAACTATACGATACAGTGGTGGAAGGCTGTGGTGTTTAATTAACCGTGTGCTGCAGTCGATGTGAATAAGTTTAAATAACGCAACATACAATTTTTACAAAAATTGTAAAAGTATTATTCCCGAATATTTATTATACTTTCAACCACTCAGTGGCATCAGCGCTATACAAACACATATAGTTCTTATTTTTTTCTTTCTATTTTAGCCCTCTATGGACATTAAAAGCGGTACTGTGCTACGACCAAAACATAAAAATATATCTATATATATATATATAAAACCTGAATTGGAATACAGTATTTCATATCACACCATTTTTAGGCTTTGTCTTTGATTCAAAGATGACAAAACGCAAAATTCTACAAAAATTGTAGAAATTGTAGCACAAGGGTCATAAAACAAATAAAAATGACACAAGTAAGACAACTGTTCTATTAGTGTGCCCCCAGTTGTTTGACTAGTGTGCCAAAAGATCATACGATTACGGAAAAACATTACTACTGGAATAGTGAAACAGTCGTTCTACTAATCATCGAACGGGCGTGCTGAGCATGCAGTGGTGGTCAAAATGTCACTTGTAAGACAACGTCGCTCTTCTACAATTGCACTTCAGTTGTTCTCCTACAGTGCAGGGAGGTTACATAGTAATGAAAGGCAGTAGTGTAAAAAGCAAAACAAAAATGACCGCAGTAAGATGTGCAGGGGGGGTCATATGATACGCGACTGGGCAAAATGACACGAGTAAAATTAAATAGTCGATCTGCTAGTGCGCCTTAGTCGATCTGCACTGCAACGTTGGACAGGAGTAACCGTAGTAGAAGCGCAAGGCGGCACGAGTAAGACGTTGTAATTAGTCTACTAGTGCACCCTTGTCATTCTACCAGCGGAGCAGAAATGCCATATGGAAGGCAGTATTGAGAAAAAAAAATGCCACTTGTAAGAAGATGGGAGTTGTTCTACTTGAGCGCAAAAATATGATACAGTAGAGGGAGGCTGAAGTCGAAAATAAAATCACTGGCACGTCTCTCGCTCTTACTAGTGCGCTGGATTGTCTCTCTCGGGCAAACAAGTTGATGGTAAGAAAATCAGACGCCACTTTGCCCTCCTTGAAATGCCTTCGAGGAACTGAAAATGAAATGAAGAAGAATGCAAAAAGAAAAAGAAGACTAAGAAGAAGAAGAAGAACTTACCAGCGGCTTGACTGTTCTGATGAGCAAACTGAATGAGGAGGGAAGGAGAGACCTGACCCCTCCCTCCTTCCCTCCCTCGCTCTTGCGCTCTCTCTCTCTCTCTCCCCGACGTCATCATTCAGGTGGTGCCTTTTCCCTCTCTCCATCCCTTTTCTCATCCGCTCATCCTCACGAGGGTCGCGGGCTTGCAGGAGCCGATCCCAGCTGTCCTCGGGCAGTGGGCGGGGCACACCCTGAACGGGTTTGCCAGCCAATCGCAGCCTTCCCCCTTCTCTCCTCCCATGGCGGCGTGCCCGGCGCTCCTCTCGCTCCCGCACTTCCTTCCAGACTGGACGCAGAGAAGACAAACGGCGACCGACATCCAAGCCTGTTTGCACGCACACACACACACACACACACACACACACACACACACGAGTTAGTCTGTGATGTCACGAGTTAGTTCAGGACGACCTACGATTCAGTTCTTGAGCTGATGAGATCATTTATGAGCCATTGAGTCAAGTTGGTGATATCAGGGAGGGTTGAGTTGGACGAACTACGTGATGTTTAGTGAGCTCCAGTCATTTGTGATCGACTAAGTTCGTCGGTAATGTCACCGCCCATTGAGTTAGCGGGCTATGACTCGAGCCGTTGAGTTATTTTGTGATTATGGTGATCGATTGGCGGAGTTAGTTTGTGGTGTCGTGAGTCCGTTTGCATGGTCATGATCATCGAGTTAGTTGGTGTTGTTACGACTTTGTTTTAGATGCGCCGAGTTCGTATGTGATGCGACTCTTCCGACAGTCGTTGGGATGCATTGAGTTGGTCGTCGGGATTCAGAATTAAATTCATCTGTGGTCTTATGATGCAGCGATTTCGGTTGTGAGGTACCGAGTTAATTTGTGATCGAGTTGCATTGAGTTCATTCGCGTTAGTCCGATCTCACTCTGCAGTGATTTAGTCTGACGCAGGCCGTTATTTTGTTGTTCGATCCATTCAGGGCACATTTGTGATGCATGGAATGAGTTGATGTCATGATACATTGATTTAGTTGGTTAGTGAGTTAGTCTAGCATCATGAAGCATTAACCAAGTTTGTTATGCATTAAGATCATTCAGATAATCTTTTTCCTCGCGGGTGCATTGACGGCGTTATTGCGCTTTAAAAACCTTTTTGTCATCTTGGCATCTGTCGGGAAGTGGCGATGAGATGATTCGAGCCAGCTTTGTCTTCACGGTGAAGGCCATTTAGTGCACGCAGATGTCAACTACTACACCGTTTGGCCTCACTCGTAAAATGTACTTGTCCTATTAGTGTGCCAAATTTGTTCTACTAGTGCGCAGAAATGGCATAGAGTGGAATGCAGCTGCGGAAAAAGAGTGACTAGTAAGGAGCTGTCGGTCTTCTTGTACTTGTGCGTTGATATGGAAGGCAATTTGAGCACATATTCGAATTTCTACTAGTACACCAAAGTGTCCACGTACAAGCACACTCTTTGTCACTTTCTTGGCAGACAATTCAGCGTACTAGTAGAACGCCTGTGGTGCACTGGTATAACTACACCATGCAATAGATCACATCTGCGTGCAACTAGTACTTCAAGTGACATTCTAAAATTCTACTAGTTAACATTTCGTGCTTTACTTGCAGCACACAGACATCCAATTGAAAGGAAAATATATATTTTTTTAACTAATCCTGTCGTTCTATTGTGTGCTCAATTGTCCTAACTTGTAAGGAAAACAAGTCGCACTGGTCGATACGGAATAAATGCTGAAACGTATTGCTGTTCAATATTTCTGCGCAGGAGTCAAAAAAACTTTTTTTTTTTTAAACTGAGGATAATTTGTAGTCCTTGTTTGTCTATGGACGTGTAAAAACACGCATCGTTGCTGTGTGATTTTAATTTCTACACTCGAATTAGAGTTCAAGTCACATAGGACTGAGTGGATTAAACAAAAAAGCTTCTTTTTTTTTTTTTAAAACTTGCGTCTTTTTGACACGCTTGCGTATGTGGATTTTAAAGTTCGCCTGCCTCACCTGTCGGCGAGCTCGGCTTCCCGCGCATGAATTATTTAGCCCGACATTATGCAAATGAGCAGAGACTCCTCGCGCATGCAAAGCGTTTTTACATTTTGATGAGACTCATTTTGTTTGTTTTTGGTCGATGGAATAAATAAACGCATTGACGACGTTTATGCAAATCCTTCCGCAGAAACGCATCAAATGATATCAGAAATGATTAACGCTTAATTCAAAGGCACACGGGTGTTAACACCATTTTTGACGGTTTAGTCGGGACGGTCGACGCCACTTTTTTGTATGAGATACAGAGTATTAATATCACTCGTGCTTGTTTTTGACACAGAATGTTTAAACTAACCCAATGACAGATAATTATGAACAAAGACCTTTTCTTTGTGACAAATTGCCACATCCTAGTGCAGTGTTTTTTTTGCGTTTGGTCACCTGACATTCGCTAGCTGAGCCGTGATTGGTCGTGACCTGAGCCCAGAGCAACTGTGATGTCATCTTCAGGCGATAGCGAGTGGCAAAATGGCCGCCCCCTAAGGTGGATCAAAACGGCTGCTATGCTATGCTTCTTCGTTCATATCGCACAAACGCAATGCTCATTTTTCAGTCACATTAGCAAAGAAAACAGGAAGTAGAATCATTGCCTACTACACCCGCGCTGCAAGAAGGAGCGATATCGCCGCTCATTCTTACCGACTGCTGTCAGGCTGCTCAATAAACACACATGAAAGAAAAAAACGGACTCAACCCATCCATACATTGTAAATAGCACAGCCACCTTATATTTTGTATTTTGTATTTTTTTATCTTGCATTCTGTACTGTGTACAGCTCTATTTTGTTCTGGAACATTTATTTGTGCATGCAATACTTTGTTTTTCTTTTTACCCCACCCCCCTTCCCCCTCCAATTCTGCTGCTGAAGACTGCAAATTTCCCCAGTGCGGGACAAATAAAGGTTTTCTTATTCTTATTCTTATTCTTATTGTAAAACAAGTGGCATTTATGTACGCAAAAACATGTTGCATATGTAATATCTCATTGTACACCGCAGCAAACAGGCAAACCTAAGAAAGTTCGAAAGGGAGTTTGAAAGTGTAATCATCAAGTGTTCCGTTCATTAAAATCTGATCTGAGGTCCGCCAACAGAGAAACAATCACTTTGTCTCGATTTGATTCAAAGAGACACTTTTGGAATTGCGGAAGCCTGCCGCGATTTCTTTATTTATTTACCGTCCACTTTTGAGTGCAACAAGGAGACCGTGAAAGTCCTCATGAGTGCCAAAAGTGTATGAGTGGAGCGAATAAAAGCGTGCAATAATCAATTGTTACGCATGCAAAGTGCGGCCGGGGGAAATTAAAACTCCACTTTGATGAAACGCCGCACACAAAAGCGCAGGAGGACCCACTGTAGTGACGACGCAACGAAAACCTTCTGGGACACCATTCACTGTCACCACAACAATGATGACGGCGACGTGTGTGTGTGTGTGTGTGTGTGTGTGTGTGTGCACGTCATAAAAGGCCTGCTGTAAGCATATGTGTGCATGTGTTGACAGCAGGCCTTTTATGACACACACACACACACACACACGCAATTAAGTGTTTTGTGGATGTTGTTTCAGGTTTTATTTGACACACAGCTGACAGTATTGTCAAATCCCCGCTGTGTAGTGTAGTACCACGATGTGCCACAGTATGCCAGGCAGCACTGAGCTCGATCGACACAGAAGAAGAATTCTGTATGTTTGTATGTGTTGCTGCTCCACGCGTGTCAAGGTAGCAGTTGGAGGTTTACAATCACCGCAACGTTGATGCTAATTGCTGTCAGCCAATCTATGGCATTTCACATGCTATGTTAGCATGAAGCTAGTGGACTTTGGTGAGCCTGTCTTTTGTTACATGTGCGGGTTTTATGATGCACTTCATGTGGGAGTGACAAAGGGGTTGCTGCTCGCTGTGCGGTAAGTAGCGGTTGTTAGAAGTATTCTGATTACTGTCCGTTATAGTTCATGATGGTTCAGGTTGCATGTTAGCATGAAGCTAGCACACGTTCTTGTAAAGGAACAAATTCAACTTGTATCTCAAGGTAGCAATGTGTTGTTTCAAAGATGTTTGCTCTTGATAAATGGGGGCTCACTGGATTTATATATTAATTTATTCCTTTTAGTCCAAGTACAGTCAAACCTCGGTTTTCGTCCATAATCCGTTCCAGAAGGCTGTTCGAAAACCGAAACCACGCTCTTTTTAAAATAAAAATGTTTACTGAACACGTCTACTCACAATGGAAAGCAACACGGGGAAGCGTCACTTCCTCGTCTACCCGAGGAAGCGTCACTTCCTCGTGTAAGGAAGGCGAGAGGAGTCAAGTGGTGCATTCAAGTGCGCTCAGTTTGTTCGAGAACCGAAATTTGTTCGTCATCCGAGGCAGAAAAAACTCGAAATTTTGGGTCAAAAACCGAATTGGACGAGAACCGAGACGTCCGAAAACCCAGGTTGGACTGTATATTTTTCCATCCTTTCGTGTTATTTTGTATTTTTATTTAAGCCATGTTCCAGTGTTTCCATTGCCGTTGTTTTTTTATCAGTACCATGTTTCCATTTTAAATATGCAATTTGCTATCAAAGACAAAAAAAAAAAAAAGACTTTATGCAACGATCAACGGGATGAGAGCATTTTGTCATTTGTTTCTTTCAGCCTGATGAGCGGCGTTTGTTTTTTTGGGGGGGAAAAAAAAAAGCGCAACAACGCCGGGCTAATGACGGCTTTCAAGGCGACCAATTACACGCTAGCGTGTTAGCAGCTGTGCCGGCCGCAGGACACATCACTCACGCCACTCCGTTTGTCCTCATTAAGCGCGTTTAGCCATTATTTGTTGTTTGGCCCGCGGCGTCCTGGGAGGATGGGGGCCGCTCGACACTGGCTCTCGTTGTGCTTGTTGTTCCAGCTCACACCGGGAAAGGCAGCCCGAGGCAAGTCGCCTCTGACATAGTCCCTCTGCCCCTGACGACCAATCAATAAAGGGCGAGGTGGCATCTTGCTGACGTGAAGCGGAGAGCAAAAAAAAACCCTGGAAAACAAGTCGCTTGTGTATCGCACAACAAAATGTGAGCAGCTGACTGTCGGGATGATAATGATGCAATGGCAATGTTTTTTTTCACGATGATTGGACCCTGGGAGGAAGTTTTCCCGAAAAGCTAAAACCACGATAATGCGTGTAATCATCACAAATCCAGTCGATTCCGATTATTTCGAGAAGGGCTAATATCATCCTTTTGAAGAAGCTGAAGCAGGACGCCGCTCAAGTGTGATTGTTATGCCTTCCTTCAAAAGAAAATCTCCCGGCTGCAACTTGGCATCAGAGGAATAAAAGATGTGTTCTCACCTCTCGTGATGTTTGATGATATCTTTCGTGTTTTGGCGTGTTCAAAGTCTTCGTGTGAAAGGAGTTCCGAAGAAACCGGAAGCAGAGAAGAGGAGGAACGTTCGCAGACTGGAAGGGAATAAGAAGAGCGTAAACAAGATGATTTTGCTGCAACCATGAAGCCAACCAGTCATCACGTCAAGTCGTCGTTGTCGTTTTATGACTTTAATTGCTCACAGCCCGCAGACGGTCATTTGTCCCTTTTCCATTTTATTGTTTAGAAATTGAATTATGTAAGAATGAAAATACATAACAAGCACAAACACACACAACACAAGAGCAAGGCAGTGAACGAAAACACTGCGGCAACACGCAAATCGCGTTGGACTTCCTCAACCTGCTTGGAAGCGGTTTTTGCTTCCTTCTGGCCCCCTTCTGCTCCTTTCTCAATCGCGTTCTACTTTGGTAGGTTTCTCCCTCCTGTTTGCATTCCTTCCATAGCTGGTGACTTGACAGGACAAAAACGGCCCACGCTTTGATTTCTTTGGATCGTAAATGGGTTGAATGCATTGGTGACGAGGGGAAGTGAAACGAAAATGATGACTGAAACGTGAGTGGCGACTGGCTATCTGACAACGGCTTGTCACTTATGTTATTGAGGTAAATGGTGATATTAGTTCAAATGAGGTCAAAGTGATGTTTAACTCATTCAGTACCAGCCAATTCTGGGCCAAGTCTGAAAAGACGTTTAAAAACGTCTTTGGGAGTGAGTGAGTTAATGATGATTTATCCATTTCAATAGTCAATTACAGTCAAACCTCGGTTTTCGTCCATAATCCGTTCCAGAAGGCTGTTCGAAAACCGAAATTGTCCGAAAACCAAAACCACGCTCTTTTTAAAATAAAAATGTTTATTGAACACGTCTGCTCACAATGGAAAGCAACACGAGGAAGCGTCCCTTCCTCGTGTAAGAAAGGCGAGAGGAGGAGTCAAATGGTGCATTCAAGTGCGCTCAGTTTGTTCGAGAACCGAAATTTGTTCGTCATCTGAGGCATAAAAAAACTCAATATTTTTGGTCGAAAACCGAATTGGTCGAGAACCGAGACGTTCGAAAACCGAGGTTTGACTGTATATGCATTTTACATTGTTTTCTACATGTTAAATTATAGTTAGTCTCAACAAACATTTTTGGTGAATATGTGTGTGTGTGTGTGAGGGGGGGGGGGGTTCTAGAACAGATTAATTTGATTTACATTATTTCCTGTTGGAAATATTGCTTTGCTTCTCATACATTTTGGTTGTAGTCAGTTTTTGGAACAAATTAATCATGACAGCATAGGTAGCTATAGTGAATGCTAATTGAGCTGCTCAAGGCTTTTTGGATGCCAGCGGAAGAGCAGTTATTCAACAAGAACATTTATCCAAACTTATTGGAATGCTTTAGATGCATTTTTAATGAGCGTTAAACAAATCCATTTAAATCCCCATGTAAAGAGTTGATTTAGAGCTTGCTGAGACAAATGTCTCTTCATTTACTCTGCTCATTGTGTGTGTGTGTGTGTGTGTGTGTGTTATCGGGTGATGAACATACCTGGCTGTGTTGGTGGTGTAAATATATCAGAGAGCTGTGCGGTGGCTCAGGATGCACGCCAAACAATTGATAACTACACAACCCCATTGACTCCAACTCAACAACAACAGCACGAGCGCTTATCATATCGGTACAGACAGTTTCCACATCACGCGTGCACTTCTTCACTTTGTCTGCACACAACCAACGCACGGAGCAATGCAAATGATGGAAATGATGTGGGGGAGCGGAATACAGGGAGAGTGAAATATAGGACTTGTGACTGGCTTGCTGAAAATTTGTGGGGCTCGCGCCACTTGATTTTGACTGGAACGTGATTTGACAAGTCTTGACGGTTTGCAGCTGGAAATCTGCATTTTTTAAAAACATTGTGTTCCATTGGTTTTGTTTGTGAAAATTATTATTTTTTTTGTGTAGTCCAAGGAAACATGTCAGCAGTAGACACTTGACTCACACACCTGACTTAGACAACCGACCTAAGACAGCTAGTGAACGAAGACAACTAACTTAAGCACCTGATTTGAACACCAATCAATAAGCAGTCAACTTAAACACCCGACTCGGACACTAATTCAGAGCAGAAGAGAAGACGCCGTCTTGAGTTTATGCCTGCTACTGCTCGATGTTTTTCAGTTAAGGCAAAGCCTGAGGCGAATCTTTCAATAATTCGAACACTTGTACAGACATAATTAACACACAAACCTTCCGACGTAATTCTCGATGATGCCTTTTGTGTGTGCGTGGCACGCTAACAGCTTCGACTACATCTGACAACAAGAAGAGTTTAGCGTCTTAAGCCGCAAATCAATAAGCAATCAATCCTGACCACTTCATTGTGTCCGCACAGCAACAATACTGATTAGCTTCTTAGCGCTTAGCACACTTCTGCAACTGACTTTGACATCAATAAATGTCTGGTTCACTCCATACAGTGCATGCTCTAAATATTACGACCCTCTACTCAGTCATTAGGTTTTTTCCCAAGCATTTTTTTGTTAGTCTTACATCAGGAAAAAAGATCATTTGCCACTAAACGCACATGAATGCTAAGCTAACTCAGTCTGCTAATGATATACAAGGCTATTTAACGGAAAAGCTAACAGAGCCTCCACCATTGCGAGCTAACTAATGCACTACTGAAAGTGAAGGTTGATGCATTAGCTGATTAGCACAATGCTAACAACGTGTACTAGCTGACAAACTGTGCTAATTAGGTCAAGTTCAAAGCATTAACTTACAACCACAGAAACATGCTGGTGGTCATGCTATCTGACTAGCGCAATGATAGAGTGAAGGCTTGATGCGAAAACCGACTGGAACAATGCTAACAAAGAGATGGCAAACGTGGCAACAGATTAGCGATAATGATCAGATGGAACACAAAGATCGTCATTAAAAATCACATCACGATCACGATCAATATTATAATCCTACACAAAAAGTTCTGCAAAGCAACAGTGTTTCATTGTCATAACTAGACAGCGAATAGTGTGTGTGTGTGTGTGTGTGTGTGTGTGTGTGTGTGTGTGTGATTGCCTTATAATGACGACGTTTTGTGACCCAAGAAGGCATGAAGTGGTCTACAGAATCCGCAAGCAAACAAAAGAGCTGAAATGACACCAAAGGTAATTGCGGCAAAGAGCGGGCCTAAATGGTTGCCATAGTGACTAGGATGAGCAAACACACATTCCTTTTATCATCATCTTGAAATGGTCGAGAAAAGTGGAAGACCTCACAATGGGAAATGTCGGCAAGGAGTTGGGAATGTTGCCATGGACAATGTGGAATACTAGGAAAAAAGGCGGAAATTCTGAGAATGTGAAAGTCCGCGCGAGTAGTTCAAGGTGCCCTGACTGAGCCAAACAGAATTTGGATTGCCTTGTATCAGCTAAGAAATGTAGAAGGAGGAATTCAAAGTCCAAGATTTCTTCATGACTTTATTTACACCGCAGTGATGAGGAAATGGTGACAACAACAACCTTAAAATATATCAAACATGACGATTTGACTGCAATATCAACTTTTCTGAGGCGTTTATGGACAATCTTATAGCAACTCAAAAAAAGGAGACCAAGTACACTGGTACCCGGGGCTTTCTCTTTCTGAGACGAAATTAAAAACATGAGTCACTTTTTAAGTAAACAGTTGCAAGCGGGGCCCGGAAAAAATTGCTCATTGTCAACACTGACTGTTTATATAAACTAGCGTTTGTGTTGGCAGCCATTTTGTTAGCATGAGCAGTGCACATAAGAGGGAGCACGCTTTGAAGGAAGCTCCTTCAAAAGCTGCGAAAACACAAATCAGCCCACAACAATATAAATAAATAAATCTAATAATCTGATACAATCTATTGATCGTCCAGTCCTACCTTTAGTAATGGGATTGGACACTTCATTAGGAACACCTCTCCGTTCCAATCACGCGATTCAACAAAAGACAATGAGATGACAAGAAGCGTCGTTGCGATTGTGCGCACGCTGGCAACACGGGCATCTCTCGCATCATCACAATTTCTCTCAGTTCCTCGTACGATGTGGAATCAAAATGAGTAAAGAGTCCTTGGAGGAAGACTCTCATGAATAAGTCAATCATTAATACGCTTCAAAAAGATTTCATCTTCCCATCGGACGCACTCCGCGTGGAGGAGATTTGATCCGGGTCTTCACCTTCAAGGACCGGGTGAATATTCATGAGCACAGGTCACTTCTTACTTTTTACTTGGATCAGCTTTTGAATAAATACAAAAAAAAAAAGAGATTCCAGTAAAATGACATCTAAAGTTTAAAAAAAAATAATAATAATTGATTGATTCAAGCAGAGGTGGCAAAAGTACTCGCACTTTGTTAACAGACACACACACACACGCACACACACACACACACTTGTAAGTATTAATCGAAGTCCTTTACTTAACTCATTCAGTACCAGCCAATTCTAGACCCCATTTTTATTTTTATTTTTTACTCTAAGTCTCGGAAAAATTGAAAAAAAAAAAGTATCTGGGGTCCAACGTGTGGAGTGTGAAAAATGTCTTTGGGAGTGAATGAGTTAGGTAAAAGTAAAAAGTACATGCTTCAATTATTAAGAGCCATGTTGATAACTTGGCACAACAAAAATGGTGTCAATGCAACCAGGTATGCGCTTTTTTTCCTCCTTTTTTAAAATTAAGTTAATAAGTTAATAAATCAATAAATATCTCCAAGTATATAAAATGAGGCTTGAAAAAGCTCAGACAAATACCTCTACGACAAAACTTGGAAAAGTGCATTTGATTTTTCCTTTGTCTATTTACATCGACCGACGAACAGATTAAAAATGGAAATACTTGAGCATCCTAATAAAATATTTGGACTTGGTTGCTTCCCACCAGTGAATTTTAAACTGAACCAATTTAAACGAAATGAATTTCAACTTATTAAACCACAAATTTGTATCATGTAATTGGGGCTTGTAAAATGGAGTTTGGAATAGTATTTCGCCAAATGAGCTGGGCTCTCACTGGGTGTACATTAGAGCTACCGAACGTTTTATGCAGCAAATTCATGACGTTTGGATTTTCTGCACCCTCCTGCAGATTTCAAATAATCAAAAGGCAAATGTGCTCCATTACAGGTGTGGGAAAACATTTTGGTGACTTGCAGCCGTGTTACTGATGTTCCAGTTTAATTATGCGCGCGCACACACACACACACACGCACACGCACACGCACACGCACACGCACACGCACACACTCGCGCACACACGCACGGTCGGCACTGATTGGCTCTCCTGTGTGTGATCAATAATTCCTGCAGGCCAGATTTCACAGTGATGATCTGGACTGCCGCTCCGTCCCGGGAGAGAAAATGGCAGCAAAAAGTGGTTTCATGGTTTCATTATGTCAGCCGGCTCGCATTGGATGAGCTCTAATAACGCGTTTGCTTTGTGCACTCAGGAGGCAAAAACAAGAACACGCGCTGAAAAGCACATTCAGGAAAAAAAGGAAAAAAGAATCCAGGAGGAATTAGGGAATGTAGCCCAACGGTACTGGGTTGGAAAAGCAGGTTATGATGACTCCATGCAGCAGAGATGTGAATCGGATGGCAAAAAGCAATGTTTCGATGACTAAATAGTTGCTCAGTGAATGACAGGAAAGCATGGAAGTCCTTGTACATTGAAAATCCAAATGTCATCCTTCAATTAATATTTTGACCTGGATGGATGCTACTGCTTCGACAATTCTTGTTCCGGTTGAGGTTTGAGCTATGATAAAAATCTCACGACTAACAACGAGGCGCTCTAAAGTGGCCACACCGGTGGGCCACCAGAAGGAAGCATGCACTTTTAGGGTGGAGGCATAAGGGATTGAACATCAGATTTTTTGTACACAATGCTAAGGTGATGATCGTCGAGTATATGTTGATCTTGTTCGGTCTGAGCACATCTCGAAAAACAACCTTGCGCACTCTCTTCTCGTTTGTTGCACGAATCCACTACCGAATGACTTGAGCGAGGCGCCTGTGTTGTTACCAATACACATAATTTAGCGATTAACCGACCTAGAGCTGTGAGTGTCATTGCAGACTGCTGACGTCTAGCTAGCGACTCTATGCTAGCTAGCTAGCTACCTGCACATCACAATTGAGCCGGACAACTACTGACGCCTACGAAAGTGCTCACGTTCGTACGAGTGATTTTACGGCGACAAATTGCGACAACCTGTTTAACTTTTGTCTCGTTTTTACAACTGCTTCCTTTCTGTGTCGTATGAAATAGACCAACTTGTGATCCTGAGATCCTATCCATTGGACTGCATTCTCACCTGAATGTTTCAATTATTTGGGGTGAAAACAATCTAAAATTCTAAAAAAAAATAAAAATACATTTGATGTTTGTCTTTGAGTTGTGCGGTGCTCCATTAATAAGAGATATTCGGATTAATTCTTACTCACCTCTTTAAGCGCGTGCTATTGTTCACAACACAACTGTGTGTAACGCTACTCAAGGGGAGAGAACGCTGAAAAGATAAATGAATTAATAATAAAGGTGGTGCGACAAGTGACCTGAGACGCACCGCAAGCGTAACTTAGACAAGAGCAATCAAAGTCAAAGATGAAGGATGCTTGAAGACCAAACAAATACCGAAAAAAAAAATGGCAGCTGTGATCGGAAATATCTTATTGTATTATTTACTATATACCCAGGTGTCCTAAAGGACTGTTTTCTTGACCGTTTGTTCTTGCATAAAAAGTACACGTGGCATTGACATGGCACCCATCGACAACATGGATGTCTGGTTTTCATCTAGTGCTTGCTAAATCCCACCACCTATTATGAAATGGTCCACAAATTGTGTCCTGGGAAACCGGAACGAGGTGACGCCCATTTCGAACGGGAATATTTCTGCGCTTTGCTCCTTGAATAAAGCCGAAAAAAGAAAAAGACAGTCTATGAGGTCAAGAAATGAATCCTCTATTCAAGAAATTCTCCAACGGCAGACAGAAGAAATCGATCAAATACGGTTGAAAGCCGACGTGTGACGCAGTGCACTCAAAGCGTCGGATGGAAAGAGAAAAGAAAATGTCGCGTAAGGCTGCTGAGCACTTTATCATTCTGGTGACAAAATCACATTCCGAGTAACTTTACGGTGGTTGGTTTTGGCGAATTCACTGGAAAAGTTTTAGTGATCAACAGGCAAAGATGATGGATGATGACGTCATGTTTTGTTTTTTCTCCTTCTTTTTCTCTGAATCTAATCATAACCTATAATCACGACAACACGCACAAATTCCATCAAAGTTCTGCTCGGCAGCCCGGATCCAAAATGGCGTCTTGAGGGGTCGAGAGGAGGTTCTCAGGAGTCGCGGGGAAGCATTGGGAGTCATTAGGGACACACCAAGGCACAACAAGTGATACCGGGAGGCCAAAGATCGTGAAAAAGGGCGAGACGACGTTTGGATCTCCCATTTTCAACGTGTGTTTGCACTCCAGTGATTAGCTGCACGCACGTGTGCGCACGCACACACACACACACACATATGCACAAATACCATTTGGCCGTAGAGGATGTGATCCTCGGTGGAGGGAACCCAGATCCACGCACTGAACTCTCAATCTGCCAGCCGTCCGAGTGTGGAAATAAATAGTCTCGACGGCGGCAAAGTGCTAAATGACGCGGGACGTGAAAGTGGGACATGGCGGCGCGCCGAGGGACGCCGGCCGATGACAAGGTCACGGGAGCAACGAGCGGGCGGGGAAGGAGGTGGCAGAGGCTTGGAGAGCTCTCCTACCGTCTAAACTCACTTGTCAGCGCCACATGGACGACCTTCTACGCTGCGCCGGACAGAACTGGAACTAGAGGCCTAGCATTTGCAGTCAACTCCCCCATATAAATACAGAAATAAGCTCTGGCTTGTATCCAAGGTTACTGTGGTTAATGAAAATGACGGAAATCACTACAACTAAAATTAAAAGACATTTTGGATTTAATGAACTAAAATAAATATGAGTGTTTCTAAAAAAAACCTAAAACTGCATTTCAAGTTTTAAGCGCCAAAATATCCTACGTGGAAAAAAATGTGGCTTTGACTGGCCGTGTGAAAGGGCCTAACGAATGTGTCGGTGGCGTGATCCAGGATTTAACAGGCCAACGTCACGCCAATTGAGGAATGTGCGACAATTACGGACGCGTCGCTTTGGATTTTCATCAACAAGCGCTGGCATGATGATCCGGAGGGACCTTTAACGAGTCTTCATTTGGGGGCTAATCAGCTGCAAGCGCACCCCCGCCCACCCCCACACACTCCACTGTGCCAGTGCTGGGAAGTAACACAGTACAAATATTTGGTTACTGTGCTACAGGAGATTTCTCAGGTATCTGCACACTGCCTGAGCATCTATTTTTCTTACGCCGTTTGATACTTACTCAAAAAACAAACTAAACAAAAAAAATATCAAGGGATTGAATCAATACTTTTAGCAGTCTGTGTTTACACAACTGTACCTGTCGAGCAAAATGAACATCACATCTGCTCTCACGACAAAACGTCACGCCATCATGCCCTCAACCCAGTTCAGTTGCCTTTTAAGTAGAGCTAATGAGTACTTGAGTACTACACTGGCACCGCATCCCATGTCAGGTGTCCAACATTGCGACGCGGCATAAAAAGCAAAGTGCCTGCCCAGCACAATCCTTTATGATGTAGTCCGAGTTTATGTGCAGGACGCCTTGACTTAATTGGGAGCGCTATTTCTTTGTGGAGACGACAGGCCTCCCCCAGGGTGACACGCTAAAGACATTCTTCAGCTGACGAGCGACTTCGTCAGCCTCTTGTACAAATCTCCACTTTGGTCCTCACACTCACGACCTTCCTCTCATTTAAAAGCACACAAAGTCAAAACGTCATGTCATCGCCGAATTGTTTCATGAGCATTGTAGCGTTAGCATTGTAGCATTAGCATTCATGCTAAGTCGGGGAGCAGAAAGGACAACCCTGCACAGGTGGATGCTGCTTTGTTACCTCTGCAGCCATACAAAAAAAACCCCCAAATATGTTGCGAAGCATACTGTAACTTCCTTCTCGAGTACCAGACCACCAACCAATCAGCACGCTGCACTGTCTAGCCCCGCCTCCTTGGTCCCATGACACTCACGACCTTCCTCTCATTTAAAACCACACACAGTCAAAACGTCATGTCATCACCGAATTGTTTAATGAGCATTGTAGCGTTAGCATTGTAGCATTAGCATTCATGCTAAGTCGGGGACCAGAAAGGACAACCCTGCACAGGTGGATGCTGCTTTGTTACCTCTGCAGCCATACAAAAAAAACCCCCAAATATGTTGCGAAGCATACTGTAACTTCCTTCTCGAGTACCAGACCACCAACCAATCAGCACGCTGCACTGTCTAGCCCCGCCTCCTTGGTCCCATGACACTCACGACCTTCCTCTCATTTAAAACCACACACAGTCAAAACGTCATGTCATCACCGAATTGTTTAATGAGCATTGTAGCGTTAGCATTGTAGCATTAGCATTCATGCTAAGTCGGGGAGCAGAAAGGACAACCCTGCACAGGTGGATGCTGCTTTGTTACCTCTGCAGCCATACAAAAAAAAACCCCAAATATGTTGCGAAGCATACTGTAACTTCCTTCTCGAGTACCAGACCACCAACCAATCAGCACGCTGCACTGTCTAGCCCTGCCTACTTGGTCCGCTGACCGGATGTGATCCACTCTCATTATCCCACACACAAACTCAAACATACTGTCGTCAAGATCAAGTGCAGCTCTTTTCGTCAAGGCAGTAAACGCCTTAACTGTGCCAGTTCATCTGAAGCAACTGGAGTGCATGAGTGCGCGTGCGTGTGTGTGTGTGTGCGCACGAGTGCAAATGCACCCTCATGGCAGCATTCAAAGTAGGCCAGCAGGCTTGCGAAAGTCAAAGTGAATCACCCTCCGGTTTGTCCTTCACCTCATTCCCTTCGCTAGCACGGCTCGGCTTATTTCACCTGTTGCGTGCACAGATGCACACACAGAAAGTCATACGCATATTTGCAAGAAGCATTTTCATTTGACGCCATTTACTGGCCACGCGAGTATGTGTTGTGCTGGAAAGAAAGGTGATTTGAAAAGTGGTGTGAAGGAGGAGGCGCGACCTTGTGAAGGAGGCTCAGCAGATGCGCTGGCCCCCGGGGGAGTTTCAGTCGGGGGGTAAAAGATGCCACGAGGAGGCCCCCGCATATGTCCCAGTGCTTTTTTTTTTCCCCAGGAAATCTGCACTGGTTAAGATAGAGGGATGGAGAAGGCTTGGAAGGAAAATCTTAGGATGAATCATGATAAAAAAAGAAAAGAAAGAAAAAAAGATTCAAGGTCCAACAGCAACAAAGTATTCTCAGAAGGCCTCAGATTTTCCTACCGCAATTAATGGAAATTGTGAAAAGAAAATTTAAGTGGGCGGAGGACATTCAAAGTCGATGACTTCACCCAATGTACAATTTGGTAGCAAATATATACTGTGTTTTCCGCACTAAAAGGCGCACTGGATTATGAGGCGCACCTTCAATGAATGGCCTATTTTGTAATTTTTTTCATGCATTGGGCGCACCGCGTTATAAAACGCAATCTACAATGCATCCACTAGATGGAGCTACGCTCAAGGAAACGCCAACAGAGCGATCAGATGTCAGTAAAACTTATTTAATAAAGCAGCGACACAGTTCATCTAACCAACAGCAAGTTATATCATTGACTCGTTTAACTCTCTTGCCGCTGCTCTATTTCCGTGTTCAACTGCGTAACCGATCGCCTTAAGTTTGAACTCTGCGTTGTCAGCATGTCTCGAGCAAGGAGCCATTTTGGGGGTCAAAATATTACCGTAATGACCTACACAAGCCGCAGCGGATTTTAAGGCGCGCCGTGAGCTTTTAAGAAAATGGAAGGCTTTTAGGTACGCCTTTGAGTGCGAAAAATACGGTATTCTAACGTTGATTTTGTATCCATTTTAATATTATGTCTACACTGAATTCATATTTAAAGCTACGTGGAAAAAGACTTGTTTCCGGATCCGAATTTAGATTTCCTTCTCCTTTGAATGTATATATTTCTATATTTGAGCTACCAATAGTTTACTTCTACATCGAGTTTATTTCTATACTGTATTCATTTTTTTTTTTTTTTTTACAGTATTTCTGTATTTATTAAGTTTTAAATTTGCATTGAATATATTTTCGTCTTGAAAGTGAGTTTCGAATAATTCTCTTGAAATTGAAACTATATCGAACCCTTTCATGCAGCCTGTAACCTCTCAACATGGTAAACTGTCCACAGTAGTTACCGCTGTCCCTGAAAGGGTTCATGTCTAATTTTTTCAATTATCTCTCTATTGTAATTGGAGTCAGGAGAATTTTTTTTTGCTGAGGTGATCTGCGGCGTGGGTCGGGGTGTTCTTGTCGCAGCGGGCGCGTGTGGACAACAAAGCCGCCAAATGAGCTCTTGCGCCGCGTGTTGTGCCGGCGCTGCGGCGAGAGAACATTAAAAGGAGGCAATCAGCAAGTGGAGGAGAAGCAAATGCACCTGATTGGCTATTGATCGCGCCGCCTCCGTAATAAACGATAAGCCGAGTCGGGGCTGCTCACAAAGCGAGGCTGTGGCACTTTGGGGAGAAGGTAGCTCGCTTTGTTGGTTTGAGGATGAAACGGGAAACAAGTGCATTTCAGATGCTCGGTGGTTCTTCAATGGATGGGAAACGTGTAAGCACACTTGAGTTAGCAGTCTCAAGAGCCAAATTTGAAACACTAACACTTGATCTAAACACCTTTCATTTCAAGCTAAGGTTGGGCGGCAAACTCCTCGTTTATTTTGATCAACCAACCATTTACTGTCACCGGTTCATTTGCTTTACTTTTTTACGGTGGTATTTGATGGAAAAAGTTTGACTTCGGCCTTCCTTCTTGTGATGATATTTTGACTCATTTTGGCCTCCCATCATCCGTCCGCGAACATTAGCCAAGAGCAGCCGTATTTTTGATCCGCCGTCGTTTGGCGGCAAAGTGACCTAATTCAGCTGCGTGTGATGCTTACAACCCATTAAAGTTTCATGCGACGGGCCTCTAATTTAAGCACGACACTTGTCACCAGTATGAAAATCACCTTTTGAACAGCTTGCTGGCCGCCGGACGCCGAAAATAATGACACGGCATTTGCCCTTCGGCTTGCGTGGGCGCGGCTTTGAAGCGGAAGGACGGCGCGCGGCGATCCCAGGACGGCCCGGAAGGCATCGGCCGCAGCGTCGCCCGATGGCCGCCTGGCGTCGTCCGGCCAGCCTCGAGCCGATCTGGCTGAGCGTACAAGACAAAAGCGATGCCGGGCGGGCGGCCGCGAGTTTGGCACGGTGACACCTTTTACATTTGCACAACGGCTGTGAAAGTGACATGCCGCGTGATGTGCTCATTTAGTTCCTGTCATACTTTCTCAGCCAGGCAACCTGAGAACGGCTAAATCACACTATGACCATACAAAGGAAAACTTTGCAATGATCTCTCCTAACCCCGGCTTGAAACCCTAACCACAGCTCTGTAAAGCCGACCTTGAAATCGTTGGCTTGGACCTCCTTCATTTTTAAGGATCCTTACCCAAGTTTGAAATCCTGATTTCAAACACTTTGAAACCATAAGCCTGATTTGAAACTTTGATATGCTAAACATGAAACCCTAATTTATTTTGAAATCTACCTAGAAACACTTATTTTAAATCCTTGTCCTTTGTTAGGACTGTAATTTCAATCCCTAAACCTCTCTTGGATCTCTCATTTCAAACACTTGTTGTGTCTTGAAACCCTACTTTCTGAACCCTAACACCCTAACTTGAAAATGAGACCCTACTTTGAAACCCTCTCTTGAAGCCCGAATTTAAAACGCTAATCCTGTCTGGAGACGCTACTTTTGAAATAAATGCAGAAGCTGTTTTGAAACCCTAATTTTAGAGTCCAAAATTTTGCTTAACTTTGTAATTGAAAGCCCATAACCCTGGATTATAACCCACACCCCGTTTTGAAACCCTAACCGTGACCTGGCACACTCATTTGAAACCCTAACCCATATTTGATACCCGATCACTAACTTAAAACGACAGTTACGTATCAAGCTACGGTTCTATGAATCCCTTTCTGACCGCTAAAGCCAGTATCTAACCACACAGAATGAGCATGCGCAGTTTTGACGATGCATACCACCAACCTCATTCGTGACCCCTTTATGACCTGGGGCGGCTATAAGAGCCAGTGCCAATCTTTCGTGCGAACACGAGGATTCCGGGTGACAGGACATCCTGGCAGTCATTTGGGATTCAAAGAACCATAGTTACATCCGTAACTGTCGTTCCGTATCATCCCTGTTGACCGCCAGAGGCGGAGCCTAACATCGCGGAATGACTAATACCAGCGGGTCACCAAGGGGTCGTGACCTTGACTTGAATTTCTACTTCGAGACCAAAACAGGGGTGTGTAATTTCAACTGTGACTTTCAATCAACCCTTATTTGAAACCCTAACTCATTCTTGAACCCTGTTTCAGCACCCCCGACCGCAAACATTTCTTACTACCCTACCATAGGCGTGAAAACAAAATTCCAAACAAAAGGAGCCACACAACGGCACACAGCAGAGCTGATAAATGAATCATTTAGCCGAGAGTTGAGCAGCGTTTGCGTGATTGATGTCGGAACACAGAATTCCGGCACATTCCTGCTGCCCCATCGCATGGCTGGCGAGAGGAAGATCCATTATGAAGACGTGAGCCAGCAAGGTAGCGGCAAACATGTTCTCTTGAATAAGGCGCTTCCTCCAGGCTCGGCTAACAAGCGGCAATATCAGCACATGGGAATGCGCTGCATCAGTTAAGTGTAGAGCGCACTATCGTTTCAGCCCATTTGGCCTAAAATTACCCCGGCGAATCTCACCGAGGGCCAATAGGTGTCATTTCGATCGAGCGGCAAGGTCACAACGACCGCGTCGGCATGCTTACAGGAACGGAACGAGCGCCGGGCGCGTGCTTTTCAACATCGTCGCCAGGGAAACGGCACAGTGTCACAGGCCAACTTGAAGGCTATGGTGAACAATTCGGTGTTGAGGGAAAAAAAAAAAAAAAAAAAACGAACAAAACATGAACTGGAGGTCTGACTGGAGCATTGTGTGGACCGCGGTGGACTTCTAAAAAGCGGAAAGATGAGGTCTGCCGAGACAATTGGGGATGTTTCATGGTATTGCTCTTTGGACCCAGACTTTGATGCTCTGCGGGTATTTGGTTTTTGGTACTCGCCGATGGTACTTTCTGTGTCTCGGGTCTGTTTTTGGGACTTGTTTTTTGGTCCGTGTCCTTACTCCATGTCTCTGGTGTGTTCTGTTTGGTGTGTTTCTAGTACGCTCATTTGGTCCATGTCTTTGTACTTTATTTTTAGTCCATGTCTCCTGTCCATGTGTGTGGTACTTGGTTTTTGATACGTGCCTGTTGTGCTTTCTTTTTGGTCCGTGTCCCTGGTCTTTGTCTTTGGTACTTGTATTTTAGTCCGTGTCCTTACTCCGTGTTTCTGGTGTATTCGGTTTGGTCCGTGTATCTGGTATGTTCTTTTGGTCCATGTCTTTGGTACTTTCTTTTTGGTCCATGTCTCCTGTCCATGTGTGCGGTACTTGGTTTTGATACGCGCCTGTGGTGCTTTCTTTTTGGTCCGTGTCAATGGTCTATGTATTTGGTACTTATTTTTTGGTCCGCGTCCTCGGCTCATGTCTCTGGTACTTAACTTTTTAAATTTTGTCTTTGGTCCCAGGACTTTGGAGTGGCATTTTTTTTTTGTCCGAGTCTGTGTTCAGTTCAAGTGAATCAAACTGCACCCAAGTTCAGCAGACTGAGAAAAAGACACTTTTCTGTACAGTGTCTTCACTCCGGTATCTTAAAACCTCACAGCCACTGGGGACCACTTAGATGAGATTAGCCGAGAAGAAATTAAGTGGAGAGCAGCCCCTACTGGTCACTCTGGTGCTGCTCTGCGAAATGAAAGGTGCAGCGCATGGCACACGGGGCCTGCGAGAGGTTTGACGAGGTCAAACTAAAGCAAAATCAGATGAATATTCATGAAAGGCTGCACAAACGAGAGATTTAATGTGCCAATTTAACGAGGAGGTCGGTGCAGAGGAGGGCTTTGGTCTAGATTCCGTCTCCCCGGAGATGAGGCATTCATCCCTGACTCCCGCCAGGAGGAAGCGGCTTCGGCAGCCATTTGACCAGCGTGAACCGCGGACGTGGCCTGGCACGCGGCAGCTAAGAATAATGAGATGAGAAAGGATGCAACTATGCAGCAATGCGGCCATTACTCGTCCGCATGGCCTATTACGCCGGGAAAACAAGCAATCCCCCCAACACGGCAAATTAGGACACAGGAGAAAGAGGCCGTTATTGGAGATAGGAAATGATACGCAGAGTCAGGAATGGACTTCTCCTGCAAAGCGCTTTCTCGCCTTCTCATCCACGCTCTTGTGCAATGCGAGGCGAATAAAAGCTGTCGGATTTGAAAAGAGTTGAAAAATTACGCTGCGATCTTTTCACTGGTTGGCCTGATTGCAAAACAATTCCACCTCGAGGGAAGCGGTCATGCAGGAGGAGACCGCTTTACAAATTCAAGCAAGATTACAAAGCTTGGGTTGTTTACGTTTTAGAACAATCGCAACGTTGATGCTAATATCCGTCAAGCCTTTTACGTTCGTTTCACATTATACGATAGCATTAAGCTAGCAGACTTCTGACAAAGCTTGGGTTGTTTACGTTTTAGAACGACCGTAACATTGATGCTAATATCCATCAGGCCGTTTACAGCATTTCACATTATATGTTAGCATCAAGCTAGCGGACAAAATGTTAGACAAAATGACGGTGGGCACTCACAATAGGGTAGAAAAATGAAACACCTCAACTCATTTCAACATTGTTCCTTGACCCCGAGATGCCACAAGATGACGGCAGAGCACTGTTTTTGTCTAAGTTAAATAGTCAAAAACAATTATCGATTAAGCTGATGATTGTTTCGTTGTTGAATCGATTTATGGTTGATCGCTACACCTCTGATTGCAGATGAATGTTTTTTCTCTTTCCAATCGAATTTGTTGATCCAAATTCTTGTGAACATGCCTCAATAATCTGGAACTCACGACCACAAAAGAACACATCAGCAACTAGAACAGATTTGGGCATCTGAAGAGTCTTCATGGCTGAATCAAAAGGTTTTCCCACAGTTGAAAGTCTCAATTTCCTTTGAGTTTCCTTTTATGTCAGCAGCGGTGATTTCCTCTGGTGTCAAAAGTTCTCCAAGAGCCCGTTATTACGGCGGGCCGGCGGCGGCGAGATGTTATTGCGAGGAGACGCGCTCTGCGGCCCACCGAGCTCCGCTCCAGATGAAGTTTAATCACACAAGTAATGTTTCTGCCGGCGGGTCAGCGTGTAGAAGCCACAAATGTCATAATTGGCGCTTACCTGGACCTCCGAGGAGGGCCTGCGCCACCCGCCATCCAATTAGCGGCGGATCAAGCAAACAATGCGCACACTTGGAAATGATGGCTAACCCCCTGTAGGTCCGCCCCTAAATAAACATCAGCGAGTGTCCGAGGCAGCACTAAATGTTTTTGCTGTGTGTAATAAATTTAAAAGAAGAGAGGCAGCTGGCGATTTATGGAGGCGGGGGCTGAGATTATATCGCCACGCCGTAATAAGTCGCTGCCGATTCATCATGGCAACCAGAAACCCGAGCTCAGCTTAAGTCTGCTTTGCTTGCGTCTTTTCTTTGCTTTTCTTTCTCCTTTTGCGTTATCTCCTCGGCTCATCGGCCTGGGGATGAAGGAACTTCACAACACAAATGCATGGCTTCCTTCGTGCATTTGGAGCACAGACTTGCTGCTGCTTTCGGGGAGGAAAGCAGCCACTGAGCGCCTTTGGATTCACCGCAAAGAATGCAATCGGGAGATCATGAACATATTTGCTGAAACGTTGAAAAAATTTAAATATAAAAAACAGTTTAACCAAAGAAACAATGACAACATTTGATTGCGTCCTCGTGACATGTTTCTAACGAGACTCCTCCACACCTTGGGGGAATTCTTGTTACAATTAAATGTATGTGTTTAAATACCGTATTGGCCCGAATATAAGACGGCCTTGATTATAAGACGACCCCCTCTTTTTCAAGACTCAAGTTTGAAAAAAGACTTTTTGAACACCAAATTATTTTTAATACAGAAAATAATTACAGTACATCTGAAACAAATGATTATAACAATATATTTGAGAGAAAAAGCATCTTGAAGTTTACACCATAACTTCTCCTCAGCTGCCGGTTAACCTGCCAATCTTCGACCCACTTTTCTCCAGATTGTCGCTACTTTTCTCCATTTTGTGTTTTCTCTTCTATTATTTTCTTCTCTTTTCTTTCTTACCGCTATTTGTATTTTTATTCTTCGTGACAAGGGTTCACTTTGGCCTGGGGAGTCAAGTTCAGCATTCGCTTCAATGATATCTGGCGCCATCTAGCGTCATTAATGGGTATAATGTCTCGACCCCAAATATAAGACGACCTCCATTCTTTTCCACGAGCAATTTATTTCTTCGCTTGTTAGCTTTCTTCCCGTCCAACCGACATTCTTGTTCTTCTCTCCTTCTTCATGCCTTTTTTTGTCTTTTTTGGAGTTTTTTTTTTTGCATCCATCCAAAGCAAGGATGAGAACCAGAGACTCTGCAAGTGTGAGGCAGTTGTCGTAATCACACATCATTGCGCTGTCCGCGTTTCTTTTTCTTCCTTCTGGCCTTCGTGATTGGCCTGAGTGACAATCAAGTTCTACTTGATACTTGATTGTCCTTTTTCCTTGCTTTCTTCCTTACTGCCTTTTGTTTGTTTCTTTTTGGCGCTTACTTTGTCCCACTTTCCAAAATACAATAGCAGCTTGAAAACCAGTCGTCCACTTAAAACAAAGACATTTCAAACGTCTTTCCTTTGTTTACAGAGTTTTGAGCAACATTTGTGGGACACCATTCTGCAAAATTTGAGTCATGAGCAAGCTTTAGATCAGGGGTGTGAAACTCATTTCACATCGTGGGCCTCGGTAGATATAAAGTGGGCCGGACCATTAAAATTATACCATACTCTGCTATAAATAACCAAAATAAAGTCTTGCCTTTGTTTTGGTCTAAAGAAGCACAAGAACATTAGGAAAATGTTGAAATTTAATAAACAGACCTTTAACAAAACATTTCATGAAACACCTTAGATTTCCTTCGACAAATGTGCAATTTACTTTTATCATTCGCATATATGCGTTGCAACTGATCCCACTGATTGCAGAAAGGCACGCAACTATAACAAGTAATTGGTATTGAAAAATACAGGAATGAATTTTAAAGATGAAATGAGATCTATAAAAGCATATAAATTCATTTTATTTACGAAAATTGGTTTGCTATAGCGAGCTTGATCACAGAATGAATCCAACCATGGTGGCACGGTTCCCCCAATGACTCTGGAAAGATACATTTGTGTTTGTGACGCTAAAGCTCTGGGTAAAAACCTGATTTGTCGATTGTTTGAAACACGAAACATTTAGCGCATGTTGTAATTGGACTGAGACAATGGCAACGACCGAGTGTGGATACCGGCAGCATAACATTGTCAAAAGCCTTGAAAGGAAAACAATGCGGTGAAATGAGGTCTTTGTGTGCTTTTGTTGCCGCCGCGGCGCAGCCGGCCGGGCGGCAGGCCGGCGTCGTCATTCGTCCTTTACTGTCAGCCCACCGTGGCGGGCGAGGTGTTAATTATCTCAGGGCTTCTTAAATCAAGCTGTCACGCGTGTTTGCCGTTTAGGACGATAAGGCCGATCCGTCTTTGTCTGCCGGCTTCCCTCGGAGAGCGCGCGATGTTTATCAGCACTCGCTCTGATGATTCTTTTCCCTTTTTCGGGTGTGCAAACGTGCGTCTCCGGGGGCTACTTTGCTCCGGTTCTCACGTCTGACAGCGTCGACATCGCTTCGCGACAAGTCAATCATGGTTGATTTGAAACATTGGCGGCAAAGCCAAGTGGTTTGTTTGCAGTTGGTGCCTTGAGACAGGGGACGATTAATTTGTTTGCGCGTAACTCAGGACTTTCGCCATTGACGTGGATGGAAATGCATTACAATGAATCCCTTCTATGGATTTAAATTCTTAAACAAGCTACCGTATCGGCCCGAATATAAGATGGTGTTTTTTGCATTGAAATAAGACTGAAAAAGTGGGGGTCGTCTTATATTCGGGGTCTAGACATTATACCCATTCACGACGCTAGATGGCACCAGATATCAATGAAGTGAATGCTGAACTTGACTCCTCAGGCCAAAGTGAACCCCTGTCACGAAGAATAAAAATAAAAATTTCGGTAAGAAGGGAAAGAGAAGAAAATAATAGAAGAGATAATAGAAAATGGAAAAACGTAGCGACAATCTGGAGAAAAGTGGGTCAAAGATCGGCCAGGTTAACCGGCAGCTGAGGAGAAGTGATGATGTAATCTACATTTCGAAAACCAGAAGCCATTCATTTACGAATGTGATTGCACTTTAGTTTACATATTTAAATGTTCGTTACCGTCGTCAAAGACTTTTTTAGGACGACTGCGCTTGGGAGAACTTCACGCTTACTCTTTTGATTTTCACGATGGACACGCGCCAATTAGCGAGCAACTGCCACGGACGTGAGATTTTGGAGTTTGCAACAAACGAGGACGCGCAGGAAGTTGCGAGCAGTCGGCCTGAAGGTGAATGAAGAAACAGGAGGACCAGGTGGGAGTTTTTTGTTTTTTTTTTTGGGTGATGTGGGGGGGGTCTAATGAGGCCGATGATTAGCGGGGTGACCTGTGAAGGCGGCCGTGAGCGAAGGTGATGGGCAAACCTACTGATGAGAACATCTGCTCTCGGTTCATTTCACCCCATAGCGTTGGCGATGGCTTGAAACTTGGTCACGTTGCGCAGCTGTTGCTTCGCCCACACGACGAACCCGTTTGACAGCGGCCATATTTAAAAGGGGAGCCCTGACATATCGTGCTTCACAGTTGGCGCCCTTACCAAACAAGTTCCGCCGTGTGCTAAGGGCCGACTTGAGAGTCCCTCACTTGCCATGACAACACAACTCACGTGTTTTTTGTTTGTTTGTTTGTTTCAAGTTATCGCAAATACTTTGTAGATCTTTGGATGTTTTCTTCTCAACGGGAGGAATCGGGTCGACGCGAACCCGATTGAAGATGCGAGCCGACGTCTGCCTGACAGTCAACTCGGATCCCTCGCCAGATCGGGCGGCTCACAATTACCCGGCTCGCCGTGTGACCGTGACCTCCAGTCGGCTCGGATTAGCTCCCGCTTTGAATCTCACCGCAGCAAAGCACGCCAGGAGGCGAGGGCGCCGCATAATTGACTCTGGATTCAGGTGGGGGGGGGGGGGGTGGAATGTCCAATCGTTAGCGTGAGTTCGATTCGTAAGCGTCTGCTTCCATTCCGTAACTAATAAACCACGACGACATAGCTGTTCGCTTCTTTTGTGATATCATCACTTCATGCGTTTGAAAAGAAACATGATTTTTACATAATTTTTTGGGGTGGGGCTACATAAAGAACAAAACAAAAACCGAGAAAGGGCTTTGATGACAATATACAATTTACAATATAACAATTTGACGAACACTATGAAACACGCCATGACACAACCCTGACTCAGCACACGGCTCGTTGAACGTCCTTACATGCCGTTCGCCATACATAAACATTCTGTCCTCTGTTGGAATGTGAAGTCCCCAAACGTGTTGACGTTTCTCTCTAATTAATAATCCATAGATTACTGCCTAATCTTTATCCTCTCCACAAAAGCTGTGCTGATCTCCAATCCAAAGTGATGCGACAGTGCCATCTACAGAGACCTGTTTGTCATTGCACTCGTTTAAAAATCGCAATTTGACACATAAGCTCTTCCACGACGACCCTCTGGAAAACATCCAATGACAGATCTCTCTGTCGGTAACAGTTATATCCCAGATTTGGTTTCATGGGTCACAGGAAAGAATTCCGACAAAGAAGCAATGGTTGGCCTCTTGTTTTCATTTCCTCAAAGTTAAATCTTCTATTCCTTGAGTGTACTTTAAAGAGTTTAAGTGTGCCTCAGTAAAATGTTTGAATGTGTTTAAAGCACGTGGAAGACTAAAACTCTGGGGAAAAAAAGGTACAGGCTCTCTAATGTGGATTTTCACCTATTGCATAAACGCTTGTGCAAAACCTGAGAGTTTTCTGATATGTTGAGGCCTTACAAAAGAAGATTAATTCCTCGGTGGACACAAGATTAAACACAACAATTCTGCCTGCTCCTCAGCTTCTAATTTTGTAAGACTTTTTTTTCCTGAAGTTCATACATCAGATTAGTATAATATGACTAAACAGGCTCAGTTGTGACGTTGACAAACACATCATGTGTCGTAACTCATCCATCAGGGTTAGCATTGGGCAGGCAAATCTTGTCTGCTTCTCGTCACGTATTATAGAAATACGCAAACACCCACGCACACGTGCAGAGCATAGCTCAGGCAAGCGCCTCATGCCAGGACGTTGAGGCCTATCGAAAGCCGCTTATTATCATTTCGGCGACCTTTGTAGCACTCTTGAAGAGTCTCGGAGTACGAGTATCTGACGGTGTTACGCCTCGGAAAACAGCTCATCTCGGAACCGTCGCATTTACATCATCCATGATCTTGTGGAGAGGCTGCGTGTGATGGCCCAAATTAAAAAAAAGCAAGGAGCAAACAAGATGCCAAATACAGAATCCAACCAAATTAATATATTTAAGGTGATGTTTTATTTTATTTTTATCATCATGCCTCAGGCACCAAATCAAAATGTCATTCATGTCAGGCTAGTAACGTGATATCAGTGTCACAGTATCGACGCATGTTTACACACTTGCTGCGATCAGATTCAGTCACTCTTTTTCACAATTCTGATAACAATTTAGTGATGAATACAATATCAATCCCTTCATAGTATTACGGAAGTGGTTAATGGGTGTGTAATTCCTAATATAACTACTGCTTCTCCTTAGTATTGCAAAAACATTCATGACGTTTACCGAAGCATTTCCCAGAGCATTCCTCGCTTACAATAACCATTTGACTTTGTAATTTTAACAAGAAAAGCACGATATAAACGATGTATAAAAAACATTGATGTACTTACTCAAGGCAGAATGGTCATTCCTCCTTCTCTTTTCGACTCCAGTAACTGCAGGTCGGGAGTTAAAGTGGTGCTTGGGCGACCTCGTGTGGACGGCAAGGAAAGTGCATCAGGCAATCAAAGTTGGGAGGCTGGTGGCGTGGGGGCCTGGGGGGGATGAGAGTTACTGGGTTTATTGGAAGAATTAACGCGAATAAAATTAGAGTTCCCACGCTTTAGTCCCATGTTAAAAAGGACATTTAAATATACTAGAGGCATGGTTCTATCACATTTACGACTAAGTGCCTCAAACTGTCACACATATAATTTATCATTCTTGTTGCCAATTTTGAAACATCACCGAGTCCAAATTACTCACCTAAAATACACCATTACCGCATGAACGAGGTTAGCCTAATCAGTGCATTGCTAACAAACAACTATTTGGTGAGCGAGGACCCCTTTTATTAGGTACCCCGCGTGTGCCTGATTTAATTTACCAATTAAGTACCCCACGTGTGCCTGGCTTCATTTATCGTTTACTTGCGATATAGTAACAAGGATTTACCATTAATGTTCATATTTGCAGCAATGTCTTAAAGTCCTATTTGTGGAGATGGCCATGAAAATGTTGCTGTAATTAACACAAAACAAAACAGACAAGAAGCCAGTGATTCGTGTACAAATAATTTCCTTTATATTGCTCATTGTTTTCAACTGATGAATGACATGTAAGCTTTCAGTGCACTTTTTATTTCATTATTGGTGTGCTTTGCACTAATGGGTGACAAACGCACAAAAAACAAAAGAGTTTAATTTGGGCCAAAGGTAAAAAAAAAAACACAAAAAAACACGTAACCTCTTACCTTTACAAAATGTTACTTCCAGACGGTGCGATGCCGATTTTGTCCAGTCAAATATCCTTTTAACTTTGGAGTAAATTTGAGCTCATTCAATATTTTACAGAATTTAATGGAGACAACTTGACCAACTAAATGGGCAGTTAATTAACACTTGGATATATTTTTGACTGTCCCGCGCAAAATAGTGTTGCACGCATGAGTGCTATTTCAGGTCAGTTTGGACCAAGGGTGTTTTAGCTGACATTAAAAAAAAAAAATTACACTTCAGGCCATTGAGGTAGTCAACAAACAAACTAAACATGCAACGTGACTGGCACGCGAGAAACATAATTCTTGTTGAAATTACTCATTTCAAATTGGGCTGAATGGTCATGATGGAGGCATACAATAACAGAAGAGCACAAACTAAAAAAATCCCATCATGCTCACTCACGATTATACAAGTTCGATTTCCCAGTTGCCGCCATCGAAAGGTAAACTACACGCAAAAATAAATTCGCTCACTCAAAAGCAAACTAAAACACTACATTCAAACCAAAAAAATAAATTAAAAAAAATCAAGGTTTATGGTTTGAATTATACCAATTCAGATTTTTCTTTCCTTTTTTTTTTTTTAAACCAAGCTTCCATTATTCACTGAATTTCAACTAAAAATATTACTGTGGCGCCATCTTGGATTCAAGTAGACAAAATTAGTGCATTAAGCACTAACCTTGTGGTGTCTTAATGTCAAGGACCTGTGTTGAAATGAATTGAGGAATTGAATCAAAAGTCGTGCTTTGCTGCTATCTTGGTGCCAAGGGACTAGTTTGCAGTTTTTCAGTTTCATTTAGACAACAGTTGAGCTTTGTTGCTGTCTTCGTGTTAAGAAATTGTTAAAGTGGTGTCTTGGTGACAACGAAAATATGTACGAGTTGAGGAAGCTCATTTGGATAAAAATAGCACTTTGCCGTAATCTTCTGGCACCTGTGAGCAACCGTGAGCCTTTTTGGGCTTGCGGGTGTTAGCTATTTGGCGGCGGAGCGCTGCTTTTTTTTTCAATGGCGAATAGCGAATGTCATCAGCTGCTCTTCAGTCTCTTGGCGTGGAGAACAACAGAGGCGTCATGCTCTTGGCCGGCGTCGCCGGCGCTTGTCCGTTTCTGCCTGAGCTCCCGTCGCTCTCGCCTCTCCTCCATTTCCTCCAGATCCTCGGCGAAGAGTGTTTTGAGTGCCGGGATTAGAGCCGGGAGGACCTTCAAGTCTCCCAGGCGCACCTGACGCACACAAGGACCCCTCGATTGGATCGATATCATTATTACAGTGAAGCCCCGTTGATGATGGGGGCAAGTGGTCACCTCACCCGCATGTGGTCGAAGGAGATGCCCACTCGCTCGGTGAAGTCGTGGCTGAAGAGCGGGATCTTGGCGTAGCGCTGGCTGAAATGATTCAGCATGATGAAGTCGGCCTGCATCCTCATGCCCACGTCGATCGCCTGCGATGTCGTGCTAGCGAGGGAAAAAAAACCAAAACACTAAAATAGGTACATCTGCAAAAATATCATCCAATTAAAATACAGTCAAACCTCGGTTTTCGAACGTCTCGGTTCTCGACCAATTCGGTTTTCGACCAAAAATTTCAAGTTTTTTATGCCTCGGATGGCGAACAAATTTCGGTTCTCGAACAAACTGAGCGCACTTGAATGCACCATTTGACTCCTCCCGCCTCCTGACACCAGGAAGTGACGCTTCCTTGTGTTGCTTTCCATTGTGAGCAGTAAACATTTTTATTTGAAAAAGAGCGTGGTTTCGGTTTTCGAACAATTTCGGTTTTCGAACAGCCTTCTGGAACGGATTATGGACGAAAACCGAGGTTTGACTGTACATTGAAATGAAACCGTCATTATTTAACTCATTCACTCCCAAAGACGTTTTTAAACGTCTTTTCAGACTTAGTCCAGAATTGGCTGGTACTGAATGAGTTAAGTACCAAAGCCAGAGCAGCAGAGGGATGAAGGAGTGTGATGTCATCGTGGGAAATTATAGCCAATAGCAGGATCGCTGTATGAAAGGCTCAGGGGCATGTACGCCAAATGTTCGGTTATGTTTACACATTTAGGAACCGCTTCGAAGTCTGCATCTTGATGTTATTTTGTCTATTGGGTTGTTGGACTGTCACTGGATGTTTTTTTTTTTTTTTTGGGGTGACGGCGGCGTGATGTTTTTTCCGACCTGTGCCGTTTGTCCACCGCTTCCTCCTCCAAGCCGTCCTCCAGCGTGGCCTCGTGGATCAGCAGGGTGGCCTTCTTCCCTGGAAGCCCAAAACAAAATGGCGGTGAAAATGATGGGAGAGGTGCAAAGGAATATCAATCATTTCAGTCGGTCGCCATCGTCTCAGTCTCGGCTTCCTGCTGCCATTTCATTGGCGAGGAGACCTCAAAGGGGAGGGGGGGATGGGATCGTCTTCCATTGATAGGAGGAGCGTTGTTTACGTTTGCGTGGTGCGAATTGACTCACCCATGCGCACCAGGGCGTCGCACGGCATGGTGTCTCCGGAGAAGACCAACTTCCAGCCCGACTGGTGAGTCAGGCTGCAGGCGAAGGCGTTCTTGCAGTGACGAACTGTGCACGTCTCAAACTGACAATGCAATCAAATTCAGGTGTTATAGCGGTCAACGGCAGTGTTTAAAGAAAAGAAACACGTCACAAAAGATTTTTTTTAAAAAAAGAAATAGACAGGTCAGGCTTTTTTTGAAGGATAAAGTGGCAATTTTTTTTTTTTTTGGGGGGGTGGCTGCAAGTAAAAACATCAGCCATTTTTACAATAAAGAGTCAGATTGTTTTCTCCCTCACAAAAATCTCATTGTAAGCCTTTTTATTCCTCTGCTTATAAAAAATGCAAATGATTGTCAAATGGAGTTTTGCTGTTTTTTTGCATTCTGTGCAAACAGAAATCATTGCAATTATATTTTTGGGGACAATCTTTTGTCACATTGTGTATGTTGACACAATTCTTAATTTAGAAACATTTGAAATGTTCAACAATTTGAGATCATCAACTGAGTCATCAAACTGGCTCGCCTGGTCCAAAGAGTATTTGTTCAACTCTTTGTATTTGATTTTGTGTTTTCAAAGTTGTAACCTTTTCCAAGGCGTTGTCCTTCAGTAACGCCCCGATCAACGCTTGCGTCCTCGGCTTGGGAGTGTCAGCGTTGTGGCGTAGGACGTCGTTTGGAATGAAGCTGAAAGAGATGAGAAGTAAGACCACAGTCAGGGAAATTGAGCTTTCCATAATGTGCCATAAACGACAGGTGCCAGGGTACTTCTGGGTGGTGGATTGGGACGAATGACCGCCAAAGTCTTCTGGCCCCGCAAAAATATTGCACGTCGCCGTGGTTGAAAATGTCTACAGGCAAAGCTACGCTAACATCATACTGACTTGATGTGATGGAGGATCTTCTCGCAGCCGTCGTGATACTGCCGCAGCCAGCTCAACATATCCCGAGGAGCCAGCAGCAACACGGGACTCCAGGCCTTCCCTAGAGTCGCCTACGGCACCACCAGAGGGCGCCATTACACAAACGGCAATATGCATGGTCACAAAAAATAAACAAATAAAAATCAAAGAATTTGTCTAGCAGGTCAATATGGTTGCCCAATAATAATAATAATAATAATAATTTTTTTTATAATCGCCTTTCAAGAGAAAGTAACGTGAAATATTAAAAGTTGTTTTTGTTTTGGACGTACCAGGGCACGTTGTCTTTGATACAGCAGCTGGGCCAGACCCTGACAACCAGGCAAAACCAAATGTTTGTTCATGTTGTTTGTTTTTTTTTTGTTCCATGACATCCGTTGGAGCCACCTCACCGTGTGATGGTCGGCGTGCATGTGCGACACAAACACGGCCAAGATGTGGGACAGAACCTCGTCCACGCAGTCGCCGTAGTGTCTGCACAGCTGACCGAAGGTCCCCTCGCCGCAATCCAACAGCAGCGAACGGCCCGCGCTAAACAGGAAAAACGACGGTTATTATTGAAATGGCTCCTGCCATGTCGATGCTACAACTCGCGTTATTAACTCATTCACTCCCAAAGACGCTTTTAAACGTCTTTTCAGACTTGGTCCAGAATTGGCTGGTACTGAATGAATTAAGGGCTACGACAATCCCAGTATATTTCCAGAATTTTTCCGATCAATTTCCACGTGGCGAAAACAAGATCGTGTAATGCCCTCACACGCGGGCAAGGAGACGTTTATTTGAACCAACAGTCAATCCACAAGCAGAATGCGTATTAGCGTCACTTTTTCAGCTTGTGTGTTCATTCCCACCAACCTGATGTTAACTAAAGTGCTGCTGACGTTTCGGATTTTCATGGGCAGGGCCGATCCAGTTCCCAGAAAAACAAACTCGGGATATTCTGCTTGTCCTACACCAACACACAAAAAAGATAAAAATACTATCAATACAATAAGACAATTAAAAAAAACTAAGCGTATGAAAAAAGATCTTTGAAATAGTTTGACCCCTCCCACGTTAAAACCTATTTAACACACTTCTAAATTATTCCTACTTTGTATTAGCAAAAATTGAACGAGTAATACATTTTAAAGACTTGGATTCACCCTCGCTTGCACAATTTAGAGTCAAAAGTATGTTTTTGTCACACTGAGTTGTAGTTTACTGAAGAAGTGACCCATAAAACACTAAACACTGTCTATTTTTTAGACCAAAATCTCCAACCAAACATTATAAAAGGTCAGCTAGCTTTATGCTAGCATTTGATCCAAAATACCACAGGCGGGCTAACGGAAGTCATCAGTGACATTCTGGTATAAAAGTTGAAACAAGTGCAACTTTGACAACACATGGCACAGCAACACACTCAACAAAAGAGAATAAAATTTTTTAGATTCAAACAACAAACTGCAGCCAATTCTTCTTCTTGCTGTTAACGACATTGTCTTCCTGAAGTGCTCAGTGCTGCCTGGCCAGTTGTGGCACAACATGGTACTACATTGAAGCGTGCAATTCTAAATTGGCTGCTGCCTCTACACTATAGAAAGCCATAAACAACAACCACCGAAAAATGCGATATAGCGTGGGTGAAAAAAAATTAAGTGCGTTATAGCGGGTGTCGCACTTTACATTGACTCCACGATTCGACCTGAACTCACCAGCAGGCGCTGCGGATGTGCTTGAGCGCAGATGACGACATTTGTCCACTTCCTGCAAAAAGTTGGGGACATCATAGGCCTCTTTGACAAACTCCTCGTGATTGCAGGGGGGGATGGCGTCTCTAAATCAAATAAAACACAAGAAGTTAGCAATCATTTTGACCTTTCGCTTTCACTCCCCTGTGGCGACATTCCGCCATCGAAGGCCAATGAAGCCCCGACTGACCTTTGCCACTCGATGACCGGTCGCAGTTGAAACTTCAGCAGACACTCGGCTCGCACCGTGGACGTCTCAACAGATGCCCGGGGGTCCTGTCGGCACGACGACAAATGAACTATTCGTCACAATTAGCATGAAGCTAGCGGGAATGGTTGACCAAAAAAAAGGAAGCGAGGTGGATACAAATGTCCAACAGAGAGCCCCGCGCCTTACTTTAGGCGTGTAGGTGGTGAGGTGCGGGAAGACGTCGGGGTGGATCATGTTGAGCTGCGCTTGGATCTTGTGGCTGCGGACGTTGTGGGCGGAGCCGGCGTGCTCGTTCAGGATCAGGTGCTCGGTGCTGGCTGGGAACCTGTGACAGAGACAATGAATTTGCCAACTGTTCACTCATCACTACACGGGGATAATGAAAGAAGACCGCTAACAAGAAAATGCACCTTTTCATCCAGTCTTGGTACTGATCCGTATTCAGCAGCGCCTCAGGAGTGATATGCACCACGAGAGCAGGGGCGTCCTCCGGCCCCCCGTTGTGATACCTGCAGGTGAGAGGAAAAGTTATTTGTCAGGATGATTGACGTATGCTGCTTCCACTTGGGCTGACCTTGAGAAGTGCTGACTGTTGCAGAGAGGCGTGACAAACTCCTCGGACGGACACTCCACGATGACAAACTCCAGCCCCGGATCGGTGGGCGTGCACACCTGCTCCGGTCGGATCTGACGGAGAGAACAATTCAAAAGTCCGTTTCAAATTCCACATTGTGATTTGGGAGTTTTTGTTTCATCGCTTCAGGCCGACAGTTAACGATACATTCATTCCTTCGGGAACGGGTGAGTGATTCTGCAGAGACGCAGAGACCATTCCCAACACCATAATCAGAATTTTTTTTTTTCCCCCAAAGAGGACAAGTTGCGAAAAATCCCACGTGAGAAAAACGCACCTCTTTGCCATCATATGTGACGCTTTTCCCGCTCTTCAGAGTGGCGATAAGTGGGCCGATCGCCGCCGTGCCACTATGAGATGAACAACGACACACTTATTTATTTTATAACAGCAAAAAAAAAAAAAAAACAAAAAAAAAAAAAGATTCTAGATCGAATTCATAAACCACAAATGCACATCAATGCATTTCTCCACCACACATCTTTGAAAATCATCTTAGGTGGAGCAAAAAAACAAAACACAAAAAAACCCATACAAAAAGTGGAAATAATAGATTTGGCACATAAATTTGAATCCGAATCAAATTTGAATCCGAATCAAATATGGTTCACGGCTTCTGACCCAGTGTAAACACAGCATATGTTCAAATAGAATAATACTTGATGCGCAACAGTGTGTATGTATACAAAAATGTAGCCACAAATAATGTTGTGAAATAATGAGTAAAAATACACTAAAACTATGAAACAAGCTTCCTTGGACGAGGTCCTAAAGTTACTCACACAGGAAGTCCAAGTTCTTTGGCTTCTACCACCAAAAAGTTGCCTTTCTTGGGATGAAGCTGCCACACAACACAAATTGGCACTTTATTTCAAGAGGTGACACGCACACACACACACACAAACATGCACGGACACACGAGGTTGCCCTACTTTGCATATGAACGCGACCACCAGTGACGAGTCTCTTGTAACTGTTCTTTTGTCGCCTACAAGAAAAATGACGTATTCATAATCAACGAACAACGTCAAAAGTGCAACAGTTCAACAGGAAGTCACGTGGATTATGTTTGATATGCGTCATAAGTCACCTGCTTGGTCTTTGGCATTATCGGGTTGGTCGCCATCTCTCGTGTCAGAGGTCGGGCTTGGGGAGCGGCTACTTCCTGGAGAGGGCGGGCTATTCCCTGCTGAGGCTATGGACAAAAAGGATGACGAAAGACAATGAGGGGAAGAAAGGCCAGAAACGCCCCTTATGAAGACAAGCATGCTGAGTTTGATGTTTGCAATTCACCAAAGATGGGAACTTGCACAACAGTCATGGTGTCGTCCGTGTATGTTTGGTCCGTGTACGGACGAACGGCTAATGGGGAAAAAAACAACAGAAAATTCAAAGCAGAAATGAAAGGAGAAAGCCGTTCCGATGAGCGCAGGCAGAAGACGTACAAAGTTTGATGCTGTCCAGCGGCCCAGAGAAAGTCTTGATGGCCTTCACGTAGCTCTCCTTCAAACACAAATAAGGCTGGTCAGCAACACTTTTGCACTGAACAAAGGTACTTATTACAAATGCACACACAGCGCTAACGACATAAATTGATGTCCACTATGTTTCTTTTTTGTTGATTTTATGGCAATGAGCGGAGAAAAAGATGACATGGATTACTTAAATTGACAAGCAGAAGCAAGGATGTCATTTACACACACACACACACACACACACACACACACACTTTGACACGCTCACACACTACCAAATACTACTACTATTACTACTACTAAATCGCATGCAAATGGTTTGTACAGTTTGTCAAATGTAAAATTACACTGGCCATTATTTTGCCATCAGAAGTGCATTTTCATTGCTGTTGTTGGTGCTTTATAGAATAAAAGGACAGCGTTATTCAGATGCTTGAGATGTCACTAAAGTGACAATTATTTGTTTCAAATTCACTTGTGTGCATAAAATGTGTTCACAAAAAGCATGTTTTCTACATTTTTTGGGGTTCCAAAAGGTGATTTGGGTGAAACCAAACCATGTTCTACTGCCGATTACTCAAAAAAAAAAAAAAAAAAGAAATGGAATAAGGTACTAGCAATTTGTTTTCTTTGGTGACAAATTAAGGACGTGTCATCTTTCAAATGGTAGTTTCCATCTTGATATAGTCACAAAACACAATCTTGTATTCAGATCAGTCAGAATGCTCAACATTGTCTGGCACTCAAGAGGTTCTCATTTTTGAAAATGGCTGGCAGTGAAAGACTTCATAAATGTGTCAATGGTGTCGGATTCATCATTTAGTGAAGAATCAAGGACGACCGCAAACATCTGGTAGGCGGTCTTTCCAGAAAAAGCTAAAGCTATGGGAGCACTAAACAATTCGCTCAAAATTGCAAATTTTCACGAGTTCCTGTTTGCGTCCCAATATTTATTGGAGGGTCTTTTTCACCAGCTGAGGGGGTCCCGAGAGAACGCAGTCGGGGACTCCGGTGTCCTTCAAGGTGAGGATCATTCCAGAAAGCCCACCCACGTTTTCCCAGCTCATTCGAGTCAAGAAGATATTGTCCAGTCGGGACGCTCGCAGCCTGGAAACGGGAGTGAGAAACAAGACATAGCAATGTCAGGGCAAAAAAGATGCCAAGGCAGAAAGAAAAACAATGGACTGGTCGCCAGTCAAACAGTCATAATAAAGTATCTTACTTGTGTTCGTGCATGAGTCTCTGCGTCCCTTCTCCACAGTTGAACAAATACCTGTCAAAGACACAATACGTAATGCATTACGTCATAGCGCATGCTCGTGACGGCGACACACACGCACGCACCTGTTGTATTCGGAGAAGACGTAGAGTGACGCTGCGTTGTCTCGACTTCCGGCGCCAACCACCTGCACGTACACGGTGGCGGGGCCGTGCACGTCGCCGCGTTTGTTGCGGCTCTCTTTGCCCTTCAGCCTCCGCAGCGGCTTCGCTTGCTGCTTGGCGGGCCTCTTCTCCATCTTGTTGTTGTTCCTGTTGTCGGCCATGGAGCGACACGGGTGCCAGGCAGGCCGCAGAAGAGGACAACGACGCGGGGCGAGGAGCAGTGGACGAGCGGCGGCGGACACGCACAAAGTGACCGCACTCAGCACGTTCATAATATTTAAAAATGCGTCAATCAAAAAATACCGTTATGTCGATTCTTTTAGGTCAAACATTTTGCATCCTTCATCCAGGGGAAAATGACCTCATAAAGTTTCCGAGTGGGCGAGATGCAGGCACGAAACACTTATTTGAGAGTTGACAGGCAGACATGTGAGGCACACCACTTCCGGCACGTGTTGATGACGATGCGGGGGTTGATCCAATGGATCCTCGGATTTCCTTACCCTCTGGGCTAATCGGCGATGAGGGGGCGTGGTTTGACTCAAGGTGACAAAATGTAACACCATCAGCGGCACGGTGGAAATACGACCGACAGAATAAAATCGAGAAGAAAAACAGTGCTGCATTGAAAAATACATAGAGTACTATTATTAAATTAACGTTAGAAACTCTCGGTTGTTACTCAACTATTTGGTAAACACATTAACCGATAAATTATGTATCCTCTGGCGAATAATTGTATTACATATGACTAAACCAGTATGTGCATCAGAGCTAAAGTACCGGTGATGCAATATGTATACATATCAACGGACGTTTCATAGATTGTACACATCAGTCACCGTCATTGATATACTTCCCACCTTGCAGGCTTCATTGCTCACCATACACGAATATATTTTTCCACATTCCTATAACACTGTTCATACATGTATTTTATAGGGTGGAAATGATCAAGACACAATCATGAAGTCAAGGCATATGGTATTGATTATTCTTCTGGTCTTTATTTAGATTCTCTCAGCATATCCTGGTTTACATCTTAAACAACTTCAACCTCTCAACTCACTTCTGACATGACAAGTTTGAGAGGAGACCAAACACTTGATGCTTTCAATTCACACGCGCACATGCACTCAGCATGTTTCCAGCAGGAGGCAACATTTACTATATCTCCATAATAATAATAATAATAGTAAGCATTCATCTGGATCTAGTCGTGAAGTTGCATCGCTGAGACACACTCACATCATGACAACTGTGCGTGTGCGTTTGTGAGTATGATGTGAGAGAGATGATCGTGTTCTTTTTTTTTTTTTTTTACTCGCAGCTTTGTTTTGCGTCTGGCTTGAAGTCTTTATTGTTGCAGTTAGATGAACGAACGGATGTGTGCGCGCATTCGTTTTACTCGTGGTCATCAGTCCATGTATGAAGGCGAGCTGGGAGAAGCCGGCATCTGATCCAGAAGCCTGCACACGTAAGCGGCCACGTCCACAGAACGCTCCTCGTACATCTGAATAAACGGATCTTTCTGGAAGAACACATGCAAAAACATGATGTTAAGAATGCGGTGTCACATGTTGAGAGCCGAAGACAACTCACCAGCAGCTCTTTGTATTTTGGCCTTTTGGACTCGTCCTTGGTAAGGCTTCAAAGACAGGAGAAAGTTATCATTACTACTATAATTATTATAAAGTTGAAGAGCTACGTTTATAGGCCGCACTTTAGCATGCTGTCTACTCACAAAACCTTTTATTTTTTTTGATCATGACTTAATAAGAAAAAAAATAGCGCGTTCTCACCACACATTGACGAAGGAGATGAATTTGGGCGAGAAACGCCTCTCGTCAGAGTTGCTGAGCTGCGGGGGGTCCCCCCGGACCACCTGAGTCAGCTGATCGAACACGCTGTTCCATTTGGGGTACGGGAAACGCCCTGTCGCCAGCTCGTACTGCAACACCACCACGTGCACGCACATAGCAAGAACAAATACTTCCGGATAGCCATCATGCCGCTCAAGAGTACAAGCTCACCAACGTGATTCCCAAACTCCAAACGTCTGAGCGCACGTCGTAACCTTGCCGTGACGCACAGGGGTCAATTCGCTCGGGCTGTAAAACAAACACACACAAAACCCTTTACAAACGAACCAAAAGTACACTCCTCATAGAGTTGCAATATTATGTTATGGTTTCAAGTCAGGGTTGCAAAAAAAAAGTTCGGGTTACAATTAAATACAATCCTTGAGGACAAATCAATTAAGAACTTCAGGCGCGTTAGCATGTTAGCGCATGCCCAAGTGGCTTTGCGACGCTGGGCCGTGAAGCATGTCACATGATGATCAGAATATTGTGGAGGTGTGCCTAGATGGAGCGCAACCTCCCACAGCTGTCGTTTTCTTCTTCTTTTAACTACAAATTGGATGAGCGACTCAACAGCACCACTCTAGGTTGAAGTCGAGTACTGCATTACAACGGGACTTGGGATCCACGACAGAAAATTAATTGATGGAGCAGGGTGAAGCTAGCATAGAGCAACACATCCATTCCGGAACTCGTGTGAGACTTACTGCCATATACGGTCGGCATCCGGCGTCGCGCGTTTTGGCGATGGAGTCCACCAACTGGCCGCTGATGCCGAAGTCGCACAGCTTGATGTTTCCGTTTCTGTCCAGGAGAATGTTTGACGGCTTGATGTCTGAACAACAACATCAAATACATATTCGTTAATTCATACATCAGAACAAAATAAAAAAGGACCTTGATTTTACACCGCTAACCCTTTCAGGAACAGTGGTTAACGACAGTGGACATCTTATGTTATCAGATTACAGGGTGCATGAAAGGGTTAATAAAAAATAAAAAATAAACTAAATAAATAAAGGATATCATCGTACTGAGATGTCTTACCTCTGTGGATTATTTTCAAGTTTTCTTTTAGATGGTTAAGTGCTTTCACAGTCTGAAAGTAGGAAGAGGACGTTAAAAGTTAGGGCGGGAAGACTTGACGATGACAACGACGGGGAGGTCATAACTCACGGCTAAAGTAATTTTCCCCAAGATTTCCTCAGGAATGACGTCGTCTAGTGAGCAGTACACAAACTTGTAGAACTTGTCTAAGGAGGTAGCCATGAGTTCCATGCAGATCCAGCAGTCGCCCTGCAACACAGGGAAGATTCCAGAACATTCAGCTTGGAGCATCCCAACCATCAACGTACGCCGCATCCGGAAAATATTCACAGCTCTCGTCCCGGCAAACGTTGTAGGCGTGACAGAAGGGAAGAGACGGTACTAGTTTTAAGTTCAAGTACCAGGCCTAAGAGAAGGCTGGTTTCCTTGGAGAAGCTACTATTGTAGACGGAAGGTGCAAGTCGTGAGAGAAGATTGGAATCCGAAAAGAAGATTTCAGTCCCAAAAGCGGGCGTTTACTCAAGTCCGTCTATGACACTGACCTCTCTGAAAAGAGCTCCGTAGAACTGCACGATGTAGGGACAATCGCTGCTGCGCATCACCACGTCCAAGTCCATGAGGAGCTGCTTCTGCTCCTTCTCGTCCACCGTCGAGCGGATCCTCTGGAAAAGTGAGGGGGGATGATTCCAACGGTTGTCTAAGAACGAAAATGTATTTGAGGGCAGCGCGAAAGGGATGCCGGCTGCGCCCACCTTGACGGCCATGATCTGGTTGCTGGGCTTGTGCACCATCTTGTTGACAGAGCCGTACGCCCCGCGACCGATCTCGCCCAAGTCCTTCAGGTCTTCTGCCGTAAAGTCCCAAAGCTGCTCGGGTGACAGCTTCAGCTTGCCAGACGACTCGATGCTGTGCGTTCGCAGCCTCTCGCTAAGGCGGGAAAAAAAAAAATCACATGTCACGCGCACGTGTACCAGGAGAAAAATCAGCAAAAGTTGAATGGAGGCAACTGAGCAAGTAAAATGCTGGAAGGGGCCACAATTTTTCATCAGCGCTACAAGGGGCCACATAGGACCATGCACTTCCTAACCAAATGGTGGGCAAAAATGCGATTTTAAATACAAAATAGATGCATGCGTGCCAAATATATGCTCGTAATATATTTCAACACATTTTAGGCGGCAGGGTGGTCGACTGGTTAGCACGTCCGCCTCACAGTGCGGAGTTTTAGGGTTCCAATCTGGTCTCCGGCCTTCCTGTTTGGAGTTAGCATTCTCTCCCCGTACCTGTGTGGGTTTTATTCGGGTAATCCAGCTTCCTCGCACATTCCAAAAACATACCCGGTAGATTAATGTCCCTAGGTGTGATTGTGAGCGTGAATAGTTATTTGTCTTTGTGTGCCCTATGACTGGCAGGCAACGAGTTCAGGGTATCCCCAGCCTACTGCCCAAAGACACCTGGGAAAAGCTTCAGCACACCCGCAACCCTTGTGAGGATAAAGCGGTTCAGATAATAGATGAAGAGTATATTTTGAAAAGTGGAAGTGCAACTAAGACGTGTCTGACATCCAGTGATTATTGGTGATATTATAACTTAAAGTTACTAATATTTTCATTTTTCACAACTTTTTCCAGTTCCAGGATTACCTCCCCGCCTTTTTTGTGGAAAACAGATTAAAAGTGTATCAGCGTTAAGGTAAAAAAAATAATTCTAAAAACATTGTTGTAATTTAAAAAAAAAAAAAAATTTAGATTTAGAGTTATATGTTGAGGTGAATGATGATTTTCAAGGATGACTGAAGTAACATAAAGTGGTGGCGGCTCACATGTGCGGGTTCTGGAAGGGTTGTCCGCCCGTGTTCAGTGTGAATCTGGTGGTGGGTTTGATGGGCGGGTTGGCAAAGTTCAGCTTGAGGGCTTTACGTTTACCTGAAGGTGGAGGGGGAAAAAAGCGGAGCAAAGTCAACAACTGTCAAAATGGTCTTTGAAGGCACGACGAGATCGAAGAACATGAGGCAAATAAAAGATGAGTGAGGGATGCTCCATGCCGCACTGACATAAAGTTAGTGACCACACACGAACAACAACAACTTCATTTTGGCCTGCGCTGACACATGCAAGAAGAAATGAGCGCCATCTAGAGGCAGGAACCAGCAAGTCACGCTGCGTTCAGGTTCCAACCTTCCAAAATAACATCAAACCACCTCAAAAGGGCGCATTTCAGTCAGCATCAAAACTCTGCCAATGTTCTTTGGCTTTTTCTTTGGCTTTGGAGAAGAAGAATAGAGACAGGAAGTTAACGTTTGTAACACACAAGAGGGGACATTTAATGTTCACTGGACTTTTTAATGCGAGTGTGGCGAGCTCAAGCATGAAATTCAAACAAACGGTAAATCTTGAGTTATTTGACGACTTGTGAAAATGTTCTCTGTGGATGAGCTCTTCTCATATGTAGCCATTTTACACACACAAAAAATGTCATTTCCTGCTTTGTGGGGACCTCTGCTGGTCATTTTCCCTTCTGTTTCAGTTTCCTTGGCGTGTGCCAGTGGGCAGGTTCTGCTGCTGGCAATCATACTCAGCAGTACCTGCCAGTCGTACTTCCCATCTTCCATTTGATTCCACTAAGTATAACCTTATTCTGAGCCAAGGAAAGTGATGTAAATACTCTGTGACTGCTATTTGTTATTGATTTGAATACATTCAGATTAGCTGGCTCGCATGTCCGCCTCACAGTGCAGAGGGGCAGGGTTAGATTCCAGCTCCTGCCTTCCTGTGCAGAGTTTGTATGTTCTTCCGATGCTCGTGTGGGTTTTATCCGGGTATTCCGGTTTCCTTCCACATTCCAAAAATATATATGGAACACTTCAAATTGTCCCGAGATGTGATTGTGAGCGAGAATGGATGTTTGTCTATGTGTACCCGGCGATTGGCTGGCAACCGGTTCAGGGTGTCCCTAGCCTACTGCCCAAAGACAGCTGGGATAGGTTCCAACACACCCCGCGACCCTCATAAGAAGCGGATTAGAAAATGGATGGGTTAATATTATTGTGGTAGTCTTCGAAATGTACTCTTTTTGATTGTACACTTATTGACGATGGATGGATAATTTACATTTTATCTTGTAGCTTGCCAGGAAGTAGACGGGTCCCGTTGCACAAGCCTGCTCTCGACATGTATTAGGAGCGAGCAGCAGAACACACACACACATCCACACAAATATTAGAAGTTGCGAGCGCGCGCACACAGACACACACACAAACGCACGCACACACACAGTGATGTTGGTCTTACTTGGGGGGGCTCCAGACAGGTTAATCTGAAAGCCTGGAGGCGAGAACACAACGTTTACTTCCTGTTCAACAATTTCTTTGTTTGGATCGACATGCACGTGCAACATCTAACATGGCCAACGCGGAAGCGTGCAGGTGAAGCGGGCGAACAGACGTGAGAAATGATAAATAATATATAGAAAGTGACCGGAGGGTGTTCTCCTTGTGGCCAGTCTCACCGTCGTTGCGCATTAGCGAGCGTTAGTTAGCAGCATGGAGGGAAAAGTCAGAGTAGGATGAGAAAACATGGAATCATCACATTATACAGGAACACTGAAAGTAGTCTTCGCAATTAATTGTCACCACCAAGATCTCCCCCCCTGGGGGGAAAAAAAAGGACTCCCGACACCAGTTTACTTCAACTTGCAAACCAAAGTAAAGAAGGAAAAGGTTGACTCTCATCACCGCGTATGATCAAGAAAATACGCTTTTATTACAGCTAGCCACCAGAATATCACAATTCTCAATCATATGATAATAGCCCGCTAGCCATCGATGGGATGGGAGCATGTGGGGGGGGGGGGGCTGACGTATACTCCCCTCGCAAAAAAGGTTTTTTAATTTAACCCTTTCATGCACCCTGTAACCTGCTAACATGATAAGCTGTCCACTGTAGTAACTGCTGTCCCTGAAAAGGGCCAATTTATTTCATCCAGTACCAAATGGCAGTGGTTGGGGACCACCGGTGTTGGCGATGAGGCAGCCATTGAATATGATGGTCCACATTGACTGACAAAGAAGAATCTATCAGTTCAAATCAACCACGCCGTTGTTTATCACAATTTTATATCATCGTATGTGGAAAGCTGGATGAGCATCCTGCAAGTGGGGCGATTCCATCCTTCTTTTTGTTTCTTAACGACCTATTAAAGAGCACTTGTCGTGTTATTTTCTCCCTTTTAATTGTGGATTCAAGATCAACATGCAACTAAATAACCAGAGAAACCAAGCCGTCGTGGCAATAACGTGAAATTAGTCACAGATAAGAAGTGGGTCAGTAGGAAGGCTCATCTCTTGTTACCTACACAAACTTGCACTCAATTCAATGGAATGGGAATATTACCTGTTTCACTCTGACACCTCCAGCACGTGTTGGCATCTGAAAAGGGGATAATTTTTGCATTAGGTCCTTCATTTGACACTGCGGGTTTAAAGATAAACGTTCAACAAAGCTTCGAATCGTATGAAAGTGAAAAGAAGACATTTTGGATCGATTCATAAATTTGAGATTGAATCAAGAAATATGCATAAACAATGATAAGCGCTTGCATTGCAAGGCAAGCCTGCCAAAAGCCATGGTGAGAACTGGCTCACTTCATATTTCTCACTTCATATCGTATCTGATAGCTCGATATGACGTGCTAGCAACCGGTATGGCTGTAAAAGTTTCTGGATGAGTTTGGCGTGTAAAAAAAAAAAAGAAAAAAAAAAGGACTCATCGCCCACAGTCAACTCCTCAAGTGCCACCGAGTGTGTTCAAGTGCCTGAAGAATGAAGCCAAGTTTAGACACAACCGGAGTTGTGAATGTCAAGGGTGTTGCAGTTTCATCGGAGATGGCTCCACAGCAAATGACGAAGCAAGGATATTGATATCATTGTAAACACATGTTCCGAGAACATTTATCAAAGTGAATTGTTTTTAAATTGTGCATTTATGGAAGGTAGTTGTCCTGGCTCCACCAAGAGGAAACAAGGGAGGTCACAGTTATAAAAACCAAAAATGACTACAAAGAAATATTCAGGTCGTATGATGTATTGTATGTATTTGTTTGCAAGATGTGATTCGGTGGCGTCTCCTTGCTTAGTGCCCCATGGGAGTGTTTTGGTTCAGGGAGTAGCCAAACACCCAAGCGAAATCCTAGTTTCATTGATCAACAAAGAATTGGAAGGACTATCATAACATGGCAAACAAAACAAAAAAAAAGGCTTCAGAATACATGCCCGAATTCAAAAGGAAATTGGTTATTTAGAGACATTCCTTGAGTCGGGCCCCCAATGACTGTCAGGAAAAGAAAATGAGCTTAAGACACCACTTTCTCTGACCGATATGAAAATGGATGGATGTCTATTATGGCGGGACATGAGGAAAAAGTCTAAAAAACAATAATAGCCACCCGAGACACCACATTCATTGATGAAGACACGACATGTCACGATGCATGAAAGCATCTCAAGGCCCAAAACCCCAAATTTACAAGGATGTCTGCCATTTGGGTAAATTCCTTCAGTAGTGGGTCCCACAAAATGAGGAAAAAAATGACCCCCCCCCCCCCCCCAGTTAGACGGATGGACGTTAATTTAAGTCACGAATATCAAGGATGTTGCGGTACAAGAATTGTCGCAACGCCGATTGAGTACCCTCGCGTTGATGAAGCGATTACGTAAATAACAATAGAAATAGACGTTCAGAAAATATTTGGCAAGGGATTTGTTTTGGCAGCGCGCAGTTTTTGAACGGAGTTTGGTATAACTCTGTTGGACGTACATGTAATACGATATATTGTAAATGTTTGTTGGTGATATTTGATCGGGCGGCCGCTCCTTGTAACGCCCCCCTCCCTCCGCGGGAATGTTCTCAGTCCAGGAGAGCAGCCGGCCGGAGCCCCCCGCGGCTAACACCCGAGCTAGAGTTCACCTTCGCCGGGATTCATCCATCCGTCCACTGGCTGGCTCGCTCGCTCGCCCACTCACTCACTCACCCTGCAGGCTGCTCACGCTGCTAATATGCTGCAAAGGCTGATGGTGGCCAGCAGCGGTGGCGTTCACCTTGCCGCCGTTGTTACTGCTGGCCGCGGAGGTCTTGTTCGGACCGGGACTCGCCATTGTTGTGTGTTTAAATTCCATCAGCGGCGGCGGATGTCTGGTTGTCGAGCTGCCTGGCTGCGCTCAGACGCCTCTCCTGCTTCGGCCCACAATCAATAATGTCCGCTCCGCAGCACCATGCAGCCCCCCCTGGGAGGCTGTTGGCCGGTGTGGAAGCCGGTAGAAATTGAGAGATTGTGGTTGAGAAACAGCTTGTGAGCAAGCTAGCTACCTGTGAAGCAAGGTGGCGCTCACAACAACATCAGCGAGGCGAGGCGACGCTAAACTAAGCTAAGCTATGCTAAGAGAGGAAGCTTGCAGCGATCAGCTGACCAAGTGACATTGACATCTCTCTCACCCCCCTCTTCTCTTTTTTTCACACTAACAAATCGGATTTTTTTTTCAAACTAAAATGCCATATCTATTTTGTATTCAGTGACACTAACATGTACTATTTCCCAGGACACTACTGTATTTTTTCATGTTACACTTTAGAAATACTTAGATTTGGCTTCATTTTTTTTTACATACATTGGGTTTTTTTCCTTCAAATTTTGACCCGTAACCACCCACGCGCACTTGCTTGCAAATTAGTTAAAGAAAACTGACACAGTTTTATCTCTTACTTGCTTTTGGAAACGAGTAACATGTCTTGTTACCCATTTTGTTTACATTTATGCATTTTTCTTTGTGATCAGTTGACGTTGCTTTTTATTTTGGGTTTTTATTTGGATTGTCCACACATGTTATGTAACCAAAGCAAACTCGGAAGTGAGGCTAAAATACTTTTGAAACAAGTATTTTAACGTTTTTTGACAGTGACACGCCTTTTACACTGGCTTTCGTTGATTGACGCTTGACATGTCAACGCCCCACGACACGAGCCAACCACACACTCGCTAACCAAACAAACCCGGAAGTGAGGCTAAAAATAAACTTTGCACTTTAGACCGAGGCCTCGCTTCACTTCTGCCAAAAGTAAATTTAGTATGGGAGGTTAATTAATTTAAATTATAACAATAACGTTCAACTTTGGTTTGAGGCTCATTTTTAGCGCATATTTTGAATGTGTATTAAATTTACCATCACAAGCTAGTCTCTCCGCTCAAACTTGATTAATAAAATCCAAGATGACGTAATTGTCTTGATTGCTCAAACTAACTTTATTCAGACAAAGTCCAGTATTTTACGAAGGAGGTGCCAGTACAGTTGGGCGCTCGCGATGAATGAACCAAACGAACATGGACGACAGTGAAAAGGCAAATTATAGTCAGATCCCAACCAGCGACTCGGCGGGGACCCTTGAAAAAGGACGCCGGGATGTCTCGTGCGGGCGGCCGCAGACGAGGATGGCGCTCCAAGTCAACGCGTACACGACGACCACCTGGATGCTTGTTGTTTGGCGAGCGTGCAATGGGATGATGGCTTTATTCTTTGGCGTAGCGACGTACGTACAGGTGAGCTTTTATACTTGAACAAGGTTACTCACGTTGAAACAACAACAGCAGCACCACCGTGAACTTGTGTTTGTGTTGGGCAGATCAACGACCCGGATGCCGCTTTGTGGATGGTAAAAAATAAAGACATAAAACAAAACATAAATGTAAAACTTTCAAGTCGAGTTTTTCGTAAATAGTAATCTCTTTACGCAATGTTTCTGTTGTAGTTGGGCTACGGCGTTCCTGCCTTCCTCTGTGCGCTCATTGGGCTCAAACCCCACGTGACAGGTACACAAAGCATTGATACCACATTCTGATTGGCCCGTATCTGCCGTACGTCAACGCGTTTGCCATTTTGAATGTGGCATGTCTGCCTTCGCGACTCAACGCAAGGAAATTGAATTTAAGAAAGGACAACCTACAAATTGATGCCTGTCATTCATTGTTGCGGGAATCCGCGGCATTTAATTTGTATTAATACAAGTAGTGTACGTGTCCGAAAAACGTGAGGACACGACTACAGGATTTAATAGTGTAAACCACAGTCAGCAATCTCTGTAGGCAAAAAGTAAAAATAGCCAAATACAATGAAAAGTAAATGTTCCTTCCAATTAAATCTCAACTTTTGATTCCTCTGTGCTGTTGTTTTCTGTTCTTGCAGAGATGTTAGCATGGAGACGTGTGGCTGACTTGCACATAATGCTGTGCACTGGCATGCTCCTCATCATTGGATGGAAGCTTTACAGGCAGAACACAACAGGCCTCTTCCAAGAAGAGGAGGCCAGGTAGGTGAAGAGAATGCAATGAACCCCCAGACCTGCCCGCATTATGGGACCATCTATGTTTTCAAGTGATCATAATACATATAATTATTTATTTAGTCAGAATGATGTAGTAATGAAATTAAAATGTGTTGAAAACATGCACGCCTCATAATCATTTAAAAATTATTTACATTTTTTTTTCTAGAGAGTTTGGTGGTGTGGCGTTGACGATTTTGTGGCTTCTGCTGTGTCGTCACTCTGGAAGGTGCAGTCAACATCAACCACAATAACATGTCACAAGTTTTATGACAATATACTGACATTTGTTTGACTTGCCCACCTTTTGTGGTCCTCCAGGTCGGCGGTGGGCAAGTTGAGAGTGTCGGCTGCCGTTCTCGTCACACTGTTTCCATTTGTGTGCTGGTTTTACTTCCACGTCCACGAGGAGCTACGTGCCAACTGGCCGTCACACTGCAAGACTGCACTGTAATGGCAACAAAAGGACATTTTATTTGATGACTGAAAATTGTAAACTAATAACAGTGTTTTATGAAGCATGGCGTTTTAATTTATTTTATAAATTGTATTTAATAATAAAAAAAAACATTTATATGATTCAATAAGATACAAGTACTTTGTTCCAGTTATGTAATTGTCCAGTGATTGTGTTCTCAGTACAAGCATTATTAAAGTTAGTAAAAGCGAAACTATTTTTGTGCACGGATTTTTTTTTTGCCATTATTATCCAAATGAATATTGCATAAAATTGAGAGTAAATGTCATGTTGTCTTTTTGTGCGAAGGACTGTTCACTTCCAGTCTATTTTTTACTTTAAATAAAGCAGTTGAATCAGAGTTTCTACATTTAAGTACTTTTGGTATCCATACTTGGAGTCAGTAATTGTGCCACCTCTAATTAAACCGTTTGAATAAATTAACAGTGGGAATTACATTTACATCCTCTAGAGGGCAGCACAGAAATTTAAACGAATGGCTGACACGAAGAAGACACCACTGTTTTTTTCCCTCCTCCCATTGATCTGAGAGCAGCCTTGGCGTCTATTATGACCTCTGGCGCTTGAAAGATCTGATCTGAGACCAGCAATGTTAACGGGCGAGTTCCGGTTTCTCCTTAGTCACATTTTGTAAACTTGCAGGTTCGGTAAAAGATGTCACTAAGGGTTATGTTTTACCGTCTGGGCTGCAAACGGTTTGGCGGTTATGATAAAGTCTTACAAAGCGTCAGATATTTCCACCGACCCATACGAAGAGACCTCGAACCGATGCGCACGCTGTCACCGCCGCCGACAAGCGTCGGCTGCCGAGTAGGTCATTTGACAATTTCACCACCAAAGTCCGTTCAGAAAAGAGTCAATTTAACGTTCTGCTCTTGATTGACACTGTCAGAGTGCTTTTGATGGAAAAGCACGTCTATTACTGTGGTTTTACAACGATACGGCACAATGTCGAAAGCTGCTTGTGATATTGTCAGTGCAATTTAAGCGTGTTAAAAGCTTAGTGTCCTTGGTTGAATGTTCATGTTGATTTGTTCACACTGCTGTAGTGTGGAACTATAGCAGCACGTGTTCAAGATTTATAATTACATGGTTAATTTGATAGACAGGTGAACATGTCAGATAACTCATCCATAATTTGATTGACAGGCGAATGTCAGGCAGTGGCACTCCTACCTAGCAACACGATATCAACATCTGCAAAGCGCCAAGTGGTTTTCCACGCTTCCTCCACCACCGCCTTCGTCACGGGACAAATCCAAAAAGCCTGGGGTGAGTCTTTTCGTTCGTAAAATTTCTTGACAAAAGTCACCTTCCATCATTCAGGTGTGTTATTATTTCTGTAAGCTGTCTACAGTGAACACCCTCGTTTGTCATCAGAGCGGGCTGATCATTTGAATCAGTAAATTCCATAGCACCCTGTAAGCTGTCTACAGTGAACCCTCGTTTATCACGGGCAGTAAATTCCATAGCACCCACCATTGGTGAAAATTTTACGAGATAGAGCAAAAACATTTGTTAAGTTTTACTCCCTCAACATTTGCACATTTTTGAAGTTGCATGACGCTAGGGGCGGTAGGGCTCAAAATGAAAATGAAATGAAGTAATGCGTCACTGCATGAATGAATTTTTTACTGCATTTGAATCCGTATTTATGTTTTTCACGGAATTAATTTTTTAACACAAAAAGCTGTGAAAAAGAGAGTGTGGGTAAGAGTAAGATGAGTTCTGAAAAAAACAAAACGCGATGATACAGGCGTTTTTCCGATGTACATTAACGATTGACATCATAGCCTGGAAATGTTGAAATAATGGCGTGAATTCTTCCTGTAAAGCCCGTCACGTGGAAATCTTTAGCAGTAACTTTCGCCATCGGGGGAGCTCTGCTCGGTGGGATGAAATACTTCAAGAGTGAAAAAGAAGAACGTAAGTTACCGCGTACGTACATGTTTACACGTGCTTTGGCTTACGAGCTTGGGCACAAAACAAATTAAACTCGTAAGTCAGGGCAGCACTGCATTGAGGTGTCCCTAACGATGCAATGGGATCGCAGTGATGGAAAAAGAGCGGAACAAGTCGATGGGGCGACCGGCGCTGGGCGGCCCGTTCTCGCTGGTGGACCACAACAGGAAGTCGGTGAGCAGCGATGACTTCCTGGGCCAGTGGGTGCTGATCTACTTCGGCTTCACGCACTGTCCTGACATCTGCCCGGACGAGCTGGAGAAGATGATGGAAGTGGTGGACGAAATTGGTAAATAAGATTCCTGTGATTCCGGTCGTGCGCCACTGTAGGTTAATGGTGATCTACTTTTTTAGTGAGATTTTTTACAGACCCATACACGTGAAATTGATAGTGTACACTGCACCCTAAGCATCCTAACACAAAAATATATCATTCAGAATGCACGGAGACGCACAAATCTACAATTACTGGTTGACCACGGTTGACTGATTGGGCATTCCTGGCAATCGCTTAACAATACAGGATAGCCAGCGTTCACTGTACTCGTGATCCAGGAGCAGTGGCAGGTGGTTCTGATCCAATTATAATGCCTTCGTTGTTTGTTTGTTTTTTTAATCCAGACAAAATCAAGTCTCTGCCCAAGCTGACGCCCATCCTCATCACCATTGACCCTGACAGGGACACCCCGGAGGCCATGGGGGCCTACGTCAAAGGTACGGCGTCGTGTGAGAAACGTGACCAAACACAGAGAAACAATTGATTACTGATTGATCTTTGGATATGGACTGAAAGAAAAAAATGGAGGAATACACAGTGAATTCCCTGGCATGTGGGCAAGGAGAGACATCCCAACTCGACTTCTTCCGCATACGGCTCAGCACTTATGCAAAACCTTTGTGTGAAAGGGGGCTTTTCAGGTCGGTAATGCTTATTAATTGTTGTCCACGTGTTTTTCTAGAGTTTTCTCCAAAGTTGATAGGCCTGACGGGGACGACGGCTCAAGTGGAGCAAGTGTCGAGAGCTTACCGAGTTTACTACAGTCAAGGACCCAAAGATGAAGACAACGACTACATCGTGAGTCACCGCCAACAATCATGGAATAGTGTTGCTAGTAGTATGCAGATGTCAACCAGTGCAGTTTTGACTCACTAGTTCCGTATAGTTGTCCTACTAGTTTGCCTAACATGACACTAGTAGAATGTGTGCTGACAACTGTGTTTTACTTGTACTTCTACAGGATAAAATTCTTAGTTATTGATGATTATTTAATTTGAGTAAAATGTACTTCCCTTGAATTGGATATCAAGGATGTCTGAAAGGACGTCGACAATGCTGTTGAGTCAGGGAATTTTCTCCTTTTTCCATATGTGGCATTGTTTGACATGTTTGTGGCGTTTGTCAGGTGGACCACACCATCATCATGTACCTGGTCGGACCTGACGGACACTTTGTGGACTATTTTGGTCAGAACAAAAGAAACACGGAGATCTCCAACGCCATCGCAGCTCACATGAGGAAGTACAAGACGGAGAAGCGATTGGACACCAAACGGGACAAATAAACGAGAATGAAAAGTCGGTTTTGTTGTTGGTGTAAAAAAATGAAAGCATATTTATCAAAATTCGTACCAGACTCCTTGTCTTTTGTCCTGACAAAACACAATAGCTCCTTGCACGCATTTTCATTTTGTTTTTCAATAAACAGCTAAAAGTGCATTGCCGACTGGCTCTCCTTGCCCACCTGCAAGGGCATTACAGTACATTAATTGCTGTATTTTTTATTTTTCTTTCACTGCACTCAAGCGGTGGATTATCTGATGCTAGCATGTAACGTTTTGGCCCACAAGAAAAAGCAAAAAACTGTCCAAGAGACAGCGCACAACTTGGAATAACAAAAGTTTGTAAGTTTAGGTACCACTGTATAGTCAATCATGCTTCAGCTAAATCAAAGGATCAGCACTTGCTTGACAGGCAATCGTTTGTTAGGTTAAAAAAAACTAAGAAATATGAAGGCGATGTCATTTAACCCTTTTAGGGACAGAGGTTACTGTAATGGACAGCTTATCAGGTTACAAGGTGCATGAAAGGGTTGAAAAAAAACCGCACACCAGCTTCTCCTTCCCAGTTTGCTTGGATCGGCGTTCCATGTGACACTGAAAGTTCCATCAAAGGAGGGACTTGTCACACAATGACCAGAAGGTTCACATGTGTATCAGTTGAGTCTGATATAGAAGATCACATCTGTAAGCAGTTGGCAAAAACGCTCGTGGAGTCCTCCTGATTTCCAGACCTGGCTTTGACTTTGAGTTTGGAATTGGTTCCAGTCTGTCGGTCAAGAAGCAAATCTCCTTTATTCTCCATCCAACACTCAAGCGATGTCATCCACTTCTCCATCCGCATCATCACCATTCTCCGCTGATTCATAGTTGTCTACCTCTGAATCTTCAGGTTCCACCAGCCCACCTGGCTCTTCTTCACCTTCGAGGCACAAAACTCCACCAGGATCGGGCCGACCTGGCTCTTCATCACCATCGATGTCCATCACTGCACCAGGGTTGCCATTGAGGTTCTTTATACCAAATAGATCCACCAACGCAAGAAGACCTTCTCCATCATATTCCACCACTCCATCATCAGCATCCAACCATCCATGTTCTTCACCATCAAAGTAAAAGGTCTCACTAAGTTTGTGTTCTACTCCTTCGAGGTTTTTTGCACCATCAAGAAGCTCCACATCATGACCATCGAGCCATCTGCCACTCACGGCCTCACGAGTTTCTTCTTCACCATCGAGTTCCTCCACACCGCGGGGCTCCTCGTCTCCGTAGCCTTCATCACTGCCTCTGACGGCGATGTAGTCGTCGACGGGCGCAACGGCCATGTGGGCGAGTGTGGTCTCCTTGTAGGCGCAGTCATCAATCAGGTGAGTCATCGTCACGAAAGCGTGGTTGAGGCCTTGCCTGGGCGTGGCTCTGCTTCCGGCATCCACGCTCAGGAACCACTTCAGGAGGCACACGAACTTGAGCCAGTCGTCGTACTCCACGGTGGAGCTGCTCTGCAGGAATCTCATGGCCAGGTCTTCAAATGAGGATCCCAAGTCTAGATGAAATCGAAATATGGCCGGCTCGGTGCTTGCCGACAAGACTGTCCAATGCTCGTCCTCGCTCACAGTGAAGTAGTCGCTGCTGTACTTGCCCTCATTGAGAAGATGATCCGCAGGCTGACCAAGGAGCTGACAAATGGTTTCCATGCTCCCTCGAAGAGATGGCCAATCAAAGAGCTCGAATCCAAAGAAGAGGTATGCGATGGTACACCCCAGAGACCATATATCGATGGCCTCGGATAGGGGCAGACCCAAGGTCACCTCTGGGGCTCGGTAGGCCTCAGCCTGCAGAATCATACCCACGTGTACTGACGTGATTGGTCGCGCCAAGCCAAAATCAATCAGCTTGACTCGGAAGGGTAGTTTCTTGTGGTCTACTAGCATGACATTGTCTGGTTTCAAGTCCGTGTGAGTGATTCCTAATGCCTGCAGGGCCTCAAATGCCATCAGGAGCTGTGAAGTGACAGGTCTGATTTGGTGGAGATTGAGCGGTGTCATTTTTCTCTCATTCATCAGGTCCTCCAGGCTCTGGTCCAGCATTTCAAAAACCAGATACGGGTAGTCTTGGAAAACAAAGTGTTCAATGAACCTCACCAAGCTGTTCCTGTTCTTGTCCAGGAAGCGGATCTTCTGCAGGGCTTGCACCTCCTGGTGGAAGTTGTTCATGTTGCATCTTTTCATGAGCTTGACAGCCACGCGGTCCGACGTGTTCAGGTTGAAGCACTTGGCCACAATTCCGTAGCGTCCCTCTCCCAGCACACTCAGAACCTTGTAGCTGTAGCACTTGCTGGAGAAGACCTCATCAGAAACCTTCTGAGGGCTGTCACACTCTTTGTGTTCTGTGGACATGTCTGACATTTTGGCGGAAGTCTCTCTTTCTTGTGCCTCCCAAACATGACAAAAAAATAAATAATAATAATTTTTTAAAAACGTAGATCATTTGAACTAACAAGCACAGGAAGCGTGCAGACAAACAGACAAACGCAACCCCTTTGTTGGTGATGCGCAACAGGGCTTCAACCCCTCAAGCACCGATGTCACAAGCTGCTTGTGTGATGTGGTGACATCATCACAAGGGTGGGATACACCTAATGCACTAATACTACAGTATATACAGTAACTACCCTTTATCAACCATTTTATTTATTTAGATACTCCTGTTTTATGATTATACAATACAGCATTCCCCAGCTCTTCGTGGAGGACGGGGACTGCTGCGAAAAGCGAAAATCCATAAGTAATTGACGTGCCTCTTGAAAATCTTTCATACTTGCTTGCTTATAGGTGGCACAAGAGCATCAAAGCTCCTCACATCACATCAACATAGTTGTTGGCCTCAAGATGCTACAAGATGGTGACAAAGTAGTACTTTTATTGCTTTCACCTGAGCACAAAAACATCAAATGGCTGTTTGTTTGTTTTTTCTCAGCGAATACCAGAGACTGTGTGTCAAACACAATTTGCCGCCTGGTGAATTTGCGAGTGGTAAATGCAAATATGCGGGGCTCACAGTACAGTGCTATTTTTCTCTTAAAAACTGGACATCATTTGCTTCAGAAAATCTGGAAAGTGAAGATGATGTCATTGTTCCTAAAAACCCGTCTGCCAGGAATTTTGATCCAAAAACAAAAACACACACACACAAAAAAAGAAAATTTCCAGTCCTCTTCATGTTCCAGTACTGAAGTATTAAAATAACCCGACAGGCTGCGCAGCTGCTACGTTCCTCTATTGCAGGGCGGATTAGTAATGCAAACATTCTCCTTTTCGACACGGAGCGCTTTGACTTCTGAACTAATCGCTGCCTTTCAAAAAGTCATTCTGTCTGCAGGGCATTCTGCGTCTAATTCGCTTTAGTCGTTCGAACAGGCGACTCAATGGGTTCACATGCCACTCACTTGCAGTACTGCTGCAACCAAGTACAAATACTTTGGGACTCTACTGAAGTCAATTTGTCAGGCATCTGTCCGATATTTGATTATTTATTTTGGGATAACAAATTCTTCCATGTTTTGGTTGTTGGGGTTTTTTGGGGTTTGTTTTTTCCAAGTTGTTCCACGCAAATTAACAGGAATCTACAAATTTTAAGGTTGGCTCTTAGTACAGTAAAGTTCATATTTTATGTTTGAGTACAAGCCTGACTAAACCAACTAAATTTCACACATTGGCTGACGAGTTTTTCAAGTAAGAAGGCATCGATTAGTCAATTTTTGTGAGCCAACTTTGTTATTGTAAAATGCAGCTCTTCAACTCAGATCAACATAGTTCCCTGACAGCCTGCCGATGAGCTGATTTGAATTTGGTGTGTTTGAGGAAGGAAACATCTAAAATATGGAGGATGGCGGCCCTCGGGGACCGGAGTTTTGAGACCTAGAGTCAAAATGAAGCTATTTAGTAGTTCCTTGACACCGTGATACCACAAGATGGCACCAAAGTAAGGCTTTTATCATTTTGGTAACCACATAAAAAAAGAAAATTGGTGAGTTTTCAGCAACTAACAGAGCAAAGGTTGAGGGAAAAAAACGGTGTACTGTATTTTGTTTTTATATAAAACTGAACTATTTTTCTTGATTGAAACCACATTACACAGAAAGGGGAGATGACCAACATGTTCAGACGATCGTCTTTGGCCGGATTAGGCCAATCAGAAGGCGACGGCATGAGCAAATAGTGAAGAACCGCTGGCCAGCAGGCCAGCTTCTCCGTCTGGCTTTCACAGTGACGCCCCGAACGATGGCTTAATCCCTCGTGAGCCTCCCAAATGAGGCCTGTAAGCCGGCGCCCTGGAGTGTTCATTGCTTTTTAATGCGGGATGCAGAGGGTTAAAGTGCTTAAAAGGGAGACACACCGGCTAAACTTAGAGAAAAATCACATAGTTGTGCTCCAAAAATAGCAGGGGAAGGCTGACAAAGAGGTGAGGATCCCGTATAAAAGCGGCCCCGCGTGTGATCCACCGGCGACTGTCGGCAGCGCGTGGTTATCACCTTCACGACTTCTTAAAGACTTCGGCTGACATCAGTCGCGTGAGTATGACATCATTTGGTTCGGATATTTTGGAGTGAAGTCGGGTTTCCTTATCATGTGGAAGAAATGGCTCTTTGAGGAATACAGTCGTCCCTCGCCATATCGCGATTGACTTTTTGTAGATTCACCATATTGTGGATTCTTATATCGTACATAACTATCGCAGGTTTTACACTAGCTCACGAATTCTTCGCTTATCAGTTTCCTGCATGGACTAATGTTACTGCAGACCCAGGCACTAATAGGTGCAAGCCAGAATGGAAGAGTGTCGAGAAAACAGAGAATGTCCAGAATTTGGGTTCATTTCACACTTCGCAAAAGAAGATAGAATGCACTACAATAATCATCACTAATTTAACACACTTCGTTAAAATGAATGGTAACTGAACTAAGGTTAAGAAAATCAACACAAAACGAGCACATTCACATACCTGACACCCAGAGGCACTCACACTGGCTACCGGTTAGCCACATAGCAGCCTGTTGCTATCCAGAGCCAATAATTCTACACTCTCAATCGCTGACCCCCACGTCACTCACCAGGCTAGGCCCTGGCTTTCAAAGCACACAGATGTGCAAAGTCACAGATGCTACGCAAGGATGTCGACCCCAAGTAGTCAAAAATAAGACCTGCACGTGACATGCATGTTTAATCTTTGTGTTATACATGAAGTGTAAAACTACTGGAGTGCATTTCATGTTCACCCTGAAATTTCAAACTCTTGTGAACAGTGTCTAAAACATTTTCCCTCTTGCTGATCCAGCAAGCATCCCGAGAGAGAAGATGAGCGACGCCGAGATGCAAGTGTTTGGGTTGGCGGCCCCCTACTTGCGCAAAACTGAGCGGGAACGAATCGCGGCCCAGAACGCGCCGTTCGATGCCAAGACGGCCGTCTTCGTGCCCGACCCCAAGCACGAGTACGCCAAGGGCACGATCAAGAGCCAGAACGGCAGCAGCGTCACCGTGGAAATTGACGGCGGCAGGGTGGGACATTTAGGGGGTTTTAGTCCCTTCCCTAACCATGTGTTGTTTTTCAGTACTGTATATGCTATGGCACAGGTGTCAAAATAAAGGCCCGGGGACCAGATGTGGCCCGCCACATCATTTTGAGTGGCCCGCGAAAGCAAATCAAAGATGACAACTTCCATGATGCTTGCTAAAATCTGTACCAAAAGTTCAAATTTTCATATGTAATAAATCAGTGACGTATTGTGAGCATTTTCTTGTTACCAAACCTCTCATGACAGTTACTTAAACAATCGTTGAATCAAACGTAATTCTTGACTTCTTTATATAGTTTCGGTATGAAATGAGTTTGACACCCCTGTGCTATGGCAACCAGTCAATGTTTGTCAGTATATGCCCTTGTTATAAAATCCATTCCAGAAAGTGTCTCAAAAATGCCTCGTTGTGTTCAGGTGGTGACAGTACACTCGGACGATCTTTGGCCCATGAACCCGCCAAAGTTCGACAAGATCGAAGACATGGCTCGTTTGACGCACCTCCACGAGCCGGCAGTGCTCTTCAATCTCAAGGAGCGATACGCCGCCTGGATGATTTATGTGAGGACGAGTGGCGCATTTATTCAATATGCAGCTGAAAAGTCTATATACTAGCACACTCTTCGTCCTCACTAGTAATGGAATTCAGTGTACAAGAAAGGGACCTTAAGATGGACATCAAGAATCTCAAATTAACGCTAGTACGAGCTGCTAACAGAGTGCTCATGTTTTGTCTTCTCATTATTCTCCAGACCTATTCTGGTCTTTTCTGCGTGACCATCAATCCTTACAAGTGGTTGCCCGTCTACAACCCCGAAGTGGTAGCAGCGTATCGCGGCAGGAAGCGTCAGGAGGCCCCCCCACACATCTTCTCCATTTCGGACAATGCTTACCAATATATGTTGACAGGTGAACTCCATCAAGACACGTATTGCAGACTGTACAGTAAACTCCTGCTATACCATGTTTTAGCGTTTGCGGCATTACTCCATCTAAGGCATAGGTGTCAAACTCAGGTCCTCGTGGGCCGCTGTCCTGCATGTTTTCCAAGTCTCCCTGTTGCAACACACCTGATTCAAATGAGCAGGTTCAATGCCAGGCTTCCGCAGAGCTTGCTGATGATCTGATCATTTGAATCAGGTGTGTTGCACCAGGGAGACTTGGAAAACATGCAGGACAGCGGCCCACGAGGACCTGAGTTTGACACCTATGATCTAAGGCATTTCACCTTGCATCTTAACGTCAGGCTAGTGGACTTTGGTTAGGTGGAATGACTTGGTTTAGATGAACCTTTTGGTGTTTAAATACACAATATCATTGTCTTCTGTTTATTGTGTCAGTTTCTGTTGCAAACTTCCACTGGGGGTGACAAATAGACAGCTTGAAACACACGTTGGCTCTTACTGTATTTGGAGAACTGTGAGTGGTTCACTTCCTTAAAGTGATGTCATACGGGTGGGTATATGGGTCTGGAACGTGTCCCTAGCAGTGAACGAGGTACACTGTACCCCAAAAAATCTTGTAACTTTAAACATCAGGAGATCAATTGAGTGCCTAACTTATCAAACCTAAACAAAAACTGAAATTAAAATCTTGTTCTGTCGAGAAGAAACTAAGATTCTATTTGAGGCTGCCTCGATTAGTGACCATGTCCTTTATATTTACAGATCGAGAGAATCAATCCATCCTCATCACGTGAGTTACACACAGCATTGCCAATCCTCTTTTCTAAAAATGTCCCACTTGCTCACTTCTGATGGCGTGCTCATTGTCTCTTAAGAGGCGAATCCGGCGCGGGCAAGACGGTCAACACCAAACGAGTGATCCAGTACTTTGCAACAATTGCATCAGTGGGAGACTCCAGCAAAAAGCAGCAACTTCCTGACAAAGTGCAGGTAAAGCCCGTTGAAGTTTCCACATAGAATAAGCATGTTCAAGAACGTGGGATGAGTTTGATGTCCTCACTGCCAGGGAACGCTAGAGGATCAAATCATCCAAGCCAATCCTCTGCTGGAAGCTTTTGGGAATGCCAAGACTGTGAGGAATGACAACTCTTCCCGATTTGTGAGCTCCGACTCCACCTGTTTCATTTGGGTCCTGTCAGAATGTGACTCTAATCTTCAATAATGACAGTAACCTTTCATTCGTCTACACTACACATATTGAATTAGTATGGAAGTGTCTCTGTGCCATTTGAAATGGCATCTCTCACGCAGTTCTTTTCAACATCGAATTTGTCAGTTTTGAAAAAGAGAACTACATCTAATACAAATCTAAAAAAAAATCCAAACCCAAAATCTGACTGTAACAACATACATTGAAATCCAAATTCAAGTGGCACAGATATCTTTCCATAGATCACAAACATCACGAGCAATGACAGCAAAGCGAAATGATGATTTCAAATCTTTGTGCAGGGGAAATTTATCCGCATCCACTTTGGTACGAAGGGCAAGTTGGCATCAGCTGATATCGAAACATGTACGTTTTTGCTTTTATTGTTGATAAAGTGGAATACAGTCAATTCCCTTTCACTGTTAGCTTACTGCTATCAAATCGTGCAAAACCCACTAGTCGGGTTAATGTACAATAAATCAGCAAAGATGTTATGGTGATTTGAACCCTTCAAACAACTGCTACTTTAACACACATGGAGCACATGCACATACAAACAGAGCATGTGGTTCAGTGGACAAAAGAAGGAACAAGTGACCTTGTTTTTTGTTCGCATGTCCGATTTAGATCTCTTGGAGAAATCCCGGGTGACCTTCCAGCTGCCGGCAGAGAGGAGCTACCACATTTTCTACCAGATCATCTCCAACAAGAAGCCTGATCTCATTAGTAAAAACTGACATTGGATGAAAAGCTGTGATCGGGTGAAGATCAAGTTGCTGTCGTTTGTCTTTCAGAGATGCTGCTGATCACGTCCAATCCTTTCGACTATCCCTTCATTAGCCAAGGCGAGATCTGCGTGCTGAGCATCAATGACGCAGACGAGCTAATGGCCACAGATGTCAGTTTGGAAACTTTCCTCCATGCACTTTTAGTCAAGCCCTAGATGTTAACCAATAGAATTGTACGACCAAACCATAATGCCATCGCCCTCAGAGTGCCATTGACATCCTGGGCTTCAACGCAGAGGAGAAGCTTGGCATCTACAAGCTGACTGGAGCTGTGATGCATAACGGCAACATGAAGTTCAAGCAGAAGCAGCGCGAGGAACAAGCTGAACCTGACGGCACTGAGGGTAAAGTATGACAAAGAGTTCCTCCATCAGAAGAATTCCAAAAGACCATGTGATTACGGTATGTAATCTCATGTCCCACAGTGGCTGACAAAGTTGCCTACCTCATGGGGTTGAACTCTGCTGACCTGCTCAAGGCTCTTTGTAATCCCAGAGTGAAGGTCGGCAATGAGTATGTGACCAAAGGCCAGACGCCTCAACAGGTATAATTCTATTGGCTCTCCATGTCGAACTACTGCTACTAACCCACCTGGACCAATACCCTGCCATGGTTCTCAGGTGAACAACGCTATGGGTGCCCTGTCCAAAGCTGTGTATGAGAAGCTCTTCCTGTGGATGGTCACCAGGGTCAACCAGCAGCTTGATACCAAACTACCTAGGCAACATTTTATTGGCGTGTTGGATATCGCAGGATTTGAAATTTTTGAGGTAACCACATACACTCCTCTGTGTAACACATCAAATCACAATTCACCATGATGTCACATGTTCTTGGTGGCAAAAGCCAAAACGTTTTCTGATGAAACGACTAGTCAACAAACCCTTCCATGTCATCTGACCAACTAAGTCTTAGATAAAATGGGGGAAATGGCATGAACAAATTATGTCTTTAGTGGTACGGGGGCATCTCATATTCACAAGGGAAAGAATTTGTTTCAATAGGCTTCTTCTCTATAACCGTAGCTTGAATATGTGCTGTTGACTCCACACTTAAAATTTGAAACTGTAGAAACATCTTGAGCAAAACAAAAAGAGTCCAGTGTCCGCGATTCAATCATTGCGGATCACCATGATGATGAAAGCATATCTGGCGGTGCAACCCCAAAGACAACATAATTTGTCACGGATTCAGTTTCAGATCACCAACAATGTTTTTGACCCTGATCTCTGCAGTAAGCAGTCTGAATTTCTTCAGGTCAGCGTTAGTCACTCATGTTCTGCCACCTGGAAGTATACCCCTGCTTCTAATTTAGAAACATTCATAATTAGCCTATTCTCATTGTTGATTAAGTACTGCTGTTGAATTCAGATGAACAGCCTGGAGCAGCTGTGCATCAACTTCACCAACGAGAAGCTTCAGCAGTTCTTCAATCACCACATGTTTGTGCTGGAGCAAGAAGAGTACACCAAGGAAGGCATCGAATGGGAGTTCATTGACTTTGGCCTGGATCTGGCAGCCTGCATCGAGCTCATTGAGAAGGTCCTTCATATGTTATCAGCTTGCTGTGTAACCCTCATGATATAGTCATTTTTTATAACCCTTTCATGCACCCTGTAACCTGATAACATGATAAGCTGTCCACTGTAGTAACCACTGTAACTGAAAGCGTTAATTGTCTTACTTCCAAAGACTCAGTTGTACGAGTGCATCCTAAATGGTCTACCAGTGCGCTGAAATGTCTTAAAAGGACAAAGCGTGTACTGGCACATCAGACTTATTTTTCACCTCTGTAAGAGAGGAAGTGCTATTGAACTGTCAAAATAAACCAAAAGCCATCTTAACTAGTGGGACTGCCAAAGTATTCCAGTAACCCCATTACATCTACATAACATGAACATGTCAATGAATCTTGTCAACTTTCCATCATGCAGCCCATGGGCATTTTCTCCATTTTGGAGGAGGAGTGCATGTTTCCAAAGGCCACAGACATGTCCTTCAAGAGCAAGCTTTACGACCAACACCAGAGCAAGAACAGCATCTTCCAGAAGCCCAAACCTTCCAAAGGAAAGTCCGAGGCCCATTTTTCACTGATGCATTACGCCGGCACGGTGGACTACAACCTCAATGGCTGGCTGGAGAAGAACAAGGACCCGCTGAATGACACTGTGGTGCAATTGTACCAAAAAGCATCTGTTAAGTTGCTCTCCCAGCTCTTTGCAACATACGCCTCAGCGGACGGTCAGTTCTCCGCCAGGGCATCACAAAAACATTCCAACCAAAACACTAATTCAACGCTTGTTTGTCATTGTAGCTGATGGATGCAAGAAAAGCTTCAAGAAAAAGGCTTCATCTTTCCAGACAGTCTCTGCACTTTTTAGGGTAATATGAGTTGAGGAGAAAGACTCTAGTGGAAGACAAAAAACTGATGTGGCGGTACCTTGACTTTTACAAATGCCCCTGTTTACAAGCTTTTTAAGTTATGAGCTGTTTGCTTGGGCAATTTATTTGCTATGCGATGCAAGCCAAAGTTTGACTTATGAGCGAGGTTCAGATTGGCTGCCACTTTAATGAAGTGTAATGAAGTTTGGAGCAATTAAAGTACTGGAATGCCCTCAAAGGAGAGCCACAGTCGCCGATGCACTTTCAGGTTAGTGTTTAACAGGGTTCAAACTTGGCCACAGAATGAATTCACCTCGCAAGTCAAGGTACCACTATAATTTGATAATCAGTTCATCAATTTTCTGTGCTGAAAATTGTTCACTAAAAATCAATTTAGTTAACCTAATCACATTTTTTTTGTCTTTGTTACTGACGTCTTGCAGGAGAATCTCAACAAGCTGATGGCCAACCTCAGGTCCACACATCCACACTTCGTCAGGTGCATCATCCCCAATGAGACAAAGACTCCTGGTAAGGACTATTAAATTTGTCAGTGTGAAGATAAGCTCACACTGGGATTGTCTCACAGGGGCGATGGACCATCATCTGGTTCTGCATCAGCTTCGCTGTAACGGTGTACTGGAAGGAATAAGGATCTGTCGGAAGGGATTTCCCAGTAGAATCCTTTATGGAGACTTCAGACAGAGGTAGCGCATCTGTTCATGTGACATGATCATATACCCCCCGTTTATCGTACCTTACACCACACAAGAGACTGTTGTTGGCGGACAAAGGCCTCACTCCCAAGCCTTTCTAACCCTTGTCGTTTTTTTCTCCCAAAAGAATGATACCATTCATGGTCGGACGTGCCTCGAACTTAGGATATAAATAGTTATGTTTCCACAGCACCAATCAGGCTAGATTTGTCCTATATGGGCTATATGCATAAATTGAATAAGCCATTCAGCAAGCCCCCTCGCTGCCCATCTTTAAAACTTGTCTCAAAATTCATTTGTATTCTTTGGCTTTTGACTCCGCATGACTCCTACTTAATCTTAGTTTTACTCTTTTGCGCTTTCTACTGTGTTTGTCATTAATTTATTGGTTTATTTTTGTATATATGATATTTGCTCCATATAGAGCACTTGGTATACAGTGGTGGTTGTTTTAAAGTGCTCTATAAATATAGTTGAGTTGAGTAGCAAAACAGTTACAATGGATTCATTGCACTGAGAATAGAACACAGACAATAAAAAATGAGTACACCTTTTTAGGGGTGCATCACCATTGTGGATTTTTGCTATTCGCAGAAGGGCTGGGTCCCTAACCCTGCAAATAGCGGGTAAACACTGTACTGTAAAATCTCATGAAAAACAATCACGAAAACCTAAAAGCTCTGACATAGCGAGGGTGTTCACTGTACTTTTATGGCAGGTACAGGATTCTTAATGCCGGCGCCATCCCTGAGGGACAGTTCATGGACAGTAAGAAGGCGTCCGAGAAACTGCTGTCTTCCATTGACGTGGATCACGCCCAGTACAGATTTGGACACACAAAGGTACTCATCCAAAAACTTTGCTAGTGGTTATTCTTTTGATCCAGTGATGATGCTCCAAGCTCCCTACAGGTCTTCTTCAAAGTGGGCCTTCTAGGTCTTCTTGAAGAGATGAGGGATGAGCGCCTGGCGGTCTTGATGACCCACCTCCAGGCTGTGGCCAGAGGTTACGTCACCAGGCTGATGCTCAAGGAGATGGCAAAGAAAAGGTCTTTGAGAGAGACTCATTTCCCTGCTTATAAAAGTATTCAAAAGTGACAACAGAACAATCTGATTCTATAATGGTCACAGTGTGTCTTCAACTGAGACCATTTGTGAATGGTGCCCCCAAACGGCCAAAATCTATAAACCTTGACCCTTAGTGATGTAATAGTTAATGTTCATATCGATCCATGTAAAAAGTTTCAATTTTTTGCTCCTAAAATGTTCACGGTCTGCACTCTCCAGAGACTCCATTTTCATCGTCCAGTACAATATCCGCTCATTCATGAACGTGAAGAACTGGCCTTGGATGAGGCTCTTTTTCAAGATCAAACCTCTGCTGCGGTGCGCCGAGGCCGAGAAGGAGATGCAGAGTGCAAGAGAGGAAGTTTCACGCCTCAAGGAGGACTTGGCTAGGTCTGAGGCTCGAAGGAAAGAGCTGGAGGAGAAAACTGTGGGGCTCGTCCAGGAAAAGAATGACCTTCACCTTCAAATCCAAGCAGTATGTCAACACACAGCGATCATTTTGGGAAGCATCTTAAGTGAAACTCTTGAAGCTAGTGGAGGTTGACAGCAGAGCTGGGAGACTCCAGTCACATGACCCGCCTACGTTCAGACTTAAAGTTGCAAAATTGTAGGACTCTGGGCTTGCAACTGTAAAACCATGAGAAAGACCTCCCTTCACTTTGAATGTGCACCTGAGAAAGATTGTATGACTTGATTTATGACTTGCTTGGTATTTTGTGTGGACTCCTCTTAACTTGCCTATTTTTTGCCAGAGTAACTTAGGACTTGTTTAAAACTTACAAAGTCACACTGGAAGTCACTTCCTCCCAACTCTGGTCGACAGTCATGCAACTAAATCTCGCATTGCAGGAAAGGGAGAACCTGTGTGATGCTGAGGAGAGGTGTGAAGATCTGATCAAAAGCAAGATTCATCTGGAAGCTAAAGTCAAAGAATTCTCAGAGAGGTTGGAAGAGGAAGAGGAGGTCAATGCGGACATTACAGCAAGGAGCCGAAAACTGGAGGATGAAACTTCTCTGCTCAAACGAGACATTGATGATCTGGAGCTGATCATTGCCAAAGTCGAGAGGGAGAAACATGCTCTTGAAAATAAGGTTACCAATACCACCGAAACACCACTGGAAAATACATCTTCCATGAAGCTTGCAGCTCAGACATTTCTTCTTCTGTTTTATAGATCAAGAACTTGATGGAGGAGGTAACCATGCTGGAAGAGAACCTGATAAAGTCCTCCAAGGAGTATAAATCCCTGCAGGAGGTTCACGAGCAGATACGTCAAGACCTCCAGGCTGAGGAGGATAAAGTCAACATTCTGATGAAGACAAAGATTAGGTTGGAGCAACAGGTTGACAATGTAGGTTTCACACAAATTCTGCAGGTCTGCTCCTTGTTGGTGTCTCAATGAGGTGCAGAGTAGTTTATTCTCCATCAGCTGGAAGGGTCACTGGAGCAGGAGAAGAAAGTGAGAGCTGACATAGAGAGATCCAGGAGAAAGCTGGAGGGCGACCTGAAGCTGAGTCAGGAGAATGTCATGGACATGGAGCATGAGAAGCAGCAGATGGAGGACAGACTCAACAAGTACAGTGTCTCATACAGTATTCTTTATTATGAGAAGGAAACTCTTAGAGATACGCTCTCTCGTTTTTGAGGGGATCCTTCATATAACAACATAGAGAAAGGGCACAAATAATATCGTAATTAAGGGTCACTGAACTTTAAACATGCACTGGGGGGTGATATTTGACAAGACCCCGTTTTTAGCGAAGACAATATTTTTAAATAAATGAAATAAACATCTCTTGGTAAGTTATTTTATATGTAAAGACATGACAGAAATGAACTGCACGTGCTGCTAGCAAAGCTAAACCAGTTGCCCACATGCCAGAGTGAGATCCTTGCTGAAAAAACTCAACAAGTCTTTTATTTTTCAGAAAGGATTTGGTAATCACAAACCTGCAGAACAAAGTGGAGGATGCGCAAGCCCTCGCCACTCAGCTGCAAAAGCAGATAAAAGAGCTCCAGGTGTGATTGCAAACAGTACACAAATAATGCTCACAAAAAGGTTGGAATATTAGGGGTGACATTTAAGGATGCACCTAATTTGACCAGCTTTTGCATGCATGTCATATTCATGAACACATGGTGCAACAAGTACTGAAACATTGAACAGCTGTACATTCAAAAGTTAAGGTCGAAAAAATGTTACATCTTAGCAACATTTTAATTTCACCCCGTACCTCATATTCCAAACTTGTTGTGAGTTGTGTCGTCTACAAGTGTTCATAATTGATTTAAGAGTATACAAAATCTTTTCCATAGGCTCGCATGGAAGAGCTGGAGGAAGAAACAGAATCAGAACGCTCAACCAGGGCTAAAATGGAGAAGCAGAGTTCGGATCTCTGCAGGGAGCTGGAGGAGATCAGCGAGAGGCTGGAGGAGGCCGGAGGAGCCACCACCGCTCAGGTGGAGATGAAAAAGAAGCGTGAAACTGAGTTCCAGAGGCTGCGGCGTGACCTGGAGGAGGCCACCCTAGAGCATGAAGCTGTCACTGTGGCTCTGCGCAAGAAACAGGCGGATACAGTCGCACAGCTCGGGGAACAGATCGAAAATCTGCAGAGAATCAAACAAAAGCTGGAGAGGGACAAAAGTGAACTGAAGATGGAGATTGAGGACATGGCAAGCCACATGGAGAGTGTTGTGAAAAGCAAGGTAAGCGACGGGGAAGGGGGCTTGTGAGACGTTTCCTGTGCTCGAAGATGCTCACAAAGTCAAACATTCCAGTCCAACATGGAGAAAACCTGCCGCAACCTTGAAGAGCAAAGTAGCGAGTACAAGACCAAGGTGGATGAAACCCAGAGAGCACTCAGCGACTATGCCATCACCAACGCACGATTGCTGACAGAGAACGGTCAGTTTATGGCACAGGTGACAGAAGTATTCAGAAAAGTACAGATACTTGGGTTTTAAAAAAAAAGAAAAAAAAGCACGCTGGTAAAAGTATTGATTCAACACCGACACTTATTCGCTTTTTGTACTTACTTTGATACTTGAAAAACCTAATTTAGTAATAAGTACAGAATCCAAGTTGTGTGTTTTTTGGGTGTTTTGGTAGGTGAACTTTCTCGGCTGTTGGAAGAGAAGGAAACTGCACTTAATCTGATGAACAGAAGCAAAGCAGCCAGCAGTACACAGATTCAAGAGCTCAAGAGACTTTTGGATGAAGAAATTAAGGTCTGTCATACGGTGGTTCAGTTGTGTTTTATTTTGAGCGGGCTGAACCAGAGTAATGGCATTTCAATGGTCAAAATTGAAAAGGTTATGCACTTGGTCATGGAACGTATTAAACCCGAAAGTCAAGGTATCACTGCATATATAAAATTGAATGGAGTTGCATATTGTAATATGGAGTCAGTTTGGAGAAGGTACACAAGTGTGCTGTTCGTTTACTTTTTTTCAGGAAAAAAATGCCCTGGCACACAGTTGCCAGTCTTCCCGCCACGACTGTGAGCTTCTGAGGGAACAATATGAGGAGGAACAGGAAGCGAAAGCCGAACTTCAGCGCTACCTCTCCAAGGCCAACAGTGACGTGGCCCATTGGAGAAGCAAATACGAGACAGACGCCATACAGCGCACCGAAGAACTGGAGGAAGCCAAGTAAGTACCAGGCTTTACTTTTTCAAAGAATTTTAGGTTCTGATTTACACACTGCATTGTTGGCAGTTAGTTACATTTGTTTCCAGTCGGGGTTGGACTCAGCCACATCTGCCCTTTGTCAACAATTCTGATCATGATCCTTATGGACAGAACTTAAAGATGCAACCAAGGCGCTGAATGGGTCTGGTTTGATGGCCTTAGTATTTTCTTTTTTTGTGTAGATGATGTGTTTTTGCTTGCTTCAGCAGTTATCTTTGACTCTCGCTGGAGTGGTTCGCAGCTGAGTGTGAAGCAGATGGAATGAGTACCAACTTTTCCAAATCTAAGACCATGGTCCTCAGTCAGAAAAGGGTGAATGCCCTCTCTGGGATGGTGATGAGACACTGCCCCAAGTGGAGGAGTTGAAGTATTAGCAAGTGAAGATTGACAGATGCATTAGAGCAGCATTTGTAGTACTGCCAACTGCATTGGTCTGTCGCGGTGAAGAAGCAGCTGAGCCAAAAGGCACAGCTCTCGATTTTACCAGTCAATTCATGTTCCCACCCTCAAATATGATCAAAAGCTGGGCGTTGTAACCGCAAAAACAAGAACATGGACACAAGCTGCTGAAATTAGTTTCCTGTGCATGTTGTCTGGGGGTCTCTAACCCGGGATTAGAGTAAGAAAATGGATGGATGAATGGATGGATTAATGCTTGGCTGTTCCCGTCCAACTATTCCTGCATGATCTACAGGAAGAGACTGGTCCAGCGGCTGCAGGAATCTGAGGAGTCGACAGAGATGGCAAATGCGAAAAGTGCATCCCTGGAGAAGACCAAGCAGAGAATACAGGTTGAGGTGGAGGACCTGGTTGTGGAGCTGGAAAGGGCAAATGCAGCCAATGCTACCTTGGATAAGAAACAGAGAAACGTTGACAAGGTGTGTGGCCTTCTGGGGTGATGAAGACGTAAATGACAGACCTGGGCCTATAGTTAAGCTTTTTTCTGTTACCTTTTTACTTCTTGTTCTTTCGCATGAGATAATCTTTGGAGGAGGGATGTCAGGGCATTATTGGAAGATGAATATTAATTAGTGATGGTGTAAAGCTCCTCTGTTTAGAAAGGACCTCTCCAGTTTGACATCCAGTATATGGTTTGTTTCACACCTCTTTTAGGCCACTGGCCTTTTTTGTGAATTTCAAGATTGTTGTCCTCAAAGGATTATCCATTCTTTCTGATAGGCAGTAGGGAGACTCCTTAACACCAAATATTTAAAAAGAGATCAGTTGCCTCCATTCAACCTTTGAGGATAAGGCTGGTTAATTCCTAATGTTGTAGGTCCTGTCTGACTGGAAGCAGAAGTGTGAGGAGAGTCAGTCAGATCTGGAAGTGTCTCAGAGAGAATCCAGAGCACTGAGCACCGAACTCTTCAAACTAAAGAATTCGTACGAAGAGGCTTTAGAGCACCTGGAGAGCATGAAGAGAGATAATAAAAACCTTCAACGTAAGAATGAAACACAACCATGGAATCATGTCATTCTTTTGTGTTGTGGCCATGTAGTGACATTTACTCTTATTCTATCACTAAGAGGAGATCTCAGACATCAGCGAGAACATTGGACAGTCGACAAAAATAATGCACCAGCTGGAGAAAGTTGCAAAGCAAGCTCAGCACGAGAAGAAAGACACTCAGACAGCACTCGAAGAGGTTGAGGTTTGTGGTTCCTTTTTCACTTTTAAGTTGAATCAGTACTATTTACCACTCTTTCTTATTACACCAGAATGTGTTATTTGACTTCGCATTTGTTCTTCCTGTAGTCCTCTCTGGAACACGAAGAGACCAAAATCCTTCACCTTCAACTGGAGCTGAACCAGATCAAGTCAGAGGTTGACAGAAAGATGGTAGAGAAAGATGAAGAGATGGACCAGATGAAGAGGAACCACCAGAGAACCGTGGACACCCTGCAGAATGCCCTGGAAGCCGAGACACGCGGCCGCAACAATGCCCTCCGGCTGAAGAAGAAGATGGAAGGGGACATAAACGAGATGGAGATTCAGCTCGGCCACGCGAACCGACAAGCTTCTGAGGCCACGAAGCAAATGAGGAACTTGCAAACCCAGTTGAAGGTGTGCATGACAGTTTTGCTCACAGAAACACAAATAGAGTGGCACTTTGACTTATGAGTTGAATCCGTTCCATAACTCCTTTTCCCCATTGAAATCGATTTACATGTAACTGCCATTGTAGTGATCGAATTTATAGGGGTTAGGGACCAAGTTCTGCAGCAAATAGCAATCATGTCAGACTGTGGTGTATCTGAACTTTGCTCATAACTCAATGGTTGATTAGATGTGTGAATTTTTGGCTCACAACAAATATAAAAAAATTGACCAAGCGATGCCCCGATAAACTCATAAATTGGGCTGCTTGTTAGTCAAGGTAACACCACATTCAGTGGCTCGGCTGAGTAAATTATTGTGTATGCTCAAGGACACGCAAGTCCACCTGGATGAAGCCCTCCACAATCAGGAGGACATCAAGGGCCAACTGGCCATCGCAGAACGCCGTAACGGCCTGATGACAGCCGAGATGGAGGAAGCGATGGCGGCTTTGGAACAGGCAGAGAGAAGTCGCAAACTGGCTGAGCAGGAATTGAGGGAGATTAGCGAGAGGACTCAGTTGCTACAGTCACAGGTGAGGGCACCAGACAATTATCTTCAATACTTGTAGTCGCGTATTCGCTTATGTCTATACCCACAAAAACCTTTTGAGGTACTGATGAACAATTGTTAGGTGATGTTAAAATGTAAACAGCACTTGAGAATAGAGAGGACTTTTTAAATATCGTTTTTAACACATTCAAGAAATCTATTGGACCAATGATTGTCCTTTACTTCCCTTGGTACGAGAACCTTCTCTTGGGACAAGTACTTTATTCGGTGTTAGAACGTTCTCTTGGGATAAGAACCTGGTCTCAGGAATAGAACTTTCATTTGGAAGTTGACCATTCTCTCAAGACAAGATCTTTCTCAGAAAGAGAAGAACCTTGTTTCAGGACTGTTTGATTCATGAAAATTTCCAAGGACATCCACTTAATCTCACCTCAAAGCCAGTATCCATAATTTATTTTGAGAGTGGTCTAAGTAGAAGTCTGACCAATGTTGTGATGCAGAATGCAGTTCTCCTGAACTCAAAAAGGAAGTTGGAGTGCGAGCTGGCTCAGCTGCAATCAGAGATGGAGGACACGGTCCAGGAAGCAAAGAACACTGACGAGAAGGCCAAGAAAGCCTTTGCAGATGTACAGTAAATGTCGCCATCCTTCTGATATTGGCGCCAGGGTATGATTTACAGCCGGCAATCACTTCACGCAGGCTGCCATGATGGCTGAGGACCTGAAGAAGGAGCAGGACACTAACGCGCACTTGGAAAGGATGAAGAAGAACCTGGAGGTGATGGTCAAGGACCTGCAGCAGCGTCTGGATGAGGCTGAAAGTCTTGCCATGAAAGGCGGGATGAAAGCGCTCCAGAAGATGGAGAACCGGGTAAGAAAATTGATACCACAAAAAAAACAAACACAACAAAACAACAAAGTATTTTGGACTGTTTTTGGGTGGAGAACCTATCATCCATTATTTGCAGCCAAAATACAACACAGATGAATGACTTTTTCTTTCAGGTCCACGAATTGGAAAAGGAATTGGAGGCAGAGCAGAAACGTGGTGGCGAGGCGCTGAAAGGAATGCGCAAATATGAGCGCAAGATTAAAGAGCTAACATTTCGGGTCAGAAGGTCACCTAGGTGTCGAGTGGTAGGTCCAAAAAAACTTAATTGTCATAATCTTCCTCTTCTGTTCCAGGCAGAAGAGGAGAAGAAGAGTGTGGACAGACTTCAGGATCTGGTTGACAAGCTACAGCTGAAAGTCAAAGCATACAAACGGCAGAGTGAGGAGGCGGTGAGTGGTCGTACTTCTCCTTAAACACAGAGTGTGAATACTTCTGCCACTTCTGGTCTTTAGGAGGAACAAACCAACGTCCAGCAGGCCAAGTTCCGAAAGGTTCAGCGCGAGCTGGAGGTGGCTGAAGAACGAGCAGACGTCGCAGAGTCGCAGTTGAATAAACTACGAGCAAAGAGTCGCGACATTGTTGGGAAAGTGGAGGAAAAAGATGCCTGATGTGCTAAGTTTACCCAAATACAAGCCGAAACTGGCGAAACTGGCGTGTAATGCCGTGGTAAATTGACTTGAGTTTTTGGTTGACTTTCTTTGCTTTGTTTTGCAAGCTAAATTTTGATTTACAAGTGAGCTTCAGGTGCACGGCTGCATGAGGGAGGTGACAAGAAATGGAACAGTGAAGGTCCTGTAATGCCACGCATGTGGGCAAGATGCAACAAACCCCAGTGCAGCTCTGCTTACCTTTTGACATGCTCGTGTTACACACAGTGTAAAATGGCTATGTGCAAGCGATTATGATGTAAATGAGTAGACTTCATAAACGTTAGCAAAATTAAGAAAGGCTCCCTCACTGACACATTTCCAAAAATGGTCTGATAAGTAAAGATTTACTTGGTTGTTTAATTTTCACTTTCATGACTCCGGACATAACTACTGCACATACAAAAGTCACCTTTAGATATTATGTCCCCTGTAAAGCATTCAGATTTATCTCAGTACACTGGCCATGTCAGAAAAGTTATCTGTCGCGACATTGTCAACAGATTAAAATGTTAATTTTTGATGTGGGCGTAGTTTGCAGTGGTTGATTGACTGCATTGTATTTGTTTCTGCAACAGTACAAACTACAACAGCAAACGTGTTAACCATCCTTGTGCTCTCTACATTGAATAGACTCCACAAAGATGGAGACATTTTGCTGATGTTTATCTCCAATAAAGACTTTTACGGTGTGCCAAGACTCGATATAACCGCCACTAAATTGTTCTCTCTCTTCCGCCAAAGAGGCGCAGCATGCTGGCTTCAAGCTCTTTATTTCTTACTTCCAATTGAAGTGTGCTGGAAAACTATCATATACAACAGCAGAGTACTAAGAACTGTATACTGAAACACCAACGCAAGGTCTACTAGCTAAATACTAACATAATGGAATCATGTTCCATTTGTGCTATTTCAGTTGATTTTTTTTCGTGAAAGTGACAGCATCTGAAACTGAAGACATTTCAATGAGTCAAATTGGAAAACTCATGGGAATTAAGAACCGTTCGAGCTTAATGGTGAATGTTTTCCATTGAAACCTGACTGAGAAGGATTTCCCAATGTGGCAGACCAAACAAAACAAAAGGGTGGATAAAATACGTCGAGAAATAATCAAGTTATACTGTTTCACTCTAATTTGAAGGTGTTTTTGGTCAGGATTTTTGACAGACGATCGCATACAACAAAACGTTCCCCAAAAGGCAAATTTTCATCCAATCCTTAAAATTCTTGGGCGTTGCACTCTGGTTGGCCATTCCGACCATCATTTTGGGCAAAGCATGTCATGACGTTGTTATTTTAACCCACGTGGAACAGCAACACATACAAACAGCGCATGTAATCATAGTCAACAGACATAGCGAAGGACAGCTTAAAAAGGGATTCACGTCAGGTGAATTTACAAATATGTGCCATCACAGCATCATTAACACTACGTCTCAAGTACCAAAATGAAAGCGTGTGAGGAATCCCAGACGAAGAGTTAAAGTTACGACCCAACACCTGTGTCTGTCAGCGGGGAGCTGATGAGCGAGTGGCGACCGATGTTAACGTGCGAGATGAACAAGTAGAGGACAGATGCCGTCGAGTGACCTGTCAGCATGCTCGCTGATGTGACCCCACGAGGGGACGCACAAACTTAAATGAAGCTGTTGGTTTGGTGGTGAAGTACTGCTTCCAGGACGATTGTGGACGTTAGATTTTTTTTCATCCTGCACATAGCACATTTGATAAGGGTTCATTTTTGTACAGTATTAATTGCTTCTATAATTGCAACGTCATAGTAGTGCTAGAGTTGGATTACGGCAAGGAAGACCGCACTGAAGTCCCAGGAACCAAATGGAGGGGCCACCACTGTTGTCCTCACCTTGTATTCCTCCCCGCCAAGAGCTTAAGTTTCCTACACTCTCCTCTGCTAAATGTGGCCCACATGTGTTCTTAGCGGACACGCCGTCACCCTCTAACTTGGAAACAAGGCAGGCTGCTAACCTTGGCCCAGGGTTGCAACAAGAAGTCATTCAAGTAGACCATAATGAAGTCTTTCCCAAGATTTATTCATTCAATGCGCCTATCTGACATCGGAAGACTCCCACAGCACAACACCCAAACAAATAACACAAAAAGCATATTCAAAGGTTTAATAACTCACTTTACTCATACAGTGGACCCCCCACACACTTCGTGGTTCGGCACCCATACATTCAGCTATTCATGGATGTATTTTTCAATTGAAATGTTTTTTTACTTTTACCGTGGCCTACAGAAGCTCTTTGCAAGTGTTCTCATTTTGTATTTGTGTGTTCAAAGTGTGGTGGGTAATAGACGTCTGAAAGTGCATCTGCTATGGTGGCACTCCATCGACCATTATTCAACATAAAGCAACTAAATTGATCAACCAAGCACCAACAATATGTAACACCTCCAGGGACAGTGGTTACTAGAGTGCACAGCTATTCAAATGTTTTTTTCTCTTATATTAATTCATCTTAATGTCACAGTTGTTCATCAATCACCAGAATGGCCTTATGTGTGTTTCCATCCTCTGCCATCCATGATGACTGACCTTGGTTTTTACCCTGGACTCAAGGACCACCTGCTTTCTTGGATTTAGAGGCCTTAGCTTCCGGCTGTGGTCACAATGACAATGATGTGTTCTCCCAAAACGAACACCACAAAGTCAAACTTTGGAACACAACCACTGGCAAGTAGCGCAGACACAAAGACACAAGGGTAAGAGAATCATCAGGACAAATCAGTCCTCCCAGGATTTAATGGGCTATTTTATGTCTCTTGTGGCAAACTGGAAAATAGTAATAGATTTTGCACGGTTAAAGTGCAATCGCGATTTTGCTCTGAAAATAAAATAAGCTTACTTTTTTAAATAGGTGCACATTTTCCATAAAAAAATAAAAGAAACACTTTTTCTGAAATTAACCTCCTTACAGTAAATAGAGAAACATATTTAAAAGTGTCCATCAGATTTGCAGTTCAGCCCTGCTGACTCAAAGGACATTTTGTCCGATTGAAAACCAAAACTATTTTGTAATTCACTGGAATGAATCATAGAATTTGGAGAAAATGGGTTTCGTTTGGGACTTAAAACTTGTAAATTTTTGTTTATACTTCATTGAGTTTTGGAGAAGAAAGTCAAACACAAATACAAAAGAAGAACACTCGCAAGGAGCATGAAACAGACACAAAAACTGAACTTGCTGTGTGGTAAATAGGTCTAGGCCACACCCTCAAAGGCACACATGATTATTGCATTGTGCTTAGTACTGTAATTACACTTAACAAAATCAGTTTCCTTCTTTACATTCTTTTTCGTTTTTATGTGAGTCAGGGAGTTGACACCGGACTTCACAGGAAGCATGGTTTGGTGCTCATTTTGCTTGTGCTGTGAGTGAGGTTAAGTGTTGTACTTGGTATTTTTTTCCACGGTGTAAAAAAATCAATAAAAAAAAAAAAATCACAGATAAATTACTATTACAAAAACCTGGAACAAAAAAACCCTGTTTTTACGGGGGTGGCTGGAAAGGATTTGAATGGCATTTCAATGGGTAACATGAATTTGATATAAGGAGTATATTAAAGTAAGATGTCAATGAAGTAGCCCATGACAGCAGCGAGTGGACATAAAAATAGAGGTGAAGGATCATCACCTGTTGCCAAAGACGTCTTGCTGTTAAGATCCCGGAAGATCCATTTTAAGATGGCTAATGCGGCCGGATTGACATTAGAAAAGTCACATTGCCAAGTTTGGGATGTCTGCTTTGGCGTGTCCTGCACATGATGCCGATAAAAGAAAGCTCCTGCTTTCCTCTCATTGACTCACTCTGAAGCTTCTCGTTCAGACCGGTGACCCAAAGTACAGCTGACTGCGTCCCTCTGACACTTAGGTGAGTTGATTCGAAACCTCAGTTGGTGGGGTCTGGATTTTACTTGGGCATTTATTTTTTGGACGACTTATTTTTACTTCCTGTTCTTCTAAAAAGATAATACTTTCTAATCTTTTTTTTTAAGTCAAAAGAGGCTCTATACTTTTTTTCAACTTCTCTGGGTGACGACACGGCGTAAAAGGTGTTAATTGAAAAGTTAAATCAATGCTTCCAGATCATTTGTATTAGTTCTTTTCAGTTTCAATTAGCAATTGAAAAGTAAAAAACTCATTTTGTAATTTCTGGTCAAATTGAACCCAAAACATGAAAAACTACCTGATTTTATTTCATTTTTTGAAGTAATGTAGCTGGACTGATGTTTTTTTTTAAAAAAGTCAACTGTACTGTATATCAAAATCTAACCCAGTCCGGTGGCCCGTTTTTCAATTTCGTATGAATGAAATCAGCCAGTTGTTTGATATTTTGCACTAGGATGAAAAGCAAATGATTCACACATGGATTAATCCAAGGTTGAAATCTTGGGGGGGGGGCTTAAAAATAAAGAAAAAAGGAGAGCAGCAAAATAGAGGAATGTTAATTCGAGAACATTAATGACCAAGATTCAAAGCTGTGGGAACACATTTTGATAGCATTAAAGCCTGAGTTAATAAAGAAGGAAATTTATCTTTTCATTGTGCCAGTTATCTAAATAGGTATTGTATAATTGACAGCAAAAATTAATTTTTACTACTGTCGATTTCAGAGGCTATACTTTTACAAAACTTTAATCGAACAAAAGAAGTTGAATCAGCATCAGGCTTTTTTTTTTAATAAAAGAATTCATACGCTGAGCTAAGTCGAGAATGGGAATACTTTTGCAAAACCTTACTGTTAATTTCTCTACTGTGATGTGCTTTTGGCGCTCTGACGTTTTTGCCTACAGGCGTCGCCATGAGCAGTGATGCGGAGATGGCCCAGTATGGGCCGGCCTCCATATTTCTGCGCAAACCTGAGAAGGAACGCATTGAGGCGCAGAACCGGCCATTTGACGCCAGGACCGCCTGCTTTGTGCCGGATCCCAAGGACCTGTACATCCGAGGTGTTGTCCAAAAGAAAGAAGGTGGCAAGGCCACTGTGAAGACGGAATCAAATGAGGTGATGAAAAGGGACACATCGTTCTGGATGAATTGTATCTCAAAGAGTTTCATACACAACCAATTTATTATTATTTTATAGATTTCATATACATACATACATCCATCCATCCATTTTCCGATCCGCTTTATCCTCACAAAGGTCGCTAGAGCCTATCCCAGCCGTCTTCGGGCAGTAGGCGGGGAACACCCTGAACCGGTTGCCAGCCAATCGCAGGACACACAGAGACGAACAAGCGTCCGCGCTTACACTCACACTCACATCTAGGGACATTGTAGTGTGTTAAATCAGCCTGCCATGCATGTTTTTGGAATGTGGGAGCAAACCATAGTACCCGGAGAAAACCCACGCAGGCACGGTGAGAAAATGCAAACTCCACATAGGAAGGCCGGAGCTGTAATCGAACCCGGTAACTCTGCACACGTCACCAACTAGCATACACCCGGCTAGCAACGAGACCTGAGAAAATGCCACCCAAACAGAAGCAAGACACAAAGCAGGACGAGGACTTCCTGATCCTCACTCAAGTAAACGAATTACTCCAGCAACAAAAATAACTTTTTACGGCGCTCTTGCAACAGCAACAGGAAAATTTCAAAGGATTTGTCAAGATGATAATAGACTCAACAAACTCACGACTTGACACTTTTACCAGGGAAGTCCAAGAAATAAAAACCAGCATCAACTTTACCCAGAAAGAGGTAGACGACATTAAAAAAAAGTCAAATTAGTCAAACTGGCCATTCCAAAGACATGCAAACAGAAATCTACAAAATATGTGACAGCCTGCTAGCATTAACAGACAAGAGGTCGAAGTGCTAACCACTCGCCCACGGGGCCGATTTCATATACATATGTGTGGAAATGTTCAGGGATTAAACAGCTTTTGATCAGGTTGTCATTTTGAGTTCAATCTGAAATTTCAACCCAAAGCCCAAAATCCAGCCAATGTTGGTTAGGCGGCCCGGTGGTCAACAGTTCAGGGTGTCTCCCACCTAATGCCCGAAGACAGCTGGGAGAAGCTCCAGCACGCCCGTAACCCTCGTGCGGATAAATGGATTAGAAAATGGGTGGATGGATGTATTTAGTCTTTATATTCTGCCCACTGTAGACTGTAACAGTCACAGAAGAAGACTGCCACCCCATGAATCCTCCAAAGTACGACAAGATCGAGGACATGGCCATGATGACGCACCTCAACGAGCCGGCTGTGCTGTTTAACCTCAAAGATCGTTATGCAGCGTGGATGATATATGTGAGTTTGGAGCTGGGCCTGAGGCCTTTGTAAGATTTCCAGCATTTGGCTTGAAACCGACGCAACTTGCCACCCTCCCCCAGACCTACTCCGGTCTCTTCTGTGTGACCGTGAATCCGTACAAGTGGCTGCCGGTGTATGACCCGGAAGTGGTGTCAGCCTACAGGGGCAAGAAGCGCATTGAGGCTCCTCCTCACATCTTCTCAGTGTCTGATAGCGCCTATCAGAACATGCTCACAGGTGAATGTTCAGGATCAGGAAGGGGACAAATAATTTTTCACACCACTGAATGCTTTGAGTACTGAATAAATTTGTCTTGTGTCCTGCCAGATCGTGAGAACCAGTCTGTCCTGATCACGTGAGTCACCTGCATGAACTCTTGTTTGAGCTCTTGGGGCATCTGAATGTGTCTCTGTTTCCACAGTGGAGAATCTGGTGCAGGCAAGACTGTCAACACGAAGAGGGTCATCCAGTACTTTGCGACAATCGCAGTGGCTGGTGGCAGCGATAAGAAGGAACAGACATCTGGAAAGATACAGGTATGAGAGTTAAAACTCTCAAATGCCCACTGAGAAAAGTTAAAGATCTGATTCTTGTGTTTTCTAGGGAACTCTGGAGGATCAAATCATCTCAGCGAACCCTTTGCTTGAGGCATTTGGCAATGCCAAGACTGTGAGGAATGACAACTCTTCACGTTTTGTAAGTATTTTACTCAACCATAAATGTCACATCTCAACTACAACCAGAGTTGCAAGACACCATAGCCTTGAATTAACAACTATGTTCATACATACAGTATATATACTCTGATGGGTTGGTCTTCATCTGTGTATGCTATTTCATCATGGGGACAACACGTTTGGTATCTGGATTTTGTTTCTTTTATTTTATTTTGTGAAAAGATTCTAAATTTTTCAGGGTAAATTCATCAGAATACACTTTGCAACAACAGGGAAACTGGCTTCAGCTGATATTGAAACATGTAAGTTTATCTTTCCGCTATGTCAGTCCTCTGCAGCATTATCAAATGTCATATGTTATTCTTTGGTCCAGATTTGCTGGAGAAGTCGAGAGTGACGTTCCAGTTGTCGGATGAAAGAAGCTACCACATCTTCTACCAGATAATGACTGGCCACAAACCAGAGCTCATCGGTGCATTAAGATGATGATGCATATGGTGCGGAGGGATGAATGACATTCATAGAAATGTAATATTCTTCTTTTGTCTCTGCAGAAATGTTGCTCATAACTACAAACCCATATGACTTCCCCTTGATAAGTCAAGGGCAAATCACCGTGGCCAGCATTGATGACAAAGAAGAGCTCTTGGCAACAGATGTGAGCTAGCTTTATTCAATGGTGCACAAATGCCTTTCACCATCCCCTCTGAACTCCATTTTTGATCCAATAGACCGCAACTGACATCCTGGGCTTTAACAATGAAGAAAAAATGTCAATCTACAAATTGACTGGCGCCGTGTTGCATTATGGGAACATGAAGTTCAAGCAGAAGCAGCGAGAGGAACAGGCGGAGCCCGATGGCACTGAGGGTGAGACTTCATGCTGTTTGTGACAACGGTGAAGAGACACAGACAGACACATGGTTGCTGTTTGTCATTTTGTTTTTCAGTGGCTGACAAAGTGGCCTTTCTCATGGGGCTGAATTCCGCCGACCTGCTGAAAGGCCTCTGCTACCCCCGCGTCAAAGTGGGGAATGAGTACGTCACCAAGGGCCAGACTGTCCCCCAGGTACCGCCTCAAAAACAATTTGTGTCATCATGAATAATTTGCATATGTGCAGCCAACTAACCAGACAGTTAACTGTTCGGTTGATCTTATTCAAATCTGAGGACAAGTTTTGTCATCACACCAGATGCTGCCTCCCCAGTTATTTACATCTGAATGCAGTTGATTTCATTAAGAACACAATCGGCTCAAAATTGCTGTCTCCGGCTTAAGTATTGAAGTAAGCGATTTTTACTTGAGGTGGCCAATTCAGTTGGCGCCCTGGCCAAGTCCGTCTATGAGAAGATGTTCTTGTGGATGGTGATACGAATCAACGAGATGCTGGACACCAAGCAGCCACGGCAGTTCTTCATCGGAGTGTTGGACATCGCAGGATTTGAAATCTTTGACGTGAGCTGGGACGTTTACCTCATTTTGGTCTGTTCATGTTGTGGCTCCTATACTCACGTTAACCTCCTCATGTAGTACAACAGCATGGAGCAGCTGTGCATCAACTTCACCAACGAGAAGTTGCAGCAATTCTTTAACCACCACATGTTTGTGCTGGAGCAAGAAGAGTACAAGAAGGAAGGCATCGACTGGGAGTTCATCGATTTTGGCATGGATCTGGCAGCCTGCATAGAGCTCATTGAAAAGGTGCGATACACCTGCTAATACAATAAAATGACTACTGTCAAGCACTATTCCAATTCTTTCTCCAATCCCCAGCCAATGGGCATCTTCTCCATCCTTGAAGAGGAGTGTATGTTCCCCAAGTCGTCAGACACCTCCTTCAAGAACAAGCTCTATGACCAACATCTTGGGAAAAATAATGCTTTCCAAAAGCCCAAAGTGGTCAAAGGCAAGCCAGAGGCTCACTTCTCCCTGGTGCACTATGCCGGAACTGTGGACTACAACATTACCGGCTGGCTGGAGAAGAACAAGGACCCGCTGAATGAGTCTGTGGTGCAGCTATACCAGAAGTCCGCTTTGAAACTGCTGTCTTATCTCTATGCCTCCTTTTCTGGGGCTGAAGGAGGTACAAAACATGTTCAGTGATGTCCATGTTCCATCTGAGTGTCCCTAAAACAAATGAGAGCACTTCGCTTCTGTCTCATAGACTCCGGTGGTGACAAAGGAGGGAAAAAAGGTGGGAAGAAAAAGGGCGGTTCCTTCCAGACGGTGTCTGCAGTTTTTAGGGTACCAAGAATTTGTGAGCATATCAGACCGGAATATATGTAACATGGACCATCCCGCTCAAGAGGATGTGTACCCTATTTTCAGGAAAATCTCGGAAAGCTGATGACTAACTTGAGGAGCACCCACCCTCACTTTGTACGGTGTCTGATTCCCAATGAGGTTAAAACACCAGGTGCCATTTATATGCAATTTTAAGATTAAAATAAAACAATTTATTCAACGGTTAGTTTAACAATTCTTCTCTGCAGGTATCATGGACAATCACTTAGTCATCCATCAGCTGCGCTGTAACGGTGTGCTGGAGGGGATCCGCATCTGCAGGAAGGGATTTCCCAGCAGGATTCTCTATGCTGATTTCAAGCAGAGGTCATGAATGCGACAAAATTGCGTCATGTTAAATTCCTGCAGCTTGTAATGGTCTTGATCCAAAATGAACAGATACCGAATCTTGAATGCCAGCGCTATCCCTGAGGGACAGTTCATCGATGGCAAGAAAGCTTCTGAGAAGCTTCTGGGTTCCATCGATGTTGATCACACGCAGTACCGCTTTGGCTCCACAAAGGTAAGAGTTGTGGCATATTGGACTTTGCTTTTCTAACATGAATTTGTTATAACTGATGTTTTTTCACAGGTCTTTTTCAAAGCTGGTCTACTGGGGAATCTGGAGGAGCTGCGAGATGACAAACTTGCTTCTCTTGTGACGCAGACGCAAGCTGTTTGTCGAGGTTATCTCATGAGAAAGGAATATGCCAACTTAGCTGCCCAAAAGTATGATGATAAATCTCTTTTCAACAGACAATTAAATGATAACTGCACAGACCAAAATATGTGATGTTCTGACAGAGATTGTGTGTGGATTCTACAATACAATCTGCGGTCCTTCATGAATGTCAAACACTGGCCATGGATGAAGCTTTTCTTCAAGATAAAGCCTCTGCTCAAGAGCGCAGAGACAGAAAAGGAGATGGCCACGATGAAAGAAGATTTTATCAAATGCAAGGAGGACCTGGCCAAGTCAGAGTCCAAGAGGAAGGAGCTGGAGGAGAAAATGGTTTCTTTGCTCCAGGAGAAGAATGACCTTCAACTTCAAGTGCAATCTGTAAGTTTCGCTGAACCTCCTATTTGATGAAAAAGTCTGCGCCATGTATTGACTTCTCTCCTCTTCCTCAGGACGTGGAGAACCTCTGTGATTCAGAGGAACGATGCGAGGGTTTGATCAAAAGCAAAATCCAGCTGGAGGCCAAACTCAAAGAGGTGACAGAGAGGATGGAGGATGAGGAGGAAATCAATTCCGAGTTAAGTACCAAGAAGCGAAAGCTTGAGGACGAATGCTCCGAACTTAAGAAGGACATTGACGACCTTGAAATCACTTTGGCTAAAGTGGAGAAAGAGAAACACGCCACTGAAAACAAGGTTTGGACATTGGCCTGCATGATCTGTTGATGAGGTTATTCAAGCTTATGATCAGGTCACAAACTAAAAGTGATCTATTTCGTAGGTTAAAAATTTGGTAGAGGAGCTGGCTGGACAGGAAGAAACCATTGGCAAGCTGACCAAAGAGAAGAAGGCCCTTCAAGAAGCCCACCAGCAGACCATGGATGACCTTCAAGCTGAGGAAGACAAAGTCAACTCGCTGACGAAGGCCAAGTCAAAGCTGGAGCAGCAAGTGGATGATGTGAGTTGCGGTTGAATGTTAATGTCCAAGTGCTAACAAAAAGGCTCATCCGTCTCACTGCTTTTCAGCTTGAAGGTTCCCTTGAGCAAGAGAAGAAGAGTCGCATGGACCTGGAAAGGACTAAGCGCAAGCTGGAGGGAGACATTAAACTTACGCAAGAATCCCTGATGGATGCAGAAAATTACAAACAGCAGTCTGAGGAGAAGCTGAAGAAGTAGGTGAATGTAGGAATGGGCCGTGGAGGAGGTTGCACCTGACATGTGACATTATTTTCTCGTTACCACAGAAAGGAGTTTGAAACCAACCAGCTGGTTGGCAAAATTGCAGACGAACAAACAATCAACAACCAGCTTCAGAAGAAGCTGAAGGAGCTCCATGTAAGGGTGGTTTTCGTCACACATGAACCATATTGACAGTTAGTCCTCCTGGACAGTTAGATCCATCACTTTGTGTTTCAAGGCTCGAATTGAAGAACTGGAGGAAGAAGTGGAAGCTGAGCGATCGATGAGGGCCAAGGTTGAGAAGCAGAGGTCCGACCTGGCCCGGGAGATTGAGGAGGTCAGCGAGAGGCTGGAGGAGGCCGGAGGAGCCACTGCTTCTCAGATTGAGATGAATAAGAAGCGCGAGGCGGAGTTCCTGAAAATCAGGCGCGACCTGGAAGAAGCCACGCTGCATCACGAGGCCACATCCGCCGCATTGCGCAAGAAGCATGCGGACAGCATGGCTGAACTCGGAGAGCAGATCGACAACCTGCAGAGAATCAAGCAGAAACTTGAGAAGGAGAAAAGCGAGTTTAAGATGGAGATTGACGATTTGGCCACCAACATGGAATCTGTGGCTAAAACCAAGGTTAGAGCAGTGCAATATTTCAGAATGCCGAGGCCATTTTGCATCCTGATGTGTTGGCAATTGTGCTTGAACAGGTCAACCTGGAAAAGACCTGCCGCTCTCTGGAAGACCAGCTAGTGGAGTTCAAGACCAAGAATGATGAAAACAGTCGGAACATTGCAGATCTCAGCAATCAGAGGGCCCGTTTTCAAAATGAGAATGGTACATGAACTCCACTCAGCAGCTGAATGAACTGCATTCTGTCCAACTAAGTCAAAATCTATGTCTTGTAGCGGAGTTATCCCGACAACTGGAAGAGCGAGAGAGCGTCATATCCCAGCTAACCAGAGGAAAGCAAAGTTTCAGCTCACAAATTGATGATCTCAAAAGACTCACGGAGGAAGAAACAAAGGTAATCAAAGCTTTCTTTTGGGGAGGGGGGTAGGGGTGAAAAAGATATGAATCAATTTGGAACTTGTTCGTCGACGTCAACATGAATCAAGATTTTGCGTTTGAGTATGAGCTCTATTAGCCAGTCTTTCAATGATCATGTTAACTATGTCTTATTGTCCGCGTCTGTTTTCATCAACATTTTTGGGGGGAATGTAAATTACAGCCAGAATTGGGTTTACCTTCTAAGCAGGTTACCTCTGGTTGCATTTTGTTTTTGACTTTCACTTCACACATTCACGACAGTAGAGGAGGCAGCTTTCCAATCAGAAGCATATTCCCTTCTGAATATGAGACTTTATGTACCACCCCGCAAGAAGAACCTTGGTCATTGAGACCATTTCCTGTTTTCTCAATGGATCTGCCTTGGTCAAATGACATTGTTTACAAGTGGTCAGAAGAATGTGTGACACTATGGTGATTCGTCATATACACCTACACAGGCCAAGAACGCTCTGGCACACAGCCTCCAATCATCTCGTCATGACTGCGACCTCCTGCGTGAACAATACGAGGAAGAGCAGGAGGCCAAGGCAGAGCTGCAGCGTGCTTTGTCCAAAGCTAACACAGAGGTTGCTCTTTGGAGAAACAAATACGAGACGGATGCCATCCAACGCACTGAAGAGCTGGAGGAGGCCAAGTAAGCTCAGGCTCACGCTCGGAATGGTTCACATAACTGAGTTTCGGCAATGATATCTTCCACAGGAAAAAGCTGGCCCAACGTCTCCAAGAGGCGGAGGAACAAATCGAGGCAGTGAACTCAAAGTGTGCCTCGCTGGAGAAAACTAAACAGCGACTTCACAATGAAATGGAGGATCTCATGGTGGACGTGGAAAGGTCCAACAACGTAGCAGCCACACTAGACAAGAAGCAGAGAAACTTTGACAAGGTATGTGGATTTTAAGATGGAGTTCAATCTCTCAACTTCCAGTCCTTAATGAAGAAGACAACCATGTTTTGTTGAGTTCAGATTCTAGCAGAGTGGAAGCAGAAGTATGATGAGTCTCAGGCTGAGCTGGAAGGCGCTCAAAAGGAATCTCGATCATTGAGCACGGAGCTCTTCAAACTGAAGAACTCATACGAGGAGGCCCTTGATCACCTGGAGACACTGAAGAGGGAAAACAAGAATCTGCATCGTAAGCTTGATAAGTAAGAAGAAACTTTTGTGATTACTTAATAAAATGTGTCTACTGTCCAAACTTAGAGGAGATCACAGACCTGACAGAGCAGCTCGGAGAAAGTGGGAAAATGATCCATGAATTGGAGAAATTCAAGAAGAATGTTGAAACCGAAAAATTTGAGATGCAAACTGCGCTGGAAGAAGCTGAGGTAAGCATCACACACGATGCCAAATATTCGAAAGAAGACACACTATTGTGACAACGTTCACTTGTTCAGGCCTCCCTGGAACAAGGGGAATCCAAGATACTCTGCATCCAAATGGAGCTCAACCAAGTCAAAGCGGAGGTGGACCGGAAAGTGGCGGAGAAAGATGAAGAAATTGACCAGCTGAGGAAGAACAACCAACGAGTGATAGAATCCATGCAGGCCACTCTGGACGCTGAGGTCCGTAGCAGGACTGATGCCCTGAGAGTTAAAAAGAAAATGGACGGAGACCTGAATGAGATGGAGATCCAACTAGGCCATGCTAACAGACAGGCCTCTGAAGTTGTGAAGCAACTGAGGAACATGCAAGGGCAAATGAAGGTTTGATAATACCGGGTTTTTCCTGGAAACCAAATTGTGGCAGAGGTAATCCCATTCAGACCAAAAACTCCAATGTGTTTTCAGGAAGCCCAAATCCACCTGGATGACTCCCTTCGAGCTCAAGATGACATGAAGGAGCAGGTGGCCATGATGGAACGCAGGACCAACTTGATGCAGGCTGAGATTGAGGAGCTCCGAGCAGTCGTGGATCAGACTGAGCGCAGTCGCAAATTGTCAGAACAGGAGCTAATCGATGCCAGCGAGCGTGCAGGACTTCTTCATTCTCAGGTGTTTTTCATCACAAGTCTTGAACCACTCAAATGTAGTCTCCCGCGTGTGTTTTCACCACCAGCGTCTGCTTTGGTTTTGACAGAACACCAGTCTCCTGAACACCAAGAAGAAGCTGGAAACGGATGTTACTCAGCTTCACGTTGAGATAGAGGAAGCTAGTCAGGAGGCCAGAAATGCAGAGGAGAAGGCCAAGAAAGCCATCACTGATGTAAATATATTATTCATCCACAAGGGATCTTCACTTCTTTTTCAGAGTGGCGTGATTTAAGTCCCCAAAAAATAAAACCAACCCCGTAGGGTACTGTGTTTGTAGTTTAATGACATGCTGTGTCCCCTGTAGCACGAGGAGAGATATAAACGACTACTATAGGATATCCAGAGATCTGCTGATGAAATTAAAACGTAAACTAACTAAAATTACATCGAAAAAGTAAAACAGAAACTAATAAACGAAAAACTCTCTCAACCATGGTGTTGGGATTCATACTTGAAATTGAAACCCTGCTGCTGTGGTGCTTCCAGGCCGCCATGATGGCTGAAGAATTGAGGAAGGAACAGGACACCAGTGCCCACTTGGAAAGGATGAAGAAGAATCTGGAGGTGACGGTCAAGGACCTGCAGCACCGCCTGAATGAGGCTGAGAACTTAGCCATGAAAGGCGGGAAGAAACAGATGCAGAAGCTTGAGACCAGGGTATAAACACAAAAGCATTTTTAAGTTAGTTTAGCTTTGTTTTCACTCAAATGTGCTAAATCAGGTACGTGAGCTGGAGACTGAATTGGAAGCTGAGCAAAAGCGCTCGAGTGAGTCCATCAAGGGAGTCCGTAAATACGAGAGGAAGGTCAAAGAGCAAAGCTACCAGGTATACTGAAACTTTAAGCCTTCTGGTGGCTTTATTCTGCTCATAGAGGGTCTTTGTCGACTGAAATGTTACCTCTTTTAGGCTGATGAAGACAAGAAAACCAACGTTCGACTGCAGGACCTGGTGGACAAGCTGCAGATCAAAATGAAGGCCTATAAACGTCATGCTGAAGAAGCTGTAAGTACATGGTCATTTTAGCTCAGCCAACTATATTTTTAAAAATGAAACCCATGTAACCTTTTTCTTTAGGTGGCTGTAACAAATGAATGGCATTTCAATTTACTTCGCATCAATCCTTTTATTCATTCTTCAGGAGGAGCAGGCCAACATGAACATGGCCAGGTTCAGGAAGTCTCAGCATGAGTTGGAAGAGGCTGAAGAGAGAGCTGACGTGGCTGAATCGCTTGCCAACAAGATGCGTGCCAAGTCCCGTGACATTGGGGCAAAGGTAACAGACATGTTTGATATCCCTACACCATCTCTTCATAGATTTGTATACACTGTCAGTGGTGGGCTGCCTGACTTAATCCACTACTTAATATGACCACTATCAAGTTGCAATTATAGAAACCATCAACACTGTCCAACCCCCCCCCCCCACCCCACCCCCCCCCCAATAAATAAAAAAAACCAAAAACACAAGGTGGTAGAAAGCACATTTTTATTTTAGATAAGGCTTTGGATGCGGAAAATGAAGCTCTGCCCTCATTTCAACATTCTTCCACCAAAACAATATTTCTATATTAGGTAACAGTGAAATGGTGACTTTCTCAGGGAATAACAAGGGATAGTTAGCCCCCCCCCCAACCCCTCCCCCCCAAAAAATCTGTGAGAAGTCAAATTGAAAATGCCGAACAGCAAATATGCTAGACTTACCTCTCAATGAACTTAGATGGGCTGACATTACCAATTGTGTGAAGAGCATGTGCATTTTAGACTGACATGGCAACACAGAGACTGAAATCTGATTGGAAAAATCAATGTAATGTACATACACATACCGTACTTGAAGTCGTGCAGCCAAGACAAATGTTACAAATTGAAGAGAATAAACTGCTGGTAATAAATTAATAAGATTTCATGATACAAATACTCTACCTGAACTTTGAATTTGGTTTCTAAATGTAGGTCACTGCTTCTGATATTGTTTTAGGAGAGTAAGATTGATTACCGTTTCTGCTTCCGATGTTGTTTCAGGGACCTGAAGTACAAGGAGAGTAGCTGAATGTGGACCCAGACGTCCACCACAGCCGACGCCATTTTATCATATCATTGCATGCTTAGTCACTGAAAAGTCAATTAAAATTAGCCATTTAATAAAAATAATGATTCATCCCAAACATTGTCACACATTTAACACGCACGCACACACGGAAGCATCAGCATCAACTGAAGAACGTCAAATGAGTAACGTTTAATACTCACAAAATCTGCTGCCTATTTGACCTTTTCCTTTTTTTTTTTCCTTCGGCCGGCCAACAAGTTTTCTTTTTAAATCTCCGTGTTGCTGATGCTGAAAGTAAAGTTAGTCCCCTTCCTGTAAACGTACACAATACAGATTTGAGCTAGCCATAATTTTGCTAACACTGAGAGTAGGCACTCTAATCATCCAATCGAAGCACGCGAAAATGAATACGCCATAGACATCTGCGAATGGGTGTCATCAACGTCAAATCTAATTGGTCAAATTATCAGTGGGCAGATTCTATTTCACCTGGCAACACAGTGATGACATCTGACTGGCCAACAGTTCCACGGTACCGCCCTTAATTTAACTCGTACCGGAAGCAGCGTTAGCTTCAATTATAACATAAAATATAAAAAGATGACAAAAACAACAATAAACCCAGACATCTGACCACCGCTGAAACTCCAAATCAACAACCTTACTTACGATATGTCTACTCTAAACTGCTCACATTTCGTGGACATTGCTGACTGATGCCAACATGCTACACAAGGCTCCTCTTAGCTTTAAGCTTAATGTGATCATTTAATGTTCACGTCATGTCGTAGTTGGTTTTTAGTTTTTCATGTCTCATCTGTAATTGTGCCTTCATGAAGTTGCTTTCATTGCATGTTCAGAAAAGTAAACATTGAAGAACATTTTTGCTGTTGTCCTATATCTCTATTAAGGGTATTGTGCCATTATCCTCACACTACAGTCATTCATAATAAATATACATTTTACCATGACAGATTGCAGTTTATGTAGCAGGGGAAATAAGTGGCAAATAGGTATTTTTCACAGGCTTTATTGCAATTAGGGCAACATACATCCACTACTGAATACAAGCATTGTGTTTAAAGCCACTGTGTAATTGGGACCTTTCTATCATAGCCTCCAAAATAGTAGCAAGATAAGCACCTGGTATCATCACATAAATCTGACATCCCAGCAACTGTTTTAGTTGTTGACAATGGATAAATATTGTAATTCATATAATTTAATTTGATTGCCTTAGTCAAGTTTTGACAAGTCAATGAATATAAGACTTGAAATCTTCCAAAAATGAACAATTTATTTGGTATTTCGAGATACAGTACACAAACTAGTTATTGCTGGTGGTGGCTCAAAACGTCTCATAAATTGTGGAAAATAACCAATGCAATGTTCATGCCGTTTTTGTTTTTTCACCCGAAAAGTGATGATTTTGGACGTTCTAGTCTTCCAATCAACGCCAGCAATATGTTTAATTGGTGTTCTGATTATAAAGACAATGGACTTTTTGGAAACAAAAAATAACTCACTATATTGGTTGGGCGGCCCGGTAGTCCAGTGGTTAGCACGTCGGCTTCACAGTGCTGAGGTACCGGGTTCAAATCCAGCTTCGGCCTCCCTGTGTGGAGTTTGCATGTTCTCCCCGGGCCTGCGTGGGTTTTCTCCGGGTGCTCCGGTTTCCTCCCACGTTCCAAAAACATGCATGGCAGGCTGATTGTGCACTCTAAATTGTCCCTAGGTATGAGTGTGAGCGTGGATGGTTGTTCGTCTCTGTGTGCCCTGCGATTGACTGGCGACCAATTCAGGGTGTCCCCCGCCTACTGCCCGAAGACTGCTGGGATAGGCTCCGGCACCCCCCGCGACCCTAGTGAGGATCGAGCGGTTCGGAAAATGGATGGATGGACTATATTGGTTGTTTGTGTTTTTGACGCAGTCTCAATTTTAACTGATTTAATGTAGAAGGACTTTGTATACACACTGACTTCAAACGTGTATCTAAATATTATTTTCAGAGTATGTCGCAGGCTTTTACAGTAGTTCACAGCACACGGTGTCTTCAAGGTGGTCGCCAGCGATGACTACTCCCTGCCGTCTTTGCTCTGTAAAAAAAAAAAAAACAAAAAACAAAGAACAGTCATCCAGGCGCTACCACGTTGGTTCTTAAACAGGGTTCCGCTTCCTTTATTCACATAAAGGGTCTAAAAATGAAATTATGTCTCATTTTTTAAAGTACATATGTACATATAAGGAATGGCACACAACACAAACATAATAAACCAATTACAGTGCTTAAATGATTGTGGTCTATCATCACATAATATTAAAATTAAAAAAAGTTCCTTCTCTTACACAGATTATTTCTATTTGAATGGAACTGTTAAAAAACAAAAACAAAAAACAATTCCTTTAGGGGTGGTACTATTGTGATTTTTTTACTGTGACAAAATACAACTTTTGCGAGCAAAACTTTTATTTTGATATAAATACAAAAAACATTTTATCCCAACAAAATGCGTCTCTGTTCTTGTAAAGGTTACTTGCGGGATTATTGTTGTTGTTTTTAATGACAATTTATTCCTGTAAGATTATAGCTTTCCATCAATACAAAATACATCTTTGTTTTGGAAAAGATGACTGTGAAAATTAAAGTTTTGAAAAAAAAAAATGTAATTGCGGAAGATTGAAAAATTATTTTGCGACAAATTTTGTCTCTGTTCTTGGAAAATTGCCGTCTCATTTCTTTAACAAAATGTGACCTGAGCAACTTTTTCCTCTATAAGTATGAGTTTGTTCTTGTAGCATTTAGATTTTTTTTTTGTCAGAACTCGGCAACTTCATTCCCAAGGCTTCCAGAGGCGCACATGGTAGTTTGATTGGATTAAGGTTTTGAGGGGGTTCTTTTTCCAAGATCCAAAGAGTTTGAGACCCTAGTGGTAATGCCTGCAACACCACAATTTTTGTACCTTGGTCATATCCCGACTCTTGACTTTCATCTTGTTGAGCTGGGATTCTGCAATGTCAGCTCTCGCTTCGGCCTCCTCCAACTCATGCTGCACCTTTCTCAGTTTGGTCATGTAGGCGTTGGCTTGCTCCTCCTGTGCACCATTAAGACAGCAAGTCACCAACCAGAGACCAAGAACCTAATTGGCATCGCGAGAGGCCACGCACTCACCGCCTCTTCAGCCTGCCTCTTGTATACTTTGACCTTCAACTGGAGTTTGCCCACCAGCTCCTGCAGCCTCATGGCCGTCTTCTTTTCCTCCTCTGACTGTGAGGAGGAACGACACATTGGATCAGTTCCTTGAAGAGAAATATGTGGGTGGTACGAAGAACCCCCACCTATTCGCCGGTCGCTATGGACGAATTCACCTATAGCGCAGCTCGCCATTGAAAAATGACCTATTCTCTGGTATCTGTATATTTTTTTGTCTTCTTTCTGCAACACACTAAAATGCCACAAAATGTTGCCTAAAAAAAATCATTAAATTATACACCGCAACTTTTCTAAGCTCTTCCGTTGTAAGAGAAGGTCTAAGTTTAGCCTGTGTTTTTTGTGGAAGTTGCATGTGTACTTGTTTGCTCTGCTGAGTGGCTAACACAATGAAAGGGCTCATTTTTGCCCTAGAGTTCCTATTTGTACGGACCGCGATAGTGACATACACTTCTGATGCATTTGGAAAAATTAGAATATGAGTTTGAAATTACCGTATTTTCCGCAATATAAGGCGCACCTAAAAGCATTAGATTTTTCAGTGCGCTTTATAGTCCAATGCACCTTATACAGTCAAACCTCGGTTTTCGAACGTCTCGGTTCTCGACCAAAGATTTCGAGTTTTTTTATGCCTCGGATGACGAACAAATTTCGGTTCTCGAACAAACTGAGCGCACTTAAATGCACCATTTGACTCCTGTCGCCTTCCTTGCACGAGGAAGTGACGCTTCCTCGGGTAGACGAGGAAGTGACGCTTCCTCGTGTTGCTTTCCATTGTGAGCAGACGTGTTAATTTCGGTTTTCAAACAGCCTTCTGGAACGAATTATGGACGAAAACCGAGGTTTGACTGGATATGGATCAATATACTGATTTCTTGGACGTAATGTTTTAAATGTTCTGTAGTGCTTTGTTACAGCTAGAGCGGTCGTGAAAGCGCTATATTAATAAAGCTGTATTGTATTGTATTCACTTTAGCATACCGCCATCTAGTGGGTGCCTCATGCAACTCCAGCCACAATTGTAGCTTCTATTCTATTGTCCTTATAATGCAGTGCGCCCTATATATGAAAACAGTTTTAAAATTCATTGAAGGTGCACCTTATACTCCAAAGCGCCTTATAGTGCGGAAAATACGGTATATTAACCCTTTTAGGAACAGCGGTTACTACAGTGGACAGTTTATCATGTTATCAGGTTACAGGTTATCCCTATTGGTGCATGAAAAGTGTTTTGAGCTCATACTTTGGGGTGTATTTAAGGTTTAAACTTTGAATCCATCCATCCATTTTGTAATCCGGAGACAGGATCATTTACAGCTTTTTGCCTTACGTGTCTCCTGCGAATAGTGAGGGGCTCACTTGATGTTATTCTTTCTACTCAACCTGATAAGTGAGTTCCTTCATCTTGCGTTCCAGCTTCCGTGCCCCTTTCACAGTCTCGGAACCGTGTCTTTGCTCTGCCTCCAACTCATTTTCCAGCTCTCGCACCTGTCAAGTGTGCAAATGGAGTCATGAGAACTTTGCTCTGGAACTGATTGTCGAAAGTCCACAAAAGATGCATTTTGGCAACCAAACTCGTCCTGGTTGTTAACTCATTCACTCCCAAAGACGTTTTTAAACGTCTTTTCAGACTTGGTCCAGAATTGGCTGGAACTGAATGAGTTAAAGACGTTCCGTCTCAAAATCCAAAAAGGTTCTTCAGTTCGAAATCTTAAGAGTGGAGATTTCCTATTTCTGCCTTTTTTATGAATGGCCTGGATGACTGAGTATCTTCACAGACTGATTCTCCACACATTTCCTTCTTTTAGCAGGCTACGACAGCCACTTCCTCACCCTGGCTTCAAGTTTCTGGAGCTGCTTCTTCCCGCCTTTCATGGCGAGACTCTCTGCCTCATCCAGACGCTGCTGCAGGTCCTTGACGGTAGTTTCCACGTTCTTTTTCATCCTCTCCAGGTGAGCGCTCGTGTCTTGCTCTTTCTTCAGCTCTTCAGCCATCATGGCGGCCTTTGCAAGGAGACCGTGCTACATGTTACATTATTCCTGACTTCAGAGGGAAAATTCGAGATGAACGTACATCGGTGATGGCCTTCTTAGCCTTGTCCTCTGCATTCCGGGCTGTTTGGGCGATATCGTCCATCTCTCCTTGAATCTGAGACAGGTCAGCCTCCAACTTTTTGCGGATATTGAGCAGACTGGTGTTCTGTGATATAGATTACATTTTAGCAGAAGGTTTTGTTACTTGTCCAAAGCCAGCAGATAGTTTGGCTGTTCAAACCTGAGAGTGGAGCAGCTGAACTCTCTCGCCGGCGTCGAGCAGCTCCTGCTCAGCCAATTTGCGGCTCCTCTCCGTTTGTTCCAGGGCAGCTCGGACTTCCTCTATTTCGGCCTGCACCAGGTTGCTCCTGCGCTCCGCCATAGCGACCTGCTCCTTAATGTCCTCATTACTTCTCAGGACATCGTCCATCTGAATCTGGACATCCTGATGAAGGATGCAAAGATATCACGTTGAGAGCGTGGATTTGATATTTGTACACGTTTTACAGATGTCGCTTACCTTGAGTTGAACTTGCACGTTCCTCAGCTGTTTCTGAGCTTCAGCTGCCTGCCTGTTGGCATGGCTCAGCTGGATCTCCATCTCGTTGAGGTCTCCCTCCATTTTCTTCTTCACTCTCAGCGCGTCATTTCGACTCCTCACTTCGGCATCCAAGTTGGTTTGAATGGTGTCGATGATCCGTTGGCTGTTTCTCTTCATCTGATCCAGCTCTTCGTCCTTCTCCGCGATCTTCTTGTCCACTTCACTCTTCACCTGGTTGAGTTCCAGCTGGACTCGCAGAATCTTGGATTCCTCATGTTCCAAGGAGGCCTACACGGAGACAAGAGTGGTCACAAGGAACTAAGGTGGACTCCACCGTGGAGGATTGTGGTCACCTCAGCTTCCTCCAGGGATGTCTGCGCTTCCAACTTTTCCTGTTCAGCCTGTTTTCTGGATTTTTCCAGGTCATGGATGTTTTTCCCCATTTCTCCCAGCTGCTCAGTGAGATCCACTATCTCCTCTGGAACAAGAACAAAAGACTGGGGTCGAGATAACAATCTTGCGGATAGAGATCTTCGGACATTGTCGTAAGCAGGCAATAACAGTGTAAACCTCTTCCTCTCTTTAGAGACTACTTTTATAGTTTGGCATATATGGCGTCTCGCACATCTTTTTCAAACAGGTAATCCTCTCTGTCCAGGATTTGGACATACCGTATTGGCCCGAATATAAGACGGCCCTGATTATAAGACGACCCCCTTTTTCAAGACTCAAGTTTGAAAAAAGACATTTTGAACACCAAATAAATTTTTATACAGAAAATAATTACAGTACATCTGAAACAAATGATTCTAACAATATATTTGAGAGAAAAAGCATGTTATTTTGCCTCATTCAAATCTAAAGTGCAATCACATTCGTAAATGAATGGCTTCTGGTTTTTGAAATGTAAATGACATCATAACTTCTCAGCTGCCGGTTAACCTGGCCGATCTTTGACCCACTTTTCTCCAGATTGTCGCTACGTTTCTCCATTTTCTGTTATCTCTTCGATTATTTTCTTCTCTTTTCTTTCTTACCGCTATTTTTTTTTTCTTCTTCGTGGTACCGCTATTTTTATTTTTATTCTTCGTGACAGGGGTTCACTTTGGCCCGGGGAGTCAAGTTCAGCATTCGCATCAATGATATCTGGCGCCATCTAGCGTCGCAAATGGGTATAATGTCCAGACCCCGAGTCTTATTTCAATGCAAAAAACACCGTCTTATATTTGGACCAATACGGTAATTGTACGAACATCTCTACCAACATGTCCTTTTTCTTATGGACTGGCGAAACACTGTGAAATAATGACAAGGGTCCAGTTGCCTCGATTCAACATTACCCTGACCTGGATGACTGAGAATCGACACAAAGTCTTACGTTGAAGGTTCTTATTTTCCCGCTTAAAAGTCTCCAGCTGTTCCAGACATTCTTCAAAAGCATTCTTCATTTTGAAGTTGTCAGTGCCCAAAGAGTGCACTTCTTTGAGCGCTGACTCCAGTTCCGTCTGACCCTCCTCATACTTCTGCTTCCACTCAGCAAGAACCTGGAAGAAGGGGTTGCATGACTCGATGGTTGTGAATCCTTATCATGTATCAAGGAAGGTCTGAGAAGTAAAACCTTATCAAAGTTCCTCTGCTTCTTGTCCACGATGGCGGCTGCGGCGTTGGACCTCTCCATGTCCATCATCAGGTCCTCCACTTCTCCCTGCAACCGCTGCTTTGTCTTCTCCAGAGATGAACACTTGGAGTTGACTGCCTCCACTGCTTCCTCTGCTTCCTGCAGACGCAGCGCCAGCTTCTTCCTGCCCAAAAAAACAAACAGTGAATCCCCACTGGATATGGTTTGCGAATTCACATGTTCAAAAAGACTCCAAATCTCATTTATCCGAAGTGCCAAGTGGTATCTATGGTCATTGTGTGGCTTGTCCTTTATTTGCTCCCGCTGCTACATCAACTGTCCTTTTGAGGGATAATAATACTCATGTCTTTTCGCTATTCATTCTTAGCTCCAACATAATATGCCCGTAATGTAACGCCTATGGACATCCGTGCTTCTGATGGTGCTTAGGCCAACAGGGAAGGTCTTGTTCCGCCCGCCCACCAGTGTTCAAAAACCATGAGGCCCTTCTGCTTGTTGATTTTGTCTTTCTCACTTGGCTTCTTCCAGCTCCTCATTCCGCTGGATAGCGTCTGTCTCGTATCTGTTTCTCCACTGGGCCACGTCACTGTTGGCCTTGGAGAGACAGCGATGGAGCTCGGCCTTGGCTTCCTGCTCCTCCTCATACTGCTCTCTCAGAAGCTCACAGTCATGTTGCGCGGACTGCAACGCGTGGGCCAGGACGTTCTTGGCCTTCACAAAAAAATGACGGTCAGCGTATTTTACGTTGCTTTTGTGGTTACACGTCAGCTTGTCTACGCTCACCTTGACCTCCTCTTCGTTGAGTCTCTTTAGCTCGTCAATCTGCTGGAGGAATCCTTGCTTACCCCGAGTGAGATGAGACAGGAGCACGGCTTTCTCCTCCAGCTGGCGGGACATTTCAACTGCACAATGGGGGAACATTTTTTAAAAACAGTTCCAGGTAGTAGTTGTGAACCTTCACTAGCCTGACGCTTTTATTGATTATGTCAATGATCCAATGCCGTTAGATGGCATCTTGCAATGTGATGAGTCCCATCACTTTTCTATGCAAAATTACTACAGTTTTGTTTTCTTGAATGAACACAGCTTTCTTTTGTGATTTAAAATACATTTAATGGAGGTCTAACAAAAAGCGATTTGAATCAGAAAATCGGTTTTGATTTAATCAAATTGAATTGTTACTTTTTAATAAGTATCGTACAGTCAAACCTCGGTTTGACCGTTCCAGAAGCCTGTTCGAAAACCGAATTGTTCAAAAACCGAAACCACGCGCTTTTTAAAATAAAAATGTGTATTGAACACGTCTGCTCACAATGGAAAGCAACACGAGGAAGCGTCACTTCCTCGTCTACCCGAGGAAGGCGAGAGGAGTCAAATGGTGCATTCAAGTGCGCTCAGTTTGTTCGAGAACCGAAATTTGTTCGTCATCCGAGGCATAAAAAAATCAACATTTTTGGTCGAAAACCTAATTGGTCGAGAACCGAGACGTTCAAAAACCGAGGTTTGACTGTATTTGAATTGTATCTCACCATGTGTATCGCGATACGTATCCGATTTTTTTTCAGGACAGATGCACACCGGGTACGAATCAGTTTGATGTTGCTGATGATTTGTTGATTTGTTGAATTTAATAAATTTGGATTTGAGAGAGATTTTACATGTTGTTACATATTGATAAACATGACCAGAGCTACAGTTATACCATATTGAATCATAATTTCACTATATTAATTAACCGAAATCAATTTGTTCCAAATGAAATTGTACCGTTCTTGAATAATAATGGACCCCACGTATCAAGATACAGAATCGAGTTAGAATACCTTGAATGAGACACTCAGGAACACTCAGCACTCACCACAAGAATTTATAAGCCGTGAGCCGAAAATCAACAAGCAAAGTCATTGCGTGAATGTCGATTATGGGCTACCACTGTGTCGCAGATGCATCGATTATATAATTAATTTCGACATCCCCAACAAGCAAGCATGGGATATGAGGCAGGCATACTCCGATCTTGCTCACCATTTTCTGTCTGCAGTCGTGCGTTTTGGCTGGACATGTCATTCAGCAGCCTCTGCTGCTCTTCCTCTTTAGCTTTGACCTCGCTGAGTTGATCTTCAAGCGAGCGGCACATTTTCTCCAGATTAATCTACTTCGAGAAAGACAATTTCTTGTTTGAAACAATCCGGGAATCTTGTTGCTTGTGATTAGACTTCACACTGCCTGACCTTGGCTTTCGCCACACTCTCCAGATTACTGGACAGGTCATCCATCTCTAGCTTCAGCTCACTCTTCTCTTTCTCCAGTTTTTGTCGGACCCTCTGGCTGTTGTCCAGCTGCTCCCCCAACTCGGCTACGCTGTCTGCGTGCTTCTTGCGCAGGGCGGCAGACGTGGCCTCGTGCTGCATTGAACGCTCCTCCAGTTCTCGACGCATCTTAAGGAACTCAACCTCTTGTTTCTTGTTAGCCTCCACATGAGTGGCGATGGACGCTCCAGCCTCCTCCAGTCTCTCAGTGATGTCCTCCAGCTCCCGGGACATGTCTGACCTCTGCCTCTCCACTTTGGCTCGAGCAGCACGCTCAGCCTCCATTTCCTCCTCCAGCTCTTCACATCGGGCCTGCAAATGAGAAGCGTAAATAGAAGCTTATAAACTGAAGTCCAATAAAGTTCATGTCATTTGGTCGAAACCGTCTGAAGCAGAATTTATCACCTGGATCTCTTTGATTTTTTTCTGCAGCTGTGACCCAAGAGATTGTTCATTCTCCACCTTTGTCTGAAGCTGCGAAACCTCAAAGTCTTTCCTGTAGGAGAAAGTTCAGATGAATACGCCGACATGAAGGCAATGGGGCCAATTGTATTGAGATTCAATCAAGTTATTTTTTAGAGATGCTCATACTAAGTTTGGCTACATGCTAAAATTTGGCTTTTGGGTCGAATTTTGAAATAACTAAAAATGCACTAGAACAGTGGGCCCCAACCCGCGGGCCGCGGACCGGCACCGGTCCGTGGGTCATTTGGTAACGGCCCGCACAGAAAGAATAGATAACTTACATAACTTCCGTTTTATATATTTCGGAATCTGATATATGTTTTATTTTGAAAAATGACCGGATTCTCTGTTACATCTGTCTACAGTGTAACGGCGGTCAAGTCGCGCTTCTCGGTCACGTGATAGGTTACCGCTAAAATGTAACCCAGGAGCGAGTAAAATGAGTTAAAAAAAAAAAAAAAAACGTCTTTGGAAAGTTTCTTTCGGAAGCAGAAAAGGCCCAGAAGAGGAGTGTACGACTTTTAAGAAAAAGGTTACATTTTATAGACAGCTACTTAAAATACGGATTTATCGCAACAGGAGATTCCCACGCACCAAGCTAATAATATGCGGCGATGGTGAGTCGTATTTTTCATGCACTTTGTATTTGCGATGTATCTTATTTTGAAGGCACGTTTAAACATTACCATAGCGACCAGAGAGTGTTGCGGCCAGATAGGACGTTCCTCGTGTCATGATTCATGTTTATTATTATGTTTAGAAAATACCATAGTTTTTAAGCAGGTCATATCATATTATTTCTTTGAAATTTATCCGCAACACCTTAACGAATTCACTCTAAATACGTCTTTGGGAGTGAATGAGTTAAAGGCCAGTCCCTGAAAATATTATCTGACATTAAACTGGTCCATCGGCCAAAAAAGGTTGGGGACCGCTGCACAACAACATTTACATGTGACCTTAATTGAAGGGTGTGTAAACACACTTTCTCAGCTTCTCATCCAGCTGCTGTTTTTCATTTTCCAGATCCATGATCGATTCCTGGGAGAGTTTGAGGTCAGCCTCCAACCTCCTCTTGGCTCTTTCCTGGTCCACCCGGATCTTCTTCTCCTGTTCCAGCGCGCCTTCCAACTACAACATTAAGAGTTTTTCAATCGCAACGTATGTCAGTTGTGATCATCTTTGCGAACGAGCGGCAACTCACCTCGTCAACCTGCTGCTCTAACTTTGCTTTGGTCTTGCTGAGGATGTTGACCTTCTCCTCCTCTGCCTGCAGGTCATCCAGTGTTTGCTGATGGGCTTCTTGCAGAGCTTTTTTCTCCTTGGACAGTTTTGTAATGGTGTCATCCTGACTCATGATCTCCTCTGTCAGGTTTTTCACCTTTAACGGATCGTAAGATGTGATGTTAGATGTTAAGATTGGAATCCCCATGCTTGCGTGCACTCACCTTGTTTTCCACGGCGTGTTTCTCCTTCTCCAATTTGGCTAAGGTCAGTTCTAGGTCATCAATGTCCCTCTTCAGCTCGGAACTCTCATCTTCAAGCTTTCGTTTCTTTGCCGTTAGCTCGGCGTTCAGCTCCTCCTCGTCCTCCAGTCTCTCCATCACTTCATTCAGCTTGGCCTCCAGTTGGATCTTGCTCTTGATGAGTCCCTCACAGCGTTCCTCAGCATCCAGCAGGTTGTCTGACTCCTGACAAGGTGAAACACACATTGAGGAAATATCCCTACCCACACCCACATTTCTCATGCTCAAAGAACGGAAAAGCTGTACAATCATAAATTTGTCATTTTCCTGTTTGTTTTTGGTTTCAGTTTCCGGCGGGAGTGGTGGGTGTTGCCCTCCAACACCGCACCTGTCATGCGTTATCATCAATGGACAATATAAGGACAACTACGCCAACAACTTGCTGTTGGATTATTCGTCTCGCTTCCAGACCACGTACCAAGTGCTTATTTTCTAGCTGCTCGAGTCTTGCTAATTCTTGTTTCTGTCCATGCCATGGTTTGCCTCGTTTTGTAAATAGTGTTGTTGTTTGTTTTGTATTTTTTTTCTCGCAATTTGATTTTTTTCTTGTCTTTTTGTGCCGAGCTATTTTCATCATTTATTTACTTGCCCTCTGCAAGCGCTTTTTGTTTGTTTCGTTTTTTCCAGCTTCCGAATTTGTACTTTGTCGGTTGTGCGCTTTTCTGGAATAAAGCTTTTCTGTAAAATTATTTTGTCTCTGTCTAAGATTGTGGGATCCGCCTCTGTTCCTGATTATTCCGGAACATTACAAGATTAAGTTCTAGGCATTCTTCCACGATTAACTCTCAAATATGTAGAACATGTATGTTTTTGGAATGTAAGAAAGCCGAAAAATGCGGGGAAAATCCACGCAAGCAGGGTGAGAAAATGCAAACTCCACACTTTAAGAAGCTTGTCCTCTCGATATTATTTAAGTAATTTTAACTCGAACACGGGAAGGTGCCAGTTGCAGTTTCATGGCCAATCAACCGAGAATCAAATTGAAACTTACCGCCTGGACTTGGAGAAGAAGATCGTTACGTTCTTGTACAACAGAGACCATCTTTTCTTCAATCTCCCGCCGTCGGTTTTCTGACTTGGCCAAATCTTCTTGGAGCTTTGTGAAGTCCACTTTCATTTGGGCCATTTCCTTCTCGGCCTCGGCGCTCTTGAGCAGTGGCTTGAGTTTAAAGTACAGCTTCATCCACGGCCAGTGTTTGACATTCATGAAGGAACGGAAATTGTACTGGATGGTGTAAATGGCTTCCCTGTCAACGACAACACACGTTGGCCCCACGACGGGAGATTATTTACAATGCTGGAGGATGTAATTATACTGCATGCATAATTACCTCCTGGCCATCATCTCTTGATACTCCAGCCGGATGAGAAATCCACGACACATTGCCTGAGTGGACATCACAACCTGAGCTAACCGCTCATCCCTCATTTCCTCCAGAGCTCCCAGGAGACCAGCTTTAAAGAACACCTGAAAATGACGTCGCCATCGTTCAAATACTCTTCCAAGTCAACATAATGGAAAACAATCCGATTAATTTCCATATGTATAATATTATGATCTATACATGATTAATACTGACTAATGAGTGGATTGAGTATTTTTGTGGTTGGGGGTTTAGTTCCTTCTGGATAAAATGACCAAATCAGACAAGATCATCTTCCTGGTAAAGAAGAAAACATTTGTAGCTAGATAGAAGCTAGTGCATAAATTGGACTAAATTGAACCTGAACATTTAAAAAAATCTGAACCTTTGTGTGCCCAAACTTGTACTGTGTGTGGTCCACGTCAATGGAGCCCAGAAGTTTCTCCGCTGCTTTCTTGTTATCTATGAATTGTCCTTCTGGAACAGCACTAGCATTTAGGATCCTGTATCTGTAAAAGCAACACGAGGTGTCTCCAAACAAGACAACATCAATGCTTTATGATACATTGGAATTCTCACGTGATCATTTATTGACCTTTGCTTGAAGTCTCCGTACAGAATCCTGCTCGGAAATCCTTTCCGACAGATGCGGATACCTTCCAGCACACCGTTGCAGCGTAGCTGGTGGAGGACCAGGTGGTTCTCCATAGTGCCTATGCCAGGGGTCCGCAACCCAAAATGTTGAAAGAGCCATATAGGACAAAAATAAAACAAATATGTATGGAGCCGCAAAAAAAAAAAAAAGCCTTCTATAAAACTGACAATGAAGGAAACACATGCTGTATGTTGTAGGAGACTGGACTGTCTCAGAATTGTTTATTTGTTGTGTGTTCACAAACGCCCCCATAGAATTTATTTTGTAATTTCCTCGTTTGATTTTTTGTTTTGGTGTATTATTTTCGCTTTTCTTAGTGTCAGTGAAGTCATCATTAATTTCCGATTTTCTGAGGCTGTGTTTGAACGCCTCTCGAGTGAACGAGAAGAGAGAAGGGACGGAGTCGGACGCAGACGTGTCTGTGTTTGTTGAGACTGTTAAAAGCATAAATAAAGTGTACGTTTTAAAAAAACAACACCACAGCTCTCCTTTTTCGGAGCTGCAACATGTATCTATATCTATTTGAGCTATATTAGCCTATTATGAAAATGTTTTTCAATTTTCAAAGATTTTTTATAAAGCTCCAGGGAGCCACTAGATGTCGCTAAAGAGCCGCATGTGGCTCTGGAGCTGCGTGTTGCCGACCCCCGGCCTATGCAATACAGTCATTCCCAAAATCCACTAAAGCAAGAAAACAAAAAAGCCTGCCAGACGACCCTGCTGCATTCTAAGTAAAAAATTAGGCATTCTACCTGGAGTTTTCGTCTCATTCGGAATGAGGCATCTCACAAAGTGAGGATGAGTGGTCCTTAGGTTCGTCATGAGCTTCCCGAGATTCTCCTGCAAGAAATAATCACCCAAGCATTCCTTCGTCTAAAGTACGGCAAGTTAACATGTCATTTTACGTTTGATCGCTTCATCGTTTTCGATACACTTGCAATGCTGTTGACTTCTTCCTACCCTGAACAACGCTGACACCGTTTGGAAAGATGCTCCCTTCTTCTTGGACACTTTCTTGCCTCCTCCAGCTGGTGCATCTGCATATACATTAGAGTGCATGGCACTCCTTTTTTTTAATCTGGTTTCTTCCATGTTTCAAGACAAAAGGACACCAAATAAAAACCTACCATCTGTTCCAGAATATGTGACATAAAGCATTGCGAGGATCTTGACCGACGACTTCTGGTACAGCTGCACTACGGATTCGTTCAGCGGGTCCTTGTTCTTCTCCAGCCAGCCGCTGATGTTGTAGTCCACCATGCCGGCGTAGTGCATCAGTGAAAAGTGAGCTTCTGGCTTGCCCTTGACCACTTTGGGCTTCAGGAAGCAGCTGTTCTTGCCCAGGTGTTGGTCGTAAAGTTTGTTTTTGAAGGATACGTCGCTCGACTTTGGGAACATACACTCTTCCTCCAGGATCGAGAAGATGCCCATTGGCTAGTAGTTTAAAAAAAAAACAGCATCACAACATCACAAGTTGACATTCTAACAACTAAAAACCATCTACCTTCTCAATAAGCTCAATGCAGGCTGCCAGGTCCATGCCAAAGTCGATGAACTCCCAGTCAATGCCTTCCTTCTTGTACTCTTCTTGCTCCAGCACAAACATGTGGTGGTTGAAAAACTGCTGCAGTTTCTCATTGGTGAAGTTGATGCAGAGCTGTTCCATGCTGTTGAACTTTGGAGGCATTCAAGAGGGAAGACATCACTCACTCATATGCATTGAAATATTGAGCCGGTCCACGAGTATGAGGGGGTCGGTTGTATGGTCAGTATTTGGTTTGCCTTCCAAGCAGTTTACCTCTCAGGAGTGATGCTTCACGGATTTAAACTACTACTACTTGTGGTGGCATCGGAAAATGCTGCACCTTTTGCCTCCAGAAAAGACAGTACTGTATTGGCCCGAATATAAGATGGTGTTTTTTGCATTGAAATAAGACTGAAAAAGTAGGGGTCGTCTTATATTCGGGGTCTAGACATTATTCCCATTCACGACTCTAGATGGCGCCAGATATCATTGAAGCGAATGCTGAACTTGACTCCCCAGGCCAAAGTGAATCCCTGTCACGAAGAATAAAAATAAAAATAGCGGTAGCACGAAGAAGAAAAATAAAAAATAGCGGTAAGAAGGAAAAGAGAAGAAAATAATAGAAGAGATAACAGAAAATGGAGAAACGTAGCGACAATCTGAAGAAAAGTGGGTCAAAGATCGGCCAGGTTAACCGGCAGCTGAGGAGACGTTATGATGTCATTTACATTTCAAAAACCAGAAGCCATTCATTTACAAATGTGATTGCACTTTAGTTTACATATTTAAATGTTCAGATATTAAGATTTGAATGAGGCAAAATAACATGCTTTTTCTCTCAAATATTTTGTTATAATCATTTGTTTCAGATGTACTGTAATTATTTTCTGTATAAAAATTAATTTGGTGTTCAAAAAGTCTTTTTTCAAACTTGAGTCTTGAAAAAGAGGGGGCCGTCTTATAATCAGGGCCGTCTTATAATTGGGCCAATGTGGTATAACATAATAGTGAACTATCCAAAACTGTCATCCATGAGGTTTGAAGATCAGTTGAGAGTTGCGCCGTGTTGCACAGAAAAGGAATTTGGACTGATTTTATCTTCCAGAAACCATTTAGTTTTAAGTACCCAATAATGATAATCCACTTTTTATGAATTGCAGTGACCTACGTCAAAGATTTCAAATCCAGCAATGTCGAGAACGCCGATAAAGTGTTGCCTGGGCTGCTTGGTGTCCAGTTGCTGGTTGATGCGCTGCACCATCCACAGGAACATCTTCTCGTAAACAGATTTAGCCAAAGCGCCAATGGAGTTGTAGACCTGACAGAAGGAGAAAAATGTTGGCTCACCTCAGCTGCTAACTGGATTTGTGGGATTGAAGAATTACATCCCTTTTCATTCACGGTAGGCATACACCTCTTACATTTAAAATGAGGTGTGACATTTCAGTGCTTTCGGCAGGCCAAACAAACCATGTACGAAATTAGGCTACATAATCTCGGCTCCTTCATCCACTTGTTGGTGAAACGTAGCATGTAATTAAGAATAAAAAGATGGATCATTTCAACATGTGTTTGTCAGACAGTTGTCATACCTGCTGCACATTTTGTGCCTTGGTGACGTACTCGTTGCCCACTTTCACGCGCGGGTAACAGAGGTTCTTCAGAAGGTCGGCAGAGTTCAGACCCATTAGATATGCCGCCTTGTCAGCCTCTGCAGTTTTGATTTAAAAAATCATCAAAGTCTTTCCTTTGTTTAAGAGATGTGGTGTAAATCAGCGGTCACACAGAGATGAACCAAAATTATTTTTCAAACTTCTTTTTGGCCCCGAAAAAAAAAGCACCGAATGCCTTGATTCCATTTCCAAGATCCTATTTCTGAAGCTGGATTTTCTGTCATAAAGGCGACTAAAACAACATTTTGGAGTATAGTCAAACCTCGGTTTTCGAACATCTCTGTTCTCGACCAAATCGGTTTTCGACCAACATTTTCGATTTTTTTATGCCTCGGATAACGACCGAAATTCGGTTCTCGAACAAACTGAGCGCACTTGAATGCAGCATTTGACTCCTCTCGCCTTCCTTACACGAGGAAGTAATGCTTCCTCGGGTAGCGTGCCATTACTGAGCAGAGGTGGTCAATAAAGATTTTTTTTTTTTTAAAAGAGTGTGGTTTCGGTTTTCGAACAAATCGGTTTTCGAACAGCCTTCTGGAACGGATTATGGTCGAAAACCGAGGACAAAAGGAGCTGAGCCAAAAGGCGGTCTATCTATGTTCCCACCCTCACCTCTGGTCATGAGATATGGGTCATAATCGAAAGAACGCGATCACGGATACCAGCGGCCGAAATGAGTTTCCTCCGCAGGGTGTCCGGGCTCTCCCTTAGAGATAAGGTGAGAAGCTCGGTCAATCCCGGAGGGCCTCAGAGTCAAGTCGCTTTTCCTCCACGTCAAGAGGAGCCAGATGAGGTGGCTCGGGCATCTGATTAGAATGCCTCCTGGACCCCTCCCTTGTGAGGTGTTTCGGGTATGTTCCACTGGCAAGCGGTACAACCCAGGGCACACTGGAGAAACTATACTATATCTCCCAGCTGACCTGAGAACGCCTCGGTATGCCCGGGAAGATCTGGGAGAAGTGGCTGGGGAGAGGGAAGTTTGGGCTTCCCTGCTAAGACTGTTGCCCTGGGACCCGACCCCGGATAAATGGTAAAAAATGGACGGATGGACAAAAGTAACAACATCCCAGTGTTATTAGAGCTCATTATGTAAACACGAGCAGGGCTGAAATAATATTTCGACAGGTTGACTCTGATGATCAACATTTTCGTTCAGTCTCTCTATGTGGGCTGGTCTACAGACTGGTACTGTGCGGCCCGGTGGCTTAGAACTCCTGGAATAAAAGAAATGCCATCTCTCATTCTATGTTTGAGTTTGAGAGATCGCCTGACCTTCAGTGCCCTCTGGTTCTGCCTGTTCTTCTCGCTGTTTCTGCTTGAACTTCATGTTCCCGTAATGCATCACAGCTCCTGTCAGCTTGTAGATGGACATTTTTTCATCCGGGGTAAAACCCAGAATGTCGAAGGCTTCCTGGAGCACAAACGAGCCGAACAATGTTCCTCAGTGAATCCTCGACGCAAATCACTCATTACCGCACTCACGTCCGTGGCCATCAACTCCTCAGCGTCATTGATGCTTTTCACACTTATCTCGCCGTGGCTGATGAAGGCAAAGTCGTAAGGGTTGGTGGTGATGAGAAGCAGGTCTAAAGATGAACGGGATGACACGTTTTGGGGAAATGTTGTCGAGAAGGAATTTAGCTGTGAGCTCAAGTTTACCGATGAGTTCGGGCTTCTTGTTGCAGGTCAGCTGATAGAAGATGTGATAGCTCCTTTCGGCCCCTAGCTGGAATGACACTCTGGACTTCTCCAACAGATCTTTCAGGAGGGAAATTGAAAAGTGATACTTGTTTAGATGAATTTCACTCAGATTATTATAAAATCTCGTAACACCTACAGGTTTCGATATCTGCCGATGCCAGTTTGCCAGTTGCGCCAAAGTGTATTCGGATGAATTTACCCTGAAAGATGCAACTTGGTCTCAACGTGGAATAGGCATCAACAACCAAACGGTAGCTTCTCCATCAACACCCAAAAGAAACTCACAAAGCGAGAAGAGTTGTCGTTCCTCACAGTTTTGGCGTTGCCAAAGGCTTCCAGCAGAGGGTTGGCCTGGATGATCTGGTCCTCTAGGGTTCCCTGTGGACCAGCAAATGGGTCATCCGGACGTCTGGTTAATCGCGAGGCATCGAGGAACCAACCTTCATTTTGCTGTTGGTTTCCTTCTTCTTGTCCGCAGACACAGCGATGGTGGCAAAGTACTGAATGACTCGCTTGGTGTTGACCGTCTTCCCTGCGCCAGATTCTCCGCTGGAAACAACATACAGATTAGCATCTGAGGTCATGCTTTTGTGTTGAAATTTCAGGATGAACTGAAGACGCACAATGCCAATTTATTTATTCATTTTTTGTGAGTTGTTCACATGAAGAAAACAAAATAGGTCTCTACTTACGTGATGAGGATAGACTGGTTTTCACGATCTGCGGTAGAAAACAAGGCAGGTGACCGAAACCACGAACAAAAGACTTGAAGAATGCCTTTGCGTTGCCGTCTTACCTGTCAGCATGAACTGGTAGGCGTTATCGGATAAGGCGAAGATGTGAGGCGGAACTTCCATCCTCTTCTTTCCTCGGTAGGCCTGGACCACTTCGGGGTTGTAGACTGGCAGCCATTTGTAAGGGTTGACGGTCACGCAGAAAAGACCAGAGTACGTCTGTGTAGAAAGCCATTCGACACTTATTTCGTTTCTTTGATATCCATCTTAAAGTCCATCTACGAGTCGGACATTTAGGGCTCCACATCGTTATGAGCGAGTCAAAAGTTCTCCCTCAACCCCCTGCTTTGGAGACCTACGTAGATCATCCAGGCGGCGTAGCGCTCCTTCAAGTTGAAGAGCACGGCCGGCTCGTGGAGGTGCGTCATCATGACCATGTCTTCGATCTTGTCGAACTTGGGAGGATTCATGGGGAATACTTGATCCTCCTGCACGGTCAATGTCTGCGCACAAACCAGGAACACCAAATTACAACCCGAATGACCGCACACAGTAGAAATCATAATAATAATAATAACGTTGTGTTTATGGCACCAATCAGGCTTCCTCCAACATAAAAAAAAAACTGAACGTTAATTTCGTTGAAGACTAAAATTTGTCCATACGTGTGAATGAGAGTATGAATGTTTTTGTTGTTGTTTTTTTTTGTCTACATGTGCCCTTTGATTGGTTGGCTTCTCACCCAAATGCAGCTCACCCGCAACCTTAAAAAGTGAAAAGTTACAAGAAATGCGAACTTTTTCCGAAAGAAATACAGAGCTCTAAGGTTAAGCTACATTGGCCCGTACTGTATTTTTATACTTTTGTCATCACTATTCTTGTTGGTCTTTTCAACTAATGGAACTAAAATGAAAAAAAATATACAAAATAAATAACAGTGTCCCAGTGGTAGGATAGCAAAAATACCAAATAGCAAAAATCTATAATTGAAGCCCCCCCCCAGACAAAAAAGTTTTATAATCAACATTGCAGCAAAACACTACTTTTGTCTAAACACAGCTCCTCAACTCACTTCAACATAGTTCACTGGCACCAAATTGCACCGAGATAGCGCCAATTACTTTATGACTGTCTATCTATACCGATGTAATTGGTCCTAAAATTGGGTAGAAGTAGAAAAATAGAGCTGAAGACAAAGCTCGAAAATGTCCACACACCCTGTCGTCTTCCGTCTTGACGTTGACTTTTCCATCCGCCTTGTCCTGGATGGTGGCTTTTCCGTACACCTCCTTGTCCTCACTGACAAAACAGGCCGTTTTGCTGTCAAAAGGCCGAGCCTGCGCCTCCGTCCTTTCCCGTTCAGATTTTCTGAGGTACTGGGAGGCTGGCCCGAAGATTGCCATCTCGCCGTCGCTGCTCATGGTTATCACAGAGAGTCTCCGTTCGTAGACCTGATAGAGAAAGTTGTCGCCTAACAGTGGGACGGGGACTTTTATACTTGAGTGTCGTCCTTGGTGGAGTGGCTGTGGTGTCCTCTATTGTGTGCCAGCTTTAGTCTCCGGAACCTGCTACTCCTCCTGGATGAGGGTGGATCAGAGTTGTTGTTTCTATTTAACAGAAAATACACCAAAAGTTTGGGATTTGGCCTCTTTGGGGTGCAATTTCCAGAGGAACTTTACACAAGGTCAAATGAAGTGAAACCTGTCAAGCTTTTTGTGAATTTTAAGATGCTCCTCAAATTTCACCATGAGTATCCCGAACTTTTTTGAAGTAGCATGTCACATTCTTGCTTGATAGTTTTGTTGTTGGGACCGTCCATGTGTTAGTTCTCTCGTGGCAACCACAATGTGTCATTCATTCATCTCAAATGAGAACGTGCCATAGTTTATCACTCGCCAAAGTCATAATGATTTCATAATTAAAGCCTAGTGATGCATTTTGGAGAAGAGCATGAGCACCCCCCCCACGGTTATTGCTCTCACTAACTATGCCGACGACATGGTTGCTTTAGTGCATCTCGTGTGCATGCATCACATGGAGAGTGGGCGGAAGAGCAAGGAGAGAAAATCTGATTTGACAGCTGGCGTATGGGTTGGGGCTTCAAGCTAAAGCCTTTAGATCAGCAGTGTCAAACATATGGCCCGCGGGCCAGAACCGGCCCCCAGGGAGGTTCAATTCGGCCCGCGGGATCATTTAAAAGTGAAACAAAAAAATGCATTAAAGACACAGAAGGAATATTTTAAATAAAATGCAATTCGTGGATTATCCGCTAGGGGGCACACTGTTTTGATCACAGTAGAAGCCAACATTGTTTTGATCGGGGAAGAAAACAGCAGTCTCGGTCTGTCACCGAGATAGACCCAACGCAGCAAATGACATGAAAGCGCCAATCAATGCTTCTTAAGACCAAAACAAAGGAAAGAGATGAGATTTTGGTGATTCATAGCACATATGGTATCATGTCAATGGTTTGGCCCACTTGACATCTACAGAGTCCGTATGTGGCCCACAATGTGAAATGAGTTTGACACCCCTGCTTTAGATCGTCTTGTTGTCGAGGCCGAGATTTTAAAAACCCTGAACAAAAGTCATTTTCACTTGACAGGGGCTTCAAAGAGTTGAATTTGGAAAAGACAAGGCAGACAAAATTCAACCCTTGGGAAGTTTCATTCCATTCGCCTTCACAATAAAGTCACTTACCTGTGGTCTGAACACTCTAAAATAATAGGGGGGAGGGGGGGGGGGAATGAAGTGATGTGAACACAAATGGTCTGCAGGAGAGCCCAGAGGATAAAGGAGACACATCGTGAAGCTGTGATTGTATACATTGTTATACAAGTTGAAATCCAGTGAGATTTTCTAAAGCATAAGCCAACATTTCCACTGATTATCCCACAGCGGGGAGGTGTCACTCCACTTGTTTCCTTGGATCAGGCTAACAGCTGACGTTCTGAAAAGGATGGAAGATGTTCCCGGTGGGGATTAGCCGCAGCAGCTGGTCGGGAAACAAAGGGCAAAAATCAAAGCCAGACTAGGATTCAGCAGGCGGCCGTCCAAAGTCGGTTGTGACGGCAGACGGACAACCGGTTCGTTATCAGCCGGCCAGGAAAAAAAAGCGGCTTTCACCTTGACACTCATTAATGCAGAACAATCCGTCACCCATCATCCATCGCGCGCAGGTCGGAAAAAGAGATTTGATGTTCATTCTTATTTGTTTTGTGTACTTTTGCATTGTGTTGTGTAGCGTCGGTGTATCGTTGTTGGGTTGCGTCGTATCATATTGTGTATCATGTTACGTTGAGTTGTATCGAGTAGTGTTGTGTTGATGAGTCTGCTTGTGTTTTGGTGCGGGCTGACATGTGAGCAGCAAGCAGATGGTAAGGCTGGCTTCAGGCTCGAAACTGCTGAGACGCCTCAGGCTTTTTCGGCAGCGTTCAAGCCAACATGAGGGGTTCTTGTCGTCCTTTTCCTCCTCCTCCTTTTTCTTGTAGCATTTGCCTTAGCTGGGCTGCTTCAAGTACGTGGATATCAGATTTGTTTTAAAAAAAATTTTGGGTCCAATCAGATGTCTGCCTCTATGTGTTGCCATGTTAATCTAATCTGTTCATGCTTTAACAGTCAGTTGTGTTGCCCTATGGAATGTCAACTAGATTAGCATTCGGGAGCATATTTATACAATTTCAGTGAACAAAAAATTGAATTTAGGCTTGCCAAGTAAAATAATTCGATGAATGAATAAATCTTAATGATAACAAATGGCAATAAAAGATAGATAGATAGAGTTTGTGGAATGACAAACTCCAAATTTTATGGCGAAATATTCATTCATTCATTTTCCGATCCGCTTTATCCTCACAAAGGATCGCGGGGGGTGCTGGAGCCTATCCCAGCCGTCTTCGGGCAGTAGGCGGGGGACACCCTGAACTGGTTGCCAGTCAATCGCAGGGCACACAGAGACGAACAACCATCTGCGCTCACACTCACACCGAGGGACAATTTGGAGTGTTCAATCGGCCTGCCATGCATGTTTTTGGAATGTGGGAGGAAACCGGAGTACCCGGAGAAAACCCACGGAGAAAACCCCGGTGAGAACATACAAACTCCACACAGGGCGGAGTTGGAATTGGACCCGGCACCTCTGCCCTGTGAGGTCGTTGCGCTAACCACTGGACCACCAGGCTGCTCTTTTTGCTAAATAGTGCAAGATAAAGTATTGAAATAACGACTTTTTTTTTTTTTACATTTCTCCACTCTTTTTAACTGCAAGATTAGTTTTGGGGACGACAGTAGTGTTTTCTTATTTATGCAAAACCGAACAAGCACAGCAGGGCAGAGTTTGTGCTTTTTTTTTCTTCTCCCAAACGGCTGCTAGCTATTTGATCTATTTGGTTTATTTCCAGTTGTGCTCGTGCGATGTTACGCCCCATGGTCGCGCTCCGCTTTCGTATATTTTCTTCTGTAATTCTCGTGGTTGGCGGCAAATGTGTGTTGATGTGATTCGCAGTGAGTGGTCGGCTCATGAAATCAACGGCAGCAAGTGAAAAAGGACGGCCACAAAAAAGGACGGAAGGAACGGCTGACTGATGATGTCGCTCTAGTCAGGTCAGGGCTCCGCCCCTTAATCCAAATCAAAACAAAATGGGATGCTCTACAAAAGGGGGGGGGAGATAAAATGGTGGAAGCAAGTAAATCTCCTCATGTACCAAAACACTCAAATTAACATACCACAACCTCAACTGAAGTCTGACTGGTGTCTGTCAATCTTCTCAGTGATCGTCCATTCTGACGATCGATGCCAAGATGGAGGCCAACGTGATCGACGCCACCAATGTCCTGATAAGGCAAACAGATGTCAATAATCAGGTTGGGTACGTCGATCTCTGCACACTTTGTTTTGTGGCACAATGTCTAATGATTAAAATTGCTCTCAAGGAGTCAATGTGTCACAAGTGATTGATTATTGATTGACTTTATTGATTCACTTTGTGCGACGATGCTGCTGCTTTTCATGCTTTCGTCCAGTGGAGGCTTTGCGTTCTTCGAAGGCTTGGATTCCTCTGGCGCCTCGAAGAACCTTTTCCCAGGTACGCCTTACCATAATTTGATCGTAACCGTGATTGCCTTCGTTACCACACCTCTTAGTACTCTTACTGGTACTCTTACTCGAGTACCGTATTTGGCTACACGACCCTCCTCTGCATTGACGGCACTATATGGGGGTGAGACTCTCTTGTCACGACACATCCCGGCTGCACTACAAAATGTCCTAGTCGCTCTCACTATATCGTGGATTGGTTGTGAATCCCCGACTCGCCAGAATTTTGCTTGCCCTTCTCTCTTTTCTTCTCCATCACCTTACCGAGCGGAGGCCGTCTCTCATTGGCTGCCTCGTCTCACTCGCCGGCCCCTCCCGCCTGCTGTTGTAATGAGGCTTTTAAAGACCATCATGCATCAACGCTGCCTCTCTCCGGGGAGGGGGGGGGGTGTGTAAATAAGCGCTCTTCCCTCCCTCGCTCTCTCCATCCATCTATCTATCCCTCCTCCTCCTCCTGCTTGCTCGTTTTCCCTTCCTATCACACGACGTCGTGAGGCGGCTCGTTGCTGATTCTTACAGTCTGCGCCCCCCCTCACACCCCCCCCTCCTCGCCTTCACCCTCACAGGGCAGCCAAGTAACCTGAGGCTACGCTTGCTGCCCCCCCCCCACCCCCCGTACGCCCTCCCTCTTACCTACACGACGCCATCCAACCTGCACCCCCCCCCCCCTCCTGCACCCCCCCACCCCTTCCCTCTACACTCGCATCTCAGCCTGGCGACTAAAAGGATCGGGCAAGGGAAGGAAGGAGCAGGAGTAAGCGTGAGGGAGCAGCATGGAGGGCAGCTTTGACACTGAGGAGAGTTTTGACGACCCGTCGTGTCTCGCCCCGCAGCCGCCTGGGTCCGTATCGCCCGCCAGGAGGCGAGTCCACCAGGTGAAGGAGACCAAGACCACGGTAAGGGACTTCCTCATCCATCTTCAACTTCAGCGCATTCCGGGGTGTCTGCGTGTGTTTGACTTCCTGTCTGTAAACAAATCGATCCATTTATTAATTTTTTTTCCCCTCTGGCGCTGATCCTCATTAGGGTTAGCGTGAGCTGGACTCGTTCCCACCTGACAAACAACAGACTCGTCATCAGTCCATGTCCTGGCACGTTCAGACAAACAAACAGTCGCCAAATATGCACGTTTTTGAAAGGTGGGAGGAAGGAATATGCGGGGAGATCACGTCAACTCAATTGGAACCCCAAACCTCAGACGTGCAAGGCAGACGACTCATTCGTCGTGCTACCCTGTAAACAGAAGAAGATGCTGTCTCCCTTCTTCTTGGTCTTCTCCTCCTACTGTTCTTGAAAGTCATCACGTTCGTTGCCGTTTTCATTTTGTTGAAAGGGGGGGGGGGGGGGGGCGCAGGTTTTGTGACCCCCGGCCGTCGTGTGAACGGAGAGATGCAGCAGGTCCAGTTTCCATGGCGACGGAAGCACAGGCTGACAACAAGCAGAAATCATGTTGGAGGGGGAAAAACGCAAACCATATCTTTTTTTGTGGGGCTTAATAACTGAAGTGGACCATTGTGTGATGGAGGGTGAGTCTCCATCACACACCAAGCAGTTGAGCACCACAGATCTACCAATGCGCTGCAACAGAAAACTGCAACCCCGCATTGGGTTTTGAGCCTCCACATAAAATATACTGGACTCGATTATCAAATTATTTGAATCAAAGCACAAAACCAAAGCGCAATTTGGTGGATAGAATTCCAGAGAATGTCCTGAAAAGCGGCTTCCGCAATCAAGGAATTGGAATTACCCAAGAGGTCATGACAAAAAATAAATAGGTCTTGTCATTGGAATGAGTACACACTTTCTGTCCTTTGGTGGGGAACCATTGGAGGCCAAGACTGGCCATTCCGGCGTTGTTAACATATCTTAAAGTTGCTGCGGTTAAAAAGTCCATCGGTGGATTCTGTGACTGACCTAAGAGTCTGCCGCGAGCTGAGCCACCGTCTGTCTCAGTCCCAGGATGCTCTTAGCTGAGGATGCCACGAGGCCCGAAACAGTTACTCAGAAAAAAAAACAACAAAACATTGGCCTGTTGTGGTGGATGGTCACCTGAATTGGGATTATGGAATAAGGCTGTGGGTCTATTCGGTGTGTTTTCTTCCTCTCAAATGGTGAAATTCTCAGACGTAGGAGAGCTAAGGTGCAGTTATACCTCGGTTTTTGACCATAATCCGTTCCAGAAGGCTGTTCGAAAACGATTTGTTCGAAAACCGAAACCACACTCTTTAAAAAAAATAAATCTTTATTGAACACGTCTGCTCACAATAGAACGCTACCCGAGGAAGCGTCACTTCCTCGTGTAAGGAAAGCGGGAGGAGTCAAGTGGTGCATTCAAGTGCGCTCAGTTTGGTCGAGAACCGAATTTTGGTCGTAATTCGAGGCATAAAAAACTCGAAATTTTTGGTCGAAAACCGATTTGATAGAGAACAGAGACGTTCGAAAACCGAGGTTTGACTGTATTTGACAAGAATGTTTTCACTAAACAGGAATGAAAGTCCAAATTCGTTCAGACCGTAAACGATGCCGAAGAGCAATCCAGCTTTTGAGCTTTCGGCTCCATTGGAGGCAACAGGTGCTCAAATGTTTGTCTTTTTTAACCAAAAGCCGTATTAGTAGGACTAAAGTCACACTAGTAGTGGGAAAAATATCACTAGTATGTCTTACTGGTAAGAACAAAGAGCGCTGGAGTGCGTGCGTAGATGTTTTTAGTTGGATATGGAGGATGTGGAGTAAATGCCCGAATCGCTTTTCTCACACACACACATAGACACACACACACTTCATTCGTCACTGTGACGTCAGGTGTTTTTATGCGCCTCACGTTACACTCTTGCGCACACCGTTGCCATGGAGACACACACACACACACACACAAACACACACATGCACACACACACACACACGCACGCATGGTTGACCCTCAGATGGAACATGGAGCCCTAACCTTGTTTTCACCTTCAAGGTGATTTGTTGGGGGGGGGGGGGGGGGTGTCACTTGGACTTTGGTTCCATTGAAAAATGGAAGTGGCGGCATCGGATTGTTTTCTTGAGGAGAAAACGTGTCAAGTGGGCAAGTCACACGTTGCCTAGCAGCAGATCATATTGCATCGCGATCGACCAGTCCTGTACTAGTGTCGGATGTTGCCGAGCGGTGCGACAGCGGGGGTCTGCACGGCAACCGTTGTCCTGGCAACCGCCACTTTGATCTACCAGGCAGAAAATTTGCCAAGTGACGCTCGCTAAACCGGCCACTTTTTTTTTTGACGCCGTGTCCTGAAGCCGATTCTGTGCATGTGTGCAATGCGTGTGTGTGTGTGTGTGTGTGTGTGTGTGTGTGTGCGCGCGCAATTATATAAGCGGGTTGTGTTAGTCATCTGTTTGTGGTCCACTGGGACATTATGGGATGGCGGCTTGATGTTGGTTAAAGTGAAACACTGCTGATTAAATCTCCCATTGTCACCATTGCTTCGAACAAAGGCTCGCATTGATCACAGAACACACACTCCTAACACAGGACAGTTGTACTTCGATTGATGGGTGTCATTTGATCCATCAGCAAGCTCGCAATGCTATTTACGCATATATCAAGTCAATTTCCCCCAATTGAAATGCTGTGAATCCATTTCAGCCCCCCCCGCCCCTCCAAAAAAAAGCTTGTTTTTTGAACATGGAGACTCCACACAGGAATGCCAAATTCAAACCCTGAACCTCACAGCTCTGAGGCCGACGTGCTAACCACTCAACCACTGACCTGCACCTCCCATCATTTGGCGTGTGACAGTTAATCCAACACGCAGGGAATCATCACAGTGTGTGTGGTCGTGTCTGTGTTGTGATCACACGGATGGCGTGTATGTGTGTCTGTTACGTAATTTCAACCGTGAGACTAATTAGAGACGTACGCTGGAGTCTTGACATGGACCGTACTGACCGTGTTAACCACCCCCCGCCCGCCGCCACCATTCTCCCTGGAGGTTTCCGTGTCACCGTGGCAACCGAGCCTTGGTACGGACTGACCTTTTTCTACCTCCGCACCACTGCTTTAGCTCACAAATGTTTTCTACGCTTTCCTTCCTTCTGCTCTGACTTCCTGTCTATTCCTAGTCTGACTTCTTGTGTTTGTTTGGACTTTGGTTACCACTGCATGTAGATCAACGGTGTGACGTTCCCACTTCCCGGAGAAGGACCCGAGCAGCAACTGCTCAAACCCAACGAATGGAGCTACTGCGATTACTTCTGGGTCAGTTCCGCAAACACGTCAGTCTGAAGCCTCATATGCAAGGTACACTGAACCCCCGTTTATTGCGGCAGATACGTTCCGCACCCACCCTCCAAAGGTGAACGTTTATTTTGAATTTGATTTGTCACTCCCAGTTGAAGTTTACTTTGAACTGACACAAAATCTAATTTTTGATTATAAGCCCCAACATGTTTGACTTCCTGTCTTGCAGACAGACAAAAAGGACCCCCAGGGGCCACGTCGGTCGGCGGCTTTGAGGTTCTGCTGCAGAAGCAACTGAAGGGCAAACAGATGCAGAAAGAGATGGCCGAGTTTGTGCACGAGAGGTACAAACACCATCTCACAATCGCATATTTTGATGTTTTTAGTAACGGTCACAAAATAATGTGATGCAAATGTTATCAAATAAATAGCTACATTTAAATGAACACATTTTAGTCGAAAAGAGCTACTCGTTGTGGAAAAGCAAGGCCAGAGCCTCCACTCACTACACATTCTAAAAGAACTACAAAATGGCCGACTCACGACAGAATATCCATGCAGGTAGTGGCCAGGGATGGATTCCCAGCACAGCTCATCGTTTTCATTCTCATTGTGTTCCAGGATCAAGATTGAGGAGGAATACGCCAAGAACTTGTCCAAACTTTCTCTCAGCACTCTGGCGGCGCAGGAAGAAGGGTCAGAGGGGGGCAACTTATTTATTTATTTATTTATTTTTTGGTGTAGGGAGATTAAGTTGGACTCAAATAAGGCACAGATAAAGCTTAGTTTCGGTTTCAATCAGGCTCAGCTCAGACTCAAATCGGTTTCAGATGAGGTTCAAATTAGGCTTACATCAGGTCCAAATTAGGTTCAGGTCATTTTAAAGTCTGATTCAGATCGGTTCAGATCAGTTTGATTGACCTTCACTCTAAAATAACAAGGATAAATAAGTAAATCAAATGTCAAGTGCATTGTAGCACACCTGTAAAGAGTAATTGAATAGGGACTAGCGTACCTAATGAAGTGACTTGATTAGCTAGTGTACCTAATGAAATGTCTGGTGGTTGTGTTCAGCACCCTGGGAGACGCTTGGACTCAGCTAAAGAAAAGTCTGCACGACGAGGCCGAAGTCCACCTCAAGTTCTCCAACAAGGTAACCTTTTCGTAAGTTTCATTGGCTTCCCGTTCTGCTTCATTGTAGGGTGACTGATTGCTTCATGACTCAGTCACTCATTTACCTAGCATGTTTTTTGGCTCGTAAGGCATGTACAGTTGTTATTTTAGTTGGTTAATCCGTTATTTAGACGGGTGATTACTTTGATTGGCGAATCAGCTCGTTAGTGGGGTGCTTGCTTGGTTAGTTTGGCAGTTAGTTATTTAATGTATGTTAGCTAGCTTGATAGTTCGGTGGTCAGTTGGTTAGCTGATTGGTTAGCTAGTCCGCTATTTGGGTGATTGGTGGTTTAGATGTTAGGCAGTCACTGATTTTACGGATAGTTGATCAACAGGTTGGTTTGTATGTAAGGTAGTTGAGTGGTTAGTTAGTTTTTCAATTCAGTTTAGCAGCTAGCATGTGAGTTTTTGCTTTTGGTGTTTAGGGTTAGGGTTAGGGTTAGGTTTAATCGGCTAGAAGTTTTATGTTGTGTGTTCATCAGCAAAGTAGCTAGTTATTTTGGTAGTTATTTGGTTGGTTAATTAGTAAGTGGGTTCTGCTTTTATTGAGAAATGCAGCTCACACTTCCGATATGAACACAGCTAGTTAGTTAGTTGCCTGCACAGTTTTGCTGCACTGTGATCACATAATTTAAAAAAAAACAAAAAAACAATCATCTTATATTTTGTTAATTTGAGAAACATATTCATCTGCATCTTGTCTTCAAAATGAAGGCAAGCTTGAGTTTGTATTTTAAAAACAAGCTGCTATGTTTAGCTTCACTCCGAGGTTGAGAAGCCTCTGCTGACATTCCGAGCCGACAACTTCAAGAAGGACCTGAAGAAGTACGACCATCACATCGCAGACCTCAGGAAACAACTTGCCAGTCGATATGCTGGCGTCGAGAAGGTACCGTACTCTTATTCGTCATACTGCCTTTCGCATAGCGGCGGCCCCTTCAGGCATTGCACGTCTTTCAGGCCCGAAAAGCTCTGGCCGAGCGTCAGAAGGATCTGGAAGTCAAGACGCAGCAGCTGGAGATCAAACTCAGCAACAAGACGGAAGAAGACATCAAGAAGGCTCGCAGGAAATCCACGCAAGCAGGTTGCCCCGCGTGATGAAATGACAACATCAAGTGCCTGGCCACTTCTCCGTTGTTTGTCTATTCGTGTGATGACAGTGACTGGCGACCAATTCGTGGATGGATATTTCATCTGGTGGCTATTACAGGAAAAACAACAACATTCCGCCTGGCATATCATGGTGTTTCTGTGTGTGCATATTTTTTAGGAGACGACCTGATGCGCTGTTTGGACCTTTACAACCAGGCCCAGTCCAAGTGGTTTGAGGAGATGGTGACCACCAGCATGGTAAACCAAGAATAATTATTCATTTAAATGGAAACTAATTGCTTCGGTTCACGAGCAGCATCTTGAAACAGATTCCACTGGAATGGAAACAAAAAGGAACAGATGACGAGATGTGTATTGTTGTTGTGGCGTCCAATCAGGAGCTGGAGAAGCTGGAGGTGGATCGCATCGAATGGATCCAGCAACATTTGCGTCAGTACACGACGCTGAGGCACGAGACTGATATGTTCAACCAGGGTGTGAGTTGAAAGTTCTTTTACCTGGCTAACAATTTTAGTGAGTTGGGCCTTGGCAGAGGTCCTTCTCGTCTTCATTTCAATGATGAATATCAGCGTTTTGATATAATTTATCCATTTCTAGCTAGTCAGAGATGAATTAGCGCATATTAGCTTCTCCTTGACCGTGATTGGTCCATTTTCAAATAAAAACCCAAGGAGGTTGAAATAATAAGGCTGCACTACCTTCTTATGTCCAGACGGTGGAGCCAGTGGACCAGCTGCTGCAGAAGGTGGACCCGGCCAAGGACCGAGAGCTTTGGGTCCAAGATAACAAGACAGGCCACGTCAGACCAGTGGACTTGGACATCTGAAGCTAGGGAGAGCCAGAATCAGAACCAGCATGTTCCTAATACATGTGAACCCTGCTCGCTTCTTCTTCTTCTTCTGCTGTAGTTACGTCACTCGTTTTCTTCTACGTTTTGATGTCTCGTTTGAAAAGAAAAAAAAAAGTCTTGATGATTCTCCTTTATTTTTGGATATCAAGAGGAACTTGCTGTGGAATATTTTCATATTTTTTAAAGATGGCTGCTGGACATGCATGCTTCTTTGACACAAACGAAAACCTGTAAGGGAAGCGGGTAAAGGTTGGACCGCATCACACTGGAAAACCTTCTTGTGCCTCAAGTGCTTGTAAGGAACCCCCAGAGACCACATGCCTCAATTTTAAGTTTTCATGTCATGTGACACTTGTGCGCTCGCCAGTTACGCACTTACAAATTAGTACGAGATATACAAAGTGCAATGACGTTAGCCAACTTGACCATGCCAGATAACACAAGACACGTGAGATTAGGAATAAGTAAGGGACAAGCGTGACTTACCAAGTTCCAAGTGACTTGCGTATCTTGCGAGTAAGAATTATAAATATGAAAAAAACGCTTAATTCAAAAGTTGTTTTTTAAATAAAATACGTTCCTGTTGTCACTTCCGGGTTCCTTGTTCCCGACATTTCCGCTGTCTTGTTTTGTGTACACAGAAGACAGTCCGGTGGCGCCCTCTTGCGGGTTAACTGTAACTGCATGTGCAGTATGTTTTATGTGCGTGTGTCTGTCTACATTTTGTTCGTGTTTTATTTGGATTGCATTTTGTGGTCCTTTCTGATCACTCGTTGTGTTATGTTAGTGTTTTGTTGTTGTGTGTTTGATGTTCCGAGTTTGCCGCCCTCGTGTGCTTCTCATCTTTTTGGGAATATTTTTGGAGAGCACACTGTGGACTGCATCTTATACGTCATATTAGTCATAAATAATTATAAGAATAATAATAAAGCTCCTCTTGGAAAAGTCAGCTTGTTTTCTTGTTTATTTAAGCGCAACATGAGGGAGGAACAACCTATTGCGGCGGAGGGGGGGGGGGTCAAACCTTTTGGTCGAGAGAAGAACAGTGAGGCAGGTATAATTTTTCTTATCGCACACAACAATAAACATGTATTAATGTAGCACAAAGATCCTTAAAGAGGATGACACGGGTGAAATTTCATACGTGGGTGGATATTCTAGTCGTGTCATTCAAAATGCTTTATTCATACACATGGGAAATTTACAGTTTTAGTGGCAAGTGCAATGTGATTGTTTCAGGCATTTATTTAGTGAACTTCAAAAAAAGCCACTGCATTCCATACCAAGTAAATCCCCTCATTTAGCTTGTATTTGTAATTACTCTTCGATCATTCCTTCTGCCGTGCTAATCTACAACAGTGAATCTGAAACCAAATTCCCCAAAACGTGTCAGCCAAGGAACAGTTTTTGTTACTAACAGTAGTCACACTTGCCTATGCGGCTTCAGGTGTAAAATTTCGCCCAAAATCACAGTTGGCGACACACATTGTTTTTAAGTTGACGGGTTCCGTTTCAAACGTGTCACAAAATGCTAAACAAACTGCTTGTTTTCAGTGTAAACAGGAACACGTTTAATGGCATTAAAAAAAATGAAACATTGACAGATTTAATATTTTTGTTTTTGGAAAGTGTAGCATCAATACTTCTTTTTACGAAATGAAGGACGGCGCACATTTACGGTACAGCATGAACCTATCCTCTGTTATTCATTGAACAATTCTCATCTGTTCCTGGCTGCTGAGGACTATATTGAAGTGAAGAAGCTTAATTAGACAAAAGTGGGGCTTTTTTTGCCACCTTGCTGCCAAGGAACTATGTTAGAGTAAATTGAGGAACTTCATTTAAACTTTGTGTTGCTTTGCTGCCATCTTGTGGCATCTCCAGGAAAATATAAAGTGAGAGGTGTCAATTACTCACTGTTTTTTTGGTTCTTGCAGAAGGGCTCAGTCACTATACCCCACAAATATTTTTGAAATTCAGACAAAGGAGCCACAAGAAGGCAGCAAAGCATGTTATTGCTGAAATGAAATTCCTCAAGTCACTTGAACATCGTTCCTCGATGACAAGATGCCATACTATTTATAGTTTATAACCTCTGGAAAAAATTTAAAAGACCAAAATACAAACAAAACAAAACACTGCACTCTTTTTAGTACTTTGTCTATTATTCATTATCTGCAAATACGCTACAAAAAGACAACATTCCAATTTGTAATTTGGGGGTTATGTAGTTTATCGAATAAAACACAGATTTCAAATATTAGTCATGCATCTACAGTATCTCTTGCCTTTTTTTCCAAAACCATATTATTAGTTGTAATACAAAATAAAACTTTAAAAAGCGATACAAACTTATTACAGACTCCAGATAAAACAATACAACAATACATACAAAAAGATATAAAAAGACACATAAAAGTCCCATCAGCAACATATTCACAAAACAAATAATCAATGGTCTCAGAGGAGAGTACGATATCAATGCTGCCGTATGTTGGGCGGACAGCGTGAAGTGCTCAATTTGATGCTTTTCTTCATCACGATTGGCCAATTCTCCTTTAATGTGTGTTTGATTAAGTTTAAGTGTTTTGGAAGGGTCAAACTACCAAATCGTCTGTAGTCAAGCTGTTTGCTTTGTGAGATTATCGCAAATGTGTGCTGGGTTAGAAGCTGCAGTTATTGTGATTGTATTGCTAGTTGGGTCATTTGGCATCGACCTTCAGCTCATGATAGGATTAAAGCGCTTAACCTGACCCATCCACCCCCACCTCCCATCGACATCATGTTTAAACTGATTTAAACAGCTTAGCATTAGCGTGCCGCTAATTATTTACATCTTATTGCCGTGACACTCCTGCTTGGTCACAGAACTGAGAACCCAAGGCAGCGCTAACTTCCTTAGCATGTGCTAATAGCATGCCTTGAGTTGAGCTTCGTGGAAGATGTGTTTGCAATCATTCGCTCATTTGCTGCTCCCTACTCAGTACACAATAAATTTTGTGAAGTGTGAACTGTGTAGGTTCGCAATATCAAAATCCCTGTAGAATCTCGATAAAATCTCAATTAAGGAGTAGGAAATTAGTGAATGATTCAGATCACACTTGCTGTATTAGGAATCATTCCACTCGTTCCCTACCGCAGAAAAGAATCAAGCAATTTGCATATAGCGGACGATGTACAGTGAAACTCCTCTACAACGAAATCATGTTTGCAGCAAGAAATTTTTCACAACAGGGGGTTTTTCACTGTAGCAAATTTGAAACAGGATAGTGGGAATGGTGTTAATGCATGAAGATTTTTTCACACTAGGGGGTATTTTCACCCATGTAGATTTCGTCGTAGAGGAGTTTCACTGTAGGTAGCTTGACAGTCAAATGTTATGGTATGCCTGTATGAAACTCCTCAACTCACTTCAACATAGTTCTATGACACCAAGATACCAGCGGATGGTGCTAAAGGGTGTAATGAAGGATAAGGGGGAATAAAATCCGTGAGTGCCAAACCACATATCGATGACGTTCTTAATTTGTTTTTTTTTCCACAATGAGTTGTCGAGAGACACTTCCTGCGTGGTTGCCACGGTAACAAAAAAGCAAACCGTCAAGAGTCTGCTTATTGCCACTATTGTTTCTTTTCCTTCAGCTTGTCTTTAATCTTCTGAGGTTCGTCATACTGGATGAGACGCAAGATATTCTGATTGTCCATCACGCCCTGGATGAACTCGCCCTCCGAGATTTTGTCTGACATACATGAAACAGCGTATCACTATAAAAATCATTAAAAAAAATAAAAGAATACTCTTGTTGCGGGGGAATTACCGTTCTCCTTCTTGCCGAAGAAGAACCAGACCTTCTCCGCTCGCTTCTCTGGGGTGTTCTCATCTGCTGCAAGATTCTCCTGGTCATCAGCTGGGATCATGTTGAAGATGGACTGCATGGAAGTCACATGCTCTTATCGACCTACATCTAGAGGTGATGATTACGTACTAGGAGCAGAACCACTCAAGTGAAGGCTCTACAAAATTTGCTTTGCCTGTTAACAATATGTGAAGCGATGGCAAAGACCTTGGTGGAGAGTCATGAAGGCATTCGTACTACAATTTTATTCTTGCTAATGGTTCAGTTGCCATCCAATTTATAGATGAGGAAGGCCACCCGCGATTTAGTAAGTCGTGCACATGACGTATGTAAGACTCCGGTTCAATTGATGAAGTTGGACCTGCGAGATGCGAAAAGGGAACCATGTTGTGTGGGTGAGAAATAAAACGCGTGGCTGCAATTTACTAAGTCGCGGTCACCAAGTCTGTAAAGTGCGGGTGTGCCTCACTAAATTGTTCTTGCGAAGTTCACAAGTCGCAGGTACTGCTTACTAACAATTTCTTATTTATTTCCACAAATGTATTGGTAACTAGTTGAAGACGAACCTTTAAGGATTAATTGGACTTTATTTAGATGTTCTGATGTCAAGGCGCTCATACCCTGACAATCTCCAGGATCTCATTCTTGCTGATGGTCCCGTTGCCGTCAACGTCATAGAGAGCGAAGGCCCACTCCAGCTTCTGACGGGTCTTCCCCCCCGAGGTGAGGTGAAGTGCCACGATGTACTCCTTAAAATCCAGGGTTCCGTCAGCATTGGTATCAAAGCTCCGGAAGACGTGGCGGGCATAGGCGGTAGGGTCGGCATCCGGGAAAAAGCTGGCGTAAATGCCTTCAAACTGCTCTTTGCTGATCTTCCCGCTGGGACATTCCCGGATGAAGGACTGATACCATGTGCACAGCTCAGCTTCGGAGTACTTGGTGTTGGATTTCAGTTCTTCCAGGAGTTCCTTGGACAACGTGCTGCTCTTGGTGTTCCCCATGGGTGCGTCTCCTTCTTCTTCTTCTTCTTGGCTCGCGCTCACTCTGGCCTGCTTTCACGGTCGCAAAGCAGATTATTGTCACGGTAACCTAAATCCAGACAGCTCCGTGTCACATTTAGAAGGTGGGCACGTCAGCGCGCTATGACACCTTTGTAAAGACACTGCGGTGTTAGTGAAGGATTAAAACACAGCAGGTGCTAAACACCTGGTAAGCTTTGGAGGCTCTTTGCTGAAAACAGCAAACCGATGCAGAACTGAAGAACCAGACCATTTTTGGATTTAGGAATGTACTCCAGATTTCACACCTCATTAATGGGATTTAAATTTCTTGGTAGCCCATTGGGGTAGTCATGAACATTTTTGTCTTACAGTTTTGGGCTCCAGCGTCCCCTTTTTGAGTGGCTTTTCTGAGGGTATTTAATTCGCTACATTAAAGACTCAAAGATGTCCTGAATGTCAGAGTGAATTATTATTTGTCTATACATGCCTAGCGATTAGAGGACAATCAGGCCTAGTTGCGCGCGACCCAAATGAGGATAAGGACCAATCATTTTTTTCTGATTTTTTTTTCCTAAACACCAAACATGGTTCATCCTGTTTCACAAACAAAAGCTTCTGCAGCATGGTTTTGACTAGGGTCTACTCTAGAAGTTCCGTCCAGCCAGCAGGTCCAGGTATAACTTCACTGACATCTGACTTGACCATGTCCATCTCACTGAAACCTTCTGGTGGTTTCAGCTCTCCACGGGAGTGATTTGAAACGTCCGACTGAAAGGCTGCCAGTGCCCTCTTGTGGCCGCCTCTATACTAACGGATGGTCACTAAAACCCCGCCCACAAGTGGATCTGGTCCTTGTCCTTTAATCCAGGAGTCCCAAACCTTTTTTGCCCCGCGGACCGGTTTATGCCAGACAATATTTTCAGGAACCGGCATTTAAGGTGTGGCGGATTAATACAACAAAAGAATATGGTATGAGCTGCATGAAAACTGTGGTATTTTCGAAATATAATAATAAACACAAGGAGCGTATAATCTGGCCGCAACACTCTGATCGCTATGGTACTGTTTAATGCCTTCAAAATACGATACAACGCAAATTCAAAGTGCATGAAAATGACGACTCACCACAGCCTCGATCTTGATTTTCTGCAACCAGACGGTCCCATCTCGGGGTAATAGGAGACAATGACACCTCAAGTGTGTGATTTATGTCAAGTCTACTTCGTAATTTTGTTTTAGTCGCCGTTGCTGCAGAAAACCCCCGCCTCACACAGGTAGGCTTTTGGAAATAGCAACAGTGCTATTGTGGCGATCTCAGAGTATTCAGCCACAACTAATCCAGACCACCGGCAGAGTTGTTGTCTCGAACGTACTTTTAAGGCTGTCGTCATTTGCGATCTCCAGCATTTTTTTCTTTTACTAAATTTGCGACCTCCGGCGTTTTGTGTTTAGCATAATCGGTCACATGACGGAGACGCATGGCTTGACGTGTGTCAACCGTGACACGGACGGATGTAACGGAGAATCCGGTGATTTTTTCAAAATAAAACATCTTCCGTATTCCGAAATAAATGAAACGGAATTCACCCAAGTTCTTTCTGTGCTGCCCGGTACCAAATGCCCTAGGGACCGGTATCGGTCTGCGGATCGGCGGTTGGGGACCCCTGCTTTAATCGACAGCAGGGGCGGCCAACCTTTTTTTGCCCGACGATCTACTTGACAAGCAACCAACCTCCCACGATCAACTCGCATCCACAAACGCACGCATGACAGGATGAGCAATATTGGAAGCACTTTTGCAGGGTGCTAAGTGCACAAACATGACTATCGTGGCTCATCTGTACCGTTTTAAAATGCTTCTCCTTGCACTACAGATTCCCATTCTTTGCCGGTGCCATCAGTGAATTGCAGATGAAACAAACTACGAATCAGAAAAAAAAAAGAAAAAAAAATGATATATTGCAACAGCTCTGCTGACCGCGAACAATTTTCGGTGATTCGGGTTAAAGACAACCTGTTTTTTTTTTTGTTATTGTTTTTTTAATACTTCTTTTGTGAAAGTGAAACTGATACGATGCTTAGGGGGCAGCGTGCACTAACATAAAAATATACACCCCCTTTTATGAAGAGTTTATCTTGTATGACGACACGCTGCTTGGGAAAAGAAATGACGTGGTAAGAAATTCTTGGTGGTTCATTCCATAAATCGAACACAAAGAAGAGATTACGTGGAGAAGTAATACTGTAGTCTCAAACTAGATTAGCAGACCAGCTGCTGCTATCAAGTCAATTAGCGAATGAGTTGATTAAACGGAGAACAAATAATTAACTGTTTTATCTTTAACACCAAATGCGGAAAAAAAACATGCTGAAAGGTCACACAATGCCCGATGATCATGGTTACTTTGTTGAAACGACAACAAGAAGGTTGTCAAAGTGGGTGCATGTTAAAAAAAAAGTTCATTTTTTAAATTGTTTTTTGTGCAGTGTAATCCTCCTTGTTCATCCTGCCTACTTTCACCAAACCAGATTAATTTAATCTTTAGACAGCCAAATGCCATCATGTACTTTTTACATAATCACATTACACTCCGATTCTTTTGTCAGAAAATGAGAGTCCATGGACAGGTGGACAGTGCTTGTTGAAAAGACTCTGATGTAAGCGGAATTTGCAGTATGTCCTGAACTCATTTCACCTTTCTTCAGTCAAATCACAGGGCTAACATTCCCCTGGCATGTTGTCATTGAAATAGAAGTACAGTAGAGTAAATCCGAGTTCACCTGAGTCAAAGACACCTTGACAATGGATCCACAGCAGGTCACGAACCTCCAAACTGTCCAGTCCCAAAGACAGATCCTCAACAGACTCATAAATCTACTTTGTTAGCATAATAATGTTTTATTTATTTATTTTTTACTCGTGTGCATCACAGTGAAGCAAGTGGTGGGAACATCTGCGTTACAGTCAGAAATATCCTGGATTTTAATTTGAGTTTTTCATGTCCCAAAGGTACTTTTGCATCATTTGATACTCTAAATTCTCCCTTGGTGTGATTTAGCATATGTATGCTAGTTTGTCTATAGGTGCCAAGAATTGTATCATTGGCTTGGCCTCACTACTGACATTTTTCCACTAATGAATTGCCGATGACAAGAACAACTAGGTCGTACTAGTAAAACAATAAAGTTGTACTTGACTTGACTTGACAACTGCATGCTACTAGTGACCCAAAACGGTGCACTAGCATACCTGTCAACCTCGGCTAATACCTGCCCTTATAAATGATTACGATTCCCCTTACAAAGCAACGAAAACCCGTACAACGGCTTACCGCGCATGCGCACATCATGATTTATCAATCTGACCGTACGCAGCGACGAAAAAAAATATACGATTGAGGATTACTTTTGCTGGTTTGCCGTGACAATAGTAGCGATCGACGACGGCATTGTCGTTGGCTACCAGCAGTTGAGACGATCTGGATTTGAGCCAAAATGGTCTTTGTGAGATCGGTTCACGATTTTTTTTTCCCGTATAAAAGTTGTAATACGCTGTACGTGATTTGAAATGTATTAAAAAAAACCCGTATAAAATACGGGGAAAACGTACAAGTTGACAGGTATGCACTAGTTGACATCTGCGTGCTTTGAGCACTACTAGTGTAGCGCTCGTTGTTAACGAATTAAATCATTTTGGTCATTCTGCTAGTAGCTTGCAGTAAACTAGTGTGCACTTTTGCCTCACGTAAAACATGCCATTGCTCTACTAATGTGCCCTCTGTCCTTCCCATGCGTGCCCAACTGTCTTACGGATGACGACAAAGAGCTTTACAGGTGAGGACTAGCACAATTCAACGCACAAGTAGAACAAATGGGGCGCAGAAGACAATAATGGCAAAACATCACCAGTCATTCTATTGTCTTACTCCCGTATTGGCCCGAATATGACGGCCCTGATGAAAAGACGACCCACTCTTTTTCAAGACTCAAGTTTGAAAAAAGACTTTTTGAACACCAAATAAATTTTTATACAGAAAATAATTACAGTACATCTGAAACAAATGATGATAACAATATATTTGAGAGAAAAAGCGGGTTATTTTGCCTCATTCAAATCTTCGTAAATGAATGGCTTCTGGTTTTTGAAATGTAAATTCCATCATAACTTCTCCTCAGCTGCCGGTTAACCTGGCCGATCTTCGACCCACTTTTCTCCAGATTGTCGCTACGTTTCTTCATTTTCTGTGATCTCTTCTATTATTTTCTTCTCTTTTCTTTCTTACCGCTATTTTTTATTTTTCTTCTTTGTGCTACCGCTATTTTTATTTTTATTCTTCGTGACAGGGGTTCACTCTGGCCTGGGGAGTGAAGCTCAGCATTCGCTTCAATGATATCTGGCGCCATCTAGCGTCGTGAATGGGTATAATGTCTAGACCCCGAATATAAGACGACCCCTACCTTTTTAGTCTTATTTCAATGCAAAAAACACCGTCTTATATTCGGGCCAATACGGTAATTGATGGCAAAGTCTCCACGAGTACATGAACAGTTCAGTACACTAGTTTAACATCGCTCAGAACACTTTACCATTCATTTTCCAGTTCAGAGTTAAAAGTAAGGGGCCCATCCCATTTCACTTGCAGCTATCGAGAAGTGAGTACGCCCTCGACTGGTCACCAGTCAATGGCAGGACACATAAAGACAAACAATGGACTGGTCACCAGCTCGTAGGATATCAACTAAATGCTCAATCTGCGTATAAATTGATGTTTGGATGGAGGAGGACGCGGGGGGTTTCCATGTTTGGGTCTAAAGCGATTGGTTGGTCTTGTGGCTGCTGACAGGCAGCGTGTAAGAACCTTGCTGTGGATTATATTGTCAGATGGCTGTAATCTGCGCTTTATAAATATGATGAAAGGAAGTCTGTCCTATAATTTGCCATTTGCGGCGGACAATACGTCGGGCGAGGGGAGGAGCACGTCGTAGGGACGGCGAGGACAGGACGATCGGATGAATCCCTAAAGGAAGCTCGGAAACAGTGGCGCTTCACATTTCTTGACGGCCACCGAGCCTCCACGGCAACGAGATTATGAAGATTTGACGCATCCACCGGGAGGCGAAAGCCGGCGGCCGAGCGTTAAAAGCCGGGATTAGTCCCGCTTGTCGGTTTCCGGCCTGGACCATGAGGCTGGAGCGCGGACGGCGGGCTTCTCTGGCACTGACCCTCAACTTCGTGGCGTTCGCTTTCGCCCTGTCTGCCGTCACCACCAGCTATTGGTGCGAGGGCACCCGGAAGGTTGCCAAACCCTTCTGCACCGGGCCGCCTGTCAAGGTCAAGCAGTTTTTTTGTATCCGCTTCAACAGCTCCAACATCAACGACAGTCGGCTGGTGCAGTATATCTTCGAGACCGGCGAGGAGAAGTTCTTGCTTAAGAAATTCCATACCGGAATCTTCTTCTCCTGCGAGCAGGCTGCCGATATGAACGGTAAGAAAGGGGGAATTCGCGTGAATCGGCGGAGACGGGGGATTCGAAGCAAGCCAGAAGTCATCAGAGAGAGAGAGAGTAGATGAGGAGGAACTGCTTGCGATCCTCAACTCTTAACTCATTTTTTGCCACTCTTATTTTTGTGACAGTTAGCTTCATGCTAATGCTATTTGAACAGTTGTTGCTGTAGGTGTGATGTTAGAACTTGATACTTGAAAATGACTTTAAGACTACTTCCTAATCGACGATGATTATATGACTAGTTACTGAACTGACTTTTAGACGAGTCATTGGAGTGTGACTTTTGGATTAGTAATTAGATAGTGACATTAAAACTAGTAAGTAGGCTGGTATGTGAGTAACAAGACTATGATCTCAGGACGAGTTACTTGAGTGTCACTTTCGGTCTAGTCACAAGACAGTGACTTGAGGACGAGTTACGAAACGATGACTTGGGGATTAATTACGAGAATATGAGGACGACTAGCTACTACAGTACAGTAGCGGGTTCTTTTTCTTCGCACGTGTTTTGAGGATGACGTCACCGCTAGCCTGAGCTGGTGCCTGAGCTGGTGCCTGAATAGCTTTTCGGGCGCAGGGGTCCTTGGGCGTACGAGTGTGTTTTCGATGTATGGAGTTTGAGCTTGCAAACGTGCTGAATGAACGAGTTTGCTAGCCGGCCTAATACGTGATCAAGTGGATTAAGAAGGTACCCTCAGTTAGCACTGTAACTTCTGTTTTGCATGTAATTAGTTTAGATTTAGATAATGGTTAAATGACAGCCCACTTTTTTCTCACTTCCATATTTTGTTACCTGTGTTGCAAACAAAGGACCCCTGTCGACAACCACACTGTTTTTTTCATGTTTTGTGTGAACGATTTTTAAATGTGATCGCAGGCTTCGACTGTCGGGACTTCTCGGAGATCGCGCCGGAACACGAACGAGGTCGGCACGCATTTTAAATTTTGTGAACAAGTGATCGAAAATGATCCATTTCACTTTACTGGTGCGGCACAAATTATTTCTTTATCACAAATAATGTGTCTTCGTTCTTCTATCTCTGCCAACAATGTATAGTGATAGGCAGAACAATTTCATGCTCTTCCACTTTCCTCTTAAATGACTGTGTGGCAGCATCATCATAGCTGCTTATCTTATTCTCTTCTGAATTGGGTGTGTTCCTTTCGATGATTAAACATTTTTTTTTGTCTTTGCTTCGAATGATGCTTGCTCATTTTCACATGCCGTATGCGCAGGGGTCCTGTGGTTGTGCATCGTGGCCGAAACCTTGTACCTGACGCTGCTGTTTGCGGGCGGCGCCCTGATGACCTTGGAGCAGTGTCATTGCTTCAGCGTCATGAACAAACTCAAGCTGAGTGCCTTCGCCGCCATGTGCACTGCACTGTCAGGTGAGGAATGGACGCTCCTTGGGGGGATAACGAAAATGAAGGCCCCCCTGGTTATTGGGTGACACTGCCGAATACGAGTTAAGTGTATCGAGTCATTGAGCATGCATATCTATCGGGTCGTTGAGACAAGGCTTTTTATGAAACTATGACTCCAGGACTAGTTCTGAGACTTTTACTTTGTTTGACTAGTTACAAAAGTATAACTTTAGCACTAGTTACTAACCTATGACTTTCAGACTTGTGACTAGACTACAACTTCAGGACTAGTTGGAAGATAATAACTTTAAGATTAGTTGTTGGGCAATGACTTTCGAACGCATTTCAAAACTATGACTTTTAGACTAGTTACAAGTGTATGACTTTGGGTCTAGTTACTAGTCTATGACTTTCATACCAGTGACTGAACTATGACTTTGGTCACGCATGTATGACGTTAGGACTAACTATTCAAGTATGGCTTTAGGACTAGTCACTGACCAATGACTTAAAAACTCTTGACTAGACTATGACTTTCACACTAGTTGCTAGACTACGACTTCAGAACTAGTTACAAGAATATAAATACATTTAGAATTAGTTATAGGACAATGACTATTGAACTAGTTGCAAAATTCTAACTTTAAGAGTAAATACTAGAGTACGACTTTAGGGCTGGTTACTAGACAATGACTTTCCTTTTCTTCAGGGCTCATTACAAGACCTTTGGCCACTTCAGAAGAGTGTTGCTTTATGACTAGTGACGTAAACTATGACTTTAGGACTCGTCACCGGCGTATGACTTGAAGAGTGGTTACTAACTGACTTTCAGACTCCAACTTCTGACACGAGTTATTGGACTCGTTACTCGAGTATGACTTTTGGACTAGATACTGGATGAAGACACCGGCTGACTTGCTGACTCTGAGGATTTGCTTGATGGTTTGTGCAATAATCCGATTGGAGGCGGGCGGCTCTTTTTGGGCCGTGACCAAGACCTGCCCAGAGGAGCGCCCCCCAACCCCCCCTCTTTCTGTAGCGCTGTTGTTAGCAGTTAATCCTTTCGTAAAGCTGCTGTGAGGCAGAGCTCCGCATGAGAGTAAAGGCCAACAGAGTTCCACTGGGAGGCCGAGACCACCGGACCCCTCTGAGGCTCATTGGTGCTCGCTCAAAAACAGTCAAAATTATAGAAGTGCTTTGATTCTCTGGCGTGTTCACCTGATTAGAGATTATTAAAAAAAAAAAAAAATTGTATGTAATCGCCATATATGAGGTACAGCCAACAAGCCATCTATTTTCTATACCGTGTATCCTCATTAGGGAGTCTATTCCAGTTTTCTTTGGGCGAGGGCCAGGGTTAGGATTAGTGACTGATTTCCACTCAATGTCAACAATCAGTATTGCCATGGATACTCTGAAAGTATCTGATGTCGTCGTCACTTCTTGTCTGGTTTCAGGCCTTTGTGGGATGGTGGCCCACATGATGTTCACCACCATTTTCCAACTGGCTGTGGCCATGGGTCCGGAAGACTGGAGGCCCAAGACCTGGGACTACAGCTGGTCTTATGTGTGAGAAAACTCAAAACTGCTTAGCTTTCGGTCATCTTTATATCAAACTACCGTTCGCATCTGCTACATTTAATATAATTGATAACATCTAATGTAAGTGCTTTGCCGTCAACTAAAGATAACCCAAAAGGTTCGCTGTAAGTGCTAGCTTCTGTATTGCTAATCGCTACCTTGTCCTCGCTTCAGCCTAGCGTGGGGGTCGTTCGGCACCTGCATGGGCTCGGCAGTGACGGCGCTCAACCGCTACACCAAGACCATCATCGAGTTCAAGTTCAAGCGGAGGAACATCGAAAAGAGTCTGCTTGTCAAACAGAAGCTGCTGGAGCTGGACCTCCCCGACCACATGTGGTACCTGACGGCCGATGCAGAGGCGAGGCCTGAACTGCCGCTCAACGGTCACAAGCCAACCACGGGGGCTGCGTACGCCCTGGAAGTGGACCACATGGTTGAGCTTCAAAGTGAAGCCTACTGCTAGAAATAGAATTGAGGGGACTCGGACTTAAGTTGCCAATTTTTAGGACTTGCTGGGCTAAAAATCGATGAAAGACTCGACGTGGGCTGTGTTCAGAATCATTCACTCAATTTCTAGTGGACGTGAATCCACCAAAAATTCGGAGGCAGTGATGGTAAACGTGATGTAGGGCTTTTCACATTGTGGACTACCTGTATATAGTTCAGTCACCAGTCAAATGAAAAAGCTTTGGATCAACGTCTGCTGGTTGACCTTCCATCATAAATATTGTTTTAAGATGAGCGCATTTGACCACATGAACCCAAACAAAGCATTTCATGTCCATTCTTGCTGTGGTAGGTTGCTTCTATTTAAAACATTTTCATGCCACAACTCGTCAATTTATATTGTGCTGAATATCAAATCATTCTGCGGAAAATGAAAATGTCATGTCATTTTCAGTACTGCTTATCGGTTCAGGTTCATACGGGGGGGGGGGGGGGGGATTCTGGAGCCTGGGGAGCCGATCTCGGACTGCCCACACACAAGTCAGGCAAGTGTTCCACTACACCACGGGTTTCAAACTCAAGGCCCAGGGGCCAGATATGGCCCGCCCACATCATTTTAGGTGGCCCACGAAAGCAGATACAACATGTCAACTTTCATGATGCTTTCTAAAATGTCTACCGAAATGTTTAATTCTCATATGCAATAAATAAGAGAGATATTCTAAGCATTTTCTTGCTACCAAACCCCTTGTGATAGTAACTTAAACAAGAGTTGAATCAACAGTTATTCTTGACTTCTTTATATGATTTCAGTCGTAACGGCCCTCCAAGGGAACTGGTAGCTAAAATATGGCCCGCGACAAAAATGAGTTTGACACCCCTGCACTACACTGTCAGCGACGAGAAACTGAAATGTGTTTTTTTTTTCCTGTATTGCCACATTATACAGTCATTATTGGGTTTGTTGCTGTGTCTCCAAGCCCAAGTCCTGTCTAATATGCTTTTGGTGTCATTACGTGGCATCTTGATGCCAAGAAACCATTTTGATGTGAGTTGAGGAGCTTCACTGCCATCTTGTGGACTCTTGGTGCAGAAAACAGTGTTGAAGTGAGTTGAGTTGGGGGTTTTTTTTTCTTCAAATTTTGACTAAAATAGTGCTTTGCCACCTTCCTGAACATTTAAAAAGCCATCAGCAAGCTATGACATGGAGTCCAGAGGCTGACTCATGAAACATGCAGGGAGTTCAAGTCAAGATGATCAAATTTGAATTCCATTTTTTTTCATCAATTTGTGACGATGAAAGATAAACAACAACAAAAGAGACTGTTTTAGATCCATTTGAAAATGACTACCTTTGGGACTTTCTTGAAAGTTGAAGGTTTGGACTTGATTTGCACGTTCATTGGTGACCAGCTGTGCCTGGAAGATCAGCCGGTGGCCCACTGGAACACTTTCCTCGACCCCAGTTGACTGTTGGATTGAAAAATCAAATACAGGGATATATTTGCGTGTATGTGCGTGTCTGTGTGTATCATAATGTAACCCGCTCGGCTTTGAGACGACATGCATCTCATCAAATCTTGCCCATGTGATCACTTAAGAGGCGGCAGGAGGAAAGGCCAGCGGTGTCTTCATGCTCAGCTACAGCGCGCCGCCTCTTTCACCACGCTTGCTGCACACGCCTGTCCACATGTGGCAGATGAAGAACATGATGATGATGATGATGATGACTGACCGAACATCTTTTTGAGAAGAGGGCAACATGCTGCCTGTTACACTCAAGATAATTTGCAGTTCATTCTGGAGCTAAAATGTCCAATATGACACCCGGAGGACTTTGTGACATGTGCATTATGCAAGAAATACAGTTAAACCTCGGTTTTCGTCCATAATCCGTTCCAGAAGGCTGTTCTACAACCGAAATTGTTCAAAAACCGAAACCACGCTCTTTTTAAAATAAAAATGTTTACTGAACACGTCTGATCACAATGGAAAGCAACACGAGGAAGCGTCACTTCCTCGTGTAAGGAAGGCGAGAGGAGTCAATTGGTGCGTTCAAGTGCGCTCAGTTATTTCGAGAACAGAAAATTGTTTGTCATCCGAGGCATAAAAAACGAAACATTTTTGGTCGAAAACCGAATTGGTCGAGAACCGAGATGTTCGAAAACCGAGGTTTGACTGTATGATTTAAGTTCATTTTTATTTTGAGGCCCTTGATCAATTATTTAATCAACTCTTCAATTTTTACAAATTACATGAACAATTATTTGTGAAATGTATTTATTTATATTATTAAACATCATTGTGGGATTTTAAGAAAATATACACACAAAACAGAAACATTGTAGAAAGCTAATCAAGAAAGAAATGAAAAATTAAAAAAATGAACGCTTATGCACAATTACTCATATATTAATCTATTCGGATACAACTTCAATTTTATTGCTCTATTTCTCAGGCCAACAATACTTGACCACTGCGTCATCTGATTTGAATCTCTTTATAATTGTGATGATGAGGGTGTTCCTCCATGTACTTCTTGATGTACCAGCAGGACACGCGAGCCTTCAGCTTCTCCTCCAGCACAAAGTCAAGGGCAGCCTGTCAACAAAAAAAAACACACAAAAAGTCAATGCCAACGTGATCCCGCTGTGGTTCGCCATCATTTGAAATGGAAAACAGTGTTAGTGAGTGCTGCTCCGTGACCTTTGACAGTAGCGCGGCCACGCCTTGACCTCGACAAGCCTCCGGGACAAAGGTGGACACTAGATCCACCTCATTAGCCGATGTGAATCGGTAGATGAGTATGGCACTCTCGCTGACTCCTGAGGTCAAAGTTCACATGAAGACAACAAAAGCAAATGCATTCAAAGTTCAATAACTCATAGGCATTAAAAGGGTTAAGTATTGACAAACTACTGAAAGGCTGAACTAAAACCTCTGCAAGAAAAGTGCTGTTTTCCATCCAAGCAGTCATGTCTCTCGTCATGCTATATATGTGCTTATTTAGGCAAATAACTATGAAAATCTTAAGCTTTGGTGAATAACAACCATGCCAAACGATTAAATGATTCTGATAAAATGATATTTACTCAAACGAATTAATATCTGAGACGACTGTGTTTGATTTACTCAATGTCACCTTATATTGATGTGGACATCAGTCAAACCCTTGTCTTTTAAGCATAAACCACTAAACGAATGAACCAAAACTCTTTAAGAAAAATGCTGTTTAAAACCAAGCATTTCCGTGTCTCCAGTCACCGGACACAGACTTATTTAGGCAAATAAGAATGAAAATATTCAACTTTGATGAATAAAACCAATGCCGAACTATTGAACAAATACGACAATAATATGTTTTCTAAAATGTGTTCATATGTGACAAGTCTATTTTTTATTCGGGCAAAGGCACGTTAAATAACAGTATTCTAAAGGAAATCTCGTTCGAGGGCGCACCGGAGACTTCGAGTGCGCCGCTGGCGGACGCCGGGCTCGCGTACTTGACCCAACCGCACCAAGAAGCTTCGAACACGGCATCAGCTCTTACCGGTCCCGCTACACGGGGAAACGACGAAGCGCCGCTTCTGTCGGTCGTGTTCCACCGTCAGCCCGCCGTTGGAAGTCAACCTACAGGGAGTCACCCTCAAAAGTTTGAACTCGGTGAGTCTGGATAATATTTTAAGCCACATTTTTGGGGGTTCGGAACGGACCACTGGCAAGTAGAGACGTGTCGCTTTCTGGTGGCCACTAGAGGACGCCAAAAGCCAGCTAGCAGACATACAGTAAAACAATAATTAACAAAAGACCAGTGTTTTTACACAAATACTTTATTTTGCTGTATATTCCTCATGTAATACCACCCAGAGAAACAATGGCCCGCTCGCCAGTCAAACTCGCAACTCCACACAGGAATATTCAAATCCAGAACCTCAGAACTGTGGGGCGGCCATGCTAACCAATGTATAACTTTAATTTAAATTAAACACACTACAAACACGCATGGTAACGTACAAAGTGTGGAATTGCTAATGTTGAGTAACCATTTTTGAATGTTGTTTAAAATGTACTACAAAGTCTGACGAACGAATTGGTAAAGTCGTCTGGACATATTGATAGAGCCGTTCTAACGTATTTGGTTAAAGACGGTTGAACGTGTTGGAAAAAAACCCTAAAAACACAGCATTTTTCCCCGATAATACCACTGAGTATGAATTGTGCGTAATACCCTTTGGCTTTAGAGGAATAAATGCTCTGTTTTCATCATTTAGCCTGTCAAATAACTTAATGTGTTCAAAGGACGACTTTATCACTGCATTTGAATGACTTGATCAAGACGTTCGAAGGACTTTGCAGTACGACCCAGTCGAAAATGTTTACCCCACATTGGCAGTCCCACGATTCTGTAACAACAAAACACTTTGATGCAATTCAATTTAAAACTCAATCTTCAATGCTTTCCAGAATAGTGCAAGACTACATTTTAGTGTTGGTGGTGTCCTTCACTCCGGCTGCCATGACGGCAAAGAAGAAGTTGGGGAAGAAGGAGCGTGCGTAGATCGCCACCTTTGGGAGTGAGGGGGCCATCAAGACCTCCCTTCTCTTGTTGCTCAAAGTCTTGGCCACCTCACTGGCTGCCTCATGTGTAGAAAAGCCCGGCGGCTTCTTTGTGTACAAATCTGTGCAAAGATAGAACAGCAAGACAGAAACGACGACAGAAACGATAATAGTGGGGGTCATGACCAATGCAACCGCCATTGCGGGGAAAACATTCGTTGTGTTTCATTTTTCAACCCTGACCTGACCAGAAGGACTTTGCCGCCGTGTCGATCTGCTTCCCAGACGGCGCATGTGAGCTGATGAAGGTGACATTGATGGTGCTGACAGACACCCCTAACTCCTCCACCTCGGAACGAAGGCAGTCGAAGAAGGCCTGAACTGCGTGCTTGGAGGCGGCATCTGCCAGGTGTGATTGGATGAGATGTCATTTTGGACAAAACAACATCATTTACCCTTCACACACACAAAATATCTCTCTCTCACACACACACACACACACACACACACACACACAAATCCCCCTTGCGCACACACACACACACACACACACACACACACACAAAAGTTTCACAAACAGCAAATGGCTCATGTTTACTCTTTGAGAAACATGCACAATTTTTGATTGGCACACTCAAAAAAGATTAAATCCTTCCATGAGGGCTTTTTTTTTGTTTTGGGAAGAGGGTTTAGTAAATAGCAGAACATTTTTTTATGTCTGCAATTTTTCAGTGCATGTCTGATTTATTATTATTATTATTTGTATTTTTTTTTTAGTTTGTGTGACAGTTTTTGGTTGGGGATTTTTGCAGGGTTTGGGGAGTTATTTTTTGTTGTGTGAGAGGGATTTGGGAATTGTGAGTCTTTTGGTTTGTTTGGGGTTGAAAGTTTTTTTGAATGGGTGTTAGGTGCCTACTGTCTTAATAGTGCGGGCAAAAGTCATACTACAGTATTACATGGACCTTGCTGGATCTCAAATACATGGAATAATTGCTCAACCGGCCGCGGCATAGATGTCAACTCACAAGAAGTGCGAAAGGGCACTGCCAGTTTTGCCTGAATGCTGTTGACCAGCAGGAGGTGACCAGAGCGCCGAGACATCATGGAGGGCAGCACACCTGGAATACACAAATCTATCAATGACACACACAAAGTGTGTGTGTGTGTGTGTGCGACATGCATTTCCGTAGCTACCTTTCGTCAGAGTGACCGGGCCAAAGTAATTGTTGTCCATGAGTAGCTTGTCCAGCTCCAGAGACGAAGTGTGAGCGGGGGCTTTGAGCTTCATGCTGCTGTTGAGGATGAGCATGTCCAGGTAGCCGTAACATTCCATGATCTCTGATATCGCTTCGGGAAGTGACTCCATGTCCCCGAAATCGAGAACCACCAGTTTAGGTGGGAACGTCTGCTGACCAATGCGAACAACGGGGGGTTCAACTGTGTGGCTTCACCACCAGAAAGGAAAAAAAAAAATTGCGACATGGGACATCCCATAAAGAACATACTAGTACACTAGTATACTAGTATACATACTAGCTGGATATCAGGGATATCGAATAAAGGCTACAACAGCAATTAGCAAGGCAATTTCATGCACTGTAAAACAAATGTGTCTTATGAATAATTTTCAACTACTAGTGATACTTTTGGCCTACTAGTGCACAATAAAATGTACTAGTTAACTGCTGTCCTGCACAAGTAAGAGTGGTAGGCCTAACTAGTGTCATGCATTAGCTGTCTTCTTATCAAAGCTACTACACTTAGGATCCATGTGCAAGTAGATCCTGTCTTCACAGGTAAGACAATTTCAGTCAAATTAATTTGTCTTACAAGTCACATTTCTTTCCACTATTGGTGCTACTACTAACCTATTTCTTGTAGAATAGTATGTCATAACTAGGAGACTTTTCTTAGGTCACCAGGAGTGCTAGTAGCACATAGTTATTAACGAGTGCAGTTTTGCTCCACTCTCTGCAACTATTACTGTGCCAAAATTGTACTAGTATGCCAACGTTGTTCCATTAGGGAGGCTAAAGTGCACAGTAGTATTTGGATATTAAAATGGATTTGAGGAACATGGAATATATGCTCAAACTGTTTGATGAAAATTGTTTGATTTTAAAATTACGAACAGACCAGACCTGTGCTGTATGTTATACATACGTACAGCACATTTGACAATAAAGTTGTATTCAATTCAATTCAATTCAATTCAAAAAGACCAGAACTACGACTACTACTAATGCCCCTTCTGGCCTATTAGTGAAAAAATGATGACTAGTAAGACTGGTTCTGGAATAAATGCTCAAAGGGTGTCCATTCCTCACCACGCGTGGGTCGGAAGCATCGAGTAACTTGTCCGAGAGCTCCTGGAGTTTCTCCCAGCTTTTGCCGCACAGGATCAACCTGGCGCCGCCCTTGTGGAACATGGTGGCACATTCTTTGGACCAACCCACATGCAGATGAGCGCAGATGTCATATTGGAAGCAACCAAAAACAAAACAAGAACAAGTTGGAGACAGCAGAGTTTCACATCCTATGTGTGCCAATCATGAGACTCAAGTCTTACCCTTCAACTTTCAAGTCACTGAGGAAAACTAAGCAAGCAAGTCAAGTCATGATTGGGTTGTTACCATTTCCAAGTGTGGACAAAGCGTCGCTGAGCAGCAGCACCCTGTTGCGCACGGGGCTTTTGGACAGCAGGCCCGACACCAGGGAGTACACATGCAACAATCCAGCTGCCAGCACCACCGCGCACGGAACCAGCAGGATTGTGGTGATCCACCCGGGCTCCATTCCCATCCCCTTCAGGAATGTCTAAAAAAGAAGCAAGTGCTGTTTTGAATGTGTAAAATGATTCTGAGTGCAACTTGGAATGAATGGATGACATGAAGCAGTGGTTCCCAACCTTTATTGACATGAAAAAATATTGGGAAATATATCTTTTTTGGGGCTTGACAATTTGTGCGTGTTTTCGCTATTTGCGAATAATAGGCCTTGGCCACTATCCCCTGCAAATAGTGGGGGTGTGGCCTATCCAACCATCCATTTTCGAATCCGCTTATCCTCACCTGGTTCCCGTGTGCTGGAGCCAATTCAATTGATGTCAATTACTTCAATTGTGACATTCATCATTTGCATAGATAGATACTTGAAGGTGGTTGGGAATCACTTGAAGTGGAGGCTACACACTAATTGTAATAATGAATCTGCTTCTCAGCCGAGAAGCTCGTCATGACATGAAACGTGAAAGTATGTCTCCACATCCTTTCCGCAGGCATGTCATGTTCGTGACAGTGGAGGTGGGATGGCTGACGTAACCCAAATTGCTTGTGGAACCAAATCTGCCGCATACATCTCGGAAAACTATTAAAGGTAAGACAATATATTCAAAATAACATTTATACAAATAATATCAGTGTTTAAAAACCAACAAAAACACAACCGATGTACTGGTCGCCATTCAATATCAAGCACATACAGACAAACAATGGACATTGTCAGCATCTTGTCACAGATGCATTGCCTTAGAAAAGCAGATTTGGTTCAGTGTGCAAATTGGGTAGCCACAATGCTGAAGGACGCCAAAGCTTTCCTACCCAATCGTCGTCCACCTCCGTTACATTGGCATCCATTGGGTTTTTTTTTTTTTTTTTTTTTTTGTAACGACTTATATTCCGACACGGCTGAAAAACAAACAACACAAAAACATTCCAACAGGTTTTTTGACAAGAGAAGAAAAAAAATAAATATGAATGCAAAGCTCTACTTTCACCCAATCAAAAATCTGCTAACCTAATTGGTTGACCTATTTACTGTCTGACTTCTGGTCGAAAACAAGCCAAAGATAACTTTCAACTCTTGTTTCCTTTTGACCAAAATGCCCCTTTTTGTCCATTTTGTCAAGTCTTACAATGACCTTGTAAACATCAAGTGTCCTTGAAACAAAATTAGCAAAGTCACACAGGATAGTAGAAGAAGTAGGGCAGCTGTTTGAAAGCTGAAACCGGAAGCACATCAACTCGACTTTCATCCAAACTGATAGCTCATACTCACTGTGAGCGTGTGTGCGTGAACGTGGAATCCCGGTGTTCTCACTTGAGCTGCTTCACACCGCTGAGATCTGCTTGCCTGCTGCTAACCTCCTGCTGCTGCTGTTGCTCTTTTAATAGCAGCGCAGCTGCCACTTTCTTTTCCCACGTGTTGTCAGCGTGTTATGTTTAGAGGGACCACTCTGAGCTTCTCTGTGTTTCCATGTCAATGTAATCTGCCCAGGACCTTCCACCTACTCAGAAGTGCTGGGTCATGGAATTTCACCCATATGAGCAATGGGACGGTTTCTTGAACCAATCAGATTTTAAATTTGCCTCACATATCACGTATAACAATTTTTTTCCCCCATTCCCTGATTGGTTGGTCAGACCTCACAACCCAGCAATCAAGTAAGTGCTACTAACACTGTTATCTCACAAAAACTGAGCACCCATAGAAATTCCATTACATTGTCACTGGCGGATGCATAAATACAACACCAAGCCATGGAAATCCACAAATCCCATCATTAGTACCATTAGCGCCGTGTGGGCTCCCTCTAGTGGTATGTCAAAAATTGTCTGCCGTTCAGTTGTGCTTAACTTTTTAGTATTTGCATTTAATCTTCAATAATAATGCTGGTACTTGAAGAGCTAAATATTTTGGTGTAATACGTTCGAGAAGCACTGTACCATTCAATCATGTATACATGGCCAAATACAAGTACCCTGGTCTTACACATCGACAATTTTTCACTCTATTATCGACATTTTTGAATAAACAAGTTTAGGTTTATTATAGCCTCATCATGAGCATTTTCTGGATGAAAATGTGCAACGTTCTGTGTTGTATAAATTGTGTATGATTGGAGGGTTAGCACCAATATTTTAATTGACCTGATTCGCATTATTTTACAATTCAAGGTGATATTATAGAAAATTGATCAACTCTGTTTTTGGTCTAACTATATTTTTTATTTTGAAGTACAGGACCGGAAGTCATGTGCCCATTAGTACTGCTGGAGATTACCTGGAGGAAAGAGTTGATGGTTTTCCTTGCATTTGACAGCTCAGGCTGTCATTAATGTTCGTCCTCCCCCTTCATATCCGACGAGTACCGCAAATCAAGCACCTCATGTCGTGGTAAAATGTCGGATTTCGAAGAATTTGAGAAGCAGCTGAGCGCGAACCGTCAAGGTAAAGGGAAAAAAAACGACACCGGTGTGGGCTGTCGGTTTCGTTTTTTTTGGAGGGTGGGGGGCGTCGACAAGCTAGCGACGTTTGGAGCCTTCTGCTTTATTTTATTTTATTAATGGATGTGCTGGGCTAGCGGGAGTTAAGATGAGGTGAGCTGTGAGTCAGCTTTGTTGGCTCCGAACGCGACATTTTGGCTTCTTTTTGACATGCCGACGTCGTCAAGCGAGTTCTGCTCCTGAACGCAACGCATCACTTCCACCTGCGCTAGACGCCAAACCACATCGATAAAATGATCTATTTTTTAACCGTATTCATCTCCTGTCACAGTGACGGCTGATATCTAGACGAGACCTGACATGGTTTCAGACTACATAGGGATCCATCTTCAGTTCGGCTCCAAAGATGCAATAACATTCAGAGTTAGCAACTTTTATCATTCATTTACGTGCTTGACGCCAAACTACATAGAAACCCTAATTTAAACATTGGCAGTCACGTCTTCTTGAAGTGTCTGGTGACATGTACACAAAACCTATTCAACATTCAAACTGCCGAATGTTCTAACTTCAATTCGGCACCAGTAATTATTGATAATCCAGAATAAGCAATTGTAACCATTCATTGTTTTGCTACTAAATTTGGACACCGACCTCAGGCAAACGGAAAACCAGCTCCATTAAATATCTTCACCTCTGTGAAGGACAGCAATTATTTTTAGAGCTTCAATTCAGAACTGAAATGAATTCCGAATGGACGAGTGTTTATGATGTACTAATATCATTCTTTTATTTGTCATTTTGATAATACATAATGTATAGTAATTTACAAATTATTTTACATTCGCTCCACAATTCAGTCATGATTTGTATGTGGCTTTGAGAAAGTGTGTGATTCTGATCACATGACATGTTGTTTGTTTGGGTTTTTTTCTAGAGAGGGAACGAGAAAGACACAAAAAGAGGAGTCGCAGTGGCTCGACTGGTCGCGGCGACAAACACAGTGGCTGGAGCAAAGTGCGGAGGGACAAACGGAGTCACAGTCGGGACTGGAAGAGTCGAGACCGGCGCAGTTCCTCACAAGACCACAAGAAACACAGGTTTCAATTTGGAATTGTTCAAGTGTGATTGATTGCCTTCCGCCAATCTCAATTCTTATCATAGGCAAAGCAATGTGGAAATGACTACGGACGTCTTGTCTGTTTCTTTTCAGGAATTAAAGGAATTAGTTGCTATTTTTGAAAAACAGAAAAGTCAGGAAAATGGCTAAATAGAGCGACCAAATGGCTATGTTGTCAACTAGCTCCTCCTCCACAGCCATGTGCTTAGTGTGAGCAGTGCACATCAGCGTAGCTTCTCTTTCAGCTACAGAAGAATCATTAATAAAATCAAACAAATGAAAAGAAATGGAAAGAAACCAATTAATCGCTTAACCCTCATTTTAGCTTGGAAAAGGGTTGGTTGTGCTATTAGTATTAACTGAAAGACCCTTTCAGCCAATCAATACCTTGAGGAAAGGCATGAGTGGAAAAGACACTACACACTGATGGTGACTCTTCCTTTCTTTTGGGCAGACATTCTTCTCCGAGGAGAACAAAGAAGAAAAAGCCATGCAAGTACTGGGACGTGGCTCCACCGGGCTTTCAGCACATTACTCCTCTGCAGTATAAAGCCATGCAAGGTAGACGCCATGTTGCAGATTAGATCACATCTATGGATATTCATACATGGCCATGGAAATATGGAAATCAGTTGTCGGTGAAGTATGAATGCCTGCAAGCACCAACGTTTCCCACCACAGTTGTCGAGAATTGAAATCATTGCGTTTTCGTAGCAGCCGGTCACATCTCGAGCACGGCCCTGCTGGCGACGTCCGCCTCTGCCGCCACCACCGTGTTGCCCAGCGTGACCGTAGCGCCGCCTCTGGTGGCCGTATTGGGAAATCAGATGACCAGACAAGCCCGCCGCCTCTACGTGGGGAATATTCCCTTCGGCGTCACCGAGGTCGCCGCGATACTCCCATTCAGACGAAAGCATGCCTTGGCGACCATCTTGATCGTGCCTTTTGTTCCTGCGCAGGAGTCCATGGCCGAATTCTTCAATGCTCAGATGAGATTGGCTGGCCTCTCGCAGGCCTCCACCAATCCTGTCCTTGTTGTGCAGATCAACCAGGACAAGAACTTCGCCTTCCTAGAGGTCCTGTGAGTGAGTGTGTGTGTGTGTGTGTGTGTGTGTGTGTGTGTGTGTGTGTGAGAGAGAGAGAGAGAGAGAGAGAGAGAGAGACAGAGAGACAGAGAGAGAGAGAGAGAGAGAGGGGTACAGTCAAACCTCGGTTTTCGTCCATAATCCGTTCTAGAAGGCTGTTCCAAAACCGAATTGTTCGAAAACCGAAACCACGCTCTTTTTAAAATAAAAATGTTGATTGAACACGTCTGCTCACAATGGAAAGCAACACGAGGAAGCGTCACTTCCTTGTCTACCCGAGGAAGCGTCACTTCCTCGTGGAAGGAAGGCGAGAGGAGTCAAATGGTGCATTCAAGTACGGTCAGTTTATTCGAGAACCGAAATTTGTTCGTCAGCCGAGGCATAAAAAACTCAAAATTTTTGGTCAAAAACCGAATTGGTCGGGAACCGAGACGTTCGAAAACCGAGGTTTGACTGTATATGTTACAAATGGAGGTGTGTGTGTGTCTGACATAAGAGTGTATTTATTATTAAAAAAATGAGTGTACGGGTGTGCCATGAGTATGTGCCTTCAAGTTATGTATGACATGAGCATAATATGTGTGTATGACAATGAAATTGTATATGAGCAATACTGTGCATTTAATTAAATATCAAGCACATCCACAAATGAGAACAGATCAAATCTGTTTGCAGATCGGAAAGAACTTGAACAGAATAAACTGTGTTTGGCGGTTGTCCAGAATGACAAATTTACATAGTTTAACATGAAGCCGTTTTTTTTTTTTTTTTTTTTTTTTGCATTGCAGTTACGCTCGGTCGACGAGACCACGCAGGCCATGGCCTTTGACGGGATTGTTTTCCAAGGTCAGTCGTTGAAGATTCGCCGGCCTCATGACTACCGGCCGCTCCCTGGCCTCTCGGAGCAGCCTGCTTTCCACGTGCCAGGTGGGTCGCGCTGGACGACACACGCCATGATGTTCCAGTGGTTTGTTGACACTTGAGTTGTGTATTTGTATCCAGGTGTCGTGTCCACAGTGGTTCCCGATTCTCCTCACAAGCTCTTCGTCGGCGGTCTGCCCAACTACCTGAACGACGACCAGGTACGGGTGGCAAAAAGTTCTCACACTCTAGACAAGTACAGATGACTAAGACTGACAGACTTACCAAGACTTCACATCACAGTCTTGTTTCCTTGTGTTCCCCCAGTCTATATTTTGGTTGACCGGAATCATCATCCTCATCATCATCCTTATCGTCATCCTCATCATCACCAACCTCTTCATCATCCTCACGTGTCATGTAGAACATCAGCGGTAAGTAAGTCATTCTGGCCCCTCCCCCCTTTTTTGTTTTTTGGAGCTCCTCGGGCACTTAGGATGCAAAGCGAAATGGTGAAACGTACCCTAATCATGATGCTCCATAGTGGACCGAGATAGATGCACCATTTTTTGGGTGAACATTTTCATCAACTATCGAGGTCTGGTACACCACTGGAGTACCTTGAACACTTGATGAAAAGTTTCTGGTGGTTCGACGTTAAATGGACATTTCAAAGTACAGTCAAACCTCTGTTTTCAAACATCTCGGTTCTCGACCAATTCGGTTTTCGACCAAAAATTTTGAGTTTTTTATGCCTCGGATGACAAACAAATTTCGGTTCTCGAACAAACTGAGCGCACTTGAATGCACCATTTGACTCCTCTCACCTTCCTTACACGAGGAAGTGACGCTTCCTCGCGTTGCTTTCCAATGTGAGCAGACGTGTTCAGTAAACATTTTTATTTTAAAAACAGCGTGGTTTCGGTTTTCGAACAATTTCGAAAACCGAGGTTTGACTGTAATGACCCGTGTTTGTTGTCTGCAGGTGAAAGAGCTGCTGACTTCCTTCGGGCCTCTCAAAGCCTTCAACCTGGTGAAGGACAGCGCCACTTCGCTGTCCAAAGGCTACGCCTTCTGCGAGTACGTGGACGTGGGTGCCACCGACCAGGTAAGCGAAAGCTGCCGGCGCGTCGTGACGTGACGTGACGTGTCGTGCAAAGTGCGGGATGCCAGGCGTGTTCTTCTTGCCAGGCGGTGTCCGGACTCAATGGCATGCAGCTGGGAGACAAGAAGCTCATCGTGCAAAGAGCCAGCGTGGGAGCCAAAAACGCCAGCCTGGTAAGCCATTGCAATTTGTGACTCCGCCCTTTCACTCACTACTTGTACATTAGTTCATTGTCCTGGTGCGAGCAACCGAAAATCATCCCCGCCCTCTTGCGCCCCCAGCAGGCGTCCGTCATGGAGACGCCGGTGCAGCTTCAAGTTCCGGGTCTGCAACGCGTGCAGAGTTGCGAGGGGGCGGCCACCCACGTTCTGTGTCTGCTCAACATGGTGCTGCCTGACGAGCTGGTCGACGACGATGACTACCAGGAGATCCTGGACGACATCCGCCAGGAGTGCTGCAAATATGGCAGCGTCCGCTCCATCCAGATACCGCGGCCGCTTCACGGGGCCCACGTGCCGGGCTGCGGCAAGGTGTGACGTCGTCTACGTACTGTGTGTGTGTGTGTGTGTGTGTGTGTGTGTGTGTGTGTGTGTGTGTGTGTATGTGTGAGTGATTGAGAGAGATATTTAGTGTGTGTGAATGCCAATGTGTGTCACGTTCTCTCTCTTGCAGATCTTCGTGGAGTACGTGTCAACGTCCGACTGTCAGAAAGCCATGCAAGCGCTGAGTGGCCGTCAGTTTGCCAACAGGGTGGTGGTGACCAAATACTACGATGCAGATATGTATCACAGACACGATTTTTAAAACACACACACACTTTCCTTGGCTTCCAGTGGTTCTTAAGTCCAGAGTTCATTTTACTCATTGCACTCCACTTCCTCTGCAGTCAAATGAATTTCGATATAATATTTATGTACAACACAACGTTGTGGCGCATCGCAATAAATTTAAATACTGCCGCCAGGCTTGAATTATTACAAGAAATTACGAGCGTCTTTGCCACATGTATGTAGGTTTGAGGGTCAGAGTTTGTGGCATATTGATGATTTCAAGTACAGTATCACCGATTTTTAGTGATTTGAGATACGTCCATACATTTTGTCTGTTGATCATGTGTTTCTTACACATCTACAAAATCGTGTTTGTCCTAAAGGAACTCCCTTTTCAAACCAGGCATCTAAAAATCAAAGATTCATTAATTATGCCATCGGAGTAGATGGACTTGAAGAGGATGCAGTTCATCAACCATCCAACTAGATGTCGCTATAAGCCAAAGCAGCGCTGAATGGCGTCTGTATGAGTTTTGCTTCCATAATAAGAAAAACTATGACGGAGAACAAGAACGTGAGCAACATAATTTTTTGTAATTCCATTTACACAAAAATATTTGAGGAAAAGCGGGAATTTATATATGAGCGTGGAAAAGCACACTTTGCCTGTGTAAATACTTTTATAGGCTTTGTTGTTAGAGAATCGTGTGAAAAATTTCTGATGAAAGAACGAAATGAATGCGAACTGTTAAATTTTCCAAGACAAAATGAGGAATGCGGTGAAATATGTATTTGTCTTGTTTGCATCAATTTCACAAGTCCAAACACCATTTTGGTGTCAAAATACAATTATTATTTCAGAATTAAACTGTCATCTCCCGGAATACATGTTTGTATTCAGCTTATTTTCAGTTCAATTTTATTTCTAGAAGGCTAATTCACAACAAAAGTTATCTCAAGACATTTTACAGTCTGACGCCGCTGGCAAGTCTTCATTTTTAATGCATATAAAAAGGAAATCATTGACTTGGAAGTCCAACAGCGCCATTTGGTGGCAACAAACCTCCTCACAAGCCCAAGACCTTTCCTGTGATGAGACAACACGCTGCCTCAGCTAGCTTCCACAAAAATCTACCGTCAATGTAAAAATCATACATGTTCTCGATCAGTCAAAATATTACAACAATAAAGTGTATACATGTATTTTTTCAAAGTTGTTTTTTTGTTGTCGATTTTTTTATTATTTATTTTACTCGAGTAAAGAATATAGAATATTTTTAAGGACAAAATTCCGAGAATAAAGGTGGACAATTTGACAAACATTTTCCTCTCTATGAAATACAGTCTTGTAATATCATCCCCAACCCCATACAGTAGTAGCGGATTTGTCAAAGGAGTTGAGTGAAAGTGTATGTTGTTGTTTTTGAACACTTAATGAGACACAAACATTACAGGTCGTACATGAGGCTACAGCATTTATTTGAAAATACGAGTATCAAAGACACGCCTCCAATAAATAATTTTTCTTAAATGAGGAGGACGATCTCTTACGAAGGACTATCGGGGCCATTCTGGAAAGAAACTACGTAAATATATATCTTGTGACAATCTTTTGAGGGAAAAAAGCTTTTATTGTGAAAATGTTGTACTATTATATTAAGTAAAACCTTTTTTTTTTTTTTGCAAAAAGGCTAAACACTGATGATGTGGTTTTAATGTATATGACATAATCAATGTGATCCCCAAATGGTTGGAATACCTAAACAACAAAAAAAAGTGCATCATTGCCAAAATACTATACTTTTTTTTTTTTTTAAAGAAAAGGTTATTTCCCAAAATATGACTATTCTCAATAATAATAAAGTGTTATATTGCAGCTTTTTAAAAATATCTATCATTATTCATGGGTTGGCTATTAATTTCAAAAATTCAGACTTGTCTTAATTTAAATTCTATCATACGATTTTCAGCCCTGATACTCCTTCGTGTTTTACATGTTTAATTGCTCTAAATGCACATAAAACGTTTTTTTTCCCCTCTACCTTCTTCGGAACAATTAAAAAAGTCGGTCCATGAGCATTGTTGTTAGCTTCAACTTGGAAACGATGCAGAGATGAATTTCCTGTATTTGTCCATTCAATCATCTCCACACTCCTCTGGCCTGGTCATCATAATTCTGTCCCGTCTAAAAACAAAAAAACAAAAAACAGCAGCTCGGTTGAACGGATTAGTCTGAAGAGCTGAGTGAAAACGCAGAGTGGCCGGACCCCTTTTCTCAGGGGGCCTGGCATTGTTTCGTGTTACGTCACACCGTGAAAAGGATCCCAAAGAGATGTCAGCAGCTGCCAGAAAACAAAGCAAAACAGCCCAAGTGGCTCCAGAGACATCTGGTGCTTTATTGTGCAACCGCTTGCCCCCATGGGGACCTGCCGAACACAATTTCTGCTGAATATGTAGAAAAAGTGTTATCTGAAAAAGGATTAGACACTCCGTCTGTCTCTCAGCATGCGTCACCTTGCCCTGCGAAACTGACAGTTGCCTATTTAGTAAATTCCTGCTCTGTTCCCTTTTCATCCCATGACTTCCATGAAAGGTTCCACCTTTGAAAATGTCTGGAATTTTATCAACCCTATTTGGAGAAACAGCAATAAGACTTGCAGACGAGTTCGCCCTGGATTTACATGCAAGCAAACAGTAGCCAAATAAAACAGAGGTAGCTCATATAAAAATACACTCGAGATGACGTTATTACTAAACAGTTCCAAGGACGAGTATGTCAACTATCCATTGAAAGCGACGAAAAAAACGAAGAAGCGGGAAATTTGCGACAGGTAAAAAGTGCAAGGCCAAGACGTTCCTATGCGCCAAAAAAGACCACAAACAGTGCATCCGGAAAGTATTCACAGCGCTTGCCTTCGTTCACAGCTTCTTCCGGGTGCACTGTAAAACGAGTTGTTGGTGATCGTTTATCGCTTTTGTGCCTGCCAGACAAGAGAGCTTGAGGAAGACCAGAGAACTTTGTTGGATGTAGACATAAGGGAAGACATGAGGGAAGTTGAAATCTTGGTACGTAGAAGCTCCCCGCTGAACTATTTCCAACCTCCCCAGTGGTCTTGAGTGCAGAAAGCTGTTCACATGATTGGTCCCCCCCCAAAAAATTTGGTGGGGCCTTTTGTGGATTGCCAAAACCACAAATGGTTGAATTGTTTTCTTTGATCGACGTTGGACTGGAAACTATTTATGTCGGACGCTTGTAAACTTGGAGAGATATTTACGATTTCCTGGCGGTCTCAAACGAAGCGGGAGATTCACTCACCAGCTTCAGATTGTTGTTAATAGTTTCATTTTGGTCTGGTCTGGACTCCTGTGACTTGAGATTAAAACGCAGTTGAGTGTCATGGTCTCTTCCGTCAACAGCCGACGGTCAGATCCCAAAACTTTGACTGGAACATTTTGAGGCGGGACCCTGTAAGTTCCGACTGAGATATTTCCCACTTGCCAACGGCCTGAAAAAACGCAGCAAGGTTCACCTGGCAACTATCTGTGGTTGTCCTGTTGGGCTGTCTACACCCTCGGTCCTCAGATTTTTAATTGGACTACAGTGGAGGAAGATTAAAACCAAAACCTCTGGGTCTGGCAGTGTTAAGGTCTCGTAGTATCAAGAAAAGAAGTAAATAAATTACAACAATCACGGAGGGTCCTGATGCAATGGTCAGGTGGAGTTTGTGAGGTCCAGTCAGTAGTTCCGGATGCTGAAGAATCCAACGCTGGTGGGTGACTCCTTCACCGTGACGGTGACCAGGTTGGCGGTGACATCCGTGACAAACACGTGTTCTATCAGGCTGCGGGTGGGCTTCCAGTCTTGGTTGTGGACCACCGTCAAGGGCTCCCGGCCGGCATCTGAAGAGTCCCGGTCTGAATCGGAGCTGCTCTCGTCCTCGCCTGTGCTCATCTTGCCGTCTTTACAAGCTGCTCTTTCCAGGTGGTTCTCGGATTTACGGACCTCGCCTTTCTCCAGCTTCCCCCTGTAGGTCTGCATCTCCGTCAAGTCTTTGCCTGTAGCAGACTTCCGGGTTTCTCCCGGGGAAGCGGGACTCTGCGCGGTTTTGTACTCCTGGTTTTGGTTGGTTTTGTTTCTCAAAGCTGAACCGGGACCGACACCAGAACCAGATGATTTGTTGCCTTGCGTGACTTTGTTGTGAAGGTTAAGAGGCTGATTGGTCGAGATGTTCTTTGCTGCTTGGGCCGCCATGGCTTTCGCGTTTGTTATTCTCTGTAGTACATGAGCCTTTTGTACACTGGGGGAGTTTGTGGTGCGCTGGGGGGATCCTGGGAGGTGCTGTTTGGTTGCGTTGGAGGTGAAAGCCTCCATGCCTCTCGGTTTGAACGAATCCGGTCTGGGGGTGGGCAGTTTCCCCTCTGTGACATTCCTCCCCGGGCTGGATTTCATCAGCGGGACGGGGGTTGGGGGGATTGATCTGGCGGATCCCACTGTGCTCAAGGAGTTTCTGGAAGTTCCCCCGTGGGTTGGGGGACTGCGGTTGGGACAACCCGCAGAGCCCCGATGGAAACCCATGAAGGCGAAGCTGGCCAGGTGAACCGGTTTCTTGATGGCACCCGGAAGATCGGAATCCTTCTTGAGGGTTTTACGAAGGCCTTTGCTCAGAGACTTGCGACCACGTTTTTTCGGCGGCTCCTGCTTGGCCACCACAATCTGCGCTTTCTTCTGGGGGACGGGATTGGGGTGGAGGTCTCTCATTCGGACTCCGGGGCTCGCCTGCTGCTCCTCGTCCTCGTCTTCCGAGGAGGACGAGGACGAGGAGGAACACGAAGACGAGGAATCGGACGATGAAGAGGAGGTTCCGGAGGAAGAGCTGTTGGACTTTGCAGCCTCGAGAACAGTTTCCTAAGGGAGAGTAAAACATGTAAAATGTTTCCCAACGACACCCAAAAAAGTTGTTGAACCTTACGGGTATTTTACGTGGACGTCCTCTCGGCCTTTTACCGCGTTTCCGTATCAGAAGCTCCTTCTCTTGTTCCCTGCGATACACGCAGTTGAAGATATAACTCTCCGGACATTCCACGAATAGCAAACGTCGAAAGAAACTCACTTCTTGTTGAAGGCCGCCAGAAGTCTGGGATCAAGAATGTTCTCTTGGGGCTCCCAGCTGTTGTGTCTGGAATGAACAAAGATGTCGGAACATCAATATAAAGACTTCCTCATGGAGCGTCTCAGCAGCTGAAGGGATGATGTCACAGGAAGTATGTAAAAATGTGTGTAAATAGTAAACCGATTCACACCCCTCCACCCCTCTTGCCAAGATTCAGGTACAGGGACGGCGCTAGACTGGGGTCAGGGGTCTTCAGCCCTGTCGGAAATCTGCGTACCCTCGGTTAAGCCCCTCCAGTATTTTATTGATATTCTAAAATATATTGATTCGGCCCTGCGATTGGCTAGCAACCGGTTCAGGGTGTCCCCCGCCTACTGCCTGAATACAGCTGGGATAGGCTCCAGCACCCCCCGCGACCCTTGTGAGGATAAAGCGGTTCAGAAAATGGATGGATGGATATCGATTCGTGATTTTTTTTTTTCCAGCCACCATATGTGATCAGTCAAGCCCCCATTTAGCTACGGGAGGGAAAAAAATCTTGGAGTCATTTCTGTTCAGGTACGACACATTTTCTAGCTTGATAAAAATTAACTTCATTGACAAGAACAAACTAATTGCACTTGTTAAAGTTCAAGACAACTTGACAACAAAATTTGTTGCTGTCGTATCAACTGTCAGAAATTACTACCTTTTTTGGGTAGTAATTTAGCTAGCTGTTGTTGGATTTTCCGAAACTTCGTACAAATGTGCTCATAAGAAAAACAAGACATTTCCTCTATTGTTCTTCGTTTTGAATCGAAAAATATTTTATTATTAATATTAACGTACACCCAAAATCGGATTTAGAACAACTAACTGTATGTAAATATTTATTGATTGAAAAACACTTGACAAGTGGTTAGAAATGATTGTTTTTGTAGTTTAATAAAAGATTATGAAAAAAAGTGACTTTTTGTGTTTATCTAATCAGAATAAATAATTAATCAAAAGTAGCACCAGCCTTCTGATTTCGATCAAATTTGTCACATGTTCTCCCACCATATAGATATTTTGAATCTAAGACACAAGACGAGCCCCTTTCACACTGCCTACTAATGCCGGAATGTTCTGCCATTTCCCGGCGTCGTTCTGTGTGAAAGGCTCCAATGTGGAATTGGGGGATGGGTTGAAGTTGACTTGTGAGATTCTCGGGTCAATTTCAACACCCCCTATAATGCATCGGTATCTTAAAAATAGTGAGCAGAGGAAAACCTGGTTTAGAAGGCTTGTGAGCCCCCCCTCAAATGTTAGCAGTTTGCATTTTTGTTGCCATTTTTTTTAAGCAAGTGGCCCTTCTGAAATTTGAAAATCCACACAGTGTTTAACTTTTTCATTTGAGATGCAACAAAATGGATGTGGCACAAAAACAAATTCAACATGTGGTAGAAGCCTGTTGAAGAAAGAGAAAAAGACCCCCCAGATCAGCAGTCAGCCTAACCCCCACCCATTACACGCACACGCACGCACACACAAAGGATGTGTGAGCCTAACAGAAGGCAGGCAACAGTGTGCACCCGTGGAGAATAGTGGACAGCCCAAAAAGGGCGGAGAGGAACTAACACGATCAAAAGGACCATTGTAAATAAATGTGAAAATAACACTAATATTAATAAATCCTACTGTACAAACTGTTTTTTTTTCCTGAGGAGCTGTAATGGGATAAATTGAAATAATGTTATGTAATTTAAAAAAAAGAAAAGAAATTGAAGTCATATTTGTGTTATTCAAGTCAAGTCAAACCAGAAGCTTGATTAAAGGGAAATTTTCTTTTTTTAAATATGGGCAAAATATCTTAGTTTATTTATATGGACAAAAAAGCTGTTATGATCCCAGTGTAAAAAAAAATATTTTCAAAAAAAAAGGTTGAAAATGAAGTGATATAAAACAGTTATGGTTACAAATTTTTTTTAAATTAGCCTAATTTACTTTGAAACGTTAAAAAGTGGAATAAGTATCCATTATAGTAATAATAATAATAATAAATAGTGAACTGCTGTTTTAATTTTAAATTGTAACAATATTACAGTTAAGTCATGCGACGTTTTTCTTTTTTTTCTACAAACGTATTATTATTTTTTTTTTGGTTTGCTTTGAATCTAGTCTAGCTGCACATTTTATTCGGCTTTCCATTTATAAAACATCATTTTCTAAAGAAGATCAAAACAAGTACGGCCGCCTGTTCAACCTGATGAATTAAACGCAATGGCTTTAGTTCATGAAATGCAAGCCGAAAATGAATTTATGCTTTTGAAAATAAATAAAATCATGCACTTTAAATGAAATTAAACAAGGATCTTGATTAAAGGCTAAGTTGGTGCTTGAAACACGAACAAAATACTTTTCGTGGCGAAAAAGAACAACAAGCATCCAAGACGAAAGCGCACTAAAGTTGCGATGAAGCAGGAACTGATCAAGGAAAAAACGAGGAGGGAATGTGAAGTTTTGGCTGTAATGTTCATTGTTTGGGGTCTTCCTGACTTACTTGGACGACCACCCTCTCCACTTGACCAGAAACTCCAACTTTCCCTGCACACAAAGAAGCGCCAAAAGGTTGTGAGCTCGAAGCCGAGTGAACCACGAAAAGCAAGGCAAGACGATCGTGCAGTTTTTGCGCCTTTCCGAACCTTTCGCAGTCTTTTGTTGAGGATGCATTCGGCGTCGAAAACCTGCTCGCCGACGGCGCTGAGCTCCTCCATGGTGGACCCGCACGATCACAATAACAACACTAGCAAAAGTAACACCCGCTAACACAGGAAACCACTTCGACAATAAAACGCTACGGTAACACTTCACAATAAAAGTGTCCCGGGAGAGGATTAGGGCCAGTGAATTAAAAAAACGGTTGGCAAAATTCTCAGCTATTATTTCAAAATTCAGACTTTGTTGTCAGAATTCTGACTTTGAAGTCAGAATGAGAATTCTGACTTCAAAGAGAGAATTCTGAGAATAAATTCGAACTTTTGAGACAAAAGTGAGACTCTTGCCCACCATTTGCCCAGGCCGACTGACGACGGACAATTTTAACTGGGTTTCATAATGCAAACAAAGATTAAATTTGCATTATGCTTGTTATTACATTTCTGTTTTGTAGTGAGTGAATATTCTGTTTTTGATACTGTACTTCGGTTCAAATGTAACCACTAACCCAGGTTTTAAAAACAAATTGAAACCGTAACTCTAATTTTCCAATCCCATTTTGAAATCCAAACCTTGACTTGATACCCCACCCAAGTGTTTAAACGATATTTGAAAGCCCTAACCCTGTCTAGAAACCATACTTTGAAACCCTAACACTGTTTTATACCCCTATTTTGAAACCCTTACTCTGAAAGGGTACTTTGAATATGTAGGCCTGTCTTAAAACAGTACTTTGAAACCTCAACCCGACTTTGAAAGCCAATACCTTGTTGAGAACTTGAACCCTGCTCGACTCAGTCTACTTTGAAACTTATGTTAAAACCCCAGCACTGTCTTGACATTTTACTTTGAAACTTTGAATCCTGGCTTGAAACCATGCGAAACTCCTCTTCCGATTCTAATCTCCCGTGGTGTCATTTATTTTGAAATCTTCAAGCGGAAGCACCATGGTGTTTTCTTTAACTTGTTGCTAGCAGATGGCGCGGGAAGCGGGCGGGCACAAACACCCGCACGTTCAGTTGAACGCATTTTTTTATTTATTTTATGAACTCACTGTTCATCACATACACACAGTCACACATAGTCGACCAATCCTTGCATTTATGTCGTTTTTGCTCAAAATGTAGTTTGTTGAGTCTTTTCTGCAAGATTCGTGGGCTCTGCTGATCTGAAACAAACACGCACAAAAATAACATTCAAATGTTCTACAGCTTAAAAAAAAAGAACCCATGTAGTCATTGAAATGCCCCTACCTTTTTTGTCGTCTATCGTTGAGCAATTTGCGCGCCACTATCCCGAAAAAAACGATGAGAAGAAATCCAGCCGTCGCAGCCAAGCCGGTGATGGCCTTCGCAACCAAATTTACAGGCTTGACTTCTTCTAAACAAAAACAGATAACACGTAAAAATGAAATATAAAACTGATTGTTCAAACCTTGAAACCCTATGGCCTGAAGCCCTATTTGAAATTCTCACCTTTGGCTTGATACCCCAATTTGAAACCCTTCTTTTTAAAAATATTGACCCTGTCTTAAAACCCAACTTTGAAACCATAACCCCCTTTTTTAAACCCTAACCTTTAGCTTCAAACACTAATATAAAACCCTAATTGTTGTTTGAAACTCTAGCTAGTCTTAAAGCACCCCTTTGAAACCCTGACTGTCTTTTAAAACTCGAAACCAGGCCTGAAAGCGTCATTGCAAAGCAGTCACGCCGTGTAGCGTTGACAGCGCGAGCCTCTGACCGTCATCCTGGGCGGTGCGGGTGAGCAGCATCTCGCTTGTGACGTCCAGGCGGCCATCGTTGACCTCGGGTCGGATGCCCAGGATGTGGCACATCAGCGGGTAGATGTGAACCGTCTCGAAGGGGCCCACCTTCAGGCCCTTGCGGAACGCCGGCCCCGCCGCCCTGAAGAAAGCCTTCATGTCCATATCCTCGTTGTCGAAGCCGTGCTCGCCCTTGTTGAACTGCACGGGGAAATACTGAATACCCAAATACACAACAGAAAAATACACACGTGAAAAATAAATTACACAAATAAACAACACACAACAAAAGTGTGTAAGATAAAAAAAAAGATGTGTGTCTGTGTGCATGATATTAATATTCTATATTTTTGTGTTACTGCACCCCAAGCATCACAAAAAAATATTTAAAAAATAAAAATATATTATTAACCTACGGCTGCACGTGACCTGCATCACCGGAAGTCGTTGGCCGTCAGCAGTCTGCACTTGCAACTTGCAATGAGAGCTGTTGACATCCGTCTTTTTTATTCGTATCATTCTCATTCAAAGTTTGTTTCATATACAATTCACCGATGGCACTGGCAAAGAATGGGAATCTAAAGTGCCGGGAGAACATTTTAAAACGACACACGTGAGCTAGGATCGTGATGTCATCGCACTGAAGACAGCTGCCAAAGTGCGTCCCATTCGCCCGCTTCAGGTCTCCTACTAAGGTAGGCACTGATTCCTTTTGACAAACTCACAAGCTCTTCCATCGACGTTCTTTTTCTGTTTCGTTCGTGTTCTGAACCGTAGTGGCTGTTGCTCATCATGGCATGCGAGTATGTGTTTATGCGTGCACGTGCGGCGGCGGGTCAATCCCAGGGACAATGTTTGCGTAGTACTCCCTGACACGCAACAGAGAGCGCTGTTGGATAAATCAAAAACTTGCAGACCAGTGGCGCCCAAACTCGGTCTTTTTGCTTCTCATTTTGCAGTTTACTGCTGCAAACCACGATGAGAAACTGGCTCATTTGCATACTGAAGGGTGATTGGAATTTGGGTCTCCGCACCAGGCCCCCCTAAGGCGGTCTTGAAAACGTAATGTGAAACCCTAACTTGAAATGGTAACCCAGCATCCAAACCCTAACCTTTGTTTGAAACCCTCACGCTGGTTTGAAATCCTAACTTGAAACCCTGACCCTGCCTTGAAACCCTAATTTGGAAACATAGCCCTTGTTGCAACCTTAACTTAACCTTTGCTTGACACCCTACTTTTCCCTGCTTGTGAGTGCAATCCGTCAATCAAATATTGCCCGATTTTGCTGTCGAAGCCGTAGTTCGCGTTTGCCTCTTTTCTTTGCTGATCTGTTTGCATCTTATCTGAGTTCTCTCGCTGTCTGTATGCAGTGTGTACTTGTACCTGTATCTCAAAGTACATCTGTGAGTATCTTCTCCTTTTATGGGTGACGACAATTGCAGTGGTCTTGATGCTTGATCACGTTAGGGTTGGAGATGTGTGCTTGGACAGGACCTGACACGCCACTTCGGTCGTGGCCTTTCGCATATCACTACTCTGGAGTAATGTTCCCATGCTGTCAGGTTGGAGACGTATACGAGACGTATACTCCAGCTGCTCTCCTCTGCCAGGGTTGAGCTCCATTTGTATTTGTGAGGGAAGTGTTTTTCTCCTCGCTATCGATGATGACGTTGAGAATTTTATGTTTGGCTCTTTAATGCACAGTCATGCATATTTGATGACTGAGCGATATGAAACAAATGAAAGAGTTCATTTGGAATGCTGAGAGATGATTGTCGCGAGGCGTGTGTGCCTGTGTGTGTGTGTGTGTGTGTGTGTGTGTGTGTGTGTATATATGTTATTGCCAGGACTGCCTCTTCATGAATGCTCGATTATGCTAACCTTTAGCATTTCGCGGACTGGTTCTGCTTCAACACACTTAAAACTCATTCACTACCAGCCAATTCTAGACCAAGTCTGAAAAGACGTTTAAAAACGTCTTTGGGAGTGAATGAGTTTTAAAACTCTCTTTGGGACACAAGCACACAACCAAGACCCAACATTTGTAGCCAAAGCAGAACTGTTTTTGAAACACGAACCAAAGCTAGACAGATTAACCTAGTTTCATGGCCAGAAACCTAACCTTGTTTCAAAGCCTAACCTAGCTTAAACCCTAACCCCGTCTTGAAACCTGAACCACAAAACGAGAGGCGACTCTAATCATAAAATAGGGTATATGCTAGACACTGATGTTAATCCGTCAGCTGAACTTCATTCAATGGCGTCTGAGCTCTTAGTTGTCGTTTTGAAGCTTGTCAAAGCGTGACATGTTCATACGCACCCCATTGATGACGTAACCCGCATCGGCCAGCAGAATGATGGGCAGAATGCGCTCATTGTTGACAAAGTGAAGCCGCTCGGGCATCTCCTCCTTCTTGTAGACGTGGAGGTGCGGGTGCGCCCCCTTCAGGGCCTGGTACACCTTCTCCAGTTTACCCGGCTTGGGCAGCAGCATCCCCGAAGGTCCATAGTCCACCAAGTGGAAGGACAGGTCCCGAAAGGAAAACCCCGGGATCTTAGAAAGTGTGATTTCCTCGACCAGTCCGTTACGGTACACGGTGGTCATGCCGTGGTCGGAGGTGATGATGATATTCAAGATGTCGTTCAGTCCATGGTTCTCCGCCGACTGTCGAATGTAGCCCACGGTGCGGTCCACCTGCCGGACCATGTCCCGTCGTTGAGACGAGTCCGGGCCGTAGCGGTGCCCCGTGCCGTCCGGTTCGCCGAAGTACAGCGACACGAAGTCCAGATCTTGGTCTCGGAACCAGCCCATCACCTTGTCGGCGTTCTGGCGCCAAGCTGTTTCGTTCTTGTAGTTGTAGAGGAGCGGCTCGACCTCGCGCACCATTGCCGTCTGGCCCTGGTAGCTGGACGCCGTGCCGGGGAAGTGAAGAGAACCTGACTTCAAGCCCTGCGGAAGCACGGAAATAAGGTTTGGACAAGGTACATGTACGGTATATACAATAATAGTAATATGTACTGTAGATATACAGTCAAACCTCGGTTTTTGAACGTCTCGGTTCTCGCCCAATTCGGTTTTCGACCGAAAATTTCGAGTTTATTATGCCTCGGATGACGAACAAATTTCGGTTCTCGAACAAACTGAGCGCACCTGAATGCACCATTTGACTCCTCTCGCCTTCCTTACACGAGGAAGTGACGCTTCCTTGTGTGGTATTGCATTGTGAACAGATGTGTGCAATCAAGATTTTTTTTTTTAAAAAAAGAGCGTGGTTTCGGTTTTCGAACAGTTTCGGCCTTCCGGAACGGATTATGGACGAAAACCGAGGTTTGGCTGTATATTTTTAACCCTTTCAGGGACAGCGGTTACTCCAGTGGACAGTTTATCATGTTATCAGGTTACAGGGTGCAAGAAATGGTAAAATATCAAGAGGGCGAGGCAATAATTTATTGTAGCAAACCTTGAGTTGTGTGACATGGATTTTTGCAAGCATTTTGTAAGATCCGATTTTCGTCAAGACCGTGAATGTGTTCGTGGTTTGTGATTGGACAGGTGATTGGAAGGACCATCGATTCGACCGCTTTACTTGAGTAAAAGTAAACCAGTGAAAGACCTTTGATTGTTCCGGTGTTCAATAAGTCTTGCAGTTATCTCACCAGGAGCTGAATGTCAAAATTTACAGCAGCTGAAAATGTCCACCTTTCTGTGACACTTCCAGTCTCTCTGATGCATACTGCTAGTGGCATTTTTTGACACTGCAATCTTAGATTTGGTTGATCATGACGACTTCTCAGTTGAAATTCAACTCCAACATGTATCGGTCCGTTAACGGATCCAACACTGGCGGCCGGTTTTGCCATTTAGCTCCTCATGACCAAGAGGAGTCTAAAATCGGCGACTGAAGTCAGCACACAAGCCACTTTCAAGAGCCTTTGACCGTCATTCATGGAAAGCCGCAGCGGAATATTTTTTCAGCTACGCCCTGAAATGGGCGAGATTGCTAACTTTCCGGTCGTGCCGAAACAATTTTCCGGGTGAGACGGACCTGTTTCTGCGCCGTGATCCAGATGGGCAGCGTGCCGTTGTCCCACCACTCGTTGACAAACTGCGTCTGGTAGTACGGTTTCTTCTCGGTGCTGCTGGTGTTGAACCACATGTTGTGGATCACGCCGTGGTTCTCGATGTAGCGACCTGTCCGGCAGAAAAGTCCCCGAAATTCACTCATTAAAAATACGATTTTCTTCCCTCATTAAAGGGGAAGGGCTGTTCAAAAACAGAAATTGTTCGAAAACCAAAACCACGCTCTTTTTTTAAAATAATGTTTACTGAACACGTCTGCTCACAATGGAAAGCAAAACGAGGAAGCGACTTCTTCGTGTAAGGAAGGCGAGAGGAGTCAAATGGTGCATTCAAGTGCGCTCAGTTTGTTCGAGAACCGAAATTTGTTTGTCATCCGAGGCATAAAAAAATCGAAATATTTGGTCGAAAACCGAATTGGACGAGAACCGAAACGTTCGAAAACCGAGGTTTGACTGTATTCTGTTGGGACGAGGACTTAATCAGACCCAAAGTATATTCTTGGTGACTCGCTTGTCTTGAAAAAACATCACCACAAAAACAGGCTGTACATCTTTTTTCTCATCAGATTTGACCTTTTTTATACCAATAAATTATGTCCCTGTTCCTGCCAAAATGACATATTTTTCTTTCTTGCAAATACACAACTGTTCTCATACAATTCGCCTTTTGTCCCTCTGAAAATTTGTCAACTTTGTCTTTTCTCTGCCGCTCTGCGGTTACTACAGTGGGCAGCTTCTCAGGTTATCAGGTTACAGGCTGCATGAAAGGGTTGATTGGTGTTCGGATTGTGATAAAGTGTCCTATTTCCTGGAGTCTTACCGGTGAGGAGCGTGAAGTGCGCGGGGCTGGTGATGGTGAGGTACGGCGGCGTAACGTATTCGGCCTTGACGCCATCGCGGGCCATGCGGTCCAGGTTTGGCGTGTCTACGTCGCGGTCGTAATCCCAGCGGAAGCCGTCGAAGGACACCAGCAGGACCTTTTGCCTGGGGGGGAGGGCGGGGGCCGGCAGGCTCCGAGCGGCCCCTAACAGGAGGCACACGACGGCTGTCCACAGCATGCTCCAGAAAGTTTACGGTGTTGATAGTCGGGCCGAGTTTTGTAAAATGTCAGATGTTCCCCTTTGTGGACAAAGTTTGTCATTTTATCTTATCAGGACGCTTTATCGCAACTTTGCTGAAGTTTATTGCCCCCGAGTTGTGCCCAGTTCTCGCCGGTTTGACGCTGAATGCTTTTTAATCGCTGTGTTTATCTCGTGGCGTGCTCTTGGCTTGAAACCCTATTTTGAAATCCCCCCCCCCCCGCCCCCGTCTTGAAACCTGACTTGAAAACCCCAGCTTTGCCTTGAAAATGCTACCTCACGCGCATTTTTATGTTTTGTTTGGAATTGCCTGATTCATGGAAGATTTCCAACTTCCAGTTTGAAACCCTACGTTGAAAACTCAGCCCTTGTTTGAAACCATAACCCTGTCTTAAAACCCGACGATGAAACTTCGTGAAGGCTTCATTTTCAGTTCTTCACTTGAATCCCGATTTTTAAAATGTAACATCTGGTTGAAGCCCTAATCCTGGCATAAAAATGGTAATTTGAAAATCTAAATCTGAAACCCGATTTAGAAACCCTAACCGTTGTTCGAAACTCCCGTTTAAAAAAAAAAATATATATTGAATGTGTTTGCTTTTAAATGTTGTTTTGTAACTACAGTCAAACCTTCGGTTTTCGAACGTCTCGGTTCTTGTCCGATTCGGTTTTCGACCAAAAATTTCACATTTTTTATGTCTCGGATGACGAAGAAATTTCGGTTCTCGAACAAACTGAGCGCACTTGAATGCACCATTAGACTCCTCTCGCCTTCCTTACACGAGGAAGTGACGTCTCCTCGTGTTGCTTTCCATTGTGAGCAGATGTCTTCAGTAAACATTTTTGTTTTAAAAAGAGCGTGGTTTCGGTTTTGGGACGATTTCGGTTTTCGAACAGCCTTCTGGAACGGATTATGGATGAAAACCGAGGTGGGGGGGGGCCAAGAGTGGGTGGGGTTTGTTCCTGGCGACACAAGAACCTAATATCTGAATTAATTTCAATAAGTCTCATGTGTACCCTGTCCAGGGGTTCTTGTTAAAAGATCATTTACCAGGATTGGGCCATGAGCACGGGAGATAGATTAAAAAAAAAAAAAAAAAAAAGTAAACAGGCAGGCGTTGAGGCCAGGACATGATCCATCATCTCATGGCAATGTGATGTTATGAGCTGTTGAAAAAGTGTCCTTTTATTGTGCGTGTCCTTGGCTGCGGTTCAAGGGAATTGTCTAATCTTTATGGAGATAAGGGCAAACATTCATCAGCTTTCATTTGCCTCATTCATATTCATTCCCGCACACTCATATGAACGCTCGCTTACCAACTCGCCTCGGACGCACGCACTCAGGAAGACTTTGTTTTTTTTTTTTTTTTCCTCGAGGGTGGACTGCTGACTCTCACAACCCCGCCATGAGAACTTGCAAGTGCTAAACTTGAGTGGCCGGGGTAAACTTTATCTGACCTGGGGAAAAAAAACAAAAAAACACTCGCCTGGAGTGTGACCCTAGCGCACCCTGCTGACTGAGTGCTAACACTGCAGTCAGCACAATAGTTCCACAGAAAGAAACTCACTCACTCGAACTGGAAAGTGAGGGAAAAAAAACAACCAAAAGAGCCACCAAACTACCTTCACTGACCGACAGGAAATTTGGTGCACTTGTCTATCGTAACAAGAGGCACCAAAAAGTTCCAGGATTTTTGCGAAAAATTGAAAAGGAAGACAGAAATTTTGAGTTGAAGTGGCCATTTCAAGAAAATTAATTCCATAGTGCCCCCTGCAAAGTTAAAAAAAAAAACAGTTTCACTAATCAACACATTTGGTGGACTTGTCACATCATGACCGGACACACCAAAATTGTTGTTAAATCAGACGTTTTGGTTACGTTCCACTCTTTTGAACTGATTTTTGTTCTCGTTTGGTGGTATTTATCCTTGAACAACGCCAACGTTTTCAATTTCGTTTCTTCTTAACTCTTTAATTCCACAAGAAGTACTTGTATGTTTTTTAAAAATTAGGCCCCGCCGACCAAGGACGTACTTGTACGTCTAAGTCTTTTTTTTTTGCCTCATAGAGAGGAGGAGGGTCTGATGCAATCTGTGAATGAGAATAAGCCGTTTGCATTGTAAATCATGTAAAAAAAGCGACCAGTAGGTGGCAGTGGTGCCTCACGTGCTTGAAATGCATGCTTTTACAAAAAGCTCTTTTTCTCCGTTTTTTGCCCAGGAATCGCCATTTTCATGAAATTTAGCCATTTTTTAATGCCGATTGATGAAGAATGGAAAAAGATAGACACAAACATTTTTTCTGCTGAAAGAAGAGGGTCCAAACTTTATTTTGGTAGGCCCCTTGTTTATATATCATTAGCCCTGGAGAACCCAATAACCCTTTTCTTCTTTGGAAAATGATGAATTATACATTATATGACTGCTATATGTTCACTGAACACTAAAATATATGTTTTTCCAAATATTTAATGCATTAATCCTAATTGAAGATTAGGGCCAAATTTGACCCTTTGGGATTTAAGGGTCGCATCTGTGTAGCAGAATTTTAGGGGCCAAATTTGACCCTGTGGATTCCCCAGGGTTAGAACCAAATATTCTGTGGGCCTTGCAAGATCAGTCAAAATCCAATAAAATGCTGGGAATGAGTCAAAAGGGAGTATTAATAGTGGCCGGGATAGTCGAGCGGAGCACTGCGTGTTGCCTTGCAGAGAAAACCTGCTCCGCGCACGATTTTTCCTGGAATAATCTGTGTTGGCGAGCGAGCGTGGAGGCGCAGCGGAGGTTGAGGGCGTGAGTAAGCGCCGCGAGCGCCATAGAGGAGGCCCCGCTTGGGGGCCCGGCTTCCAAAGCGTGGGCCTTTCAGCCATGGAGTCGTCTCTCGGGTCTTTTTTGTCTCTCCGGCCATTTCTCCCCCGCCCTCCCCCCTTCCTCTTCACCGCGGGGCTCCGGTAATTGACTTATTTAATTTGCTGGAAGAGAACCTTGTTGTCACCATTTTTTTTTTTCCAGACCACTTTTAATTAAATGCTGGGTCTTTTGGTGTGATATGAAATTCGTTTGGCTCCTCTGATCTTCTCCTCCTCTGACAATTCATTAACATTTCCCTTTTTTCTCGTTTTTTTTTTTTTTTCGCTGCACGCTGCAAAGCTTCATAAAAGGGCTCGGCGCTGACATTTCACTTCTGGTGCCGTACGCGGATGTCTTGACGAGTGTTTAAAGCGCAGAGGAAGTGCACCGAATGCCTCACTTTAGATAATAGCTCACCTGTGGAGTTTCCCGTCAGCGGCGCATTTCCAAACAGCGACACTTTTTTTTTGAGCTGAAGAGCAGGTCGATATTTTAAATGAGTAAAGGAAAGTTTCCAACTGTTCTTATTTTGTCCCGAATGGGGTACACAAAAGGTGATTGTTTATTGAGGTGAGGCGTTTATTTCTTCGACTTAATCATATTGGGATCATGCCATTCGTTGATCGTGTGTTATTGAGGTGAGGTGTCTGTTGGTTGTAGTACCGTATTGGCTCGAATATAAGACGGTGTTTTTTGCATTGAAATAAGACTAAAAAAGTGGGGGTCGTCTTATATTCGGGGTCTAGACATTATACCCATTCACGACGCTAGATGGCGCCAGATATCATTGAAGCGAATGCTGAACTTGACTCCCGAGGCCAAAGTGAACCCCTGCCACGAAGAATAAAAATAAAAATAGCGGTAGCACGAAAAATAAAAATAAAAAATAGCGGTAAGAAAGAAAAGAGTAGAAAATAATAGAAGAGATAACAGAAAATGGCGAAATGTAGCGACACTCTCGAGAAAAAAGGGTCGAAGATCATTCAGGTTAACCGGCGGCTGAGGAGAAGTTATGGTGTAAACTTCACGATGCTTTTTCTCTCAAATATATTGTTAGAATCATTTTTTCAGATGTACTGTAATTATTTTCTGTATTAAAATTAATTTGGTGTTCAAAAAGTCTTTTTTCAAACTTGAGTCTTGAAAAAGAGGGGGTCGTCTTATAATCAGGGCCGTCTTATATTCGGGCCAATTTGCAGTGAAGAAATAAATGCCTCATTTCAATAAACACTATTTTTTTTTTGTTCCCTTCAGGATACAAAGAAATAAAATGAATAAGAGTTGGAAATGTTCCTTTTTACTCTGATTATCGGTTTGCTTCATGGCACGATCCTACACTTGAAATCAACGCCTCCCCTCAATAACCAGCTCCTTTTAGTCTTTTCAAAATAAAAGATGAGCAGTTGGGAGACTTTCCTTCAGTCTGATGTCTGCATGTTTCATGTGATGATCCTTACACGTGACGAAATGGCAAAAGGAACGGTAGGAATACTGCTCCCCCAACCATCCCAAAAAACTGCACTCAGCACCTGATTTTCATAAAACACTTTCTATTGCTTTTTTGTTGTTGTTTGTTTTGTTTTGGTTTTGGCACGTGCTGTTATGGAAGCGTCGCTGTTGACTTGTATTAATAATAGCAGGCCATCAGGCACGTGGCCCTAATAATATCCTCCCGCCTCCTCATGGCACTGACTCACTCTCCTCCTCCTCCTCCTCCTCCTCCTCCTCTCTCGGAGATCTTCCACATCAACATCATCCACCGGCCCCTGCTTTGTTGCCATCACCTCCTGAATCCGCCTACGTTCTCCCCCAGCCTCCTCTCTTGTCTTTGACTTTCTCTTTCAGGTGAGAATCCTCCTGGATTCAAGTGAAGAGGAAGGGGGGCTAAATTCTATCATTTTATTATGGCGTCTGGAAGCACACAGCAACGTTGGTGACAGTGACCAGGAGGGCAGAGAAGGTCTTTAAGAGGATTTGCGCCTGCGGGGGGCGCTGGTGTTCAGCGGGACAGCGATCCAACTTGATCCTGGAAGGAGGGGGAGGAGGGCAATTGTAGTGAAATGCCATTTGGTTCTGAAAGTTTCAGGTGGTTCAGTCTTTAACATTTCAGACGCAGCGAGCATTTTCATCTCGATATCCACATGAAAGCAATCAGCTCCAAACGCCGCCAAGCCATGGCGCTTCCCCCGAGTTTGCAACGCGGGATAATTGCGGTGAAATGAAAATAGAGCAGGGACGCAAAGGCTTCCCTCTCCGTGGACACACCTTCGCCGCTTTTGTTGGGAAATTAAACGCCGAGTGATAACGTGGGGGGCCTTGGATGTGTTGCAAACATCGAAGGGCGGGCTCATTTGGGTCGGCGATCAGCGAGTGTGGGTTAACGAAGCCAACACCCACGAGACATCATGAAGTCTTGATCACCGCTTCTCGGTAATTAAGCAGAAAACAAGACGATGAGAAAGAAAACGTTGAAGATGAAGAACCCAAAAAGAAGATTGATGATCAAGGAAAACCAAGGCGAGATGATGCGAAGATGATCAAGACAACGACAACAACAAAGAAGTCATAGAAGAGGAGGAGCAAAACGAAGGACACAAAGAGGAAGAAGGTGAGAAAGACGGTCAGGACACAAAGCCGGAAGTGAATGACAAAAACGAAGACGGGCGAAGAATAAACGAGGCGCGAAAGAAGACAAGATGACAATGTCATCCATGCATGACAATTTGCTTCACTTTTGGGAGACCTTCCTCTCCACTTTGAGAACACCCTGTTCCATTCCGGAAGCATTCTTGCATCAAAATGGGTGGATTTTTTTTTTCCCTTTTTCACAATCATTATTCATCTGAATACAGTGAAACTCCTCTACAAAGAAATCATGTTTGCAACAAGACATTTTTCACAATAGGGGGTTTTTCACTGTAGCAAATTTGATCTCAGATGTAAACACACACACACACACACACACACACGTATGTGTACATGCACGCACAAACGTATGTGTACTCTTTATTTTTATTCCAATAGTGCATAAGTATGAGCATGCACTTATTTGACACTTCATAAAGTCAGTGTAGAAAGAAAAAAGGGAAAGAAATTGCAAAATTTACGATCAGCATTCACTTTCACTTACATCAATTTCTTGGATAATGTCTTTTATTTTGCTTCCTCCGTCTATCATTTTGATCACTTTGCCCTCTCTTCCAGCGTCAGAGCGCTCCTCGTCTTAGCTGCTTGACCTCCAAAGGTCCGTTTTGTAGCCATTTTAGCAATGCAACGTTCTTGCTGCGTCTGAAACTAACAATAACAAATACTTCCTGGACGACTGCCACTGTGTAATCCAGTGTGGTGGTTGCTGTTGCCGTTTCCGAATGAAGCAGTAGAGGTCGCTGTTGGATTAAACTTTGTTGTAGTGAATCTCATTGCAAGGCAAGAGCAGAGAAAAATATTTCGTATAACGCAACAGGGTTTTTTTTTCGTTGTGTGGGGGGCAGGGAAGTGGGAATGGTGTTAATGCATGATGATTTTTTCACACTAGGGGGTATTTTCGCCCATGAGGAGTTTCATTGTATTGAGTTAAGACTAACGGGGACACAAACAACCGATCCTTGTTCTAGAACTGTTTCGAGGGTGTCCTGGTCCACTTCAAGGGAGCATCCCGGTGCTGCCAAGGGTGTCATTTTGGCGAGAAGAGGACTCGCGCACGCCTGTGTGTGTGTGTGGCCCTAATCCCGCTTTTCAAGTGGGTTTTAATGAGACTGCTAAACCAGCAGGTTAATGCCGAGGCGTGGTTCCGTCGTTTGGCCACGGCTTGATGTGGCTCCGCTGACAACCCCCTGACAGGCTGGCCCGCCATCGCGCTGTGTTTATGCCAATACAGACGTCCCGGGCCACGTCTCACGCGGTGATACGGATGTCACACGCTCGTCACCTACTGAGCGGGATCCCGCTGTTACCAGTTGGGGGCGAAGTGGTGACGGGGTGGGGGTGGGGGGGAAGGATTGGTGCAATCAGGTTGCGGAGGCGGATTGCTGAGAAGGGAGGAAAACACCTCATGTGCTTCTTGCTCCGATGGCTAAAGCTAATGTAGCCATCGGGGTGAGGGATAAAAATCGACATCTACTGCATCATTTGTTACCACCATCAATTATTAATATCACTTTGCACTGCTGTATATTGTTTGTTACGACACTGTATCAGTGTGTGTGTGTATGTGTGTATGTGTGTGTGTGTGTGTGTATATATATATATATATATATATATATTAAACGTATGTATATATATATATACATACACACACTGTATATACATATATATATATATATATATAGATGTGTATATATATATATATACACACACACACTGTATATATATATATATATGTATATATAGATGTATATGTATATATATATATAGAGAGAGAGAGAGAGCGAGAGAGAGATGTATATATAGATGTATATGTAGCATCTGTCTGAAGTAAAATCAGTAAAAATATCCCCCCAAAAAAACCTTAAATACAGTAGATTCATACAAAATGTGACAAATACAAAAACTAATCAATATCTGACTAACATAAATGTAAATTAATGCTAAATAGCATTCATTTCTTCCCCATTGGTCTTTTGAAGTGTATATGTTATCTTTCACCAATTCACATTTTGACACAAATATCTGACCCAAAAAACATTTTAAAAAGCTTTGAACTCCGAATTGTATTTCTTACAGCTGATTTGAATGTTTCTCAATTGTTAGAGCAAAAAGGCAAAATAAGCTTCGTGTCACAACTTTTATATTTTTTTTTCGAAAAAAAGTTCTATCCTCGTCTTCATCTTCATACTGAGGGTCCCTATCCCCCCCGCCCACAGCTCGGCCTTTCATTTTAATCTGCCACTGATGATATTTGTACAGAGCGACCTCCGCTTGCACAGCGTAATTACCCCGCGCCTCTCTATCAGCGCACCTATCGGTAATCAATGCTCCATAAGGAGGCGCCGTCCATGCTTATTATGAAGTGCGCCGACCTCGCTCGTTGTCCGCGGCATCACACTCATGGCCCATGCCAGAACGCCGTCATCGGGTGCCATTGAATTTTTGAATGATCGGACGAGACCACGAACCGCTTAATCACTTTTTTAATTAATCGTATTGTAATGTAGGTTTTTACATTTAGCACTCGCCGACATCTTACGGTAGCAGACTGTCTCCTTTTCTTCGTTCGTTCTTTCTCTTCTCTCCGGTCACTTTCTCAGCCTCCTCGTAGTATGCTCCCAGTCTCTTACAGACTAGTGCTACCTACTGGTAGGGAGTGGTACTGCCAGTGATACTCAACGCGACAGCGAGGACAAGCAGAATGTTTGAAAGTGGAGGAGAATGCTCTCAAAGCGGACCAAATGACATCCAAGAATATTGTCAAGTGTACCGGAATCCCGTGCAAGTTGTTCTGAAGAACACTCTTAGAGGAATGATCTCGATTGCGCCCCAAGTGGACAGCAATATTTTCTCTGGAGACCAGAATTTACTCCAAGGGGAATAGGAAATCACCAAAGTGGACGATACATTTCCAAAAATGGACTACAATGTTCTCAAAGTGGATCAAAATATCTGAGCATGGACAATCATGACCTCCAAATGGGTTACAATCTTCTACAGGCACCCGCAGCGGCTCCTCTTGTTGTATGTTGTCTTGTGATGGAAGAAATGTCATCTGTGCTGTACATTTGACAATAAAGTTGTACTTGATACTTGATAAGGTGGAACCGAATCTGTTTCAGAAAGGCCGAAGACTAGATTGCTCCCTCAGGCCACCACAATTATCTCCAAGTGGACTAAAAACGTCCCAAAAGGGAACCAAATACCCCCCAAATGGACTGGAACCTCTTCCACTTGGCAACAGTCAAATTACAAGCGGTTGGTTGCTTGATTTTTTTTTTTTTATTTGGATTGCGAGCAGGCTTCAGTCAGGCTGCTGCTCAAGCGAAGTGAAAAAAGAATGGTCGCCGATGGACTTTCATCCATTTAGAAAACGAGACAAACGGTCCAAACACACAAATATATGAAATAAAAGCACTCACAAGTAGTCAATACACAAATGTATGGTGAATGTTTTTTTTTGTTGGTTATTTTTCATCATATTTGATGAAAATCACCACACAAAAACAACTAGGCGACCGCTCTATTTTCCACGGGCGCTACCGTTTTGAACGTTGCGCGGATCAGCCGGTGAAGTCTTTCATCTTTGCGGCGACCTTGCCGTTCTCGTATTGGCAACCTCGTCAACAAGAGAAAAAAGGAATTCATGAGTGAAGGCGGAGCGGTTGCAAACTTGCTGCTTTTATACAAGGACCGACCGGCGCTGACTCGAGCGGTGAGAGGACCTTGACGGCTGCGACCGGTCCGTCTTGTGCGCACGGCGCTTGCCTTTTTATTGATTGGACGCCGAGGTGATTTTAAGAGCTCTTTTTATGTGAACGCCGTACTCTGTGGAGGACAGGGAAGGGCCGATGGGTCGCATGAAACAAACAACCTCAAAGACCATTCCATCGTTTGTCATTTCAAACCTTCCTTTCAAACTCTGATATCAAACCCGAACTTGAAACCCCAAATCTGCCTTGAAACACAACTTTTTGTGCTCGAGGCTCGAATTCCAAACTCTAATCCTTGAATCGAGACCAGTACCCAGACGTCAAACCCTCATTTGAAACCATAAGCCTTTGTTGAAACCCAAACTAAATTTCAAACGCTAACCTGAAATCCACAGAAGATTGAAGCCCTAATGTAATTTAAAACTTACTTTGAAAGTCAAACCCTGACTCAAAACCTTATTCGAAACCCTATCCCTGTCTTGAAACGTGATTTTTTTTAAACACACACAGCAAGGCTTGAAACCCTTTTGGAATATAATACCTTACTTTGTAACACGATGCTAGACTCAAAACCCTAATTTGAAATCCTAGCCTTGACTAGAAATTGAAACCCCAACCTGGTCTTGAACCCTGAATGTGAATCCCTAACCCTGGCTTGAATATTAATTTATAACCCTAACATGAAATTCCAACCCAGAAATTGAAACCTTATTTGAAACCTTACCCAAACAGGAAATCTTGATTTGAAACCCTACTTTGAAAGGTCTTGGAAACCGAATTTGAACCCCTTACTTCTGACCTGAAACTCAAAAGCCCACACTACATTGCTACTCCGAAAACCTGACTTGGACTTGAAACTCACATTTGAAACCATAACCCTTGTTTGAAACCCTAATCCAGGATTGAAGCCTTCATTTGAGACTTAAAGACAGGCTTGAAACCTTCATTTGGGTTGTTGTGAGAAGGACAGTGAGGGCAGAGGAGTTGATCAATATGTTTGTGTTCGATACAGGAAGCCAAGCGGTCCCCCGGGTGTTGGGGGGGGTCGGCTGAGGGGGAGGGGTTGGGAGGCGTCTGGCCTTTTATCGTTAGCGGGAAAGGGCTGAAAATTGTTCTTGGCTTCCTGCTCTCCTCTCGAATGCAGTCGGGCAGGTCACCTTCCGGTCATGTGACCTTTGACATGTGATCGGCGTGGTCCAATGGGAAGCTTCCTGCTTTCCCGGTTCGTCTGCTACTTGAAGCAAAGGACCGAGCGGCGTCACAGAAAGTCGCGGGCGTTCCTTTGCTAAGGGCGTTAGCCAGCGTTATCGCGAGCGGCTTGGCTCACCGAAAGGATGGAGGTCAAAGGTCACAAGCTGAAGGTGCAGACCGCCAATTGTGTCCTTTCTCACTTCAATCATCACAGTATTGTTGTGTTTCGACAGTAAAGACTTAGAACCCTACTTTGATTGGATCGGAAGCCAGAAGTCATTGGGTAGGGCTTGCGGCAAACGCAAAATGATTTGCCCCAGACGCTCGACCCGTTCTTTGAGCGTCCACTCAAGATTGGCGTCACATGTCGCCGAGGATAAACAAGGCGGCCGGCGGCCGGCCTCGCATGAATTCATGAATTTGAAAACGTGAATTCATGAATGTGCAAGCAGAACGCTTTCATCGTGGACCCGCTAAAGCAAACAGAAAAGATACGCCGTTGTTATTTTCCTCACCCCCACCGCTGAACTGTTTTGTGTGTTGAAACTACATGCGTCGGTGGTTTGTTGAGAATACTCGACCGCTCGTCCGTCCGTGTTGATGGCGCTCAGCAACAAAAAAAGGTGTGAGCGAAGGTTTAATGAAAAAAAAAAAAAAACAACAGTGTCCGAGACAGCTTGCGAAAGTCATCCCGCGCGACGTCTCCAGAGATTTGATTTGTATTTTTTCCGCCCCTCCAGAGATGGGAAGCGCGCATTTAGCGGACAGCCAGCTGCTCCATATTAATGGCGACTTTGCCTCACCTCCAACACGTTGTCAGGGTCATCGCCCCCCGGTGGCTGCTCAGCACAATGTCGCCCCCAGGGCCTGAACCGACTCCATGCCTCCTCGGCACCCACCTGCAGCCTCGCTCAAAGTCGGCAAGACGTCAAGAGGCCCTTTTCAAGCGCTTGCTGCTGACCTGGAATGAACACCATGACAAAGACTCAAAACCCAAACGCTGTCTTAAAACCCTTTTTGTGAAACCCTAACCCTTGTTTGAAACCCTAATCTGAAATTTTGAAAATTTGTTTAAAACTCTCAGGGCTCGAAACCAGAACCCAGATTTAAAACCCTGCTCATCATCCCAGTTTGAGCACAGAACCATAACCCCGGTTTATGAGGGACCATCCACTGAAAAAATAATTGGGACAAATATGACATTTCAGAAGTGTGTATGAAACCGGCAGGCCTTCACATCCTACAGCCACACGGAAGTAGATGTTCATTTCAAAAAGGTCTTGACCCCTGCTAGGAGCCCTCCCGCCCCCTCGTCATCCGTTCCGCACGCGGCGCTAATGGAGGTGGACCAGTTGGTATGGAAACTGGGGCCCTCCGTGGGGTCGTTAGAGGACAGTTCAGAGGTTAAGGACACGACGGAGCTAGCATTGAGTGCTGCCTGCTATTTTTGCTCATTTGAAAGCTGATGTCTAAAACGCAAACTGTGGCTTGAAACCTGACTTGATACCTGAATAGGTTTCTACGGTAATTTAAAAACCTAAACCTTGTTTAAAATCCCAACCCTAGTTTGCCACCCTAGTTTGAAACCCTAACGCTTGTCTCAAACTGTCACCCAGGTTTCTAACCCTGCTTTGAAACCCTAACTATGTGGCTCAAAACCCTAATTTGAAACCCCACCCATGTTGAAAACCCTAATCCTCGCCTGAAATCCTACTACAAAATCCTAAACCTGGTTGGAACCCTTAATTTCAAGACATAACCATTGCTCGAAACCTTCATTTGAAACTTGGCTTGAAATCCTGTTTATGTTCCTGTTAATTATGCGCCCCCTTGTGGAAATGATGAGTACGGTTTTGCTGGCTAACTCTCAAAGCGAACCTAGTCTTTAATTAGCGTCCAAATGTGTAAACTCATTTCAATGGATTCAAATTCCAGCTTGAAAAGCGTCCGCGCTGGCTTCGCACAAATCCCGAGGAACCTTTTAATCATGGAATGATTATTTTTGCAGGGGGGAGGGGGGCGTTCGTGGAGGAAGCGTCTCACACAAATGTTTAATTTCCAGAATAATTACGATTGAAATGTCTCCGTGAAGGTGGAAAAAAAATTATAATTACTCTGAATAAGTAGGTGAATATTTCGAAGTTTTGTCTCGCGAGCGCCCGTGTCGGATTACTCAAGGTTAGCACGCCGCACGTTTGGGACTGCGATGTGCCTGCATGCATACGTACGCACGTGTGCATGTTTCTGCTTTTCCATCCAGAGTGCATCCAAGTAAATGTGGCCAAAGTAGTCCAGGGCTCATGATCTCGTCAATATTCTGGTTTTAGTTTCCATACTTCCTGTCCGACAAGGTTTTTCACTGCGCATTAGACTTCTGAACTTTGGCGGAACGCAAATGACACAAACTCTTGAACGGCTTTAATGATTTCCTAAAAGGACTTTGATGCCCTTATAATACCCCTAAAAAGTGTTTTATGACCATAGTGATAACCCACCTGTTCATTATGATGTCCTAAAAAGACCTTTGTAACGTCCCCCAAAAAATTTTAATCATGCCCCAAAGTGTCTTCACTGTTGTTAACAATGTCCTAAAATGTCTTTGATTGCTTTAATAATGCCCCCCAAATGTCAGTCAAGATAACAGGAAAGAGAGCGTGAAAAAAAGAGTTCCTGATGTCCCGATGGAAGTAACAGGAATCGTGTGACAAACATATCAAACATTGACCGGTTCTCCTTTGACTCCCGGGCATCCCGCTGCGCCCCCTTAAGGTCAATATTGGCACGGTGAACCGTGGTGCCTCAACGTGGCCTGGTCGAATTCCTCAAATGTGGTGCTTGCAAAAATGTGGACACAAAGGCCAGTGTCCGAGGGCAAACGTCATGCAGCGCCGCGTCAAACTAACTTTTCGCTCGAAAAAGCAAATCGCACCGAAGAACTCCGCAAACAAAAAAATGCGCACGACCAGCGTCGCGTCGCAATATTTTGTATTTTGTCTGCAAGTACTGTAAGCATTAAAGATTGCGTCCCATTCATGGCTTAATGCATTCAAACCCAAATGGAACTTTGGAACAAGCAGAAGCACTCAAGAAAAGAAAAAAACCCAACCTTTTTTGGTTGGCAACATGAAAATCGTTCAAAAAGTGTCACTCACTTTCTTTTCAGGTGTGAAAGTGTCCCACGGTGCTTTCAAGGTCACATTGTTGATTTCAGCACCAATTATTCAATTTGTGCCGGATAGCATTGAAAGCGACACATCACTTGGGAGTTCCACAAGGTTCTGTACAAGGACTTTTTCGCCTGGAGATCACATCGCGTTAAATGGCGGTCGGACACTTGGAATGAGTGGATGCACTCAAGAAAAGGAAAAAAGAAATGAGAAAATAAAAAAAAGAAGAATAAGATGAAGACCTTTTTTAAAAAAAAAAAAACCCTGCTCAGGTGTAAATGTTCAATGTCACATCCTTGATTTCAACAGAATAAAACCCGAATGTCAAAAATCTGCTTGCCGAGGGAGCCGAGGACAACGATAAAGACGAAACCACTCAGCCGGGAAGTCTGCGACATGAGAAAGCGAGCTGATTGGCTCGTCGTCTCGAGGGGTTCACAGTCTCCCGGCTGCGAAAGGTCGCCAAAGTAACAAAGTGTGAAGCTGAGTCACCATCCTGGGCTTTTCGAGACAGAATCTTCATTCGCCATGTTTGTTATATCATCACTCAATATGGCGAGAAAAGCCTTTGAACTCATCGTCTTTCACATTTATTCCTTTTTTTTTTTTTCTTTTTTGTGCATCTGATCATTTCAATGATCCGACTCAGTTTGAAAGCATCAGTCCTCACAGCATAGCATGCGGTATACAGATGGAAAAACCGTAGTCTAAGGTTCGAGCCTTGTGCAACTCCTCTTTTGAAACGTAGCTTTTAAGATTTACGAGTACAAATCAAAACGTTTTCGCCTGAACCGTGTGACCTTGAACACCTCGTCTTTTGTCGATTTGAATGGACTTTTCTGCAATTTTCGATCACCTCCTTGAGCGTGAACGCATCGGTCAATGCATGAGACTAGGTTAATAATTTAATAAAAGCTTTTCATTCGTTGGGGGGGGGGGAAACAAACAAACATTTGATGACAAATTTTTGGGTGGCAAAAATGTATTACTGCTTTTTCTCAAAAATGTCTTGCTTTTTTCATAAATATCAAGTCAAGTCAGTTTTTATTGTAAAATATGCTCTATGTGCAACATACAGCACAGATGAAATGACTTTCCTCTCTCAACCACAGTGCAAACATGCATGCGAAATGATCTTTGGAGGAATAATCGTAGTCCTAAAACGGAACCCTGTGGAACTCCCTTTTGAACTACGCGGATTTCAGTGTTAACAAGTGGAAATTGAATCAGTACTGCTAAAATCAATGATCTGACCTTAACTGCTTTGTGGCAGGAGGCAAGAGAAGCCTTTCTATTTCCTTTTTGATTCTGCATCTGCCCCTTCCAAACGTCCGATTGGACTTGAACACACCAGTCCTTCCATATCGTGTTGCTCTCCGTGGAAACAAGCACAAGTGGAATTATCGGCGTGACATTGACCACCTCGTCTTACCTTGTTTCTAATGGATTTTGGGGAATGACCAAATACGCTGCCGGGCTAGAACTCACCGGACCTTGCGATGTATGTGACGTCCAGGTGGAAGGAGACGCATACTCTTGGAAGGTCACCCGCGTTGTCTCCTTCACTTGATCGTTTATCCACAGACAATTCGGCCTTGATGCAACCGCCATCAGGGGGTGGGCTGTAAAAAGCTCCATATTTTACTCTCTCAATGGCTGGTCGCATTGAACAAAAGAAGTGAAAGAAAGCGGCAGTGCGATTGTATTTTCACTCACGGAGGCAGCACTTCATCACTAAGAATGATGATGATGAAAAATGATGAATATAAACCTTTAACCCTCATGCAGTTTTTTTAAGCGGCTGCATGAAGGATTGTCCCAAAAATGTCCCTCTTCCAATGTGCAACAACTTTTTTCACTTTTTAATTTTTTTTCACTTTCAACCCCTCAAAATGTTCAGTGGGAATTGGCCAAGACATAGATGTACATCCTATGCAAAATTACAGCTTCGTGGAGTTATTTTTTACTGTTTTGTCTGTGGTGTCCATTTGTCCAACAGTCCAAAATCGTCCAAAGTGTCCGAAATGTCCAATTTTGGGATAATTACTGCATGGGGGTTAAACAAATGCGATTGTAATGTAGAGAGCAGCCACACATATAAACAAGGCAAAAAAAAAAAAAACAATACTACTGGGCACGTAATTGGACTTGGCTTTCCAAGGTGATTTTGTATTTTTTAAAAACAAATCGGCGATATACTTTTGCCGGCATTTCAGGGCAAACCTTTGCTGCGGCCGTCTGGCGAGCGGCAGCCCAGGAAGCGTCGGTTAATTGGTGCGGTCCGGCCGGCCGCTGTCAGCCAAGGCCTTTCCTGGCCTTTTCATGGCGTTCTCGTGGGAAGGGGAGGAAGGAGATCCGAAGAGGAGGAAGAGGAGGTTGCGGCGTAATGAGGCGCCGTACCTGCTTGCAGAGGGCCGCATCAGGAGGGTCACTTGTGGGCAATTAGAGAAAAATAATGAGAGCTTTCGCTTCCTGGCTGTCGTCTGTTTGCCCCCCAGGATCTCCCCGCGCTCCCCCTTCTACTCCTCTTTTCGCTTTCCTGTGAGGAGCGTCGGGGAAAGTTCAGCAGCAAGCGGAAAACCACACCAAATAGGTGACAAAAAACCAAAACGGAACAACCTCAATGCTAAAAGCTTCATTGGAATAGAACGCTATTTCTCACTGATGCTTTTGGTGCTACGGAGGCTGAAGTCCATCCTAGTTGGTACCCTGGACTGGTCCCCAGTCGATGTCACGGTGCGTATGGAAAAGCGAGCCGGCTCACTTTGTTCCATTCAAGCCAATAATGAGCCAAGATGACGCTTGAGTACACTTCCCAACAAGTCCAATTTTGTGGCTCCCGCGTGGAGTTTTGAGCTCCTCTGACAGTGATCGATGGGCTTCACAGCGAGCCGCATTCCCTCCACTTGCCATCAGACCCCCTCCCCTTGCCCCTCCCAAACGCTCTCATTCCGCCATTGCGTCTTTTACATGCGCCGGCCATGCTCGTCTTTTTTCGGGTCTGCAGACTGATCAATAATTCACTGACGGGTAAAGCGTGTAAAATGGCGAAGCAGGAGTAATGTGGGGGCGCAACGGAGGCGCTCGGGTTTCTTATGAGCTGAAAAGAAAGCATAAAAATTGATTAGAAAACTAATTGAACCCGCATTAAATCTTTTTATGGTCCATTTGTGGCTCGGAAAAAAAAAAAGAAGAGCAGAAAGCGTTGATGCCTCGCTTGCCTGAGTGCACCAAACAAAACAGGAATCGATGGCGTAAACAAAACAGAAATATATGACGTGAAAGATGTAATGTTCGGAAGGGAAACCATGAACATTTCTCACAATTTAGGGTTTTGCAGAGGTGGGCGTGTCACTAGATGTTGCCGGTCCGTCATTCGCCAGAGCGCCCGTACATCATTATCCGTACATCGTCATTATGTCAAGACCAATACATGGAAATACAGTCAAACCTCGGGTTTCGAACGTCTCGGTTCTCGACCAATTCGGTTTTCGACCAAAAATTGCGAGTTTTTTATGCCTCAGATGACGAACAAATTTCGGTTCTCGAACAAACTGAGCGCACTTGAATGCACCATTTGACTCCTCTCGCCTTCCTTACACGAGGAAGTGACGCTTCCTCGGGGAGACGAGGAAGTGACGCTTCCTCGTGTTGCTTTCCATTGTGAGCAGACGTGTTCACTAAACATTTTTATTTTAAAAAGAGCGTCGTTTCGGTTTTCTAACAATTTCGGTTTTCGAACAGCCTTCTGGAACGGATTATGGACGAAAACTGAGGTTTGACTGTCGATAAAATTAGCCCCCCAAAATTTTGTGGGTCTACTCATGAGACACATGGCTACCAAATTTTATTGGGCTAATTTTCAAAACATGAAATAAAATAGGCCAAATAAGCCTGAAATGGCCACTTTAAAACCGAAATTGGTAGTCTTCTGTTTTGTTTTTTTCAGGCATGATCTCCTGAATTTTTTTTGTGTCTTTGCTCATGATGATAATGTCTATCAAATTTCATGTTTCAAGTTAAACTGTCTCTATGGGCTCCATTCAATAAAATATCTCTGGTGTCAGACTTCCTGAATCTTTTCAGGTATTTTCTTCAATAGACTTTTTTTGTGGGTCTACTCATAGACATATCTTCCATATCTATGCTGGTTCCAGGGGTAAAGTTCTCAAACCATTCGTTGGACCCCTGAAAATTTCCCAAACGGCCACTTCAAACCAAAGTGGATGACTTCCTGTAGCTTTTCAGTCATGCCTTTTAAGAGATTTTTTTTGGGGGGTCTAGTCATGATGGTCATGCCTACTGAATTTCGTGTTCTCAAATGGAACTGCCTTTGGGGGCTGAATTAAAAAAACAAAAAACATCCGTAGGCGCGAAAAGCCGATTTTTAGTTTATCAAGTGTTGGAAATGTAATTGATTTGACCTGAGATTGACAATGACGAAGAAAAAAAACAAAAAACGTTCCAAGAGGCCATGTGCGATCAACCGCTAAAAACACGTTGCAAGTAACGACTTTGTACTTTATTAAAAAGTCGGTGCGGCTTTGCAGCCAAGTGGGTTAGTGAAGTGGTCGTTGCGAAAAGTGTGAATAATTGAAGTCATTCCGAGAGGCAGAAGCAACAAAAGCTGCTTTTCATGTGTCGCGGCGCCCTCTTTGCTCGGTGCGATGTCAAGGCTGCGTGCTTCGGTGGCGGGGTTGCCGTGGCGACGCGGCGCCGGTTCCAAATGTTTGAATATCAAAAGAATGCCGAGCGGCTCGGCGGCATAATGAACATGCCAGATAATTAAAAGAAAACACACACAAGGAGACTTTTCTCTCATTCACGCTTGGCTGCTGCTTTAACCCTTGACTGTGTCAGCCACGAGCGACTTCCGAGCACAATTTCTCATGAGCCCTGGCAAATATTGTATGAACACTGTATTGTAGATTTTGGATAAAAATGTACAAAATGGGACCGACTGGTAGGAATGAATGATAACCGAAGGTACTGATGTTGCTAGTTTTTGTTTATTTGGTGTGTGTGAATTGAAATGGCGAGTGGCCTGGTGATTCAGTGGTTAGCGCGTCGACCTCACAGTGCAGAGGTCGTGGGTTCAATTCCAGCTCCGGCCTTCCTGTGTGGAGTTTGCATGTTCTCCGTGTACCTGTGTGGGTTTTCTTCGGGTACTACTGTTTCCTCCCACATTCTAAAAACATGCAAGGGCAGGTTGATTGAACACTGGAAATTGCCCATAGGTGTGAGTGTGAGCGCGTATAGTTGTTCGTCTCTGTGTTCCCCGGCAACCAGTTCAGGGTGCCCCCCGCCTCCTGCCCAATAGGCTGCAGCCTAACCCGAACCCTTGTGAGGATAAAGCGGATTGGAAAATGGATGGATGGATGGATAGATGGATGGAATTGCACCAACACAGTCAATCTGTAGTTGCCCCAACGGTCCAATTTTCACAAATTTTTTCCCGAATATTTTGTGCTCATAACTTTTCCCGCATTTTACATCTTGTATGTGTTCCAGTTCTTTGAGCTGTTCCATTACTTTTGTTCATTCTTAAGTGCAAAGTCCACATTTTGTCAACTTCCTGTGCGTCCCAATACTTTTGTCCAAACCCTTGTCGGAACGAGTGGCTTCATTTCGCTCACTTTTAGGGAGGTGAGGAGTGGAGTTGGGCCGCCAGCTGCCATGCTGGCCAATTTTAGGCCATTTCCTGCCCCCCCCCCCCGAAAAAAGATGTCTGAAGTGGAAAATCACACCTGATGGCACACTAGGACGCTTTCAAGCCACTAGATGCTCGCACGAAAGTCAATGTGCAAATCAATTATGTGGAAAAAAAAAGAAACTCATGAGAAAAAAAACCTCACTTTCGTCTACGTGTGGCCGACGTGGAATCTAGGAAAAGTGCGCCAACACTTTGATGTGTAACCAGTGAGGATGGGGAGGAAGTCCCGCTGAGGTCATTTGCCTGGAGACTTGCCGATGAAGCGCAAGAGATGCAGAGACGGAGCCAGAGAGAGTAAGACGCAAAGAGAAAAGTTACTGTCTGTTGGATATCGTTCTGGCTCACCTCAAGCACGCTGGTGTCCCAAGACTCATTCATTCATTTTTTGTAACTGCTTTATCCTCACTAAGGTCGCAGGGAATGCTGGAGCCTATCCCAGCTGTTTTCGGCCAGTAGGCAGGGGACACCCTGAACCGGTTGCCAGCCAATCATCCAAATTCTACATTTTCACTTCCTGCGGCTGTCTCAACATTTTTGATCCCATTTCTACCTTGTTATTTCGCTCCCACTACTTTTGTCCATGATTCATATTTTGTATGTGTCTCAACACCAGATGTTTTTTTCGCATTTCGGTGTGTCCTTATACAGTCAAACCTCGGTTTTCGTCCATAATCCATTCTAGAAGGCTGTTCGAAAACCGAAATTGTTTGAAAACTGTCTTTTTCACTGATCTGCTCACAATGGATCACTTCGCTTTGCAAGGAAAGCGAGAGGAGTCAAGTGGCGCATTCAAGTGCGCTCAGTTTGGTCGAGAACCAATTTTCGGTCGTAATCCGAGGAACAAAAAAAAAGACATTTTTGGTCGAAAACCGATTTGGTCAAGAACAGAGACGTTCGAAAACCGAGGTTTGACTGTACTTTTATCCAACCTCCACATTTTCTCTTCTGTACATTTATTTTCACTTCCTGCTGGAGTCTTTTAAAGGTGAAGTCAACTCAAAAACCTTCTTTACAATATGTTGTATGCCACCCCACAGTCCAAAACAGAGCATTATGATTAATATTGTGTTTGTGGAATATGAGTCAAGCAGTAAAATCCACACGTTTTTTTCCATTTTCGGGGGCGGCCATTTTGCCACTTGCTGTCCACTGAAAATGACATCACACTTCCTCACTGCTCAGGTAACGACCAATCACGGCTCGGCTTTAGAAAACAGGTGAGCCGTGATTGGTGGTGCAACTGTGATGTCATTTTTGGTCGACAGATGGTAGCAAAATGGCCACCCCCTGAAATGAACAAAAATGTTGCTATGTTGTGTTTTAAGGCTAGTGGACGTGCATAGAACATATTACCGTCAAAAGATTTGGAGGGTTGACTTCCCTTTTAATCCTTTATGTCTACTTGGTCCACATTTTCTGTCCTTTTCAGGTGTCCCATTACTTTTGTCTGAGTGACTCCTTTTTGAGTTGTGGGCCCCTTGTGTCCTCCTGTCATGGTAAGAAGAAGTGATGTCTGCCCTCTGGGGGACATCTGCTTGCGAAAGTGCGAAGCGAGTGTGTGTGTGTGTGTGTGTGTACGGGGCGGGGGGGGGGGACTGTAGAGGACATTACATGCACCCTCAGAGTGAGCGATGATGTCATACGTTTAGTACACTACACTGATGAGATCATAACTGCAATAGAATCGGATTACAGCCAAGCACATCGATCATGTTTTGAATTTTCAGGCCCCAAAGCCAGTTTCATGTATCCATATGAAATTTGGTAGACATGAGGAGTCATGAGTAGACCCACAAAAATAAGTGGCAGTAGCCATGCATGAAAAGAAACAGTAAATAGGCCGTTTTGGTGTGAGTTGCATATTTTAGGCTCTTTTTTGGTCATTTTCAGGAGTTCTTCAAACATTTTAAAAATTCAGGCTCTGAATCCAGACTCACTTATCAGCATGGAGACGTGGCTAAAATTAGTAGACCCACAAAAAAGGCTGATAAGACCATACCTGAAAACACACAGGAAGTCTTGCGATTTTGCTTTGAGTCCGACATTTTTGGCTCTGTCTCCTCATCATTTTCAGGGTTTCTTTGAATGGTTTGAAAATTCAGTCCCCGAATCCAGTCTGACTCAGCAGCAAGAACTTTGGCTGACATGTCAAGAATGAGTAGACCCACAAAAAAAAAGTCTTAAAGACCATGCCTAAAAAGACAATATAATTTTATATCAGCATTTTCTGTTTCTGTTTTGTTTTGGGCTGTTCTTCATTCTACCAATTGCAGGTGTAGCACAGTTAATGATTTACGTAAATGTTCCGAGGACAATGACAACCTGGGCCCCCCTAGGCCACTTGCCCGACAACACATGTCTCTCACGGCTTAGCCCCGCCCCCGCCAACACTTCATTACCCAAATGGCATTGACTTCCTTCAATCAATGAGGGCAAGTGTTTGTCATATTTCACGTGTGTCACATGACTTTGTGACCAATGTCAAGACGAACAGCACCCCCCTTCCAACCCCGAAGACCCCCCCAGGAGGCAAGCAAGCCAATGAATGACCGATGAGATGATTGTTACACCATCATAACACTCATCTAATTGGCAATTTCTCTTTTTAATTGAATTTGCTGGAGTGAGGAGGACGGAGATGGGATTCCTGCCACTGTGTGTGCGTGTGTATCAACGTGCGTGTGTGTGTGTGTGTGTGTGTGTGTGTGTGTGTGTGTGTGTGTGTGTGTGTGTGTGTGTGTGTGTGTTGACCGGGCAGGACCTTAATGAGGGGAAAATATGACACTGGGTGTTGTCTGCAGAGACTTGCCATCCTCCACACGACAACTAAACTTCCTCTCAAGACATTTTGAAGGCGGAAATCTTGACTTAGATGGACGCCATTTTTGAGCTGTTGCCGTTTTCGGGTGGATTTTCAGATATCAGGACTTGAGCACGGCGGTACCTTCAGATACAAAGTGATCTGTCATTCGCCTGATTTATTTTTTTTTTTTTTTTTTTGCTGTGACTTGCGAGTGCAAACTTCATCTTCAAGTAAACACCCCGCACAGAAACAATAAATAAATAAATAAATAAAAATGTCAAAACCCTTTGCTTTGGTGCTTTTGCAGCCAAAGTGACTTATCAGCCAAAATAGATTTGCCAAAATTAGCTTGCTGACTCACCCGAAGACCCAAAACTCATTGGAAGATTCCGCCCCTGAATTCATATCTGTCATGAGTGGACCCACAAAAAATGTCACAGATGCCATTCCAGATGAGACCTGTCAGTAAGTCTGCCATTTTGTTGCAAAACCACAATCTTAGCGTCACAGGACCATGACCACTTGAAATCAGAATCAAGCATTTTCCAAAAATTCAGCCCCTGAATTCATATATGTCATGAGTAGACCCACAAAAAATGTCTCGGATGCCATTCCAGATTATACCCGTCAGCGAGTCTGCCATTTTGCTGCAAAACTACAATCTTAGGGTCACTGGAGCATGACCACCTGAAATCAGAATCAAGCATTTTCCCAAATTCAGCTCCTGAATCCAATGCCACTTAGCACCATGATCATAGTTAGGAGACCCACAAAAAAGTCTCCGCGGACCATGCCCAAAGAGACACAAAGCCGCCATTTTAAAACCCTATAATGCCTTTTGTATCATATTTGATACATGCATTTTCATTATGTAACTCATTCTTTATATGACATTAAATCATCTGTACCAAATTTGATACTGCAGGTTTAAAATAAGATTTTTTTCCCCAAATTTTCATTTTCAGATATAATCGACATAATGCTTGTAAATGGAATACGACAAATATCTAAAACAACATGATATGGCAAAAATATTTTTGTGGATTTTTTTATGAGGGTTTTAATGAATATCTCAGTTCCCCAAAATCAGATTTTTCTGGCTATTCCTTGATGGGTCAGGCATGAAAGGGTTAAGAGCGGCCAATAGCATTCAGCACTCACAAAGTTTTGCAAATTCAGACCCTCTTGCCAGAGTCAATATTTCCACCCTCCCCCTCTCTCCCACACATCAAAGTATCTTTCTCTCAATCTCCATTTCCCCATTGCCGTCTTTGAAAATTAATATTTTCTTTCTCTCTAATTCCCCCTCATTCTTTTGATTTCCATTTTTCTCCATGTACATCTCTCCGTTTCACTACACAATAGCTCTCCGGCTAACCCCACCTCTCCGTTTCTCTCTACAACCACCCCCCCTCTACCCCCATTCCCCCACCCCTCAGTAGCGAGCGTGCGTTGGGATGCGAGCCCCCCTCGGCACGTGTTCGTCCATTTCTTGCGCTCGCCAGCCGACTGCTATGAAGGAATGACCGGCCCCAGACGGACGTCCCCTCTACAACGCCACTGACCGACCAATCGCAGGGCACGACTCGCTCTCCTTCCTCATCTGCTCTCTCTCTCTCTCTCCTCTCACTCTCCCCGTCCACCAGAGCATCCCCTTGTCCCCATCCTCCTTTTTTTTCCCTTTTCCTCCTCTTCTTCCTCACACCGGGGAGGACTTCTTGTCTTGCGGGAGCGACGTGGAGAGGATAGAAGAAGGCAAAGAAGAAGTAGAAGAAGTAGAAGTGGGACCGCGGACGAGCGCCTAGCATCAACTGTGAGTAGAACAAACGTGGACAGACACACACACACACACACACACACACACACAGATGCGCTCGTAAGCAGACACGCACACACCGCATCGTGTTGTCATGCTGTGAAGGATTCGATTGTTGCCGAGTTGTTTCTATGACTGAATGTTGGAGTCAAAGTTGTTGACAGAGGTGTGCTCCTGAGTTGTAATTTTGTTTTGTGGGCATCACGTCATTTGGAAAATCAGGAATATCCCTCTTTAGATTGTTTTTTCCATGATGCCCTTGAACATGAAGGCGTTTTTTAGATGACTGCACGATGCTCACGGATTTACGAAACTAACCTTTTGATGAACGTGAAGACACCCAAGAGTCATTTTGGGACTTTGTTTTTGGTTTATTCTTGGGGGCTCACAAATTACCGTAAAGGAGGTTCACTGCTGAAGTGAAAAGTTTTGCGAATACTCCAAGTAATGGTTTTGTTTGGACAGGTTGTTATTGTTTTGTACATACTCCTTATTATTATTGTGATTATTATTTCGAATTGTTACAAATGAGTTCTGCACCTCTATTTTTGGAGATTGTTCATTCATATTTGGCGTCTTTTGATTCTTAAAATTTCAGTGACTATTTTTTTAACATAAATTCCTGAAAATGTTTAAGTAGTAAGATTTTTCTTTTGTTGATTTGGCATGAGCAAATAAACAGCGAATAGGTGCAATTTTTTGAATGACAAAAAACGAGTTCACGCGATATTGCAAAAATGAGGGGATTCAGTGTCATCGTAACGAACCCATTTTTTTTTTTCTGAAATGGCCGTTCATTTTGAGTCAAGTCACTGTGTAATCTGCATTTTAATCGATGTTCGTGATTCACAATGCATACTACAAGTGGTACGTGAGCTCCCTGTAGTGGTGTGCGAATCACAGCCTGCCTGAAAAATAGTTTTTGAACTTTTTAGTACATCCATGCTTCCATCCATCCATCCATTTTCCGATCCGTTTATCCTTACAAAGGTCGCTGGGGGTGCTGGAGCTTATTTCAGCCGTCTTCGGGCAGTAGGCGGGGGACACCCTGAACCGGTTGCCAGCCAATCGCAGGGCACACATAGACGAACAACCATCCACGCTCACACTCACACCTAGCGACAATTTCAAGTGTTCCATTTACCTGCCATGCATGTTTTTGGAATGGGGGAGGAAACCGGAGTACCCGGAGAAAACCCACGCAGGCAAGGGGAGTACATGCAAACTCCACACAGGACGGCTGGAGCCGGAATCGAACCTCTGCACTGTGAGGTGGAAATCCTTACCAGTTGAACCCGATGTTATTTAGCAATTTTTAGTAACAAATACTTTCAATAATAGGTTATCAAATGTACTGCATGTCGCACTTGACTTGACTTGACAAGCAAACAACATTCTCGGAAAATGAGCAACACTTACTCAAGTTCCATGAATCAAATATGCTTCCTTGTTCAACTTGTCCTCGAGTTTGTTGACCATCTTGCACCGCGTTCGGTCGTAATTTGAGCAAAGTCGATGATTTCTCGGTGGGTATTTTTATTTGTTATTTTTTCATGTCAACGCAGAGGCGAGACCCGGTTACTCATCGGTCGCAATCGATCGGGCGGCGGCAGGTAACCGAGGCTGATCATCAATACGCCGGCTTACGAGGCGAGGCCGAGCCGCTGCCGTTGTCCCCTCCGGCTCAATTACAGCGGCCGTGTTACTTCCATACGACCTCCGCAAGGTCATCCGCGGTGTCGGCTTCATATAATTTTTTTTTTCTTTTTTCTGCGAGCTAGCGTGGCTGCTAAATGTTTAATGGTGGAGCTCATCGATAACCACTCAGTTCATGAAGGAGAAAACGCTCTCGTGGGTGTTCTGTAGGGAAGAGCTGGCTTGAGCGAGAAGGCTTTGGATCCAAGATATTCAGTGAAAATTCTGTTAGTTGACAGATTGTTTGCCGAAAGATGGTGTTAGCTTGATATTAGCAAGGTGAAGATGTTTGCTACAAGTTTACATTAGCCTGAAAATGACTTTCGGCCCCGTACGCTTCTACACATATAAAAACAATCGGGCCATTTTTGTCACACTTTTGTCCCTTCCCGTGAAACGTCCGACAATCTTGTGTCAATGTCAACGTCAATTTTATTGATAGATTTGTCCCGATAAGGTTGAAAAACGACAGTCTGAAATATTAAACATTTTCAATATTTATGACCAAAAATCTTTATCCGTGTGGGGAAAGTCGATGTATCCCGATTCATGAATCCATCCATCCATCCATTTTCCGAACCGCTTGATCCTCACTAGGGTCGCGGGGGGTGCTGGAGCCCATCCCAGCCGTCTTCGGGCAGTAGGCAGGGGACACCCTGAATTGGTCGCCAGTCAATCGCAGGGCACACAGAGACGAACAACCATCCACGCCACACTCACACCTAGGGACAATTTAGAGTGCCCAACGAGCCTGCCATGCATGTTTTTGGAATGTGGGAGGAAACCGGAGCACCCGGAGAAAACCCACGCAAGCCCGGGGAGAACATGCAAACTCCACACAGGGAGGCCGGAGCTGGAATCGAACCCGGTACCTCTGCACTGTGAAGCCGACGTGCTAACCACTGGACTACCGGGCCGCCTCGATTCATGAATCCGTGACGTGAAATGTATGTAGCCAATCAAAGAATAGTATCCAGCAGGGGTGTCAAACTCATTTTTGTCACGGGCCACATTGTCGTTACGGTTTCCCTTGGAGGGCTTTTATGACTGTGAAGTTTGTGAAACCATAAAAATCTTTCACCACCTCCACATATTACACAGCGAACAACAAATTGATGTTGTTTTGAAGTCAAAAGTCAAGAACAGGGGTCGGCAACCCAAAATGTTGAAAGAGCCATATAGGACAAAAAAAACAAAAAACAAATATGTCTGGAGCCGCAAAAAAATAAAAGACTTCTCTAAAACTTACAATGAAGGAAACACATGCTGGATGTATGTAGGAGACTGGACTGTCTCAGAATTGTTTGTTATTTGTTGTGTGTTGACAAACGCCTCCATAGAATTTATTTTGTAATTTCCTCGCTTGATTTTTTGTTTTGGTGTATTATTTTGGCTTTTCTTAGTGTCAGTGAAGTGAACATTAATTTCTGTTTTTCTGAGGCTGTCTTTGAACGCCTCTCAAGTCGAACAAGAAGAGAGAATGCACGGAGTCAGACGCAGACGGGTCTGTTTGGCGAGACTGTTAAAAGCATAAATAAAGTGTACGTTTTGAAAAACCAACACCACAGCTCTCCTTTTTCGGAGCTGCAACATGTATCTATATCTATTTGAGCTATATTAGCCTACTATCAAAATCTTTTTCCACTTTCAAACATTTTTTTACAAAGCTCCAGGGAGCCACTCGATGTCGCTAAAGAGCCGCATGCGGCTCTGGAGCCGCGTGTTGCCGACCCCTGGTCAAAAATAATGGCTTGTTCAAACATTGTTATTATGGATTAAATACGGCAATTGGAAATTTTGCTTCAGACTATAGCAAGCATCGTGGAAGTTGACATTCTTGATTTGGTTTTCGCATACCACATAAAATGATGTGGTGGGCTGGATCCGGCCCCCTTGACTTTAACACCAGTGGTATACAGGAATGTACTTTTTGACATCTATTAAAAGGTTCAACTAAGAATCCTCAGTCTTCTGGCAATTAACGTTAGCGTAGTCTAGCAAGCATGAAAGATAAGAAGACTTGTGATATTCCCTCGGAACTTCTCGATATCTTTCTATTCCCCTTCTTCCTTTTCCTCTTCCTTTTCTATTCTTCCTTCTCCTGCTCCTCCCCTTTTTGGGCGAATTTTCTGTCGTGGCGTGATTATTTTTCTCAAAATAATTTTTCGTCTCTTCTTTCTTTTTCTCTCCGTCTTCCCTTTTTTTGGATAAAAATGAACGCAGGATCCTCTTTTTTCTTTTTCTTCCTCTTCATCTTCCCATTTCCCCCCCCCCCATCCCCTACCCCCTCTAGCTTCCTCGATGGCTCTGGCCCAAGCCTGGCGCTCAGGTGAGAGCATCCAGTCGTCACGACGGCTGCTTATCTCGCCGCTATCGATTGGAGGTCCGTGTATGTGTGTTGGGTGGGGGTGGGGGGGGGGGGTTCAAAGTGGTGCGACCAATCAATGGGGTCATTTCATTCTCCTTGAGAAGTCCTTTGTTTGATTCCCATCACTGATTGGACAGGGCGAAACACGCCGGCCGCACTTCTTTGGACGTCCAGTTCCAGTTTTTGCTTTCGGAATGGCCAAAAATGCCAAATTGCCGAGTGCTGATGCTCGTGTAATTCCGACGATTATCACGTGAGACATCCAAAACTACATTTCGGGCAATTTTGCTCCACTTTGGGGAGCTTCTGCTTCTTTTTTTCCCAACTTGTAGAACATTTTTGTACACTTTCAAAGCATTCTAGTCCATTTTGGTAACATTGTGGTCCATTTTGAGGACATTCTCATCCACTTTAGAGGACAGCTGCCTTTCTGCTCAGTCTCCAGAGATAAGCCAAGAAGCTCAAAAGAGGCGTACGTTATGCCGGTCAACAGCAAATTCGAATCCCACATGGTTTGATGTGCCCCCCAAAAAAGCTTTTTTGACGCTGATTTAAAAAAGTCTTGATTTGTGTTTTTTTGTGTGTGTGTTTTTTTTTTTTAATAGCACATCAAGTTTTTGAGAGATTTTCGTCTTGAATTGTTTTTTTGGTGTTTTTTTTTTAAATAGCACATCAAGTTTTTGAGAGATTTTCGTCTTGAATTGTTTTTTTTAAATAGCACATCAAGTTTTTGAGAGATTTTCATCTTGAATTGTTTTTTTGGGTGTTTTTTTTAATAGCACATCAAGTTTTTGAGAGATTTTCGTCTTTAGCTTTTCGGTGTGACCTCTAAAAGCTTGCACAGTATGGATTTCGACATGCGTTTTAATTTATCGCTATGACGTTTCAGAAAAAAAATTCCAGCTGTTGCTGAACCTTACCTTTCATTCATAAATATTATTAAAATATATTTTTGTGAAAAACCGACATGCAAGAGGAAAATGAGGAATTAGCTAAAAATAAAATAAAAACATCTAGCAAAGTTTACCTGCACATCTGATTAAAAAAAATTGTTGACCAGATTTATTTGATTTGATGAGACAAACACACGACAAAAATCCAAATCAGCAGGAGTAAAAATGACTGTCAGACAAACAAGCTGATGCTTATTTTTCTCTCATCCTGGTTAGCTAATTGAAAGTGGCGATGCGTTTCATTTTATAGCCTTCCCCTTCTCAATAAAAAGGGAATCGTCGCTCATTTTCAAATATTTTTCCCCTCCTAATATGATGTTTGATGTCATTTTAGTCTAATGACTTCATATTTTATAGTCTAATTCCGTGATCTTTTTCCATCAGCTGATATTTGCGCTCATTAATAGTTTTCTTGCCGCTTTCAACCCAAATTTTACAACTTTGAGGGAAGTCCTTCATCAACTTGGAGGACATTCGACTCCACTTGCACAACATTTGACAACAGTTCAGTGCACTTTTGGCGACATTCCAGTCCATTTTACGGTTTGGCAAGATTCCCTTTTACATTCGGGACATTTCAATTCATTTTGGAACATTTTAGTGCATTTTGAGAACATTTTGATCCACTTTCTGGACGATTCTGGAGTCTTTAATTGAAGACGTTCTGGTTCAAGATGGAACATTCTGGTTCATTTTGAAATAATTTTCTCCACTCTTGGAACAGTATATTCCTTTGAGCACACTCACTCCAATCTGGGGATTATTTTAATCCACTTGATGTACATTCTGGTTTATTCTGAGAGCCTTTTTTTAGTTTTTTTTTAACATTCTGAAGGACTTCTGATCTACTTTAGGTCATTCAGGTCCACATTTTAGTTCACTTTAGGAACATTTTGTTCCCCTTTGAGGAAATTTGGTCTGATTTGCGGACACTATGTCAAAGTAGGGGACATTTTTGTTCCACTTTCAAACATTCTGATCTATTTGGGGAACATTCTGGCCCACTGAGGATATTCTGGTCCATTTGAAAGCTATTCTGTCTCGACTTGATATTCCTGTCCACTTTGGGAACATTTTTGTCCACTTTATGTATGTTCTGGTTTACTCTGGGAACGTTTAGTTTCACTTTGGAACATTCCGATCGAATTTGGAGACTCCAGTCCACTTTGAGGACTCAACTGATCAACTTTTGACTATTTTTATCCACTTCAGAACGTTTCATTACCCTTTTAGGAACATTCTAATCCACTTTGGGAAGCGACAGATCCATTTTAGGAATATTTTGATGTGCTTTGAGAATATTCATGTCCACTTGTTAGATATTCTGGTTCACTCCGAGAACATCATGTTCCACTTTAGAACATTCTGGGCCACTGTAGCGACTCCTGATCTATTTTGAACGATTCACGTCCACTTTAAAACACTTTAGTTCACATTTTTGTCCTTTTTGGTAAGATTCTGCTCCGCTTTGGAAAGATCCTGGTCTGCTTTGGGAATATGATATATTCTATATTTTCATTTGGGTTTGAGACATTATGATCCACTTTGTGACAGAGGTATCGTAAAGCTTGTGTTAGTGTAGTGCACATTGTCTCAGTTTCAAGTGTGCGTCTGGGTGTGCAGCAGTGATGTCAGAATTTGTCTCGGCTGCCGCGAGTCAATCAAAGTCAGGATCGGTGCCGAAACGGCGGTCGGCGAGCGTGTTATTGATGAATCATCCTTATTCATTCAGCGAACGCGGCCGCTCATGACGCCGCCGAGTAGGCGAGGCAGCCAAGCGGCAAAGTGGCGGATGACGGAACAAAAGACGTTCGAGCTACTTTGCATAAAATCTTTCTTTGTGGCCTTCTTCACCTTCTTCGCAGACTTTTTATTGATTCCCTGCCTCGTACGACCTTTGCCTTTGCATCGCTGTTGCCGTGGAAACGTTGAGGCAGAACATCGTGGTCTACTTCAGGAACGTTTTGCTTCACTTTTTGGAACATTGTGGTCCACCCTAACGACATTTTGATTCTTTTGATTTAGAATGATCTAATTAACGATTTAAAAAAAATCCACTTTGGGTGAGTCCATTTTAAGGCCATTCTGGGCCACTTTTGGAGCTTAATGCGGAGTGGAATGTTACTAACGATTTAACGGGCCGTTACAACAGTTACTACTTGTAACATATTTCATGGCATACAAAGTGATATCTTGGACAGATTTTTTGGTGTGTTGTTTATGGACACATTTTTTGTTATTCATTTATTTATTTTTTGACTCAGAGAACTGGGCAAGTTCCAACCAGACAACTAACATTTCCGCGGGTTTTCCTGACTATCCAATAATCGTGTCAACACCTGAACCACTTCTTGAGACAATGAGGCTTCATACGCAAGCGATGATGTCATTTCCTCCAAACTGATGCTGCATTCGAGGAAGGAAAGTGGTTGACTTTGGATTCGCAAAAGTGCACTTGAACGCCCCTGAGGTAGAAGGTCAAGGTGTTTAGTAAAAAAAAAAAAAAAAGCACCCCGAGTTCATCGACGGCCTGAAGATATGCCGTTATCTTCCTGCATGAGGTTATTTGGTGAAATGAATGAAATGTTTTGAAGAGATAAGATATTCCTTTCTTTATATATAAATTAAATAAATTATAAAGAAGGTTTGCTGGAGGTTAAAATGTGTTGTGATGAACCAGAACAACAAACAATGAATGGGAATCAACAATCTTTGTTGTTTATATTCGCCTCGATTACTCCGATTTCCCACCGTCCTCGAACGCAACATCAATCCGGCTTCGATACGCACCTGAGAAATTCAACATTTTGCCCCGCCCACACGCCAACAGAGTCTGCACTTGCAATGGAACTCTGCTCCTTTACGTTTGTTCTCTTCAAGTGTCACATCAGACATTGAAAGTCATTCCCAACAAAACCTGTAGCGTGTTTGCGTTCTTGATTTCAAGCCCTACAATGCCGCCCAAATGTTGTTGCTGGCAGCGAGTAGGAAGTCGCGAGCCGGAGCAGAAAAGTTGCAACTTCACGACACATATTGAAGGAAGGGAGAAGCTCAAAAGCCGTCATTATATTATAAATTCAAATTTCGGTCGTGTGTGTGTGTGTGTGTGTGAACATACAAAAAAGGAGAAAAGAACATAAGGACGACGGCTGCAATGTATTGGGCTCTTCCTGGCCGTGCAGCACATTCGTCATCGTCGTCTGTGCACCATCAACGTCAATGGTGAGTAGCATTCAGGGATTGTAAATATTGTCAAGGCGCTATCATAACTTCCGTTAAATATTATTTTCAAAACTCGCTTGAATACACCTCTTTATTCTTTGGTTTGAAACCCAATATGCGATTGACAGAGTGCTTTCTGATGTTTACTGTATATGAGTTTTGTTGTTGTTGTTTATTGAACATAAAAAGATTCAATAATAAATTGACAGAAAGTAAAGGTAAGTAAAATAGTAAAAAAGGAAACGAAAACAGTCATCATACAACACAAATATATGTACATAGGAGTAGGATGAAGTAAAAAACGTATCTAGTCCTACCCCAAATTATGGATTAATATATAAATAGATCATTTTTATATTGATCAGAAAAAAAGGAGGTCTGCATAAAAATTAATGCTTTTACCCTTATCTGTGCTATACTTATCTATTTTTACCACTTTTGGTTTGTATTGGGATTATATACATACACACCCCCGAGCACTTTTATATGTTAATTTTCTCTTGTATTCATAATGGATATTGCAGTACATTACTCCATTTATCAATTTAATTTTGAGTTATTATTATATTTAATGAATGTTTTGTATCATTCACTTGTGTTTTAATTGTATTGTTTTCACTTCTGTCGTTGTATTATTGTTATTTTATGTGGAGGGTAGGTTTATCTAAGGGTATGGTGGAGGTTAATGCAGCAATAAAATATGAACCCCCCCTGCAAAATTCAAAATTCACCCGTTGCTGAGATGGGCCTATATTTTTGAATAAATTGAGTTTATGGTAATCTTTGGCCACTTTGAGGCTGTTTGGCTCCGTTTTGGAGAACATTCTAATCCAATTTGGGAAGACTAATCTACTCTACCTTGTAATCCCTTTAGAACTTTTGGGAATAATAAAATCAAATTTGGGAACATTCGAGAGCCAATTTTAGGTCATTTTAGTCCACTTTGGAAACATCATAGTTCACTGTGGAAACATTGTGGTCCACTTTGGGAACATTGCATTCCAGCATGGAATACTACTTAAGAACATTTTGTTCCACTTTAGAGTACTCTTCGCCGAATATTGTATTCCACTGTTATGACTTTTTGGTCTTTGAGAACATTGCCGTCCAGTATTGAGCATTTTGGTCCACTTTGAGAACTTTCTATTAGCTTTGAGTGACCAGTTTGTTCAATGGAGGAACATTTTTCTGACTTAAGAACATTTCCTGTCCACTTAAGGAACACTCTGTTTCACTGTGACAAAATTGTAGTGATTTCTTTTATTTTTTTTAAGTGCATTTAAATCTACTTTGGTTATTCTGCTCCACTTTTGAAGCAATGTCACTCCACTTTGGGAACATCAAGCCGAAAAGACTGAATGATAATCGTGTTGTGCAGGGCAATCATAAATATTGGTCCCCACGTGTGCTGCTATTTGTTGACTGTGCACACAAATTATATCAACGTTGTCTGCTTCATTAAATTACAAGTTGATAGTAATTTATTTTATCTTCATTAATTTTCGATCTGCAGGTTTGTGTGTGTGTGTGTGGAGGGGGAGGGGCGCGGGGGGTGTTAGCGTCAATGTGCTTCTGTGCTTCCATTGAGGCTAAATGCGTCCTCTTGGAACTAATATGCATGGCGGGATCTCTCCCGTCCAGACGGAACGCCGTCGGAATGGGATGTCGTCTCGATGAGATGCCGCCGTCTGTCTGTTGTGATTGCGCCGATGAACCCGTCTGACCCGTCCGCCCAGAACCTGAGTGAGGCCACGCGGCGGCCCGTTTGTTTACGCTGTCTCGCTGCTTCCTTTCAAGATGGAGGCCAATTGGCAAAGAGCTGGCAACACCGTTTAAAAAGAAACAAAAAAACCCAAAACAATACAATTGTGTGCTTTTAAGGAATGATGAGTTTTCGGGGGGGGGTTGAGGAGCATTTGTTAGGGTACATGGTATTTACCATGAAATAATTTATTTTACTACAGTATACATTCTGTTATATTCTTATTCAATATTTTATTTTGGTATGATTTAATGTTGATCCATTTTGGCAATGTTGTGGTTCATATGAGGAGCATTCGAGTAGACATTTTGGTCCACATTGGGCATATTGTCGTCTCATCAGAATTCACTTTGCTCCAATTTTGGAACATCTTGGTAAATTTCGACAATACTGTATTCCTCTTTTTGGTCTTTGAGAAGGTTATAGTCCACTTTGGGCACATTCTTGTCGACTGAGAGCATTTTGGTCCAAATTTGGAAAATCTTATTTCAGTCTGTCAACATTGTGGTCCACTTTGGAAACATGTTGGTCCAATCTGGAAAGATTGTATTAATTGAAGAGTTTTTTTTTTTCTTCTCCCACTTGGGAAAAACTTTAGTCCTCTTTCGAGAATTCTGAACCACTTTGGGAAAATTGCAGTCCAATTTGGACCATTTTTTTCTCTGTGTTGGACACATTGTAGTCCAATCTGTGAACACTCTTATCCACCTTTGGGTCATTTTATTTCACTCTGAGGGCATTTTGGGGTTTAAAAAGCTTTATTTAAGGCTTTCTCCTTAACGCCCACATCCAACCGTAAGTGATGTGAAATAATTAGGGATAGGCGATGTGGTCGTGCAGGAAACAAGGAGCATCAACAGAGAGTTTCGTCTTGTCTCTGTCTGGATGAACCCTCTGATCCACCACTGCGCTATTTTTAGTCCTTCATGGAACATGTGCGCTTCCTGGGAATTTGCGGCGATGGTTGTCACGTGACGCTAAAAAACATCAAGCGCCTTCACATTCATCTTGTTGAGGTGCCACTTCATCATAGATATTTAGCGTTAATGCAATCTTTGCCCTCGAACACTATTAAGATTTGAGTCCACTTCAGATATTTTTTTTTTGGTAGACTTTGAGGACATTTCGGTCCACTTGGGGAACAATCTGGTTCATTTTGGGAGACTGACTGATAGACAATTATTGTCTGTCCGTCCGTTGATCTGATTGGCTCAACAGATGGACAGTCAGACAGACAGTCCATTGGTCAGTTTGACACCTGGACATATGGACAGAATGACGAGCTAATTGACAGTTGGTCCCGTCCCTCTGTCAGACTGATGGAACGAGGGACAGGCAGACAGACTGATTGACAATTTAGTCCAGGGGTGTCAAACTCATTTTTTGTCGCGGGCCACTTTGGAGTTACGGCTTCTCTCAGAGGGCCGGTGCAGAATCTCAACTTTATTTTTTACCATTGACAATTTGACATTTCGGTACAGATTTCAGCAAGAATCACGATAGTTGACACACATGATTTGCTCCCTCGGGCCACATAAAATGACGTGGGGGCCTGGATCTGGCCCCCGGGCCTTGACTTTGACACCTGTGATTTAGTCAGTTTGTCTGACGGACAGATGAACATACTGTCTGTCTGTCTAATGCAGTGATCGAGAGACAGATTAATTGTCTCTCAGATGGTCAGATTGACGGACAGATGGACGGCCAGACAGTCAGACGGACAGTCCATCAATTGGTCTATTGTTTGGTCACGCAGACAGACAGATAGAATGTTGTACTAGCTGCCAGGTCTTGCAGTCCGTTGGTCAGTCTGTAGGAGAGAGGCGCAGAAAGACAGACTCTCTGCCGGCCGGACGGACGGTCAGACAGACAGAGCTGGTGTCTGTGATTTCCATCCCCCTTGGGCGCGGCAGGTAATAGAGATCAGTAATTGGCTGCTATAAATCCCAGCAGAGGACAAGGTGGGTCAGAACAGGCTGATTACTTCCACATTACCGTCAATCCCGGCAAGACGGGGCGCGGACGTCAGCTCGACTGCTTTGTGGCTCCGAAGCAAACGCGATCGCCGCGCGTCTGCTTCTCTAATCAGACGCCATCCATTCACGCAGGGAAAAAAAAAATAGCATTCCGTGTTTTGCGTGCTTGATGTGCAAGATGACCGTTTCCCCCTCCTCCGATTACAGAACGTATCATAGCGACCACGTCCGTTCATGAGAATTTGTTTCGAAGTGGAATATCACCTTGACAGCAATGGATTGGCTTTATTTTGGATTGTTTTGGTGTACAGTCAAACCTCGGTTTTCGTCCATAATCTGTTCCAGAAGGCTGTTCGAAAACCCAAAATTGTTCAAAAACCGAAACCACGCTGTCTGCTCACAATGGAAAGCGACACGAGGAAGCGTCACTTCCTCGTCTACCCGAGGAAGCGTCACTTCCTGGTGGAAGGAAGGCGGAAGGAGTCAAATGGTGCATTCAAGTGCGCTCAGTTTGCTCGAGAACCGAAATTTGTTCGTCATCCGAGGCATAAAAAAAAATGAAATTTTTGGTCGAAAACCGAAATTGTTCAAAAACCGAAACCACGCTGTCTGCTCACAATGGAAAGCGACACGAGGAAGCGTCACTTCCTGGTGGAAGGAAGGCGAGAGGAGTCAAATGGTGCATTCAAGTGCGCTCAGTTTGTTCGAGAACCGAAATTTGTTCGTCATCCGAGGCATAAAAAAAAATGAAATTTTTGGTCGAAAACCGAATTGGTCGAGAACCGAGACGTTCGAAAACCGAGGTTTGACTGTATTTTCATATTCGGTAATGGTAGGTGTGCAAGTGATTTTTGGAAAAAGGTTATGTCGTAATTGCACGATGACATTTCTCGCGTCTCAAATGACGCTGCCTCACTTTGGATTTAGATTTGTATTTTAGTGCTTAAACGTGGAATCTTTACTTGAATGTCCTTTGATGCCCATCTACATTTTCAGCAGAGGGCGCTCGCGAGTAGCCAGCATTTTGAGGCGCTTTTCATCTGTTTATCCATTCATATCCACACACATCCATAATGAAACATCTGTGTCCTCTCACACCCATTTTTCACCTGTTTGTCCGTTCACACTCTGATGACAAACTTAAATCCCCGTTCTTCACGCTCAGGTTGTCGCCGTAACTAATGGATTGGTCGCTGAGTGTGTGCTGATGTTGGCGTCCACGCTAAACTATAAATGGACTTTTTGTCACTGCCAAGAAGATGAAGACGAAGGAAAAAAAAAAAAGGAAAAACCTAATTGAAAAAGAGAAAACACGAAGCCGAGGCGACCTTGCCGCGTTTGTCCTTGGCGCGCGTTGGCACGCGACTGATCTAGTCTTAATGGACAAACTTGGAGAGGCGGCGAGGCGCGACTCGTCGGCGCCGCTTCTCACGCGTCCTTCGCCGACGCCCCAAAATTCTTCTCCGGGGGCCGCTTTTGTATCGAAAAGCCTTTCAGCATTTAGTCCATATCCAGATCCGATCGTAATCCCCATGAGTGGAACCGAGTGGAATTGTTCCACTGAGTGGATCGACCTTATGATGGATCTGAAGTATACGGCCCAAATGCTCAACGGGCTTCCCATACGTTTGCCCGTGAAAACCAAAGTGTGATTTCCGTGTCGTCAGTCGCTCGCCCCTCGAGGCCTCGTCGTTTGTGTGACACGATTTCCCGTCATCTGCTTGACAGCTGCCCTCAATCACACTTGCTGGAATAAAGACACAAAAATGCTAATTCTGTTTTTGCTAACCCAAATAAAGTTTGGTGTTGTTGAACAGTGCGTATTGTTGGCGGCCCCGCAGGCGCATTTCTGATCAAATATTCATATTTCAAACATCTGATTGGAGGAGTTGAGGATAGAGGGGGAAAAAACATTTTGCATAACTTACTGGAGTTTTGTCTTTTTGCTTCATTTAATGCTGATAGTTCTCAACTGAAAAGAAAAACCCATGAAATGAACAATTCAAACGTAAATAATGTTCGTCTGATTTGCACACAGTCTCCACTTCTCGCTCTTCCTTATCACACAGCTCCTTTTGACAGAATGGTGTTGTCGGCAGCATGAGAAAACCAAGTTAGACTCGACTCGCGCCACCAATCCGATGCAACCTCGACAAATGTCTCACGTTGGCAGAGACAATATGGGGAATTGGACATTTTTGTTTGGTTTTGGGACATTGACAGTGATCCCTCGCTATTTCGTGGTTCGTTTATCGCGGCTTCAGTGCATCGCGGATTTTTTCAAACATATTCATGAAAAAAAAAAAAAAACATGAAGTCTGCAAAAAGTCTGCAAAAAGTCTGCAAAAAGTCTGCAAAAAGTCTGCAAAAAGTCTGCAAAAAGTCTGCAAAAAGTCTGCAAAAAGTCTGCAAAAAGTCTGCAAAAAGTCTGCAAAAAGTCTGCAAAAAGTCTGCAAAAAGTCCGCAAAAGGTTCGCGAGAAGCAGCGAAAGTCAGCAAAACAGCGAGTCACAAAGAGCAACATATACAGTAAGTACTACATGAATATGTTTACTGTACAGTCAAACCTCTGTTTTCGTCCATAATACGTTCCAGAAGGCTGTTCCGAAACCGAAATTGTTCGAAAACCGAAACCACGCTCTTTTTAAAATAAAAATGTTTACTGAACACGTCTGCTCACAATGGAAAGCAACACGAGGAAGCGTCACTTCCTCGCCTACCCGAGGAAGCGTCACTTCGTTGTGTAAGGAAGGCGAGAGGAGTCAAACCGGAACCGAAATTTGTTCGTCATCCGAGGCATAAAAAATTCTAAATTTTTGGTTGAAAACCGAATTGGTCAAGAACCGAGACGTTCGAAAACCGTTGTTATTCATACACGAACCTAACCTAACTTATACATGTTTAAATCTATTAGTATAATAATAGTAATAATACATTTGATTTATAAGCGCCTTTCAAAACACCCAAGGACACTTTGTACCGCATTAAGTAATGTTCATTACTACAAAATTTACTTCTACATGCATGTATACCATTAAATTTTGCCTTATAAATATTTTTTATACTCATACACATGTACGTGTACCTATACAGGGGGGGTCGCTCCTTTGCGGATTTTCGTTTATCGCGGGTAGTTTAGGTCCCCATTAACCGCGATAAACGAGGGATTACTGTATTTTGGAGAATGAACTCATGTGAACCCGCAGTGGGGAGAGGTCATTCTGACCTGCTTGTATCACTGTATGACAACATGTTTTGACAATTGCTTTCAGCATAACAGGGAAGTGAGTTTCAGGTGTTATCCAGTAGCTCCGTTGTGGCCTTATGCTATCGCCATTCTGACGGCCGGTTTCCTGCCTCACCTTTAGAAGCTCCAAAAGTTTCCACTGCACTGTTTTATTCGGTGTCAATACCATTTCACACACAACCCATCCACCCATTCTTTGAACTGCTTATCCTCACTAAGGTTGCAGACGCGCCTGGGCCTATGGCAGCTGTCTTTGAGCAAGGGGGGTGTACACCTTGATCTGTGCTGCCTCTTGTTCCACCTCTGATACGACTTCAGAAGCCGTTCTGTCTTGATACCTTTCCAACAAATCCCAGCAAGGAAAAATACTGGCTTGCAAGAATTTCTTTCAACTCAAGAGCGAGTCCCGGATGGAAACTTGAGTACCTTTCACACAGGACCACCCGACAGTGTGAAAAGCTCTTGGATGTGGACATAAGAGTCACGACGAACGTGTCCCCTTAATCCCACACCGCTCGGCGTCCAATCAGGTCACATTTTCTATCGTCGCCGTGCTTCAGCTTCCCTCTTCCACGTCGTCACCGGGATAAGCGTGAAGAAATCAGTGTGACGCAGTGACAGAAAGGTAAAGAATGCAATGTGGGGGGTGGTGAGGATGGGGGAGGAGTGGTTGCCTCCCACCCCCCCCGCTGCCGCCCCGGCCCTGACACTTTGCCAAGAGCGCTCATTCATCACCCGCGCTCCGCCCAAGCCGCGCTAAATCACGGCGGCTAAAGGACGCGGCGTAAAAGAAAAAAATTGCGAAGGTAAGGCTTCTAAATCCCGTTGGCGTCATCCCCAATAAACACAGAGAGACTTTTTGATGCCCCCTCGTCGTTGCCGCTCATCTCGCCCATTGATATCCGCCATTTTCCGCATTCTTGTCTTTGGGCGGAGAAAGGTTTTTAGAACGCATTTGCAGAATCTCGCCTCTTAGTTACCGTTTGACCACTTTTTTGACATTTGACGGGAAAAAAAATGGACGTCATTCACCAAAGAAAGAATCTTGATTATATACCGTAATGGCCCGAATATAAGACGGCCCTGATTCTAAGACGACCCCCTCTTTTTGAAGACTCTAGTTTGAAAAAAGACTTTTTGAACACCAAATACATTTTTCTCCAGAAAATAATTACAGTACATCTGAAACAAATGATTATAAGAAATATTTGAGAGAAAAAGCAGGTTATTTTGCATCATTCAAATCTTAATATCTGAACATTTAAATATGTAAACTAAAGTGCAATCACATTCGTCAATGAATGGCTTCTGGTTTTTGAAATGTAAATGACATAACTTCTCCTCAGCTGCCGGTTAACCTGGCCGATCTTCGACCCACTTTTCTCCAGATTGTCGCTACGTTTCTCCATTTTCTGTTATCTCTTCTATTATTTTCTACTCTTTTCTTTCTTACCGCTATTTTTTATTTTTCTTCTTTGTGCTACCGCTATTTTTATTTTTATTCTTCGTGACAGGGGTTCACTTTGGCCTGGGGAGTCAAGTTCAGCATTCGCTTCAATGACATCTGGCGCCATCTAGTGTCATGAATGGGTATAATGTCAAGACCCCGAATATAAGACGGCCCCCACTTTTTCAGCCTTATTTCAATGTAAAAAAACACCGTCTTATATTCGGGCCAGTTTCAGTTTCTTAATTTTCTGGGACAGTAGGGGACAATGTTTGGGAACCACCCTGAGAACTGTCTGCGTTGCCACCTCAAGGGCGTCACCACAGATGCTGTGATTTTGATCTAAAATGGACAAATATGTTGCTTATGCACATAACCATTATGATGCATGTCTGGTGATAAATCATACCTCCCCCACGGAAAGCTTTATTTTCATTTGTTTGGCTTATTTGTGTGTAGCCTACTGTCCACACTTTTTCAACGTGCAATTTTTTTTAAAGAGTGGAAAGGGAAATTTTGCCTGCACAAGATCAGAATATTCATGAGCGCACCTGCTGGTCAAAAATAAATCTATCAATTTAGATCTGCTTTGTAGCTGTGATGCTGAACCCAATGTTTTTTTTCTCTTCTGGATCTGGTCCACATGACGGCATTTGGCAGGAACATGAATTCCATCTGTCAAATGTCGCATCAGGATGTCAGATCAAATTGGGATGTAACTTTCATCCAGGGGTCCGGAATGCCTTCTGGATACCATCGGAGCGTTGAATGCAAAACATCAGCGTGGTTAAAAAGACAACAAAAAGACGAGCTTATATCAGGGGTTCCCAAACTTTTTGGATGTCGGGAAAGTAATTTTTCATACGAGTCGTTTAGTATTCCCCATGCGCACTGCTTCTGCTAACAAATTGGCTGTGAAGAGAGAGGATCTTGTTTACAAAAGCACAGTTAGCGTCGCCACATGAATGATTTTATTTTTTTTCGACCACGCTTGCCCCTTACTTTACAGATCCCGTTTCAACTTCGTCTGACAGGTTCTGCACAAATTGTCAGTCCGCCGATTTGTTTTGGTTGGACCAAGTTGGAAGCATGAGGATGATGCATTTGATTTTGCCACGTCATAGATAAAACTACAAAGTTGTGTTCTGTTATATTGCACTTTTCTATAATATTGATGCTTCTGTCGTTGACATAATATGATCATCAGAGGTGAATTAAGTCCTCACAGAAGGCCCAGGGAACAAATGCAAGGCCCCTGCTGCAGGCCGCAGACCTCAGTTTGGTAACCACTGTTCAAATAAAGGTTGCTGGTAGTCCATTGAGTAGGGAGCAGTGATTTGCCGGGGTCCACCGAGGCCAAATGAGAGTGATCTGAAGTCGATAGCGGCCTTGACGCCTGCATGATAGAGTGCAGTCTTTCTTTCCTTCTGGGCCGCCTTTGCAGCTTTTTCCTCCATGGATCAAAGTGGCAAATAACAGCAGCTGTGATGGAGCGAGGGCGGGATAACAAAGCGGGATAACAAGCCCCCCCTCTCTCCTCCGTCGACCGCTTCGGGGAGGGCGCGCTGCGAGGGGTGGGGGTGCGATGCGGCGGCCCCAGGATGGATGGCGTCCGTTTGTAACGGCTCGTCTACTTTTGACAAAGCTAGCCCCGTCGTAACCTTCATCCTCATTGGCTGAGCCAAAGGGCATTCAGAAATGAGGCGCCCGTAGATAACTGAGCGCAGTCGCTCCGTCGGGGTCCCTAATAAATTGTCCCCGAACCGAGACCAGCCAGATGATTCACTTTGGTCCGCATTCGCCGTTTTTCAGACAACACATGACCTATCCTGACCAGGTGCATTCCCCCACGGTTGCCTTCAGTTCTCATGTTTTGATTCTCTTTTGTAGTCATCACGACTTTGTCTGCTTTTTCCGCATTTGACAGGTTTTCGGATTAGTTGAAGTGGTTCTGAAGTTAAAGATGAAATGTATCACGTGCATGGATCACGTCATCGGTCCGAGTGCTTCTTAGATTATTCGTCCACCGCAAAAAAAACAAAACCCTCCGAGTCTCCTTTGGAGTGTTCAAAGCTTACAGGAGGCTCTGTGCCATCCCTTCCATCCATCCATCCTTCCTTCCTTCCTTACAAAGTAGTGATGTTTAATTCATTCCCGAACACCCGTGGGACCACACTCAGAAAAACAACAGCAGCACAAAGAAAGAAAAAGAGCCCAAAAAAAAGAAACAAGTCGTCGGGAACCAACGATTCAGGTGGGACATCAAAAGTGGAATGTTGGTGATTGGACAAGACGCTTCACTCCATCCCTGCTAATCAGAGCTTCATCAAGCTTTGGCTCTCAGGTGCCAGAATTAGGGGTTCCCCTCCCCCTCGGACATGTCCGAATTGCTAAGGTGGGCGCTAAGGGAACGTTTGATGTGTCAGTCAGAGATAGCACCGTGGTTTGCTTTTATTGACCTTCCCATGCTTGATTGGCAAAAAATCCCTGGGTGTCAGTGCGGTGGGGGCAGGTTGGGGGAAGGCGCCCGGGGGCTGCGGCGTGGGAGCTTAGTTGGTGGAAGGTGAAGGCCGGGTGATGAAGGTTAAAGTCTCAACAGAACAAGCCGACAGTGACGGCAGACACACCAAGTCAACAAGTCGACTTGGACACAGGCTACTCCATACCTTGCGCACATTCATGAGGAATAATACTCCTCCATACCATCAGAGGCAGTACAAATTGATTCTTATTCCGGAAACAGGTAATCAGAACTACAGTGGTACCTCTACTTATGAACATCTCTTCATATGAAATGTTCAAGTTACGAAACGCCTCAACCGGAAAATATTGCCTCTTGTTACGAAAGAAATTTCAAGATACGAAAGGTAAAAGTACACTAAGAGCTGCTATTCGCAGCAGCTCCGAGTTTTCTGAACGCAACATACTGATAGCTGCTCTGCCATTAGGCTATTCCCGAGCATCATCCTGGCATCCCATTGGCTAACTGGGACCTCTACTGTATGTGTCTATGTGTGTAGATAGATAAATAGATAGATATGTGTCCATGCAGCGTCCTCGTCATTCGCCCCTCGGGCCATGAGGTGATCGATAGTTTTACGCAAATGTGAATCACCCAGAAAAAGTGTTCACCAGTCCGGCGATCGCTCACTATGCTGATGTTTGCCTTGGACATTTCAAAAGATTGTTAAAAGCCGACGAAAGCAAACGTCCTCGGATCAGTTCTTAACAAAACGTCAGGCAAAAACCACTTCTGAGAGAACATGGACTAAAGAGGACAAAAAACGACGAAGCATGCAGTTCAAAGTTGAACGACCATTTTTATTCTTTACTCTGTCCTTTGTTTTTACATTATGCTCAACTGTCATTTATTGTGCAATAATCTAATTGTAACATGTATTTGTTACATATTTTGATGCATTTTTCTGCTTTAGGAAACATTTATGTCTGAGTTTTGGGGGTGCTTGGAACGAATTAGGGCATTTACATGGAAAACACGTCTCTAATTACAAAATTTTCTAGTTCAGAAATTTCTTCCGGAACCAATTAATTTCATCAGTAGAAGTACCATTGTACTAGTGCGGACCATCACGATCTTAAACCTGTGCCAGCAGGGCAGAGGCTCGGGGCTGGTTGGGGGCAGATATGTGTGAGGTAAAGAAGTCAGCGATGGTGGGGTGACGAAGGTTAGAGGCGACTCAGCTTTTGAAGAATTCTTTTGAGGATCTCCAAAATTGTTGGACTGTTGAAGAGTCCTCTCGTCCCAGTGGGGTGGAGGTTGGTATGATACCCAAGGGGTGGGGGTGGGGTGGGTGTGGGTCCTGAGGTTGAAGGTTGGGGGATATTCAGCTTTTTGTGAATCTCTGAATTGTGCTGATCCAGTGGCAGCTGCCACAGCGACTCATAAGAATGGAGGACACGCAGTCGTGACGCATTTGCAGCTTAGACGCTTTTTGGGGAGCCGGTGAGAGCGCGCCGGGCAGGGATGCGGGTGGGATTATATTTTTGCTTTATTTGACAAGAGAAGACGAGTCACAGGGTCAGCGGAGAGATTGAGATTCAGGACATCGTTTGTGTGTGGCAGCGGCATCAAAAATGTTACCGGATGGAACATTCAATCAAATTCATGACCTACCCTGACTTGTAATATTTGCAGTCGCTAGCTATGCGCGCTAACATTTTCTCAATTTCTACTGTCGTATCTGTGACTTGAGTTTATATGTTGAGTGTAGCGTTGGCTTGCGGTGTCTGTGTGTTCAGATAATGAATGTGCTTAATATGCCTTTCTTGGCCTTTGTTCAGGCCGTGCCTTCTTTTTACCACAAATCAAATTAGCGATGGCAGGCTATACAATCTTGCCTTCTGTCTCGACGGTTGTCTGCATGCTTCTTTTTCACGTCTTAAATTAATTATCCCAAATTTTTGTACAGTCAGAGCTCGGTGTTCGACCATAATCCGTTCCAGAAGGCTGTTCGAAAACAGATTTGTTTGAAAACCGAAATCACGCTCTTTTAAAAAAAAAAAAATTATTGAACACGAGACGAGCAAGCGTCACTTCGTTAATCGAGGAAGCGTCACTTCCTCGTGTAAGGAAGGCGAGAGGAGTCAATTGGCGCATTCAAGTGCGCTCAGTTTGGTCAAGAACCGATTTTCGGTTATAATCCGAGGCATAAAAAAATCGAAATTTTTGGTCGATAACAGAGACGTTTGAAAACCGAGGTTTGACTGTACAACAAAAAAACATGACAATGTGTACAATACGATGGGCGCAAAAAAATAATGCAATCACAAATAACCATGCAATTAAGCTAACTCGAATTCATTGCATTAGCCATCTCAATTTTTATAAGAACTTTTCCCGACACTTTTTCACATATTTTCATGAATCGAGCAAACCTTGACTGATAAAATTAGCCAACGCTAGCTTTGAATGCTAACACTTGCCCCTGTTCAGGATTGATATTGCGATTTGGTAGTGATTCATGTTGTCAGGCAGCTGTTCATGTAATGGGTCAGGCTGTTCATGTGATCACCCCCAAAGGGGATGTCTCGGGGATCTCAAGCTGATTGATTTCGCCCTTGATCCCGCATTGATGGCAGCTTGTATGGTCGCCTTAGAAGGAAAACGAGATGGAATGATACTGAAGGCTTTTAAGAGGGAGTGTTGGCGTGTAAAAGGCCGACATTGCTCATGCTGGACGTTGTGATCACATCATTCCCAGTGACTCTGCAATCGGGTGCGGAGGGGATTTCTCAATGCGAAACCCTCACTCACCCTTTCAGTCACTCCTAAAAAGTGAAGCCACGCAGAAACACAATAGTGGATTTCCTGCCATTATAAAGTTGGTTAATTCAACGGAAATTACGTTTCAGTTCTGATATCTCAAAAACTGTGATACCATTTATACTTATCGGAATAGAATATAAGACGCAATTAAATTACAACGTGACACTATTCACTGTAATTCCGATATGATTCACTTCAATTAAAATATGATCATCTTAAGTAACTATCATCAAATTCAGAACAATCCCAAAAGAATTCAATGCGTTTTCGGTGTGATTTTACTTTCAGTGTGACCCAATCGAATCCCATTCTAAGATGATTCACTCCAATTCCGATATAATTCAATTGGAGTGATTTCAACAGGTCACTCCAGTTCTGATCCAATTCACTCATTATACGATTCACTCACAATACACTACATTGCGACATGATACTATTCCATCCCGCTATATAATACGATATAATTACGTAACGATTTGTTCCAATTAGGCTACCGTTGTACGAAATGGACATATAATTCGATTCAGGCAAACATTGATGATTCACATCAACTATGGCGCATTTGACATGAGTTACATTATGGTTCACTCCAGTTACAAAGCAATCTTTGGCCATTTAAAGATTCACGAGAATTATCTTCTGATTCGGTCCACTTATACCATCCAGTGGAACAAACAAATCAAATAGCTCAAATCGTCGTACATTTCAGCGGTTCTGCGTGAAAAAGGAAATGCGTTTTACTTTGAAGGCCCTAATTGCCGTTGTATTACTTTTCTCGCAGTTTGCCGAGTTAGCTGTGGTGTAATTTTTTTGGTCTCACTGAGCCGTTTGGACTGAAGCAGCAGCAGCAGCAGCAGCAGCAGCAGCAGTAAAGTCCACTCGGGTGTCTGGAACCTGAACGGAAGCACAGGCGGACGCACTGGTGGGACCGCGGCTCTCACAGCCCAAGCGCAGCTACCATTGATCGGGGGCGTCAAGTGGCTTAGTCCAGTGTCAATATCGTCACCTTTTCATTCCAAACTGATAAGGCGCACGCACGCAAGAACGCGCACACGCACGGCAGCTTGCCTTCTTCCTTCTCCCCCCGCCCGTCATTCATCTTCTCTGACCAAACAGGAAGCAGCACGCTTCGGAGACGGGCGGCAATGACAACGATGCGCACCACAATTTCCTCCCCGCTGGAATATGATTCACTCGGAATGTGATATGATTCACCTATAATTGACTCCAATCACATTTATGACCCAGTTGAGATCATTCACTCCAATTAGAATTGGAAATGATCCAATTCATAGATGAGTCAATCAAATTATGACTCGATAAGGCACGGCTCCAGGATTTTCTTTTTTTCCTTTCCCGGAGCTGAAAGGGGTGCTTGACCGATACATTGGGTGGTCTTTGAAAATAATATATTAATATATTTTACAATAGCAAATAAAATGCTGGAAGGGCTGAACTGGGGCTACAGCACCCCCGAGCCACGGTGCAGCCTTATAACTGGACTCAAGACATTATGATTAGGATTCATTCCATTTATGAGGTTAATATTTGCTAGTTGCATTTAATTACAATACCGTTCTATTAAAGTATGATGTTACCCTCCAAAACACATTTGGATATGATATACCAATTCCGATATGACATGATTCAAGCCAATAATGAGACTGTATGTTACTATTCGCTCCAATATCAGTTCAATTCACTTAAAATTATAATGAATAAGATTCACTCCTTTTGCAATATAATTTATTCAAAATCATATCACAATTTATTGCAACTGCAATATGATCCAATTATTTCCAATTGCAATACAGCGGGACCTCTGCGTCCGAAATTAATGTGTTCTGGAAGTAATTTCTAGAAAATTTTATAAGTCGAGACGCGTTTTTCATGTAAATGCCCTAATCCGTTCCAAGCCTCCCAAAATTCAGAGATAAATGTTTCCTAAAGCATAATTATTGCATCGACACATATTTATCTATCCTCACACGTAGACACATACGGCAGAGGTCCCTCTTAGCCAATGGGATGCCAGAAAGAGGCTTGGTAATAGCCAATGGCAGAGCCAGCTATAACTATGTTGCGTTCAGGAAACTGAGCTGCGAGTATTTTTACCTTTCGCATCTTGAAATTTCTTTCGTAACAAGAGGCAATATTTTCCTGCTGAGGCGTTTCCTAAATTGAAAATTTTGGATGAAGAGACGTTCGTAAGTAGAGGTACCATGTATGATGGATTTGATTGACTTGTAGCATGATAGAATTTGCTACAACCATCATATAAGTCACAGCAATTAAAATTTGACTCGCCATTCGGTCCGATCACAATATGATTTACTCAAAATCACGATCCGATTCAATTGCAACGTGAAACAATTAACTCCAATTGCAATAAGGTCGCATTTGGTTCAATAACATTTGGATACAATTCACTGACAAAAGCAGAGTATGATTTGTTCCAATTATGATTCAAATGCAATTTTTACAATACAAGTCACTCTAGTGGTGAGTCGCTCCAAGTTTGATAGAATTCTCTCAAATTACAATATGAGTCATTCCAATCACAACTCCCTCCAATTTCAGCCTGACTTTCTCGAATTGGAAATTCTTTTGTGTTTTAAATTACTGATTAAGTCACTATCACTACCATCACGACGCACATTAGTTCACCATATTCGCTTTGTTCCAATTGCAACACGAAACACTGGCCTCCAATAATCTTACCATTCACTGCAAATATATGATTCATCCAAAATACGATTCACTGCACTTGACCGATCCAATTCACTCAACGAAACGTCGAATTTCCGAAACAATCTGACGTGACTCAATTTGCTCATCACCGGTGTATATTCTGCGATGCTAATTAGCATGCGGTACACGGTGCCACAGGCGGGCCGCTTTCATTGGCTGCGCATCAGCCCGAGATAGCTTTCGGTGACTCTGGGTGAGAACAAAAGTAGAAGAACAAGGTGACTCGATGTTGTGGCGATAAGCACGAACACTCACTCGATCCCATCGACGCCTCCTCGGGTGCACGAGGGGGCGTCACCCGCCGTTCAATGATGGCGGCGGCCAAGCTCCCTGATACGCATCGAGTCCTGCGAGCGTCTGTTTGCCGTACGAGCACCCGCTTGACCTCTAAGCGGAGAAGGCGGCGGCACCGGCGTAAATCCCCCCCGGTGTTGATGTTGCCTAATTTGCAGCATCGCAAAAATAAAAGGTCACCTCTGAGCAGCGCTTTACGGCTTTATTTTGCTTTTACGGCCAACGCTGCAGATTCACTGCCGCACATTATCAGATGGCGTAGCAACCTCGTCACATAAAGTTCATCACCTTCAACCGGCGGGATGGAAGGAAGGCTGCTCAAGAGCGGCCGTTACTCTGCTGGAAGCTTCACCAAGAAAATAAAAAGTGCCAGTCAATTAAAAGCGTTCGGTCTTTCCACATAAACAAGAAACTTTCGGCCGATGAAGCTAGTTGCACTTAGCTATTAAAAAAAAAAGAAAAGCTATACACAGAAAAACACAGGATCGCAGCCATTTTCGTTAGAAGCAAGTAATTTGGTTATTTGGTCGAAAGCCGCTTTCACGTAGCAAAATTAGATTTGGTTAAATATAGTTATCATGAGTAGACCCACAAAAAAGTCACAAAGAGCCAGCCTGAACAAAAAAAAATTCTGCCTGTTTGTTTGAGGCAACTCTTCTTAGGGTCGTTTTGGCTCATTTCTGGGATTCTTTTGAGGTTTGTGAAACTACTGCAGCCAGTTTGACTTACCTGTATGAATTTTGGAAAACGTATCGATCATGAGAAGACCCACAAAAATTCTGAAGAAACTATTCCTGAAAATACACAGGGAGTCTGCTATTTTGAGTTGAAGCCGCCATTTTCATTGAAATTCTGCCCCTGAAGCCATTTTGAATTAGCCACATGCAATTTGGTAAATGCCTATCATGAGAAGACCCACAAAAAATTCTGAAGAAGCTATTCCTGAAAAGACACGGGGAGTCTACTATTTTGGGTTGAAGCTGCCGTTTGCAGGGGCTTCATTGAAATTCTGCCGCTGAAGCCATTTTGAACGAGCCAATTTGGTAGACGCTTATTACGAGTACACCCAAATTTTTTTCCTCAATTTTAAAAATAGTTTTTTTCATCCTTCATTGATGTTTTCCTGTTTCCAGTAAGTTTCCTGCCTCCATTGGTCGTGCAGTCCTGGCTTGTATTCCTCCAACAATGGTGTTGCGGGAAGCAGCTTAAATGCTTGTCGCTGACACTAACGCCGCCTTGTTGACACTGATTCTGGTTATGCGCCGGCTCGTTATGTTGGGTGCCGCCGCAATTGGCCCGCCTTGTTTCCTAAATGCCACTCGCCGGCGTCTTTGGTTGTGAGGATATTAGTCTCCATGGCAACGCACTTCTTTTTGCCACTTTGTATGTTTGCTCTAACTGATTAAACGCTCGGCAGACAAAGTGACGCCCTGCTGGCTTCATCTCTGGGAAACTCCACCGGCATATGTGCGCAGTACTGTTACGACATCCCACAACAAACAGGATTAAAATGTGTGGGAGTCAAATAAAAAATGTGGGGAAAATGTACAAGGAAAAAAGGGAGTAAAATGTGCTGGAAAAAAAGACTGAAATACAGGACTTGAAAAAGCACATGACTAAATAGAACAAGACATGTAAAATGCACAATATGCAAAAAGTAAAAAAACAAACAAACAGTAGTATAAGCATACAGAAGTCAAATACAATTTGCAAGATTAAGATGTCAAGGATTTAAATAAAGCGTACAAGATTAAAAAATCATCTAAATCAAAACGTGAGTGAAACATAGATGAATCAAATAAAAGCATGAGTGAAAAATGGACAGGATTCAAATAAAATGTTAACAATTCAACGTGCAGGATGCAAATAAATCCACCAGTTAAATTTACAAAATTCAAGTAAAATGTAAACAATTCAACTAAAATGTAAAGAGTTCAAATAAAATGGACAATATAAAAATACAAATGACAAGATTCTGCAGGTTGCAATCAAAACAGACAGGAATAGACTGTACAGGATTCAAATAAAAATCGCTGCATGCTAATAAAGCCATTTGTGAACCGTGTATGATTTAACTAAAATGTGCAACATTTGAATGTGCCGACTGCAAATACAAGCAAGAGTTAAATATCCAGGTTTTAAATCAAGCGGACAGTATTCGACTAAAATCAAGATTCAAAAGAAAACGTGAGTAACATGTAAATGATTCAAATAAAATGTACCGGAGTCAAATGGAATTTCCAGGATTCTAATTAAATGAGTATCTAAACAGGATTAGAGAACAAGATTAAACTAAAATGCTCAAGATGGAAAATTAAGTGCAAAATTAAGGATTCATAGAAAATGTGCAGGACGTGGGTAAAATGTGCAGGATTTAAACAAAACATCCATAATTCAAATAAAATGGCGAACATGAGCATCATATCCAAGATTCAAGTAAAAAGCCTGACGAAATGGCGGCGGCGGCTCAAGCAGGGCGATTAGGATACGACCAATCCAAAGAGGAAGTCATCGCAACATTGACAACGACCTTGAAGAAGCCATTAGAGCCCGAGTCGTTTGTTCCTCCGCTGTCCGCATCAGACTTCAACACTTGTGCGGAACGGGGCGACCATTCATTAATTGAAAGGTAACTCCCTCAAAGAATCTCCACAAAAGACGAACAACAACAATATAAAGCAAATAAAATCAAAGCATCTGCGGGCGACCTTGCGTGGAGCGCATTTGAAAGGCTGTCAGTCAAACCTTTGTTGAGCTCGTCTTGGCGGCGCCAAGGCTTAAAACCAAGCCAACGCGATGAGGCTGCTGGCGAGCTCAGCCTTGCGCCTAAGGGAAAGGCAAGACGGAATCAAATGAATGTGCAGGATTAATTTCAACGGCATGACAACTATCAACAAGACACGTCCGACAACCTGACTCAAAGGGACAGGATTGAAATCAAAACAAGGCGGAAACACGTAGAACATCAACAAAATGGCACTGCACTCAAATCGTAACATCCTAAAAAGTGCTACGGAATCAGAATAAAAACAGGACAAGAGGTTACATAATTTACGTCGAAACAAAAGACATAAGGAACAAAGGGTTTGAATAAAAACGGGTCTGAAAAATGGTAGGATTAAAATCTGTGACTGTGAGGTACAGGATTCAACTAAAAATGTGCTTGATAGGCACAGGATTGGTGGAAATGGAACATTTTTGTTTCTTTTTTGTGTTGACGGTTTTTATGTTTTTCATTTGGTTTTTAACTGCCTTTTATTTTGATAAGTCACATATTTACTTAATCTACAGCACTTTGTATACAGCTGTGGTTGGTTTTCAAGTATTGAAAAATAAAGTTGGATAAAAACAAAACCAAAAAAACGCACGACAAAGTTATACAGGATTCAAATTGAAATAGTGTTAAGGTTGTACAGGGTTGAAATAAAAATGTGATTTCAAGGTACAGGATTGAATTAAAAAGGGTTTAAATAAAAACATGACTAAAGGATGTCAGGATTACAGTAAAAATATGTAAATGTTATACTGGATTCGAATAAAAACTTGACAAAAGGTTGTTTTACGGGGTTCAAATAAGAACATGACTCAGACAATTCAACTCAAAATCTGATTTAAAGGTACAGGATTCAATTAACAATATGGTGACAGTGTTGTACAGGATTCAAATAAAAACATCACTAAAATGTACAGGATTGAAAAAACAAACAAAAAATACGCAAGATTTAAATAAATCCAACATATAGGACATAAAACAGGATTCAAGTGGTACCCCCGGAATGGTACTACCCCTCCCCACCCACTTTTAGCTGTAATGCAATTAGGTTGGTGATGAAAGATAGCGGCGGGGTTAACGAGGTGATGCTGATCCTCAAAGCATTTGCCGCTAATTTCATTTTGCTTCGCACGCGTCCCAGCAGCTCGCCGAGGCGCCTTCACGTGGTTACTGCGGATGCCTTATCGCCCAAGGCTGCAAAACCCACCAACAAAGGTTTCAAAGTAGGGTTATTATTCAGGGCTAGGCTTTGATTAGGGTTTTAATTATACTCTCAACACTGAATAAGGATTTTAAACAATGAGTAGGGTTTCATAGTCCAGGGTCACGGTTTGCGATTTCAAAGAAGGGTTAGAACTTTGAAATCAGGGTTACGGCTTCAAACAAACAATAGTGTGTCAAATTTTGGCTTTCCAATACAGATTAGGGTTCCAAGACGGGGTTAAGGAAGCAAGGTTTTCACATTAAGGTTCCAAGCCCTGAGTTGTGCTTCAAAAAAGATTTTGAAGTAGGGTTTGGAATCTGGGTTAGTTTTTTAAATTTGGGTTTGAAATCAGGATTAAGGTTTTACTCATTGATTCAGTTTTAAAAGCATTTTGAGGGTTTCTCAGAAGGTTTGCCAAGTTTGAAATGATGGTTAGGGTTATAAGGCAGGGCTTCAAATTAGGGTTATTAAGGTGTCAAATGATAGTTAGGGCTTAAAAAACAGCTTGAAGAGAGTTTCAAATTGGGTTAGTATTTCTAACAAGCATGATTATAACACTATTCTGTTCAAATCGGGGTTTCAAAGAAGAGTTAGTGTATTGATGTAGGGGTTTGGAATCAGGTGTAGGTTGTAAAAGTAAGGTTTCAAATCAAGGTTCGGGTTTCAAAACAAGGATTAGGTCCTAGATTCGTTTCAAACCAAGATTTGCCATTTCAAACAAGGGTAAATGCTTTCAAGTAGGGTGTGAAATAAGGATTAGGGTTTCAATGGAGGGGTTAAAAAACGCCACCGGCATGCATACCGTGCTTGACCAGACCAAACCCGAAAAGCCAATCAATGAGAAGCAAATTCAATCTACTAAAGACGAATAGCTGTGTTGACCCCTCCGGCACCCCCCCCCCCCCCCCCACCCACTCCACGAGTCAATTGATGGGGAGCGTGGGGTGTGGGGGGGTCAAGGAGGTGAAGACTCATTAAGCCTTGACAGCAAGCACCTAACGTGTGCGTGCTACACAGGTGGCTTTGATGTCGCGCCGATGCTAACGAGTACCATTAGCATAAAGGCAGCACATGAAGGCGGGGAAGGAATAATTAGACGTTGCCGAAGGGGGGTTGTTGTGTGCGGGCCAAAACAGCGGGGAGTACCCCCCCACCAAAAAAACTCCAACCCTTAACTGCAAAGCTTGAACCATGACAGTAAGTTACAGCAAATTGCAACTCCATAAAACCAGAACCTTCGTTGGTCCCTCTCACCAAACCAAACACATACCAAATAAAATGACATTTATTGTGCATTTATATCCACAATAATAATAATAATAATATACACAATAAGATCTTTTGTGATGTCATACTTCAGGTGGGTTAGTTGGGGGGTGGCGTCTTTCCACGGTGGTCTCGCCATGCGTAATTAGCCCTAAATAACGGGGCTAATTAACGTTGCTGGAAGGAAGAGAGCAGATTGAGGGAGTCGGCCGGCCGGCACGGCCTCCTCGCGAGACGCGTGGTTGCAAAAAAGACGCACGTGCCGAGAATAAGTGATAACATCGACGTCTTCCGCAGAGTGCAAGCTAGAATGTAAATCCAGTGTTCCAAGTGTTTGCGGGGTAGCTCTGTCTCAAAACCCGATTTTGAAACCTCACCTCTGGCTTCTTGAATACGATTCTCATTAACTGGCTTTAAACCCCAATTCCAGCTAAGAAAGTTAATTTGAAACCCTATCTGGAGTTGAAACCCTAATTTGACGAACCTATTCTGGCTTTTACCCCTTATTTGACATCCATAGTCTGGCTTGAAACTTTACATTAAAACCCAAACTAGGTTTTGAAACCAACTATTTGAAACCCCAATCGTTATTTGAAAACCTGAAACACAAACCTTGGCTTGAAGCTCTTCCGAGGAACCCCAAGTTTGACTTGAAACCCTAATTTGAAACCTTAACCCAACCTTGAAACCCTAAGCATGAGTTTTGCAGCCATTTTTTTGAAACCCAATTTTGAAACATGGACTCAAAACTCAAATATTACCAAACATAGTTTATTTGACACCTTAACTCACTGGTGTTAAAGTCAAGGCCCGGGGCCAGATCCGGCCCGTCACATCATTTTATGCGGCCCGCAAAAGCAATTCATGTGTCGACTTCCATGATCATTGCTAAAGTCTGTCCCGAAATATCAAATTGTGATTGTGTAATAAAACGTTGACATTTTGCAATCATTTTGTTACCCTGTTTACACTCAAACAATGATGGAACAAACAACAAACAAATAGCTGTTTTTGAGACGCGTCACAAGGAAGCAGTGACAGGTTTGACACAGGCTTAAGTGACTGCCGAAACTATCAGCTAGGGAAGAGTTTTTCTCTTCACCAAAAGAGACCATCAATTCAACAAACAGTTGACCTGAGTAATTACAAAACTAGTAAACCATCCATTTGTTGTGTACCAGTAATAATACGATGACATGATTGCATAAACATTTATTCTGTTTCCCTGTCGTAACGGCCCTCTGAGGTAAGATGTGACTCCTAAGTGGCCCGGGACAAAAATGAGTTTGACACCCCTGCTGGCTTCACTAATATTTGAAACTGTAGCCCTCGAATACATAACCCAAGTTGAAACCGAAACATGGCTTTAGCGCAGAATTTGAGGGCAGGCATGGGAGTTCATATTGTAAGTACAAGTCAGTTCACTGTAGTCGTGTCGATGAACTGCAAAATTCTCAGTTTTCCCTCTGCTTGCCCTTTGTGTTGCCTGGAGTGGCCTGTAAACTGCCTTTCAGAATCCAAATAAAAGCCACGATTCGTGTCTTGGTCACCATTAGTTTGAGTTGAGGCCAGACAGGGTCACGAAAGCGGCAGCTCAGCTCGCTGGGAAGCTTCCGGAATGCGCGGCACATCGGCTGCATCATTAGCCGACGGCCGCTAATAGCCACTTACGTAGCATCTGTCGCAAAGTGTCTCTTCTATCGATCCGGCCAATCACGTGGCGCCTTAATGATGTCACATTCTTGCAAGCGTCAACAGTCCGCCGTGCGCTCAGCTCATTTCATCAATGTACACAATTGAACCTATTTAACATATTGATATGCACTTACGCCGCTAATGTGCGTGACCTTTATACCCCGAGTGAAGGGAGCGCCTCTTCACATCCGCCGTCGTTATTTATCAGCTGACATTTAGCCGGGGCCCTCGATGGTGGCGGCGGTTGGTGGTGGTGGTGGGGTGGCGGTTTCGAGGGCGGCGGCTCTCCACTTTAATTAAAGGTTCAACCTCTTCACGGGATGACAAATTGACTTCTTTGTGCTTGGGGAAAGTGCCGCAACGCGCAAAGTCCTGCCGGCTCCTCGCTAACGGGGATGGTTTCACTGTAAAATGGCGGTTCAAACAAAAGCGCTCAACTTCCGATGTCTTTTTTGGGCATAGCATCATGTGACTTTTTTTTGTGTGTCTATCAATCATCGACTTCTCTCCCAAATGTCATGTTGCGAGGTGAATCTCTGAGGTGTGCTTTCAAGACTGGTCCTATTACCTTATATGGGCAATTAAAAGTCAAAATGGCAGCCTTCCAGTTTGTTGTCAGGCATGCACTTTTTGGTGCATCTACTCATGAGACATGTCTACCCATTTTCTTGTGGTTAAGTAAAAAGAATGTCAGAGGCTGAGTTTCCAGAAAATTCAGGTTTCATTACCATACCATTAAAATAATAAAATAAGAATGATCTAATGATCTTCATTCATATGGCAGCTCCACTCATTTCCAGCACGGCTTCTTGATGACACTTTTTTGATGTGTACCAAAGACAGACCAAATTTCACATTGATAACCAAAGCAAGAATTCGGGCGGCTGAATTTTCTGATAATTCAGGAGGGTGTTACCATGGTAATTTTGGAGGCATCACCCATTCTTTTCTAGCATGGTTTGGTAAGACTTTTTTTTTTGTGCGTGTCTACACATGATGGACATGTCCATCAAATTTCATCCCATTTTGCTTAACAGCCAAAATGGCTTCCGGGGCTGAATATTGAAAATACCGTATTGGCCCGAATATAAGACGGTGTTTTTTGCATTGAAGTAAGACTGAAAAAGTGGGGGTCATCTTATATTCGGGGTCTAGACATTATACCCATTCACGACGCTAGATGGCGCCAGATATCATTGAAGTGAATGCTGAACTTGACTCCCCAGGCCAAAGTGAACCCCTGCCACGAAGAATAAAAATAAAAATAGCGGTAGCACAAGGAAGAAAAATAAAAAATAGCGGTAAGAAGGAAAACAGAAGAAAATAATAGAAGAGATAACAGAAAATGGAGAAACGTAGCGACAATCTGGAGAAAAGTGGCTTGAAAATCGGCCAGGTTAACCGGCAGCTGAGGAGAAGTTATGATGTCATTTACATTTCAAAAACCAGAAGCCATTCATTGACGAATGTGATTGCACTTTCGTTTACATATTTAAATGTTCAGATATTGAGATTTGAATGAGGCAAAATAACATGCTTTTTCTCTCAAATATATTGTTATAATCATTTGTTTCAGATGTACTGTCATAATTTCCTGTATAAAAATTAATTTGGTGTTCAAAAAGTCTTTTTTCAAACATGAGTCTTGAAAAAGAGGGGGTCGTCTTATAATCAGGGCCGTCTTATATTGGGGCCAATACGGTGCACCTAACCCAAATTTGGCAATTCCTGAACTCCATGTTGGTGTTGCTTTTCCTCATCTGGCAAACCTCCTAAACACCAATGACATCATCGTTTGTGGATGCGGGGAAAAAAAAAATGAAGTAAAGCCGCCAATGTTTCACCTTTTTTTTTTTTTTCGGAGGGGTGGGGCGTAATGACAGCAGAGGTTCCCGCCGTCTGTGATCTGATCCCAGGCACGCTTTTGTCCCGCTGAGAAAGATTGGGAAGGAAGAACATTTAATTGCCCTGTTTGCAAACTAATTAAAGGGGCTCCATTCCGCCCCGTGGAGGCGCTCGTCGCTAAGAAAGCCGGGGACATCATTAACCAGCGGCCTTGATAACCCTTCAAAGCGGGATGTGCAGTGTGTGCGGATTGATACACGCGTGCACGTGTGTGCGCGCACGTGTGTGTTGCGAGCAGATGCCAAGTGTTTTCAGCCCATCGCCCAAGGCATCCTACCTCCGCGTCCTAATCAAAGAGTTTGCGCCGTCTTTTCCGAAGGCTTCAAAGGCGCTCGTCTCCACCTCGTCTCTCAGTAGGTGGCGCCGCGCTTCTATTGTCTTCACTTCACAGTCATTTGTCTTATTAGGGGGAAACGCGCCAGGCCTGCTTACGGCGCGTTAACCCTGCTACTTGTTTTGATGATATAGACGTTGCTTTTGATGCTTTTGTTCGCCGTCGTTTATTGCGGCGAACGCGTTCAGACGCGCGTTTGACATTCCGTGCAGCACAGGGGCGTCGAGCAGGACTGTCCAAAGACTTTTTGTCGAGTGTTGACTTCTGGAGCATTTTGACTTTGATCTTTCAAGGCCCCACAGAATATTCCTCCGTCGCAATGAAGGCGCCAGACCAAAATACAGTCATACCTCGGTTTTCGACCATAATCCGTTCCAGAAGGCTGTTTGAAAACCGAAACCACACTTTTTTAAAAATAAAAATGTTTATTGAACACGTCTGCTCAGTAATGGAACGCTACACGAGGACGCGTCACTTCCTCGTCTACCTGACGAAGCGTCACTTCCTCGTGTAAGGAAAGCGGGAGGAGTAAAGTGGTGTGCATTCAAGTGCGCTCAGTTTGTTCGAGAACCGAAATTCGGTCATCATCCGAGGCATAAAAAATGGACATTTTTGGTCAAAAAACGATTTGGTCGAGAACAGAGACGTTCGAAAACCGAGGTTTGACTGTAAAGTGCCGAAGCTTTTCTTCTAGCTTTATTCCGTTCTAGTCATCAGCGGTAGACCATGGGTTGATTTTCCCCAGAAAGAGAAACTAATCTTTAGTTCCTCCTTACTTGACCCCAAAAGTTTGCAAAGTTCTCGCAAATTTACTAAATATGGCTGTGCGGCCCGTCGGCACCTCGTGTTCAACAAATGAAATCCTTATTCAGGTTGGCCCCTCAGTCCGCCTCAAGCTCCCCCCCTTCATCCTTATCCTCCTCACAACTGCTACATGGCAGCATCTGTTTTTATTTTATTCACCCCCCACCCCCCTCCGTCTCCTCGCCGTGTTTGGTCCCAATATTTCCACTCGTCGAGGCTGACGGCTGTTATTTGGCCCGTGGCTCCTGTCAAAACTAACACGGCTTAATTGACTGCGAGCGAACGAGCCCCGGGATTGATCCTGTCAGGCATCCTCGACGAGCCGCGCCGCTCCATCTGTGAGACGTTACTCCAGCGACGGCGCCAATCTGTTGCTTGGGAAGAAGCCAAGCCATAGACGGAAGGAGCGAGAAGGAAAAGACGGGCAGCGGTGAGGGGGTGTGGAAATTCCGGCAGGTACCTGAGGCGCCGCCGGTCTTCTGATCCGCTGTCACTGATGACACGCTCCTCACACGCCAGTAAGTTTTGCATCATGCTTAGCAAGATTCGTCAAGCCTTTCAAGAGGGAGTCATACAGACGTCTTCATCTTATCCTGATCCAGCAAACATCCCGTCTTTCAAATATAGCCCACGCTGGATACTTTGACCGTTTGAGGCCCTGACCAAGGATGTCGAATGGCAGGCTATCATATGTCAATCACGATCGTCCTATCGTCGATCGTCCTTACATCATTGTTCAGTCTGAGGTGTGTTAAGCGGGTCAGAAAATCCATTTTCTGATCCGCTTATCCTCACAAGGGTCACGGGCGTGCTGGAGCCTATCCCAGCTGTCTTCGAGCAGTAGGCGGGGGACAGCCTGAATCGGTCGCCAGCCAATCGCAGGGCACACAGAGACGAACAACCATTCGCGCTCACAATCACACCTAGGGACAATTTAGAGTGTTCAATCAGCCTGCCATGCATGTTTTTGGAATGTGGGAGGAAGTACCCGGAAAAACTGGGGAGAACATCCAAACCCCCACACAGAAAGGCCAGAGCCGGAATCAAACCCTGCACCTCTGAAGCCAACCACACTACCACATTTTCACATTGAATTTTAAGTCTTGTTACATTTTTAATATTTGCTTTTTCTTTAGATCAGGGGTGTCAAACTCATTTTAGTTTGTAGTTACGTCTTCCCTCGAAGGGCTGTTATGACAGTGAAACTACAGAATTATTACTTGCTTACAACAAATATAAGACCATGGTTTATTCAATTATTATTCAAGTGAGTGTAAACAGCGTAAGAGTGTAAACATGATTTATTACACATGTCAATTTGACATTTTGGTACAGATTTTAGCAAGTTGACACACATGATTTGCTTGTGCGGGTCAAATCATGTGTGTCAACTTTTTTTGATCTGGCCCCCTGGCTTTGAGTTTGACACCTGTGCTTTTTGATGATTTAGTATTGTCTCATTACAAGTTTTTATTTTAAATGATGTAATTATCCTGTTATTTTCTTAAAATTGCTCTATTTTTGTATTATATTTGATTATCATGAATAAAAAAAATTCTGTTTCAATTTTTTTTAATATGACATTTTTTATTTTTTTTATTTTGTTAATGTCAAATTTTTAGTTTTATTTTTTGGAACATCCAAACATATCATTTTATTTCTCCCAATTTTCCATCATTCCAAACGCTAGTCGTCCTACTTCCTCCATGGGCGGCTGGTGAAGCAGCATGTGATTCATGACCAACATGTCGCTCTCTTGCAAACAATTGTACGGTGACGATCATGAGGTCAACTCAATGTTTTGTGTGCCAGTGGAAGTCAGCAGACATTTGTGTAATGCACGCGTTGCATCTGCACTCTGTACAATTTCTCCTCTTATAAAAACCCCAGAAATAAGTCATGAGCGTACTCACATTTATGGACACAACAATGTCTCGCTCCGGCCACTTTTGTGTGGAATCTACCGTTGAATAAATTGTCTGTCGTGTCACACCTGGAGCGTGAAACGGACTGCGGTGGAGTTCATATTTGATGCGATCCAACTTGCGCATCAGGCCACTTAAGGAATTAAAGTTACTGATCCTGTAGCTCACGCATCTGTTTCCATGGCAACCACACAAAGAGGACCCTGCGGGTCCTCGCCGAGCGCTCGGCTTACTGTCTGCCGGCGCCGCGCCGAGATGTCCCCGGGCTGGATTGAGAGGGGCTGCGGCGCTGTCAATAGAGTCGATCCCAGTGGAGAAGATGCCGTTGGGCGTTCCGTGGACGAGCGTCTTTTGCCCGCCATGTCCCTGATGCTCGAACATACTAACCTCCACTAAAAATATAAAATATGCAAAAATGTTCAATTCGTAGTGTGGCGGAGTGATTTCGGAGCGCACAGACAAACAATGGACTGGTCACCAGTCAATGTCAGGGCACATGTGGAATCCCTGCATGGAAACCGGAGATGATTATTCGAAAAGCCCCTTTGGTACTCCTGGTGCTAGTTAGCTTAGCATGCACCTTTGCTGCCGTTTGCGCTCCTCCGCCGCATTAACGTTTATACCCAACATGGGTCGACGGCGGCTGTTGGAACATTTGAGGCGACGCCCGCTCGCCGTGAGACAGGAAATCACTTAGCGGCAATCACATGACGCCAAGGCCTGCGTGATGAATGGCCGCCGCCCGCCGCCATCTCATTCCGTTACTGTCATGCTTAAGTGGGCCGAAGACAATATTAAACGTGTGCGCGCACACACGCGCTGCAGTGAAAGGGTGCGAGGTTGGTGTGTGCATGCAGGTACGTGTGCACGTGCGTTTCTCTGTTCATGCATTTTGCATCTGAGTGTCATTGTATGTGGATAAATGTGTGTATATGTTTATGCATGTGTGAGTGATTATGTGTGTGTATGTCCTACCATAGAGTGTTTGCATGTGTAATTGCATGCATACTGTACTGTGTAAAATATATTTATTCACCCCCCCCGGCGGACGAAGGAGCAGAATACAGTCGGTGGCGAAAAAATGATTTTGAAAAGCATTAATATGAGAACATGTTGGCTCAAGTTGCACCAAATCCTTGACATTGTCACAAATGCGACAGGACTGAGACCCACACGATTCAACTGGATTGTCATTTTTCTTTTTTAAAAATAGTGTTGAGCGGTCAGAAAAGTTGCTAAATATAGCCGCCGAATTGTTCTCGACAAAGACTTTGTTTTGTCAACTCGCTCCCCTCTGTTGGCAGCCAGGTTGTTCGTGTAAGCACTGCACATCATCTACACAGAATCCACAAGAGAAAAGAAAATGTCCTGAGGGGAAGACATAAAAGCATGTAGTGGGCGGAAGTGGATGAATTAAAAGATGACTTTAAGTCAGGTTTGATGATGAGGATGATCATCATTGTCATCATCATCATGGTGGCTTTTATTTATCTAACTTGTTTATCTATTTACATTTGCTCTCTTGCTAATTACTGGTGGCATTCGATATGCTAATGAAGTTGATACAATAAGTATCTAATATACACACACACACACACACACACGAAAGCCCTACTTTTGACATTTTCCATCCGCAACCTTCCTCACGCATTTGTTGCTTTCGTATTTACACACACACACGCACGCGCACGCGCACGCACGCGCACGCACACACACACACACACATCTTAGCTTGTTCAAAGTGCTCATTTGCATAAAAGGCCCGCCTCCAAGATGAGGGGCAAACAATATGCTAATCACGCCGTGTTCCATTAGCGGCCCAGTTGCTATGGAAGCGAGCAAAGTGGTTTGTACAGCACACCTGAGCAGGTGACGAAGTAGGAAGACCAAGAACGCCGCAAAATAAAAATATTTTAAAAAATAATAAGCAAGCATAACTTTAGCCCTTATCAGCAAAAGTGTTGTTGATTTGTGGGGTTACTCTCGGGTAGACACAGAATGGAGATTGTGGATTGTAATACAAGAGCATCCGGAAGCTGTTATAACGTTAGCATTAGCATCACGAGGAGAGTTGTTGTTTTCTTGCAAATGTACCAGAAGACTAAGGGCAGGGTGAAAAGGGGAGGAACCCTGCAGTATTGTGGAGTATAATAATGTTGCATCAAGAAAATATATTAACTTTTGCCTCAATCAACGGATACATTTCCTGTTTACCATCCTGCTATCTTCGTGTGTGTCTGCTTGGGTGGGTACAGTTATGCGTTTGTGTGTGTATGTGAAGGTAGCCCTGCGCAGTTGATTGAGTGTGCCTATGTGTCTAAACATTTGGATGTGTGTGTGTGTGTGTGTGTGTGTGTGTGTGTGTGTGTTTGTTTGTTTGTACATGTTTGTGTTTCCAGTCAATCAGCAGCACTCAGTAAAATTTCCATCCATTTCCTGTTTATCCCCCTGCTCTTCCGTAGTGTTAATGTGTGTGTGTGTGTGTGTGTGTGTGTGTGTGTGTGTGTGTGTGTGTGTGTGTGTGTTTGTGTGAGTGTGTGTGTGGGCGCGTGTGGGTGCGCGCGTAACCTAGCCACCCTCTCCCCGTGTACCTGCTCATGTTAAGGTCGTTAAGTCGCACTCAGGATGTGTTTTACGAGGCGGCTGTGCGCCATGTTTGCACTCAACCTCTGTGTTTCTCACACGTGCTAACACACACACACACACACACACAAACACACACGGCTATTGTCCATCTTTACAAGCTTAAGGAGAGTGTGTGTTGTGCTTAGCGCAAAGAGGGCACTTGTAATGGGCTAATATGACCTTGAGAAAAAGCTCACAGCAAAGGAATAATGAATGAAAATAAGGATTATGGTCATATCGGAAGAGGAGGCATTGATTTTGAAATCTTGCTCGACATAAAATACTCGCAAGGAATCGAATAAACTGAAAGTTGAACCAGTGCGCGTCATTGGCGGGCGCTCTTCCCAATTGCCATGTTGCTGTTATTGCTCTGAACACCATTGATTTCGATCAGATCATTATTTAAGATGCTTCAGATAACTGGGGTGAAACATCGATATTTGTCGGTTAATTAAGTCCACTTTGAGGAGCTATTTTAATTCTGAGCACAAACGATTTTGAATGACAATCCAGTTTATGCTATCGTGTATTCATTGCCGTAATGTCCCAAAATGGGAGATTGAAGTAATGCAGCCATCTGGTCTTGTGCTTGTGATTCACAGACGGATCGGCGCCGGACCTCGTGCTGCCTGCGCTGACCCACGCCTTTGAACGGAAGGACCTTCGCACAGGTAGGACGTCAATTCAAGTCATAGAACGCGCAATGATGATGGTGGGTGATGATCATGATGATGATCATCATGATGATAACGGATGGTTGGGAAAGACGACAATGAAGTCGATGACGGTTACGATGAGGAGGTGACAGCGATGTAGACGATGATGATGCTGCTGCTGCCGATAATTATTTATGACAATGAGGATGACGACGTTGACGGCGATGATGGTAATGATGACGTCGGAGACGACCGACGACGATGACACTGATGGTTGATTAGGGTGATTGTCGAAACGAGAGCCATGACTATTACGACGATGAGGATCATGACAGTAATGATGAAGACAACGTTGATAAAATGATTGCGATGATGACAATAATGGCGATCATGCCAATTTTTCAGAAGATGATAATCGTGATTGTGGCGACCCCGACTGAGAACGATCACGATGACGGAGACAATGATGACAGTCAGGACGATGCCGGTCGTGAAAATGATGATCACGATGACAATAACGATGGAAGTGAAGACAACAATAATAATGAAAATGATGGAAATGAATATGGCGGTACAACTGATGATGATAAGGATCATCATGACTATGCCGATTGTGATGATAATGTTGCCGATGATGGACACGATGCCAATCGTGACAATAATGATCATGCCGATGCCGATTGTGATGATAATGTTGCAAATGATGGACACAATGATGCCAATCGTGACAATAACGATCATGCCGATGCCGATTCTGATGTCAATGATGCCAATGCTGATCACGGTGATACCGATTCTTACGATAACGTGACGATGTCGTTTGTGATGCTAACGCCGACGATGCCGATCACGACTGCGCCGCCTGTGACGATAACAATGACGCAATTCGGGACTTGAATGCACCTTGAGGAGGAAATCTGTTCCCGTGTTATGATGACTCAGCGCTTGAGAAACAAAAGGTTTTCTCTGGGGTAGCCCCACCAAAAAGTAGGCCATCAAATCTTTTCGTTTCAATCCTCCGCGGCGCTTCTTTGTTCTGATTGGGCCCGAGTCTCAAGTTGGAGGATTTACGGGGCGCATCCCCAACGAGCGGGAGACGTTCCCAGAGAAGATGAAGGACCGGGTTCTCCGCAGGAGGCGGGCCTGAGGGGATTACACGGATCAATGTGGAGGGAGAGCGAGAGAGCGTATCTGGCAGGTGTGCTTGGCCAATCCCGGCACAGAGCCAGACGGGATAACATTCCCTCCCGGCAATTAAGCCCCAGAGGTGTTGGAGTGCTTTCGCGGGAGAGCTCATTAGAGGATCCTGTCACTTTTTTCCCCTTCTAATCGCACGCCCAACCCCCCCGTCCCGTTATTCGCTTGCCTTATAAAAGTCTTCCACCTAAATTGAGTACAAACACAATGCTAATGCTAATCCATGTCACGCAAAGCAGCCATTTTCTGATCTGGTGTTTCCCTCGATTCTCTCACAATTCATTTTGGCTGCAGGCACCATTTAGCATGTTGATACTCGACGACTCATTCGGTTTTTCACCATCTGCGTCTTGGCCCGTGGAACTCCAATAAAGAAATGAATTTTTATTTTTGGGTTGAAGATGAACCGAAAGGAATTGTTTGGTTCATGAGACTTAATAGTTCTTGGTGCTATACCATTTCAGCTCCGATAATGTGCCTGTTTGAATTGTACGTCACAGTCAGACGTACTTTCACCGCAAGTTCCAGTCATTTATTGTTGTGGAATTGTATTTTCAGGATATTTATTTTGATTAGACTATTTCAATTTTACTCATCGTTCAAATGACTTTTTGTTCTTGGTCCCTGTAGTGAGAAACGTGGTCCTTAGTGTGTTCTGTTTGGTGTGGCAAAGAGGATTAGATTCACTTGAAATTGGGAGGCGAGAGGGTTGGAGTCCAGTAAATATATGTGAATTTTTCTTTTGATGTCGGCGCGGGCACCCGAAGCGGCTCCTCTTGTTTGAAAGGAAAGAAATGTCATCTGTGTGTATGTTGCACATACAGCACATTTGACAATAAAGTTGTACTTGATACATGATAAAGCAACTGTTAGAATGTTTATTTTGCTCAAATTATGTTTTCATCTAAAGTTACAATAAGTTTGAGTTCTTGGTAGTTGTAGTTCCTGGACTAAACCTGTAAAAGTTTGGTAAACCTGGATTTCTATCTACAGTTCCAGAACTTATTATTATTATTGTTATTATTATAATTTGTAATTGTGGTTCGTGAAACCACACCCATGGCCCGTTATAGCAATGTAAGACATCAGTGCCTGTCCTGATTATTTACCTCCGGATTTAACTTCATTTTCACACTAGTTCCCGCCTTTCAAACACCCTGTGGTCCTTCAAAAGTTCCTTTCGGGGAAAATGCACAATGTTTTTTTTTTCCCCTCTATGGAGGTGGGTGCTATTCATCAGCCGTTGTGAAGTTACCGCTCAGTAACTTTGTCCTCGTCGTCACTGTTGTGTCTCGGCCTGCAAGCGCCCTGAGGACCCACAGTGTCTGCAGTTCCGGGTCGGTTCCCCGGCAGTTCTATAGACGTACGTTCACACACAAGACACTCGCACGGACACACAAGCATCACAACAAGGTGGCAGGGTGGCTTGCTGGTCCAGGACAAATTGGAAGCAAGCGGCTCATTTGCTCGCAGACTCGGCAAACAAGTGCAAAGACTCCCCAAGGGCATTCCCGCATAAATAATGACGCCGGGAGACACTTCAATTTGTGACGCTCGCCGGTCGCGCGCGCACGGGTCAGTTGGGCCGTCCCCTTCGGAGGAGCTCGAGGGTCGGCTGTAAACAACAATGTGGAGAATTAAAGTAGGTCCGTTTGTAAGGACACCACCTTTCGGAAGGAAAGATGTCTCTGACTGTCTACAGTTTAACCCGAACCCGTACGTTAGGTGTTGGGATTAGGTTTATGGTCTGGGGCAGGGGTGGGCAACTCCGGAGCCGCAGTCCCGCATGTTTTCCGTCTCTCCCTGCTGCAACACACCTGATCCAAATGATCAGGTCATCAGCAAGCCTCCGAACAATTCTGATCATTTGAATCATGTGTGTTGGAAGAGGGAACTTCGAAAACAAGCAGGACTGCGGCTCTCTAGGACCGGACTTGCCTACCCCTGGTCTGGGGGATAGGGTCAAGGTTTGGTAAGGAATTTAGGAGACGACTCTCAGGGTTAAAATAAGGGTTGGGGGGTTTGGTGGTAAGATTAAAGTCACATTCTGGGTGCACTGGGGTTAGGTTGGAGTTGAGGTAAGGTTCTGTTTGGGGTGTAGGCATTGGGTTTGGATTAGGGAGTTAGACGAGCGGGGTTTTGAGTCTTGGCTCTGGGCTCGGTTTTGCAAGACAATGGTTTTCAAGTGGTAAGGGAGTTCGGTTTTGAATCAGAGGGAGTTTGGATTCATATTGGCAGGTTCAAAGGGGGTAGTCCAGTGGTTAGCGCGTCGACCTCCCAGTGCGGAGGGTTCGATTCCAGCTCCGGCCTTCCTGTGTGGGGTTTGCATGTTCTCCCCGCGCCTGCGTGGGTTTTCTCCGGGTACTCCGATTTCCTCCCGCATTCCAAAAACATGCACGACGGGCTGTTGAACACTCAAAATTGCCCGTAGGTGTGAGTGTGAGCGCGGATGGTTGTTCGTCTCTATGTGTCCAGCGATCAGCTGGAAACCGGTTCAGGGTGTCCCCCGCCTACTGCCCGTAGACGACTGGGATATGCTCCCGCATGCCTGTGACCCTTGTGAGAGTTAGCGGATTAGAAAATGGATGGATGGATGGGGAGGTTCAAGGTGTTGGTCTTGTGATATGATTAGGGTTAGTGGGGGGAAGGGTTAAATTTTTGCCAAAAGTTCATTCCTTGTTTGTCTCATCATATGCGAGCTATCAATGATCCTTAGTCAGCAAACCCCAGTTTGTTTTCAACTGTTGGTAGCTGATGTCTGCCGCACGTTTTTGTCATTAAAGGCCATTTTGTCCAACTCCGATTTACTTGTCCCAATCATCTTCAGTCTGTTATTTCTTTCTTACTCCACAATGTCTAGCCAGAGACGTGATAATGACGGCAAGAGTGCGTCCTGTCGGCGTTCCTGCCAGGAAATGATTACCGGCACGCCTCACCGACAATCATCGCCGCCATAATCCCGCTTTTTTTTTTTTTTCTTCTATCTACGCCGACCTCAAATTGTGGCGTGTCACATTGTGTTTGCCACTCCGGATTTAGATATGCTAAGCATCCGCATCCAGGAGAAGAAGGTGCACTCCAAAATGAGGAGGCGGGAAATGTGCTGTTTCGTGAGGGGAGTCAGGGGGGGGTGAGTTGGGGGGGGGGGGGGGGGTTGTTGAAATGGCGAGCTCCTCTCCAAGTGGAACAGATGGCGGGAAAGTAAGAGCGGAGCTTTGCTTTTCTTTTTCTTTCTGTTTTATTATTTTTTTTAACTTCAAATGTTATCGTGCAGGATGCACACCACGCTTAAGCTAATGAGCGGGGGGAGGCGGTATTGTGGGGTGTTTGCGGAGGGGTGGGAGGAGTGGTGGGTGGGGGGGGGGCGCTTTGTCTTCCTCTGTAGTTCTTCCGTTCTCTCCCACCGGCACTTTTTCCCGCAAGCCCACGCTCGCAGCGGAAACCTGGAAGCCTCGCCGTTATGTAAGCACACACGACCGACACACACAAAGAGAAGCAAAGCAAAGCCGTCCGCGACATAGCAAGTCAAACACGGCCGCCCAGGGGAGCTAAATTTAGCACAAGTGTTTGGGTCACAAATCCCATAATTGTCCCGCTCGGGGAGATTTCATTTGCACTTCAAGGAAAGTCGGGACTGCAGCAATTTCGGCACAGCTACAGCCACAATCTGTTCTCCCTAAATCTGGTTTTTATTTTCAGTTTCATTTTGTTTTACATTTTGACCATCAATCATAGTGGCAATGTCTTTTCCTGCAAACTTCTGGCATCATTTACAGCCCAAGTTTGAATTTTTTTTATTTTTTATTGTTGTTGTTTTTCCACTTTATTCTTTCTAAAGCAGCCCAAGTGCTGTTTTGTGATTCTGCGTTTGGATCTCAGATTCCGTCTTCTTGTTTGCATTGTTACTTTGGACTCAGTCTTCCTTCCAAAAACATGCATTAGGTTTATTAAAGATTCAAAAATCCATCATATTTTTTTGGGTTTCTTTATGCCCTGGATTTTGTTGGTGACTCATCCAAGGCGTATTGGGATTGGGTTATGCCGGGGGGCGGCAACACGCGGCTCCAGAGCCACATGCGGCTCTTTAGCGACATCTAATGGCTCCCTGGAGCTTTTTAAAAAATTTTTGAAAGTGGAAAAATATTTTGATAGTAGGCTAATATAGCTCAAATAGATATAGATACATGTTGCAGCTCAGAAAAAGGAGAGCTGTGGTGTTGGTTTTTTAAAACGTACACTTTATTTATGCTTTTAACAATCTCGACAAACACAGACACGTCTGCGTCCGACTCCGTGCCTTCTCTCTACTCGTTCAACTCGAGAGGCGTTCAAAGACAGCCTCCGAAAAACGGAAATTAATGATCACTTCACTGACACTAAGAAAAGCGAAAATAATGCACCAAAACAAAAAAATCAAGCGAGGAAATGACCAAATAAATTCTATGGGGGCATTTGTGAACACACAACAAAGGAATAAATAACAAACAATTCTGAGACAGTCCAGTCTCCTACATGCATACAGCATGTGTTTCCTTCATTGTAAGTTTTTAGAATGCTTTTATTTTTTTGCCGCTCCAGACATTTTATTTTTTGGGTCCTTTTTCAAATTTTGGGTTGCCGACCCCTGGGTTAGGCGCATGGTAAGGTTTGTAAGAGTTGCCTTTTTGCTTTACAGTAAGTCTCAGCGCACTGCTTGGCTGATTTCACAGGCCCTGAACGAGACTCCCATCCACAGTTGTGTCTCTAAGCTGATAAACAAACTTCCTATCTGTGCTCCATTTTCTCTTCAGAATTGTTATTTTTAGTCCAGTGACGCCATCGCTCGTCTGGCTGCGTAATCCACTTTTTTTTTCTTTTTTTTCCTCATCCAAATAATTAAGAAACGTCTTCAAAGCGCCTCGTGGTAATCCGAGCAAGGCTGGGATGAAAAGAGCTTTTTGGACAGACGGGGAGATTGTTTGTGACCGGCTGAACCCAACCGACACCGTCGGTGACACGCGGATGACCCGGAAGGTTCCGCTCAGTTTGCCACGTGTGTAAAGGTCCGTAATGAGCCGCTGAACTCGACGTGCTTCCTCGCTTGCGTCAGCTCCGAGTGGGTTTTCCTCCAAGCTTGCTTGCTCATTCCGGTTACGCAACGCCACCACCGTGTCACTCCGATGTTCCCACAGGAGCGTGACGCCGCCGCCGCCGCGTTGGCCCGACGTCGACCGCCACCGCTCCACATTTTTACCGCTCCGGCTGCCGTTTTTTTCCCCCCATGTCAGACAAGCTGATTTCTGCAGTGTGACGGTGACCCCCTCGAACGGGGCAGCCCCCGCATGACAGAATGTTCTGTTGCAGGGCAGCTTTTCACACACAGCATGTGTTCCATACTGGGTAGCTATTCAAAAACTCTTCATCATCAGTCACTACAGCGAATACCTGTTCAAAAAGTTACCCGTCAGTTACAGCAATGGGTAGTTGTTCGGCAAAGTTGTGGCCCTTTTCATAAACGTTGTCAGTCAGCTGCTTTAAATATTTGTCAGACAGTATCAGTTCTTCCCAAAAGGGTGGTCAAAGTGAGTGTCGGCTGCTAAATGGGGTGTGAGACACAAACTTGACATACCTGTACTGGTTCTCGGCAATTCCTGTTTTAAGTTGTTTACTAAAGACACCAGCACAGATGTCGCTTCGTGTGAAATGCCATCGTAAAAACAATAATAAAATTCAAATGAATCACCGTGAATAAAATTGAATTGTGGGCAGTGTAATATACAATAGGCATGCAGATTCACTATAAAGTACATGGATATGGTCTCGGATCCTCAGTGCGGCACTAATTTGTCATTCTTTCTCAGAGGATAAAGAACATTTACTTGACAGGATTGTTCTATCATCAGTCTGTTGCTTCCAAATTTGTTCAAATATGCGTCGCTTCAAGGATTATACCAACACCACATAGGTGCTATTTGTTATCGATTGCATTTCCGATTATGTGTTAGCATTAAGCTAGCGAAGGCTACGTGGTTGCTCGAAATACACACTGTGTAATCTGTGGATTTCCGTGTCAGGTTAGCCTCTATTTTGCGCTGTGATGGCGCATCCCTCCCCGCAGGGGGTGTGGCACCCATGTGACACTATGTGCTGTTGTAGGATCTTCCTGATGAAGTCGTTAAGAAGTCGTTAAGAAGCCATTAAGAGCCATTAAGTCGGCGAGGTGGCGCCTGGTGTTCGGCGCGCGCCGGGCGTCAGGAAAACTTGTTAATCACACCGTTTATTCGCTCCCCCGGCGTGCAACTGTAAATATCAGCGCCGTGTTGTTGTTGTTGTTGACTGTGCATGCTAATGAATGTCGGTATTAGCTTCACGACTCAAGGGGGAGGGGCTAATGCTAATACCCGATCGCCTTTAGCAGGGGGGAAATGATGACCATTCATCCTGATGGAAGAGGAGGAAAGGCTCACTTTGCATTTTTTCTCAGTCAGCTTGGCTGCTTTTTATGTGTGTTCAGTCACTACAGTGAGTATCTGTTCAGGAGCAGTTTATTTCTGTAAACATGCGTCCCTTAGGTATGAGTAAAAGTTGTGCATCTGTCAATAGAATAGACAGTGATTCGAAAAACAGTTTGACTCCATGTATACAAGTACAAATTGTGCATCAGTCACTACAGTAAGCTGCTATTAAAACAAGTTGTGAATCAGACACTGCAGTCGATATCCATTTAAAAAGTTCTGAATCAGTCACCAGTACATTTCTTTGGTGTGTCATCCTGTGTACTGCCACTCAGTGGCGGACCATCGTCCTGATTGGGATAGCTCGCCCCTGGGGTGTTTGTTAATCTGTGTGTTTTTCCACGTGACGGTCGTCGTCCACATTGAGGAGCTCTTATCGGAAGTCATTAGGCTTCCCTCCATGCGGCCGGCCCGGTTAATTATCTCCTCACGCTCAAGCAAAGCCTGCCGCGCTGCCGATGAGCTCATTCCTGGAAAGCCTCTTAAAACATTGAGTTTTACACCAGATCCTGCGTGAACGACTTACGCATAAAACTGATATTGAATTGTCGGCAAACCCAACGAAACTGGACATTTCTGCATCTGTGCAAATGAAGTAAATCCGTTTCATATCACTTGTAAATGCTGCGATTCACAACTGAAGGTAGTAAAACACACACAGCAATCACTTATACAGTCTGACATTTTCCATTATAGACACAAGACAAACATCACGAGGACAAAAACAGTGCGAAAGGGGTTGAAGCACTTCGGGTGGTGGTTCGGACTCATTTCTCTCATAGCAAAAAAACAGCATTAGAAGGCACAGCTGTCTTTGGCGGAGCGTCTCACGACGTCACAAGACATTTGAATGTGGAGATGGCAGCTGCAGATGCGCTCGTAAATGACGTTTGACTTGGCTAGCGCGCCGACGCCGTATCCCACCTGCTCCGACGTTGTTTTGCAAACAAAACCACATGTAAGGGGGGCCGCGCGCACCTGCTCGGTAAAACGTCCAGACAGCAGTTGGCCATCGTGTCTTCCCTCCCCCGTTTTACTAATTGCCGTCCGCCCACACCGGCGCGGCACGGCTGCCGTGCCACGCTTCCATCACCAGATGCTGGCGTCGAGTCACCCGCACCCCTGGCGCGCCAAAGTAAATACGACGACTTCTTGTCTGGTTGCGTTGCTAGCGAGGTCAGAAGGGTGTCCGTTCAAAAGCAGTTTGCTTCTATATGCATGAACAAAATGACGTGTACAAATTTCAGCATCAGTCACTACAGTGGCACTTCAAAAAGTTCGTGCCGTCGACAGCTATTCAAAAAAATGTTAAGGTGCATCAGTCACCACAGTGGAAGTTAGTTCACTGTTGTTGTTCCAAATGTGTGAGTCAGAGACTACATCGCCACAACACAAATGTGAGGAGCGGGAAAGAGATTCCCTCACACCGCTGAAGCCAAAATGCTCCTTCTAATTGATCCGGTCTATAATTTATTTATGTCACTCGTACATCAGTCACGCTCATAAAAGCTACACCCTCGATAACGGATCACGGCGTCCAATACAAGCCATACCTGATCACCAAAAGCTGGTGTTGCAGCAGAGTAAAACATCCTGTGACGTGAATGGTAATGATTGTTAGTCTAGCAGGGCCAAGTGACTGCCTGGCGACCAGTCCAGGGTGTAACATGTATCTCTCGCCCAAAGTCAGCTGGGATAGTCTCCGCGAATGAAAAATAGATGCCAGTCTGAGGGTTTCGTTTTCATGCCTAGCGTAAGTCTTGCGCCTAGCAAGAGTGGAGTTTTCTTTTCGTATATTCCTAGATGGAGGCAATTTGAAATTGGCGTCATTGTGCAAGTATGATGAAAACTGAGTGAACACTAAAATGCCAATACAGTATACAGTACAGGTGCCACAACACAGTATAGTATGTACAGTATTTTAATGTTGATTTTTTTCAGTCTTGGGAAAAATGAGTCGGGTTGTTTTGTTTTGTTGGGTTCTTCCTCGTTTTCTATGCCATGTCTACAGGCGAAAGTAAATAAAGTTAAAATCGTTCGCAATTACAGTAAAACGCACGCCAATAAAAAGTCACTTAGTCGTTTCGAATTCGATGCATAAACGCGAAGCAAACACGTTTCTTCCATCTTCTCCAGTTGTGTTGAGTGGGCGTAGCTTTTTACACTAGTGCCGCGATCAACAGGACGTAAGTGAATAAAGTTAGAAATCAATTACAGTAAAACTAAAAACTCACTTACACGTCGAATCTGGCGACGTGAGGTATCGAATTTAAGCGCTGCATGACGTCGGGTTACGGCTGGAATTTCCGCTTACGTAGTTCCGGTAACATGTAATATCGTAGTCAAAATGTTAATGCATAGGTTTTTATTACGGGTGAAGGATATTCCTTTTCATAGAATTCCGGGGATGGGAATGTTTACTGTATTCCTAGATGGAGGCAATTTGAAATTGGCGTCATTGTGGGAGTGAAGACTGCCAATTTGCTCCGCAGCCAATGTAGGCAGCTCCTCTATTTCCCTTGAAATTCAGCGCAGCGGCGGTTCAACCACGCACTCGCCTGGAGATCTCGACATGCGTAAAGTGCGGATCTCCGATGATGTAAAGTTGGCCACTGTGAAATGGGCACTTTGAGACCACCCCGATCATGCATCCAGGTGCGCTGTAAAAGAACACACACTTGGTCTGTCGGAATGCGTATGGTCTACAAATTTCCCAAACACGCAAAATGAGTCTTGAGCCTGCACCGAAACCCAGAAATCGCCAGTTTCTATGCCTGAGAGCATGTTCGCTGTCTCCAAAAATAATTTTGTAGAACAGCTAATCTATTTGGGACCACGCGATTGACTCTCCAGGGTGTCACGCGCTTTTCTATTGCCTGACGGTCAGTAACTGAGTGCAATTGGAGGCAACCAGCACGTTGAAATGAGAATCTTGTCAACATGGTCCAGCTGGGCATGAAAGGATCAGTCACCGCTGCCGGTCATCCCCTCCACCCCCCCAGGCGAGTTCCTCTGCCCGCCTGGCACCGGCGCCGCCTTGGCTCTGGTCAAATCCGACTCGTCCAAGAACTCTGTCTTTTCCGGCCGGCCTGCTCACCCGCATGGCGCCTGGCGTGTCGAAGGCGCGCTTGGCAAGGAGGCCGAACAACAGGCGGCAGTGTCTTCTGCTCCATCCTGATGGTTTTCTCGCCCATCGGAGGCTACAAAAACAGCAGCATTTACTCACTTTCCACAAAAAGAACACTGTGATGATAGTTTCCATTTTCAAAAATATCTTGTTCCGTTTCCTTTTTTTCATTTTTGGATGCTCGCAGTGAACATATGCACATCCTCGCTTCATGCCAAGAGCTGCTTTTCTCACATTTTGTCTCAGGAATCACTGAACAGGTCCCATATTCCTAAAAACACAAGTGGAATATATTTTTGGTAACGTACAATATTTTTTTTAGTGTCACTCTTTAATCGGAAGCTAATGGCAGTAACAGAAATGCTTTTAATCAATTAAGCTACATCAGATGTTGAGAAACCTCCTGGGTGGCATCCTGGGAAAGTCCAATACTTGACACACTTTCGTGGCTGACCGCTTCGTTCTTCTCCCAAGTATTAAATGATCCATTTTGAACAAAATCAACTTACTCAAATGTACCCCACCTAATTATTTTCACTGTTTACTGCCTACAAAAATATGGAGACTTTCTTGACACGACAGTGACACCATGATCATCGATTTTGTGAAAAAATCTGAAATTGGGCATATTTGGACGTAAATTTCCATTTGACGGCAGCGATATGCAGATTTCAAAACGTTTTTATCGTGAAACTTCTTGAGTGTCATCATGGATCGTCTACTAGCTGACAGAAAGGTAATTGCTTCTCTTAAATGAGAGGAAAGGACAGTTACATCAAGGCTTTAAATCTGATCTGCAACAATAGATCTTAAGGAAACTTCCTGAATGGCATCCTGGGATGGTTTAGTGCCCAGCAGAAGTGGCCTGTTTGAATGATGGTGTGGATTATTTTTAATGTCACCTTGAAATCAGATGTAATCATATAAGTGTTTTTGTTCTGGCATTGGTACATCAGATCTGTCTGATACTTCCTGGGTGTTATCTCCAGATGGTCTCGTCCATGGGTAGGCAAGTCCGGTCCTGGAGAGCCGCAGTCCTGCTTGTTTTCGAAGTTCCCTCTTCCGAAACACATGATTCAAATGATCAGAATCGTTCGGAGGCTTGCTGATGACCTGATCATTTGGATCAGGTGTGTTGCAGCAGGGAGAGACGGAAAACATGCGGGACTGCGGCTCTCTAGGACCGAAGTTGCCTACCCCTGGTCTAGTCCCTGGCTGAAGTTGAATGTTTGATAACATGAAATGCTTTTAATGTCACCCTGAAATGTGACCTCGTGATTCTCACAGGTGTGCTTTTGTTTCGTTACACCGGCTATTTATGAACCCTCTTAGGTAGCATCCTGGGATGTTCTAGTACCTGGCAGGAGTTGAATGTTTGCGTGATAAGCGTGTGCCATTTTCAATGTCATTCTAAAATCAGAGTTAATGGCAGTCTCAAAAAATGCGAGATCAGGATTTTTATGAAACTTCCTGGGTGACATCCTGGTATTGTCTAGTACCTGACAGAAGTGGAATGCTTGAGTGATAGTGTGTATTAATTTTAATGTCACTCTGAAGTCAGACGTAATAATAATCACAAACTGGTTCTTATTCTGATGTGGTACATCATATTTGTATAAAAATTCCTGAGTGGCACTGTGGGATGGCAGAATTGGAATGTTCAAGTTACGTCACTCAAACTTCCTGGGTGTCATGTTGGGATTAGTACCAGTACCTGACTCTGAAGTCGCAGTTATGGACACTCACGTTATAACAGCTTGCTTGTGCCAACGTCCTGACAAAGAACTTGGATTTTACTTTCAGCTCTCAAGGCATCATGTGTTTGGTTCCCCGGCACGTATGACTCGGCCGCTTCAAGTTCAGCGGCAAAAACAAAAACTTTATGTGAAGTGCTCGCAATTAATCACAGTCAGGGCGATTTCCCTTTCTTTATGATTATTAATGGTCGTTTAGCACGCGGCGGGTTCACCACACCCTTGTGAAATATTTACGCTGTAAACAGCGTGAATGATGAGGGCAAAAATAAATAAATAAGTAAAAGCGCTGCCGCTTTGTGTTCCAAAATGAGCCAAGTAGTGGCATGGAAATGAGACGCCGTGGTCACATGACACCGCCTATGATCAATTGCCGACTCCTTACCATGCACGGAGCGGTTGCCGATTCTTCTGATCATGTCCGCTTCCTGTTATGCTGTTATCGTGGCAACCCGGCCGCTCGTTTTTGCCTGTGTTGGTCCAGTATGAGGGCAAATGTGTTGTTGCCTTTTATTTTGCTTCAATGACATTAGTCTTGTTTAGTTCCATGTGAGCCTGAGGCTATTATTATTATTATTGTTAGGATGATGATGATTATTATTTTTGTTGATGCATAAGCATTTTTGCTTGCAGGCACCATGACAAAAACTGCATATTAACTTGACGGCATTCATTCTCATCATCTTTGTTTCCACAAGGACGTGTGTCCCCTCCACCACTTTAAGTTAGCTGAATATTTCACTCGCAGTGGTTATGTCATCGTAATGATTAATTGTTCAATTACGGAATGCCTATTTCCGACACTCTTAAGTGTCATTGTAGGTTATTAGAAATATGACCGTGTGTGGCTAATAATAATAAGAATTGCCCATTGGAAATTGTACATTGATTTGTTGGCTCTAAGAGGTCCCTGGATATACCTTCCATTACACTGTTTTTCTAATAATGGTTACTTTTTATTGATAAACTTATGAATAGCTTCCCTCCAGGGTGGAGTTTTGGTGGCATTTATTGACAAACTTAAGTGTCTTATGGGAGAAAAACTGTTGAAAAATAATGATTTCCTTGTTTGGGGATGTCATTTTTTCAAGCTTGCATGTCTGAAAATATGGATTCCTCAATATGGAGTGTAAGATATTGATAAAAGTGGAAAAAATGTGAAAAAAACAACAGATTTGTCTTTTTTTTTCTTCAAGAAGTTGGAATGGATTAATTGCATTTCCATTCATTTGAATGGAGAAAGCTGATTTGAGATCTATCTCAATGCCTCACTACATTGTGGCTCAAACCCAGCCACAAGCATCCCACGCCCTTTGGTTTTAAATCGCCCTGTGAGTCTTTTCTCCTTTCCCGACAAACATGCTAAACACGCTAAAAAGTGCCGAGGCGTGTGCTGTAATGATCTCCCGTGGTGCTCAAACAGATTGTGCCTCGGCGTGTCAACGCTGACACGCTGCCAGCGTCGCGCTCCAACGCCACTGTCAGAGACGGCCAAGAACTGCGCTTACTACTTCATGTGTTGTTACCAGAATTTGATGTCTCATTAGAGGAACGCTATATTTCACGTTCACTTATTGAGCAGGCCAATGTTGGTGTCAGAGCAAGGCTCCTATCGATTTTGACGGACGCCCACAACCCAGATTGACTGATTCGGTAACAATCATTTGATTTGTTGGACGTAATATCGCAACCAATTAAAATGGATTACGGTATTTGTAAACTCACTCACTGACCAAAACAAGATTTGTGTGAAAAGAAACATGTCAAGCAGAGCAGTGACTTGGAAGCTATTTCTTGCTTTTGTCCCATCTCAAAATCCATTATCCTTGATCCTATTATATATGTCGGCACACTTGGTACTCCACACTGCTACACATAATCTGTTCAAATGTGAGACACCTGAACTTGTCCAACCTCCGTGTTGCCATTTCTTTCCTTCATAATTGACGTGACAAGCTGAGAGTCATTCCCTAATTTTTATCTTCAACTCAAAAGCTGTGTTGACACTCCTTCACTCCTACCTGATGAAAAAGTTCCGACTACAAAATTCCCAAATAGTTGCTGCCTAAACGTTTATGATGGCTTTTAATGTCATAAGATCCTGCAGGGTTCCCACGTGTCCTTAAAGTTGATAAAAATCCATAAAAAAAGAAGTTGTAAAATTATGTTCTTCGTTGTCCTCAATTTTCAGTGAAAGCTTCTAAAATCAATAGAAATCCTTAAAAAAATATTTTTATTCGAAAATAAATTCAAGTTTTATACATTCTAAATTAAAATTTTTCTTTGTGTACTTTATTTGAGAATGAATTCAAGTTTATTTTATTTTATTTTCCTACCTGTAATACAGGTAGGACAATGAAAATTTGACATACAGTCCGTCAAATAAAGGGTTAAATGAATGCCCCTAAAAATAAAGAAATAAAATAATAATTTATAATAATAATAAAAAAATAATTTTGAACACCAGCTCAGTGAAATGTGGCTTTCTGTTCAGCCCGTATATTGCTGAGCGGGCATTATCCACTGTGAATCCCCTGCCGAATGGAGAAAAAGTCCTTTAAAAAATTGCTAAATTAGTCCTCAAAAGTCCTTAAAAGTTCCATAAATAAAAAGCAAGTGGAAGAGTGGGAACCCTGTCCTGGCAAAGCACTACTTTTATATCGATGAATATAGCTCGATAACAAGATGCCATAGGGTGGTGAGTGTTTTTAAAATTAATTAATTAATTTTGGGATCAAAGTTCAACCAGAATATCTGTAAGTGACATCCTATCCAACTTTTTGACTGCATCATCTGTATGCCAACAAAGTGACAAAGGTAGAAATAAATTTTTTAAAAAGTGTCGTCTTCACTTTGCGGCGTCTTGGGGTGGAAATGAGTTGTCGGCCAAAGCCAACAAAAGCGGCCCAAGTGCAACACAGCCCGTCTGTGTCAATACTCTTATTTATATAATCATCTTATTTGACCAGCGAGCCTGAGAGCACAGCCGGCTGCAAACCGCCGTTCTCAGACTTCGGGCCTCTCGAGGCGGAAGCCTGACCGGAATGTTACCGAGCAATGACGTGGCAGGCGGTGGACATTTTGAGTGAAGCTCACAAAAGCCGCTCTAAGCCCTGGTGCAAAACACAAGAACTTTTTTTTCCTTTTTAAAAAAAATATTTTATAGACCACCCCATGCATGATGATAAGAAGAAATCAGGCAAAAATCTCATCACAGAGCACCACACACATTAAGATTCTCTTCCACCAAAACCTCCAAGACGGAAGTCTCACATGATCACACGTGAAATAAAGAACAGAAACTCCCAAATATGCGCCAATGTTTCCCGGGGGATATTGGAAAATGGTGTTGGCGTCAAGAAACGACCCGCTTTGGAAAAGACTTTTCGCCGTGTGGCGACAAAAAATGACATTTGGTCGGACATATTGGATTTACAGGCGCCTCCTTCCTTATTTGTCAGTCTTTGCCTGGCATTCCGTTCACGTCACAGTCCATGGCGTCGAATGGCTGAAGCGTCGTCAGCTTTTCCCCAATCCTCACACACATGAAGATTTTTGCTCATAAATATTAAACACGTTCAATATTTAAGATCGTCGGCTTGACCTGTTTCGGGCCCCGTTATGGGGACAAATCCACTCTTACCGCACCTGAGACGTCAGGATCATCTTATAGGACAATCATATAAGATGGTCGGATGTTTGACGTCCTTGGTCGGGAAAGGACAAAAACGATGCGCTTGTCTTAAGTTTGTGCCATGATATTCCGATTTTTGACCCGCCGCGGTCAGATTTTTGTTCTATCACAGTGAGATTGTGGCCCGTCACAGTTTGAAATTGGCCGGTCACAGTCAGGTCACCGGCCGCCAATGAGGATGCGTTCCACAACAATGGTGCTCGCACTCCGCGGAGCAGTGGGAAAAGGGGAAGTGCCTCTTGATGAAATGACCAAACACTTTCAAGTCGGAAGCCTTTCTTTCTGTGAAGAAGAAGAAGAAAAGGGAGAAGAAGCTCGACAAGGAGCCGACCGTAAGCATGAGGGATGTCAGAAGGGTAGCAGGGGGAAAAAAAAATAAAAATAACGGCGGGGATGTGGTGATAAAAGGGAAAAAGATCAAGTGCGGATGAAAGAGATCAGCTTCTCGGTGGGACGGGAGCGCGAGAGGATACGAGGAAGGACGGCCCGTCAACAAAACAAATCTCAGTGTGGGCTCAATAAAAGATGGATGACACTTTGAACGACTCCAAGTGGAGTCGTTGCGCCGCCGTTGCTGCCGCCGCATAAAAATCCCGTTTTGAAATGAGGTCGTTTGCTTTTTTTAATTTATTTTTTAACTCTTTCATCTACAGCTGCGTGTTGCCAACGTGGCTTTTTTAGGGCGCTGGCCACGGGATGGTAATCAGGCGACAAAGCCCGCGTTTAATTATTCAGTGGCCGCTCGGTCGTCGGTCTGCATGTGAAACAACAGCAGAGAACGTGTCGAGAACATTTGCCAAAGGGTCAGCAACCTTCTGGAAGCTGAGAACGACTTCCTGCTTACTGATTAATGTAAAGAGCTACCGGTTTTGATACGCGTTTCCGAAAGAAGTAATTTGCTCAAATAACCTTTAATTACATCGTCTTATTAATAAATAATGATATTCATCTATGCGAAGGCACTGATCATGTTAAGTCCTTCGCTCTACATTTGTGCATCTCTGCTCTAAAATGAGTCCTGTGCTCCCAAAAAAAACAATTGAATATGAGCAACTTTGTTGGGAAAACAACTTGCGGTGACAATAAGGATCAACAATGAGTTGACGAGCTTGAAAACCGATAAGTCGTATGAATCTCCATAAAATGATTCATTTTGACAACACAATGTCCCATCATTGGTGAGATATTTGCTGATTTTACTGAGGGTTAAAAGGGCTGCTTTTTCTTTGCTCGTATAGTAGTACCTCTACTTATGAACGTCTATTTATACGAAATTTTCAAGTTACGAAACACCTCAACAGGAAAATATTCTTCTCCTCTTGTTACGAAGGAAATTTCAAGATACGAAAGGTAAAAATGCAGTATGGGATACTTGTCGGAGCTCCGTGTTTCCTGAACGCAACATACTGATAGCTGCTCTGCCATTGGATAGTCCCGAGCATCATAGTGGCATCCCATTGGCTAAGAGGGACCTCTACCGTATGTGTCTATGTGTGTAGATAGATAAACAGATAGATATGTATCTATGCAGCGTCCTTGTCATTCGCACCTCGGGCCATGAGACATTCCGATAGTTTTACGGAAATGTGAATCACCCAGAAAGTGTTCACCGGTCGGTCAATCGCTCACTATGCCGGTGTTTGCTTTGGACATTTTCGAAGAATTGTTAAAAGCCGACAAAAGCAAACGCCCTTGGATCGGTTCTTTACAAAACGCCAGGCAAAAACCACTTCTGAGAGAACATGGACTAAAGAGGACAAAAAACAATGAGGACGCAGTTAAAAGTTAAATGACCATCATTTTTATTCTTCATTCTTAGTTTTTTACACTACGCACAACTCTCATTTATTTTTCAATAATCTAATTGTAACATGTATTTGTTACATATTTGGATGCATTTTTATGCTTTAGAAAACATTTATGTCTGAATTTTGGGGGGCGCTTGGAACGGATTAGGGCATTTACATGGAAAACGCGTCTCTACTTGCAACATTTTCTAGTTAGGAAATTTCTTCCAGAACCGATTCATTTCATAATTAGAGGTACCACTGTATGTGTTTTTCTAGCTGAAAAATTAAATATTGGTCAAATCACAATTATGTCCTTTCCCCCACTGCAGAGGCCAGCCGGCCGCGATGCCTCGTGTACGTTGTTCCCCGCAAGTACCGAGCGGGATGGCGGGGAGTTGCCCCTCCGGCCGTTTAATCCGACAGATTGCGCTTTAATATAGGACGGCGGCAATACATTTTAATGCCGGCGGAAAAAGTACTCCATTCCCTGCAGGCACGAAGAGAGGCGGCTCCTCTCCTCTCGTGGCGTAATTGAAAAAGATTGATCTGGCCGAGTGTTGCGGTGACGTGGCGGGCTGGCGGGCAGGCGGGGGGTGGGGGGAGGATTGGACGAAGGAACGTGTGTCGGGGGATCATATCGCCTGTCGCGAGCGGTGGGAAAATATTGGAGGGAGTCCTTTGCAATTTTATGACTGCTTAAATGTCTTTCTCCATCATTCACGGATCGCTCCGGCTAATGCACGGTGTCCGTAAACGCGAGGTTCGGAGGACAGGCACTTGTTATTCATGCCCATGCACCAATTATGTCGCCCGGCCCGAATCAAGTGCGGTGTCCAATTGTGACGTGATGCGGTCGCTCAAATGATGTTGTGGACATTTCGTAATGGAGAATGAATGCCGTTTAGAAGAAGGAATCTCAGAGGCATGATCATTAATATTTATATATTTTTTTAACACATTTTGGAATTTGATGACCGATATTATCAGTATAGCATTCTTATGAATACAGCTACACAAATAGTGACAATTGGGTCAATTTGAACATTTTACCTCCGTTGCGCTCCAAGTCTGCAAAGATCCGAGTAATGCATATATGTCAAGATGATTATCTTGTGGTATGTGATGTGTTGGAAGTTAAGAACTCATTTTTCCTTCCGGTCGGCTTGCCGACAATCATAACCGTTAAACCTAACTCCCTGATTATGACGTGAAATGGAACAAGAGCCAGTTAAGTAGGGTAGCCTACACACGTACCGATAATCGGGCCAAATTAGAACACACTCAGATGATCCCGATTATCTTGTGTGGTGTGTTGTGAGTGATTGTTCTTCCTCGATATCCTGAGAAAACGGTCAGACGTTGCACTAAACCTGACTTTGACTGTGACGTGCAACTTAATCAGAGTCATTTTCGTGGGGTGCACACATGCTGATAATCAAGCCAAAACGTCTCTAAAGATAATCCTGCACGTGTCATTTTGCCACTCCAATCTCCTGGGAAACCGTCAAATGGGGAACAGTCGAAAATGGTCAAGCTCTTCAATATTTATGCTACACTGACTCTGAAAAATAGTGGGGTGGGGTGCATACATACCAATAATTGGGCCACATTTGAGCATTTTCCCTAATTTGCCATCAAATTTAGCAAATGCCTGATGATTTGAAGTTGGTCCTGATTATCTTGTGTTTGTTGTCTTTGAAAAAACCCTCCAAGAATGATCAAGGCCAACAATCGCCAACGTCAAATTAGTTCAGTATTTACGATTCACGGACTCTGAACGATAGCTAGCTAAGTAGGGTACACACACACATACCGATAAGTCTGGTCAAAGCATTGTGTGGTGATCAAAATAGTTATCGAATGTTCCGAAAGATGATCCCCAGTGATGATGTGGTGTGGACCGCAATACGATAAAATTGGAAAAGTCTGCTCAGAAATTGTACATTTGAAAGATCGGTGTTTATTAGTTGCGACGTAATCCTTGTGTGTGGCCAACAGTATTTGGCCACACCACATTGTTGGGTCTCAGCACAGACACCTTGACTGTAACGCTCAAACAATCTTCGTGAATCATCGACGACACTTTTTGTCTGATGCTACGCTAATGACATGTCGTCCCTTTATTTCCAACGGGCAAACCCATGAAAGTGTTTTGTGTTCAACCTCTGAGGTTGTGCTGTGTTTTGAGCTGAGCGACATGACGCTGTGCCGCGAAAGGTTACCGGGATACTGGTCGGCCTCCCGCCCCCGCTACGTGTCCGGACCCCAGTGGGGGTACAATCAGTTGTGTGTGCATCCCGACTGTTGCGGTGTGTGATCTCGGCGACTCCCCATCATGAAGGACGATTGGAAACGTGTGAGTAATGAACACCCGTGGCTTCCTCTCCCTTAACCCGCCTTCTCCTTCACGCGCGGCAAAGACCCCTCACCACCCTGCTTGTTCCTGGGGGTCCGCAGTGGGGGCATGTGTGTCGTTTGATGCTCGCCTCACTGTACCTGCGACCTCTCAACTGCTCATATCTTTGGCTTCATGCGCCACACCTCTCTGATCACACCTGATCAGCGTGGCGGTTCTCCTCCTCAACCACTCGGGAAGATCCGGGGTCCAAAGCAAGGAGGGGAATTACATTTTTCCCCTGCAAGCTGAGGGCCGCCACTCAAGGGCAGATTGGAAAAAGTGCGGAAATGCGTCCCGAATCAGAGAGGTGACCTATCCCCGATTGTTTGCCCGATTAAAAGTCCCTGTTTGTCATTGTTTTCATTCGTCACGGCACGGTGATAGATTTGAGCTTGAAAGAATCACGGACTGCAGGAGCGTCATGGGAGCCATGTCGGGGAGGGGACGTGTCTCTGTGGCAACACGTTGAGCGCCGAGGCTCCTACCTGCTATCAAACTTCACCGCCGTGCTCCACCCACACACAAATGATGGGAACGAAACATCCTGGCAACTGAGCACATGCCATCTGTCAAGTAACCCAGCTTCAAATTGGGTAACAATCGGAGGAAATATCTAGGACATGCATGATTGTCTTTGAAGGAGCCTGGGAAGTGACAGAAATGTTCCTAAAAAGGTGGTTACTTGCAGAGATGGAAGACTTCCTGTGTCTTTACGAGCATGGCTTCACGGGACTTTTTGGGTGGATCTACTCGTGATAAACCTGTCAACCAAAATTTCATGTTGCTCTCAGTCAAACTGGCTTTTGTGGCTGGATTTTTTTTTTGGCTACTCTTTCAATGCCCGCCTTTTTCAAAATAAACACAAAAGTAAACACAGAAACTACTGAAACATATTTGAAAGGTTAGACTCTCTTCCTTCATCAACCAAAAATTATAATTTTTTACAAAATAGCACATAGGTTTTGTCCAAAACACCAGTTTTGGACAAAAAAAAAGTACATTTTTGAGAGTGGGGGGGCGATAAGATTGTATTGTATGCACAAGAGTGACTTTAAAGCAAAGATTATTAGCATCAGTGACATGATTTGAACAGTCTTTTTTTTCTACAAAATACCAGCAACAACAATGAAAATGTGCTTTTGATGGAAAAATAATGTATTTACATTGAATCACCAGTGTTACTATTTTACATTTGACAAACTATTTGCACTCTATTTAGTAGTAGTAGTAGTAGTATTTAGTAGTGTGTGTGCATGCATGCACGCGTGCCGTGTGTGTGTGTGTGTGTGCGTGCGTGCGTGCATTGTCATCGCTTGTACTCATAAATGTCAATAATCTCGGTGCTCTATGATCTCTTTTGTGAAACTCTTTGTGCCAGAGTTAATGTGACAAATCTTTTGATCAATCACAAGCTGCTGGAAAGGATTTTGTTTTCAAGGATCTGCCTTTTTTTCGGTAGTTACAATCGTTTTGACACCAAAAGAATTCCAATGCCACCATCTGCTAAGTAATCAAACCTTAGTTGGCCAAGCCTTTACTTCAGGGATTCCCTTAAAAAAAAAAACGTCGCTGACGGCAATTTACATCAATGGCGCTCGAGGCGTTCAGTCGCTGCTCAGTTCGAAACTACAATGAGGTCCCTCCAGTCCTGTAGGTGGCAGTAAAGGTCATGAACTGTTACATGACTTAAGAAACATGATTTATGGCTTGCAATCATTTCAATGTGATTGCATGGCGGTAACATTGACTCCTCTCTATCATGCCGTTATTATATCACTCCATAAACGGCGTGTCATTTCAACCTCTCGAACCGCCGCCAAGGTCACTGTCGCGCTTTGCAGTATAAAACTTTACAGTGGGAAGGAAGGCTCCTTGCTGTTTCCTGCGAGCGAACGTGACTCTTTTGTGCTCTTTGTGGCCGTTCGGGTGGAGGCCGACTGTGCTCTGAAGCGCAGATTGTGCAGGCGAACAAAACGAGTGTCCCCGGCGATGACTTTCATTGAGTAAAATATCTCCTGCGTTGCAAAGGGCAGCTGTCGACAGCATCCGCACAAAGCAATCAAAAGGACTTCATTGTATCATCCGTAACGACGCCGCGTGATTGTTTTTGCATCTCGCGAGGTCTCGCCGTGTGTACGCCGGTGTTGACAAGTGTCCCTCAAACTTGGCCTCCAATGCGACAGACGTCTCTACCAGTGGGTGGGATGTCATGAAGTACAAATACTTTGTTAGGGTTAACTCTTGAGGGGGAACATGCATCCTCCTTGACAATGATCGCAGGAGCTGCAATCAAAAGATGAAAAAGTGACATTGCTCTGGATGCTTTGCTACCGCATGCCCGTGGTAACTTTTCTCACAGCTCCGACTTAAATCCCTCAAAGTCATAAGGATATACAAATACTTGGGTCCTGTGTTTAACTCATGCTTCCAATGAAAGGGTTAATTTTTTTTTTCCAGGTACAGCAGTGGATTTAATGAGTTCATGATCAAGTTCTTAGCTCTTATACCAAATTTTACCCATAGAAATGAATTGAAATTTACATTAATCCAGGCACCAAATAATGTTATAATGTAGAAAAAAAATATTAAAACGTATAAAACAGAGTTATGTGCAACCGGCCAGTGTTACATCATTGCTGTCCAATAAAAAGCAGCAAAAAGCATGTTTTTTGTCATTGCAAATTCTTTTTTTTTTTTTTTTTACCTTGGTCGCGGTCAACTTTGACCTGAGTGGAAGAAGACGGCGTACGAACGAATTCCACTCCAAACGTGCACTTAGATTTCATTCACGGCCGCTTCAAAAAGCACCAGCCGGTCGTTTGGTTTCATCCACTACCGACACGGCCCGACAGGAGCTCGCTTAATTGGGATGGCGGGGGATGATTGAATCGCTCAGGTACATCATGTGGAGAGGTTCACAGTTTTCATGGAAGAACCCCACAATCCTTTGCGGCAAGATAACGAAGTGAGAAAACCGGTAGTGGGGTGTGAGGTGTAATAGATGCAGTACGGAACGTTTGAGACTGGGATGGTCATCAGTCACTACAGTGGAGAGCAATTCAGAAGCCGTTTTCTTCCATCCATCCGTCTTGGTGTTCAAGTTGTGTTTCAGTTGGTACAATGGAGAGCTATGTTTTTTTTCATATGAATCGTTTAAACCTCAATGACTAAAGTGGACAGCTATTCACAATTATTTTCTTTGAAAAGCACGAGTCAAGTTGCGCATCCGTCACTACAGTGGACAGCCATTCGAAAGCGGTTTTCCATCTTGATGTGAAAGTTGCGCATCAGTTACTACACTGGACAGCTATTCACAATTTTCTTCTGAATAATTTCTCATCAGTCATGACAGTGGACACTTTCTTCTGTAAGGAGTCAAAGTTGCACATCAGTCACTACAGTGGACGGCAATTCAAAATTATTTTCTATATTCATAAGTCAAAGTTGTGCGTCGGTCATGGCTTTTTCACCCTCAGACCGCCTGACTAGGGCGTGGCAGTGTATAACCCATGAGTGTTACTGTAGTGACTGAGGTGCAACTTTTAACTCAAGACTCATTCGAACTTTTCCTTGGTAGTTTTGAGATTTTTTTGTGGGGCTGGCAGTTATACAGTCATCTTCACTGTAGTGATTGATGCAGAAGTTTGATATAAAAAAAAATTGACCTTCTAGCTTCCTTATGGGATGCCCCACAAATATCTACTGTAGTGACTGATGCACATGAAAATAGGCAATTCTGGTTGGCTCTTGGTTTTGCTTGCTGTTTTTTTACACTTATGAAATCTGAGCAGTGGGTGGGAGTGACATACTAGCATCTACTGTCGTGATTGATGTTCAACTTTGACATCAAGATGTGCACTTTTGGGTCTTTTAGTTAAAAAAAAAAAGATTGAGCAAACCTGAGTTGAAATGTGAACCCCAACCCCCAAAAAGTGTGGTTGTTATTCATCAGTTTTGTGGAGGGCAACGGGTCAACAAAAGTGAAGGTTCAGTCTGGAATGAAAAGATCCATTTTACTTTGGGGAGCCAGAAAAAAAAAGACGAAAAAGAAGGCGATTTGTGTGCTAAAGCGTGAGGCCCGCGCTCAGCCTCCATTTTAACTTGTCATCGGCAATTTAGCGGCGCAGATGGAATATTAAGTATGTTCTCTTTAAAAGGAGGGGAAAAGCGCAGCAAAAAGGGAATTAATCCGCTTGGCTTCTTTATTTTGATAATGTTTTTTTTTTCTTTTTTTTTCTGCGCTTCCTCCTCGCAGACGAGCCAATTCTTAATCCCAATTCATCTAATTGTACCTCAGAGTGCTAATAAATATTGTTATGAATTATTCAGGCGCAGAGTGGGCTGATGACACAGTGAGCGGAATTCAAAACACTTGAAACTGGAAATGGGGGAGAAGAAGAAGAAAAAAAAAAAGGGCACTAAATTCCCTTGGAATTTTAAAACAACAGGAAGTGCAGAGGGGGCAGCACATCTTGCCTTGCGTTTGTGAGGGTGCATTCACACCGACACAATTTGGTCCAATCGAATAACAGCAGGAAACATGAACATTCTTTATTTGTGAGCAAAAAGTAGAATTTGTATTAAACTTGTATTTAAAAAAGTGTTTCGTGGCTACAACTTCATTCGCTCATGCGGCCACAATGAACGATTCACCCCTCCCCCGTGTGATCTCTGGGGTTCCATAAATTTATGATGCGATGTTCCCTGCATAAAAATGTCGCCGCTGCACCTGCTGCTTGTTTAAATGACACATTTTCATCGCGACTCTGTCTGTTTTCAAATGTTCTCCGTGTTCGGCACAGCTGGAGCCTTTACAAGCGGCTTCATGGCAGCGGGTCCTCGGGGAGCGCCCGGAGATTAGGTTGCGCGGAGGCAGCTCCCGGCTCAGATGCCGGCACCGCTGAGCCCTGCTAATGGCCGCCGCTCATGGCCTCATTAGGGCGAGAGTGACACCGCCGAGCGCCGACGCGGCAGGCATGATTACCTTCAAAGTTCACGCAAGCTTTGGCTGGCCGTAATTTGCCGGGATCGCGCCCTACGCAAATGGACAAAAGAAGGGGAGGGCAACCAAAACAAACTCTTTAATTAGCCCTGGTGATTATTTCAAACCACAATGATCCACGGAATGCCAAAACAGATTAATTCCCCTGAATATGGGGGTTCAGGTTCTAGTCACAGCCCCACTTTGTTCAGTGTGTACTTCTGCGATGTGGAAGTGTCCGAGCCAGGATTTGTTTCTATTTCTGCTGTCAACGGATGATTAGGGATCTAAGACTCTGAGGGGGCCACTTAAATTTACCCTTAAGTGACTTTCTTTCAAGTTACAATCAAACCTCGGTTTTCGAACGTCTCAGTTCTCGACCAGTTCGGTTTTCGACCCAAAATTTTTAGTTTTTTATGCCTCGGATGACGAACAAATTTCGGTTCTTGAACAAACTGAGCGCACCTGAATGCACCATTTGACTCCTCTCGCCTTCCTTACACGAGGAAGTGACGCTTCCTCGTGTTGCTTTCCAGTTGTGAGCAGACGTGTTCAGTAAACATTTTTATTTTAAAAAGAGCGTGGTTTCGGTTTTCGAACAATTTCGGTTTTCGAACAGCCTTCTGGAACGGATTCTGGACGAAAACCGAGATTTGACTGTATCTCCATTCAAAATCCAGCCACAATTGTCAAATCCTCGCAGATGAAAACCTACTCTCAATTTTAAATCCTTCAGTGACCAAAATCCAGTCCCATATTCAAAATCCAATCACAATCATTTTTTTTGTCCAATCATGGTGCCCTCAATTTTTTTTTTTCCCCACAGGCAAAATAGTCTGAATCTCAAATTGGACAGGTTAGGTTGGTGAAGTCGTACCATGAGAAAGCTAGTCCTTAAAAATGTGGCAGTCGAATTTGAATTTGTACCGGTATGACCTTCCATTTCAAAGGTATTTCCATATGTAACGATCAATCAAGTATGGAGACGGTCTAAATCCTGGCTCGGATGCTTCCCGTCATCGTAAAAGGCCCTGATTGGTGCTATTAGAAAGTTCACCTGTTAAAATGTGGGTTCAATCTGTTAAAGACATCAACATTGTCTTTGTTTAAAAAAAAGAAGTCTCTTTTAAAAACTGTACGCTGTCCTCAGTAGCCTTCTCGCAGAACTTTCAGAACAAAAAAAAAAGGCAGTGTTGCCACAGTCGCCATGACAACATCCGCATGCCGCCCGGACTTGTGTGACAGGCATCACAGGATGACAATTTGAGGAAATATGAAAGTTATAAAAGAAATCTCCCGGTAATCAGATTACCGCATAGGAGAGCAGGGAGGTAAAACTATATCTTATTTTGACAAATGCCATGACGAATGATACTTAAGCGGTGTGCGCGCGTGCGTATGTGTGTGTGTGTGTGAGTGTGTGTGTTCAAAGACAATATTAAGACAATCCATCACTGCCGCACCGCCATTACTTATCCACAATGCATCAATCCTCTTCACAGGAGACACACGATACCATATTGCAGCAGAAAAGAAAACGCCGTACGATCTTTTCAGAGGCGCTATCGTAGATGCTAACGTACAGTAGACTGTATGTATCGTAAAAGAGGGTATCCGAGAACATGGCCCAAACAAAAAGTGATCTTGGCCACGGAACAGTTAACAGGACACGAGTGTAGAGATGGGCCTCATTGGAGCAGACTTTCCAAGTGTGACAGTGTTCTTGCGGACCCATTGATCCATGCGAAGAATTGGTGTCATCCAAGACAGCCAAAGTGACGTTAAGATGTCCTTTGGCGTCGGCACACACCTCCGACTGTCAGACAAAAAGGTCTTCCGTCTGGCCTGGACGCTGGCCTTTAATTGGACAGGTGTTGACTTGAGCTGACACTCAACATTGTCTTTTTTTTGGGGGGGGGGCTTTGTTTGTTTGTAGCGTCCGTTCATACGGTCCAGTCAGCGAAAATGAATGAATAAGCTATTTATGAAATAACATCCGCTAAGGTCAAACAATCCTCATTTTGTCAATAAGATTGGAGAGAGAGAAAAAAATGTTAACAAGCGAGTCATCCTGTTGAAATAAATTGCTTGACTTCCAAGTTATATTTTTTTATTTTGCCATTTTCCCACAGAAAATCATCAAATTGATTTATTTGATACAGTACCAATAAGTAAAATCAAATGCGGTGAAATTATAACTCTTTGATGGTGCCTGATGGCAGCGCGACAAAGTAACCGACCGAGTAATCAAGTAATAACCAATCAACAAGCCATATAAGTGACTAAATAACTAATTGACGAGCTAACACAATGTAAATCCGTCATTATCTACCTAACAAAGCACCAACCGACAAACCAACCATTGAATTAACCACTAGCCAACCAGCCAGCCAGCCCAACAAATTCAACTAACTAACAAACTAACAAGCTGGCTAGCTTGTTAGTTCGATTTTCCTAGTTAGCTAGCTTGTTAGTTCATTATTTAGTTTAATTTGTTGGGCTAGCTAGCTTCTTAGTTCGTTAGTTAGTTGAATTTGTTGGGCTGGCTGGCTGGTTGGCTAGTGGTTAAGCTAGCTAGCTCAACAAACAATCCATAAGCCAGTCTTAATGTCAGACAGACATTCAGGTATCGTAGCTCCTCTCCGCAGTACCAAACATGTCCACATGGAATGCTGTTTACACAAATACAAACATAAGTAGTTTGTCGCTCGTCGAGTTCAGTTTGTCCATTTGAACAAAGGCCATAAAAAAAGGTCACATGGGATGGCAGCTATGCAAAGAGTAATAGCGCAGTGCACTCCACATGTCGCTAGCCCGTGTAACAGCAGCTGAGCGCCGCAGCTGCTGGCCGAGCGGGAGAGCAGTTTGAAACGTCGGACGTGCGGTCGCGGCGAGTGTCGGGATGTCGGCCCGCTCTGCAACTCATTAGTCCAGGTAGGAAGCCGGGCCAAACAGCTGCGCAGCATTTGAAATCCCGCCCAAAAGCTTGAACGCCAGCTGCCCATTCCGATATTGCCTGACGCCAACACTGGATGAATAATTCTGCGGTCCGGTCGCGCTCACTTTACGACTGGTCCCTTACACCCTGAGCCACTGCGCTATAGTTGCTATGGCGCTACCTCGACCTTCCCCATTTGTATGAAAGAGCCTGAATTTTGGCTTTTGACGGTTCAGGGCTCGTTGTGATCGGCAGTAGCTTTTGCATGGAAGGCCACACAAGGCAGAATTGAACTTTGACCCCAATATTGGTAGATGTGAGCTTTCCAACGGTAGCCGCCCGCATCCGACTATGCCATTGGCAAGTGTCTGAGGCAGGATTTGGACGGTTTCCGTCGTCTAGGGATCATCACAGTTGGTCAATACCTTCGGAATGGATTGCAATTCAAGGTGAATCCTGAGTGATCTGAATGTTCAATTCAGAGCTGAATGACTTTCATTCAAAATTGATTTCTTGCCTTTACATTCCAAGCTATCCTTGTATGACATTCAGAAGTATTAAAGTGATGTCCAACTCGAGCCTACTGAAACAATCGTAGACAAGGCTCAGACACCTCCCAATGTCGCATACATTTTTTTTTGTACACACGAGTGACAAAGACACAAGTCTTTTTGTAGGTACGTTTTTGTGAACAATTCCGTCTCAAATGAGTACCTTTTTGTGATGATCGTTTTTGTGTGTGCGTGTGTGTGTGTGTGTGTGTGTGTGTGTGTGTGTGTGTGTGTGTGTGTGTGTGTGTGTGTGTGTCAATATTCAAACAAATAGTTTTTTTGTTAAAAAAGGGAATTAAGATTTTAGTTAGTTTCCCTTGGAGGGCCGTTATGAAATCAAGAATAACGGTTTATTCACCTATTGTTTCAGTTACTGTGATGAGGGGTTTGGTCACAAGAAAATGCTTACAGTATCACTCTTATTTATTCCAAGTGAGAATTTGAAATTTTGGTAGAGATTTTAGCAAGCATCATGACATCTTTGATTTGCTTTCGCGGGCCACATCAAATGATGTGGCGGGCCTTGACTTTGACACCTGTGATCTAAATGAACCCAAATGTCCCTTTTTTATAAAAAGACAACTTCTTTTTTCTGGAACCAAACAGGTTTTATTTTTGGACTCGATTTTCCTATGTAAGCCTGCACAAGCATCGGGATATTCCAAACAGAAAGACTCTCCCTCGTTGCCATGGCGACCACATTGTTCAGGTCCAAAGTTGTGATCCGTGGAAAACACTTTCCTCGAGAATCATCCCACCTGAGCAAAGCCGAAAGCGACGTTACACAAGAGTTACTGAGAGGAGTGCGCGGTGGCGTTTCTCCGCGAGTCGGCTCGGCGAGTAGGAGGGAGCGGCACGACTTCTCTCCCGCTTCGCTGTCGCCTCCTACGGGCCCGATCGGGTCAACGACTGGTCATTAGAGAGACCTCTTCTGCTCCAAGAGGCGCCCAAGTGAAACTGGATAATAGTGGTCGCTGGGGTGGGGGTGGGGGGGGGGGGGGGCTTCCTTGTCCACACTTCTGACGTGCTTCTTGATAAAGAAGCTGCGCTTTGCTGTTGAGAAATGGAGTTTAGAAGAGAATGTAAAGAAAAGCCCGTACGGTGTGTCTCATAGCGGCAGGCTAAGTGATGTGTATGTGAACCGAGGAGGAAGCTCACTTGAAATGAATTTGCTGATCACTCGTAGGTTGTGAATTTAAGGGGACGTACCATTGGCGGGGTGGTAGATTCCAGAATGACCGGTCCATCCCCGGCCGAAATTTGGTTGATTTGTATTTTATTTTGGTGGGTCACAGTATGGCGCGAAAGTAATGCTTCTATTCCTTTAGCTGAAGCACAAAAAAAATGGCCTGGTGAAATTTTCAGCAGCACTATTAGCAACGAGACTGTTTCTGTAACAAACCCGATTCCGAATTTGTCCGCACAGGGCCACAGCGCTGGCCCTTGACGACATCAGCATTTTTCTGTCCTCTGATTGGTTGGTGAGAGTAAAACTGTTCGACTAGTAAAACGGCTGATACATAAACTCATTGACTGGAAGCCCTTTTTCAAGTAGTTCCCCAAATTGGTCTTTCAAGACCTCGAATTGTTTTTTGGGGGCGGGGGGTAGTATAAGCACGCTTTTTTTTTCAAACACCCCCCCCCCCCCCCCCCAAAATAAAAAATAACGTTTTGGTTTTGTTTTCAATCTTTTTCCGCCGTAGAAAATGGGTTGGTTTCACCAAAAACAAATACAAAATAATAAATAACGTGAGAGTTCGTTTTTTTTTTTAAACCCTGGACGACCCCACGTGGTCAAATTTGGCCCCGATAAATTCTGCTATTCAAATGCGACCCTTAAATCGCAAAGGGGCAAATTTGGCCCGAATCCTAAATTAGGATTAAAGCATTGAATTTTTGAAAAAAACATATTTTGGTGTTCAGTGAACATATAGCAGTTATTTAATATATAATTCATCATTTTCAAAAGAAGAAAACAGGTTCTTGGGTTCTCCAGGGGATTTAAAGAAACAGGCCAAGCAGAACAGTGACTGGCGTGAAAATGTTTTGCTTTTGTCACACCTGAAACTCTTAACACAAAAAACAAGATCGTATTGATTGCTTCTATAATTGATCGGAGAGAGTGGTGGTGTTAAAGGGTGGATTAAAGTCCCCACTGAAGCGTTGGGTACCAAATTCACCACCCTGCCACTGAGTTTTATGGTATATAACCTCTGGTGGTGGCAGACACAAGCTGTGCAAACAATCCGGCGCGCCGCACACTCATCTCCCGCACACGCCGTCCCGCCGGCAGATTTACAACCGAGCCTCGCTTCCTTGGTTTTGATTTTTTTTTTTGGTCCCGTTGTTCATCATTTTTCAATTTTTCAGTGCCGCACACTTGCGGCTATAACTCAGGACACCTTGTCGTGCGGCCGGCCCCCTCGGGAATGACCGAATAAAGGGGCTGTTTTTTCTTAAGGGCGGAGTGGGGGGGGGGGGAATGGGGGATAAATCTGAGGCGTTTCCACACAAACGCACCCCCTCCAGCCCCACCCCCCGGTGATAAGCAGGTGGGAATCAAGGGCACGGAGCGGGAAAAATGACCTACGGTAATGGGTGGTTATCGCTGATGGTGGGAGGCGTACAAGAAACGAGATCACAATATCATCGCAGTGTATTCACAACGATAACTGCTGTCTCGCGTTAAGTCAGAACAAGCAATACGCCCGAACTGCTGATGCCGATTTTTTTTTTCTTTTCAGAACCAACAGTATACAACGTCAATGTTCCAAACCCATTTGGTCATCTCACGGCAGAAGAGAAGAAAGGCTGACTTTTTTTTTTTTAGAAACTGCGCAGGGAGATCAGATCGGTGGACAAGATCGGGTTGATAAGGGATTGGCCTAGCTTCCTAAAAATGTAAGAAAATCAGCGCCAATACCGATACCAGTCGATAATTCAGCGCACCCCGAGAAGAAAGTTGTCTGATTGCTTTCCATTCAGTCAGAGTGTATCAACTAGTTGATTTATATTCGGCGTGTGGCTTATGATTGCTTTATGTCAAGTCATAGCTAGCACTAAGGTGTTGAGTTTCTTCGCAAGTAGGAAGGTATCAAGTCATTTGATCTTACTAGCAAAGTTTATGATAACGTGACAAACTGCGGTGTCGGCTTGCTTTCCGTTTGGCCATAACGCGTATCGTTGCTAACGCGTGTAGTTGCTTTACGTTAGCAGTGAGGTGGATAGCTACTTTCCGTTAACGATAAGGAGCTTAGCAGCTCCACGTTAGCAGTAAGGTGTCGTTTTGCTTTACCGTAAAGGCCATAACAAGCAGTATTGTGTATAGTTTGTTTTTTGTTTCAGAAGGAGTAAGGTGTGTAGTTGCTTTACATTCAAATGTTCCTTTCCATGAAATGCTAAGCTAGCCGCTGTGTAGTTGCTACATGTTAGGAAATTGTGGTATGTTTAAAATTTTTTTTTTTATTATTATTTTTTTTATATGAAGACACAACAAGCAGTCAGGTGTATTCTTGCTTTCTGTTGTGTTGTCGGTGAGGAGTGTAAGCGAGTCTCCAGGGTTTGAGGAGAACGCTCATTAAGGCCTCGTGTCGACTCGCGGCGCCGCCTCATCCTTCAGCGTCCCGTCGGCCGCATCCCCTTCTCCTCCTCCTCTTCTTCATCGATGCTCCTCTATTTCCGTCTCCTCCGTCTGTCTATGTTGTCATAACAAGCAGCGAGTTGTAAATCGCGTCGCGTCATAACAAGCTGTAAAGTTGCGGAATGTAAAGCCATCGCTAGCAATAAGGTTTGTACTGTCGTTGCTTTACGTCACGCGGAAAGATGTGAGGTCGTTTCCCGTTCAGTCATAACAAGCAGTAAGTTTTACAGTCACTTTACAGTCAGTCGTTATGCGGTGAGGTGCTAATTACTCACTCATTAGTAAGGCATGCAGCGCCTTTGTTATAAAAGTTTTGCTAAGCTTCTTTACGTTCGGCTAAACAAGCAGATAAGGTGTGAAGTGTCTTTTTGTGTGCCGTTGGACGCTCGACATCTCAGTCGTGAAGTAACAAACTCCCACACCTGGAGCCGGTCCGCAAATGCATCGTCTGGCGCTTCAGCCGACACTTTGAGACGTAAGCCGCTTGTTTGGGGTCTCGGGCTCTCGCTGGCTGACTTGCAATTAGGAGCCGAGCAGGTTTTTGTTTCTGCTTCATTTCCTGCTTTGGAATTAATGAGGTGGCTGCGAGCGCGCACACACACACACACACACACACACACACACACACACACACACACACACTACAGCTTTAAAGGATCATGCCTCGTAAATAAATCCCCCACTGAGGCCACAGTCAACACTCACTTCATCCCGCTAACAAGTTGTGTGTGTGTGTGCGCATGCGCATATGTGTGTGTGTGTGTCTGCACTCCAATCACTTCTTTTTTTTCTAAGATGAGAGCTTGTGAAGAATAATTGGTGTAAAAGTACATCTTGAAGTTGATTTAAAAGTAAAATCTTCTCATCCTGTTGATAGCTGCCGAAAAATTCATTCATTCAAACAAGCTCTTGTGCAATAAATCAAATCATAAAAAAAACAAACAAACAAAAAAAAAAACAGCCCTATTGCCCTACAAATCATATGGCGCCTACTTGATCGCATCCAGCGCGATTTCATAAGATTAGATGCCAAATGTTGAATTTGGAAGACAAAAAGCTCATTTCAAATCTTAATAATGTGGCAGAACTTTTTCAGGACATTTTATTTCTTTTCTTGTCAGAAAAACAAAAAAAAACCGCGAAAGACTTTGCACGACTTGAAATGTTGTTGCGCCCGTAGCTGATTATCCATCACACAGGCAGACAGGTGGCGCTCGCTCGGCTTGATGACCAGTCGCCAGTCAAACGTTTCAGACTGCCGCGGCGGCGGCGGCGGCTGACTCTGGAACGCTTAAATGATGCCCGACAATCCCCTCCCCTAAAACCCACCTCCTGCTCCCTGTGTGACGCTCTCCCCGCTTGATGGATGGCCTGTTTACTACACACATGCGCGCACACACAGTCATAAACTCACAGCGTCATAAACACACACACAAAGACACACAGTCATTCATCACAGCAGCTAAGGTGTGCTGGAGCGTCTGGTCTGTGAAGGCCAAAGCAAGCCTGGAATCGGACGTCTTTACGAGTCCTCCGGCGCTTTCGCGCGGCGCTTGGTATGCGTGGCACCCAATATTGGGTTGGGTACGACCGAAGTAGAAGCTTGCGCATACAGTGAAACTCCTCTACAATGAAATCATGTTTGCAGCAAGAACATTTTCACAACAGGGGGGTTTTCACTGTAGCAAATTTGATCTCAGATGTAAACACATGCACACACAAACGTATGTGTACTCTTTATTTTTATTCCAATAGTGCATAAGTATAGTATACACTTATTTAAAAGGGAAAGAAATCGCGAAATTTACGATCAGCATTCACTTTTACTTACATAAATTTCTTGGATAATGTCTTTTATTTTGCTTCCTCCGTCTTTCATTTTGATCACTTTTACCCTCTCTTCCAGTGTCAGAGCTCTTCTTGTCTTAGCTGCTTGAAATCCAAAGGTCCGTTTTGTAGCCATTTGAGCAACGCAACGTTCTTGCTGCGTCTGAAACTAACAATAACAAATACTTCCTGGACTACTGCGCATGTGTAAACCAGTGGGGCAGTTGCTGTTGCCGTTTCCAAACGAAGCAGTAGAGGTCGCTGTTGGATTAGACTTTGTTGGAGTGAATCTCGTCGCGAGGCAAGAGCAGAGAAAAATATTTCGTATTACGCAACAGTTTTTTTTTTCGTTGTATGGGGGGCAGGAAAGTGGGAATGGTGTTAATGCATGAGATTTTTTCACACTAGGGGGTATTTTCCTCCATGTAGGTTTCGTTGGAGAGGAGTTCACTATATTTGGCGCTGGTTGCTCAGTGACAGAACAGGAAGGAGCCGAGACGCATGTCATTGTTTCAACAGAGAAAGCAGCGGCTAAAAACAGGAGCGGGTTCATCCGATTGCAATGGCACGGCAGGATCGGGGGGGGGGGGGGGGGGGGTAGGCTTGTTCTTCAGTTACAGCTCCAGGGGTTGAAAGTGTTGAATTGTCCAGCAACAAGAAAACAGACAAACAGCGGAAAATGATTGAGCCGTGAGGTTTGCGATGCGAGCCCGAAGCCACTTTGACGTCATTTTCAGTCGACAGCAGAGGGCGCCATGATGGCAAATAGCTGTGCTCTAAGAGGGGTGAAATTAGATGGTTTCATCTTATTTCTTCTTCGACAAATGTAATATTGATCAAATTATAGTGTTTAGACTAGTGGAGGCACATAGGACATATCAGGTTACAACATATAGTACAAGCCGCACACATATAAACGACTTCATGGCTGGAGACTAATGATGTGCGGCATTCTTTTTTTTTTTTTTTTTTCCCGCCACACCCAAAGTGGAGAAGAGCTTTGATGATGGAGGACGGCATCTGAAAGACACAATCATCCCCCCTCCCTTCCCCGATCCCTCCATCCCCCATGAGATATTACCCATTTCTCCTACTCCATAGTTATGCCATCGCCATGGCAACCCGTTGTTATCTCCATTTTTAACTGCGCCGACCGAGTTCAAACCGAAGGCGGCGCAGACGCGGCGCTAAGTGGTGGCCCATAGAGTACGCTTGAAATAAAAGCATAGCAAACGGTGCGCTAATTTTGAAACCCTAACCCTGTGTTAAAACCCTAACCCTCATTTGAAACGCTAATTTCAAGCAACGCTATCGTAAATGTAAAGCAACTACAAACCTTCCTGATCTTTAGGACTTAAGGTGAAGCAAGCATCCTGCTTGTTATGAAGCAACTATACACCTTTGCCGTGTAATATAAAACGACACACCTCATTGCTGAACATAAACCAAGCAGCTAGCCGTAGCTTTACATAAAACAACAAAGCACACTTAACGATAGCACTTACTTCTTGCTATGGTCTTACATAATTGACACCGCACTGCTCATTATAGCTGAATATATGTTTGGTTTAATGAGATGCGATTCCATACCTTCCTCATTGTTTAATAGAAAGCAACTTTATACCTGATTGCTTGTTACGGTTGAATATAAGTGACACCGAATTGCCCCGTAGGACTTAACATGAAGCAACTTTACATCATGGATCTTGTTATGGCGTAACCAAAAGCAATTCCAACGCCTTACTGCGCAACATAATTCAAGTATGCACCTTGCAGCTCGTGATGTCTTCGTATCGGACAACCATGCGCCTTACTGCTCGTTCGTAATGTAAAGCGACATATTACTGTGCGCCTTACTTTGAAAGGAAAGCAAACACTTTACACAGACTTGACTAGTTATTATGAGGTTAGTATAAATAACAAAATACAGTCAAACCTCGGTTTTCGAACGTCTCGGTTCTCGTCCAATTCGGTTTTCGACCAAAAAGTTTCGAGTTTTTTTTATGCCTCGGATGATGAACAAATTTGGGTTTTCGAACAAACTGAGTGCACTTGAATGCACCATTTGACTCCTCTCGCCTTCCTTACACGAGGAAGTGACGCTTCCTCGTGTTGCTTTCCATTGTGAGCAGACGTGCTCAATAAACATTTTTATTTTCAAAAGAGCGTGGTTTCGGTTTTCGAACAATTTCGGTTTTCGAACAGCCTTCAGAAACGGATTATGGACGAAAACCGAGGTTTGACTGTACCTTTTTTGATCAGTCTGTCTTTACGGAAAGCAACTGTACAGCCACGCAACGTAACAGACAGTGGATAAAAGCAAGCAGACATTGGCTCGTAAGCGAGCATCCGTCTTGAGGCCACGGGAGCTAGAGCTTGGCGCGCTGTTCCGGCATTTCTTTCTTTTTTTTTTTTTTTTTTTATGTCCCTCCGTCGCCCCCGGAGGGTCGTTGCGCCCACTCTGCCCTCCTCTAATCCCGCCTGTCCGGGAGAGATAGAGGCAGGCGGGTGGCAAACACAATCAGCCGCCTTTCACACACGCTTAACGGGGTTTTGCGCTTGTTGGACAAGGCCGAGCGCGGAGGTGGGGGATCAGTTTAATAGCCAGGCCCGCGCGGAGGGCGGCCAAAATAAATAAGCGGTGACACTTTTGGTGTCACCGCTGTCTGCTTCGCCTCCGTCAGGGATGTCGGGATCGCAGCGCTCATCAGCCGGCGGTATTCCCATAAATCACTCCCTCTCCCCGGCTTGCTACATTAATTCCGCCGGGCCCCGCGGGGCTGAGTTGCTACTAGCGCTGATCTGCATGAGGCGCTAAATGATCTGGGAGCCCCCCCACCCCCGCAAACCAACCCACCCGCCCGCTGTGAGAACGCGGCGCTCCTCGTATTCAGTTGCTTCCTCGCGGGGTTGGTTGCGCGGAATCGCTAATGTGCCGGTCCACTGGCACGTACCAATGACATACACGATTTTAAGGGGGGGGGGGCAGTGACATCCTTCTTTCCTTCCTTCCCTCCCTCTTTCTTTCCTTCCTTCCTTCCTTCCTTCCTTCCTTCCTTCCGTCCCCTTGCTAACAGAAATATTGTAGATTTGGGTCAGTTTGGCCTAGTTTACATATCCGAAAAATATTTTCATCAATGGTGGCATAACAGTGGTGTAGTGGTTCGCAAGTCTGCTGCACAGTTGAGATTCCAGGTTTCCATTAATGAATAGCTTGATTAATTAATCAATTAATAGCTTGATTAATCATCCAGATCATGCCTCAATCCGGATAATCATTCCGTTTTTCCTTGAAAAATGGCATGCTAATGTCCGAAATGTTGATTCATTTTGGTATTGGGGTGGGGTGATAGTTAGCGTGTCTGCCTCGCAACTGAGAAGTTCTAGGGTTGAATCTCTATGTGGTTTGCATGTGGTTGAGAATGACTTTGCCGAAAGACTGCTGATCCTCTTTGCGGAGGATAGATTCGACCTAATCTCTCTCGGCCAGGGCACGTCTAAACTGCACCATCGGGTGTGCGTTTCAAAGGTGCAAAGTGGCGTCTGAGGGGAATGTCAACGTGGGCAAAGGAGACATCAAGGCGGCTTTCAGGCGAGCACCTGATGGCGAATTGAGTCCAAGCGTGTGCATGCGATTAAGCCTCCGCCATCCAAGCGGCACCGCCCCACAAAATTTGGCAAGCGTGCACTCTGGATGTTGTCATGCGACTTCCCATCTCTCTTCTGAGGGGCTTTTCCCTGCCAACCTCTTAGCGGATTAGCCGCCGGCTGCTTTTTTTTCCTTTTTTTTTTTCTCCCCCCTCGTTTAAAGATCACAACTCCTTCGCTAGAGGTGAGGTTGCCATTGGTATGCGCGCACGAGAGCTGCTGATGCGCCACCCGAAATGCCGCTGGGAGAAGACAAGTGGGATGACAATGCCAGCTCGAATTCAAAGATGGCAGGCAAAATTGGATTGGTTCTCCATTAAGCACAAACAAATGGGGATAAAGATGCTTGTTGGAAGAAACTCACACCTCCATGCCCATTGGGTGAAATTTGGAAAAGAAACCCGATGAAGTGTGCCTTTTCACAAATGGCTTCTCGTGACTTTTTTTTTTTTGTGGGTTTACTTGTCATCGACATGTCTACCAAATTTCGTGTTGCAAAGTGAACTTCCCTATTTGCGGGAGTGTTTCAATGACCCTAAAATGGCAACTTCAAAACACAATGGCATACTTGCTGTGTCTTTACAGGCATGGATTGTTGCCTTTTTTTGGTGGGTCCAGTCTAGAAAGAAAAGGCTACTAAATTTCACTTGGCTAAATGATACTGGCTAATGCGCACATTTTTTCTTTTTTTTTAAACAAACGGGGAAAAATTGAGGCACTTGAAGCTTAAAATGGTTATGGTTAATATTATGTCGTTTCAGGTTTTTTTTAATAATCTTTTTTGCGGGTCTTGTCATGTTATGACATACCAACTAAATTTCAAGTAGTGAGGGTAACCTGAGTTTGAGGGGCTGAAGTTCTCAAAAAAGTGTATATAGAAAAAATAAAACAAACAAAACAAAACCAAAAAAAACACGAGCTACTACTGGCAGACTCGCTGTATGTTTTCGGGCATAGCTTCTTGGGATTTTTTTGAGAGTCTTCGACTGATGAATAGCTTTGCGGGCTAAAAACCCCCCCATCAATTCTATTCTGGTCTGGTGAAGCATCAAACTTCCTTCATCCACAAGCAACCAAATAAAATGGTACTTTTTTGTTTCATTTTAATGTCACCCATATATCATTTGTGTGCTTCAAATTTGGTAGAAATTGTCAAAATCTCTTGGGCACAGTTCCTTTTGAAAACCCCTCGGAATGGCCAAATGTCAAACGTTGCCATTTCAAATCAACATGGCAGACTTCCTGTGTCTTTTATTGTCAAGTCTTCTTTTTTTTTTGTAGGTATACCCAAGATGAACATGCCAACCAAATTTCATGTGAATCTGGTTTTGGAGACCGCATTTTCTAAATCAATTCCACTGGTCCTATTGACCTAATTTTTGGGCTTCACACCCACACCTCCTTTTCTCAGGATGAACGCTCCAAATATTCACTCTACGTGAATATTAGCATTTTTACCGGCTAAAGCGCGCGTGACTTTATGTGAGCGCAGCGGAGAATGTCTTAATTAATAATCATGCGTCCGGCACACTAATCTGCTGGCGTTGTGAAGTCCTTGTCCTTCCCCATTAAGTGCCACTCACGTTATCTCCTAATCAAATTAGGTGCTTAATTGCGCTCCTCCCTTGACGGATCTCCTGTTTGCTGCTGGTGTGGGGGAAGGCGGGGGCTGGGGGTGACTGGAGGGGTGCACAGCGAGAACACGACTGCTTCACCATGCGCACCAAGTGCTCGCGTTGACATTGCAATCAATTAGCGAACACATAATCAATACAAATAACCGAGCCTCGGCGCTAATCATCTTCACACTAGAACCTGGGCTTTAAAAAGAAGCGAGAAACAGATCTCATCGAATGAATAATGTATTACCTAACGAAGGGAAATTATCTGCCAATTAAACCAGTTGGCATGATTTCTCAAAACAAGTAAAGATAGCTTGCCGCAGCTGGTGTATTTATGCTACCCGCACCTATGTATTTTTTATTTGGTTTGAATTTAGCATTTAGCACGTCGACCTCACAGTGCCGAGGTTCAATTCCAGCTTCCCTGTGTGGAGTTTGCATGTTCTCCCTGTGCCTGCGTGGGTTTTCTCCGGGTACTCCGGTTTCCTCCCAAATTCCAAAAACATGCATGGCAGGTTGATACAACACTCCAAATTATCCCTAGGTGTGAGTGTGTGGGCGCGGCTGGTCGTTCGTCTCTATGTGCCCTGTGATTGGCTGGCAACCGGTTCAGGGTGTCCCCCGCCTACTACCCGAGGGCGGCTGGGGTAGGCTCCAGCACCCCCCGCGTCCGTTGTGAGGATAAGCGGATCGGAAAATGGATGGATGGAATTTAGCATTGTAAGCTACTCGTAACTCGTCCTAAAATCTCAAGACCGTATTAAGAGTTTGAAGGACAACCATAGTTTTTCATGGCAGACAAAGAACAAGCATACCTTGCCTCTGTTTTAGATACAGTCAAACCTCGGTTTTGGTCCATAATCCGTTCCAGAAGGCTGTTCGAAAACCGAAATTGTTCAAAAACCAAAACCACACTCTTTTTAAAATAAAAATGTTTGTTGAACACGTCTGCTCACAATGGAAAGCAACACGAGGAAGCGTCACTTCCTCGTCTACCCGTAAGGAAGGCGAGAGGAGTCAAATGATGCATTCAAGTGCGCTCAGTTTGTTCGAGAACCGAAATTTGTTCGTCATCCGAGGCATAAAAAACTCGAAATTTTTGGTCGAAAACCGAATTGGTCGAGAACCGAGACGTTCGAAAACCGAGGTTTGTCTGTATTTCATCTTGGTAAGATCTCAGTTTTTGCGGTGCATGATGTGCTTTTCCGTAAGATTTTAACAAGTTGGCTACGATGTTACCCCCTTCTTTCCTAACCCATCGATTTTTCTTACAATTAGCCGATATCTGCCAAACAAAGTTGAAGGCCCCCCGCCCCCCAAACTTGGAGTGGCTCGTGAGTGTACTGGATTGTTTACAACTTTTGGACTTGTCAACCAGATAGCCTTGAGCAGCCCCTTGTCCGCTCTGAGCAACCCCACTGTAGTCAACCCCGCGAACGATATTTCACATCCACCCTGAACGTAGCATAACCGTCGTGTCCAATAAGTAGCGGCGACTAGCAGCCTAATTTAAAAGCTTTGCGACATGGAAATGATTACCGAGGAGAACATGTCAAGGAGCTTGGTAGCAATGTGTCGGGATGCTGTTGTTGTCAAACAGGAAGCAAGGACAAAGAGGGCGTGCGGATGACTTAATGGCCGCTTTGATAGCTTCTCGGGGCGAGCGCGAAGCCGGCGGGGGCAAGCAAACAGATGAAACCCGGCACAGGAGGCATTAAACGCAGGAATGATCTATAAATAAGCATCGAAGCGCAGATATTTTATCGCCGTGCCGAGGTTGTTTCGCCCGCCCCTCCTCCGTGAGGACGCCGTCATAGCGGACGCGTTGGCAGATAAACTGGCGAGCGAGCGAGATTGAGACGGCATCCAGGTGACGCCGGGGCGGCTGCTTTCCGCCAGATAATCCCGAACAAAGACGATCATTCAGGACGCCCGCCCCGCACGTCGGCGGCAGCCTTCCCTCGCCGCAACATTTCACGTCAGGCGTGGGAAGCCTTTAATTAGGGTGGCGGATTGCAGGGGGGTGCGCGGGCGGTCCGCAGATCTCCCGCCCCTCCGAGGACCCCGTGCTCTGCGCGGTTAAGATAATAGAGGGTGCCGAGGTAGATGTTAATTGAGGGGAGATAAAGGGCGCCAGTGGCTTGAGGGGGGTGGCAAATAGGGGGGGGGGGACTAACTGATTAGAGGTGGTGTTTGGCTTCCATCACGACGTCATGACGGCTGATAAATCCGCCGCCGAGCTAAAAAGTACTGTCAAACACCACAGATGAAGAGGTGGAGATGAAGCATGCGGAAAGTTTTTTATTTTTGGAGTCTGAAAGTCACTTCAATGGTTTGACATTGAAAAATCGAGCGAGGAATCTTAACGTCGTCCTCGATTCTCACCTGAGTTTGACGAATGAATTCAGTCAGACGTAGAGTAGCGTCTGGTTGGACTGCTTATACGGACGTACGCGTCTACGTTCCAAGTCATCCAACTACCACATTGGCCCTAATATAAGACGGATGTTTTTGGAAATTGAAATAAGACTGAAAAAGTGGGGGTCGTCTTATATTCGGGGTCTAGACGTTATACCCATTCACGACGCTAGATGGCGCCAGATATCATTGAAGCGAATGCTGAACTTGACTCCCCAAGCCAAAGTGAACCCCTGTCACGAAGAATAAAAATAAAAATAGCGGTAGCACGAAGAAGAAAAATAAAAAATAGCGGTAAGATAGAAAAGAGAAGAAAATAATGGAAGAGATAACAGAAAATGGAGAAATGTAGCAACAATCTGGAGGAAAGTGGGTTGAAGATCGGCCGAGGAGAAGTTATGATGTCATTTACATTTCAAAACCTAGAAGCCATTCATTGACGAATGTGATCACACTTTAGTTTACATATTTAAATGTTCAGATATTAAGATTTGAATGAGGCAAAATAACATGCTTTTTCTCTCAAATATGTTATTATTTGTTTCAGATGTAGTGTAATTATTTTCTGTATAAAAATGAATTTGGTGTTCAAAAAGTCTTTTTCCAAAGTTAAATCTTGAAAAAGAGGGTGTCGTCTTATAATCAGGGCCGTCTTATATTCGGGCCAATACGGTAATGAGTGAAAGTCTTAACGAATCGTCACTATTCCACCTGAATCCTGTAGGGGCCATTGGGTCACGTTTCTGACTGTCGCCGACCATCAAAAGAAGAAAAGACATTTCGACGTGCAATCTGTCGAGCAGCATCACCAGATTCAATTGTTACCGTACCCCTTTTCATGAGGGGGAAGGAGAGCGGGGAAGTGGCAGTGAAACAGGCCAAAATCAGATGTCAGGATCTAAGGCAGGGCAGGATGTAATTTTCATGATACTTTTTGATACGTTTGAGTCAATGCGGGAGTGCAAAAAATTGCGATTTCTACATTTCCACAGAGGTAAGAGAAGCTCTAATTTCCGTGGGCAGGGATCCCTTTTAGTTCTCCCGAACCAAGCTGTCCATTTTCAGATGTCACAGGTGTGAAGTGAATGCCCGTTGCATGAATATGCTGAGGGGTTGCGGTGGGGCGGTGTGCGACTTGAAGAGTGGGTCATGGGGGTTTGTTGGGCTAGCTGTAGCCTTAAGGGAAGCGGGAGACGAGTGGAAGACGGGCGGGGGGGGGGGGGGGGGGGAGAAGAAGAGTTTGAGCAGCTTGTGTAATTGCTCGAATGCTTCTGGGATTTCTTATTTCATTCAATTCAGACCTTCTCGCTCACTCTTTCTCGCTACACTGGAGTGAAAAGCGGGGACGGGCGGAGGGAGGGAGAGGGAGGGAGGGTGGTAGTGGGATGCGAAGGGGGGGGTCGGGGTGGTTAGGGGGGAGGCGGGAGGGAGGTGCAGGGGTGTGGGCGGACGGGAGATCCGTCAGTGAACACGCACGCACGCGCGCACCCGCGCACCCGCGCAGACGTGTGAACACACCCTCCTCCATGTTACTCGTACGGCGATCGCTACCCCGCAGCGTCGGAATCTGTCACCAGTGTGAAACTAACACGCAACGCCGCACTTGGTCGTGTGTGCGTGCGCGCTAGTCGTGATCCGTACGCATCTGTGTATTGATACCGATGCTAATTTCCGTGCGTGCGTGCGGGTGTGTGGGTGTGTGTGTGTGTATGCGTGTGTGTGTGTGTGTGTATGCGTGTATGTATACAGGATGACAGCCTCATTTGTGTCGCGTGTTGATGTATGGGTGGGAAAGAAGTGTCTGCGTGCGTGTATATGCGTTACTGTCAAAGCAAAGTAGTGTGGGTGACTGAGTGAAGTAACGTGTGCCCGTGTGTATGCATGCACGCGTGTGTATGCCATGCTGTGCGTGAAGTAATTTGTGTGCGATGGTAAATGTGTGTGCATGTGTGTGTGCGCGCGCACGTGATTACACGCATTTGTGTGTGTGTGTGTGTGTGTGCGCGCGTGTGTGTGGTGCTGATGATGAAGCAGGTGGACTGCGCATCAGAGCTGTCAGCAGCGATTGTAAATGCAATCCCGCGCGTGTGTGTGTACGCGCGGCTCTCCGAAGACCCTCCCACCCGACACGCGCGCACACACATTCTTCCGCACACGCACATTCCTGGAGGATTCCTTCATTTCTTTATTTGTGCCGCTTTGGATGCTCCCTCCTCCTCCTCCTCCTCCTCCTCCTCTTCCTTGTTTCCTCCTCTCTCTCTCTCTCTCTCTCTCTCTCTCTCATTCTCAGTCGACTTTCCATTTTTTTCCCCTCCCGTCTTCCAATCGGGTGTGCGGCATCTCGTCAGCTCCGCGACCCTCCGACACCGTGAGTATCCTCATGCTAATGGTGCCATTCCCCGTTTCCCCCCCGCCGATTCTCCCGCCGCGACGACGGCGGCGCAGATAACGAGAGGAGGATGCGCGGGAATTTGTTGTTGTTGTTGTTGTTGTTGATGATGTGCTGTTCCGGCTGCGGCAGGGACCAAGGAGGCGTTGCGTGAGTAGTTGCGTGACCGTGACGAGCGCCGTCGTGTTGACATGCGCTGCGTGTGTGTGTGTGTGTGTGTGAGGAGTCGGACGAACTTCCCGTTCATTCATCCGCCACTTTTCCCACTTGCGTGGCTTTTTACCCGTCATGACATCACTTCCTGCCCACATGGGAGAGGAATCCCACCCAAGTGTTTGTGCTTCTGGCCCTGTTGTGATGACACAGTGGGGCTGATTTGCATAATCCTGCCCTCATACCATTTCTTGTCCTCAAAGAAGACACATTTTGAAACAGGGATTTCTGATGAAGACATGAGGTGGTAAAGTGAGTTGTTCCTATTTCGGCCCTACTGTGATGTCATCGGGAGGGTCTTTGACCCTCTCCACAAAGGGAAAAACATTTTCTTCAAAAGGCCTTTTTAAAAATTTTTTTTAACATAATCCTGCCCTGACACCATCCTGCATTTTTTTTTCACATCCACTTGTTTTTCTTCTTGTATAAGGAAGGTGAATCTGGAAACAGGAATTTGTAGTAAAGAAGACATTTGTTAGAAAAGTCACTTTGTAAATGCATATTTGCCTATTTTTGGCTGTAAAAATATGGATGAAATTATATTCTGTGGTCTTCATTGGCGGTTGGTCAACCATCTTTATGTAGCTCCAGGGAAGCTCATGGTGGGGCCATCTAGTGGTGGTAGTTTGAAGCGCACCCATTGGCTCATTTGCAGAAGGAACTACCAACTTTTAAACCGGCTCATTTTAAGAAATTGTTTAAATGTGTGTCTTTTTTTACACATATAACTTTGATTTTGTGTGTGTGTGTGTGTGTGTGTGTGCGCGCACGTGTGTGATCACATAGCAGTCATTACAGACCCACATGCTGACCTTGTCAAAGGGCCTCGATTATCCTGCCCACGAAGTGTGTGTGTGTGTGTGTGTGTGTGTGTGTGTGTGTCTGTGTGTGTGGGCACAGCAAAATGCTAGTATGTCACCCCGACCACAACCTCTGTGGCTCTTTGCACCCCCAACTGCCAAAACATGAATCCTCGCCCGTCGGGAAGTGTGACAAAACATTTGCGCACACACACACACACACACACACACACACACACACACACACACACACACACACACACACGCTGTACGTATTCTGTACTTGCCGTACAGACGTCATGTCTATCTTGTGAAAGCGCTCTACAAAGATGTTTTCTGTTGCATCTTGTATCATCAAAAAGTGCGTTTTATTTGAATTCTGCATTTGACGCATGTATGAACGAATGTTCCAAAACGCAATGAATTAAATCATTTGGCCCTGTTTCGACTCCATCTTGGTCACGTGTCAGCTAAAGGTGCAGCTTTTAATTATTTGAGTTTGACTGTGACTTCAGTCTAATTGTAAGGATGTTAACAAGCAAGAAGAATGAAATCAGTCGTCATCTGATTTCCGTCACAAATCATCAAGGCATGTGGTTTTGCTGCATTCCCATTTTATATTATTATTATTATTATTTTGCACGTAGCAGTGAGATCAGTCAACATTTCAGTTTAGAAAATAATTTAAAAAAGCATGACTCAAAGTTATTGCCCCCCCCCTTCCCGCGCACATTCTATCCCTGTGGAGAATTTTCGAGGGATGCGTTTTTGCTTTTATTTTCGTTTTATTTCACGTCTCACACAATATGATGTTGAAAACATTGAACTTCTCTCACACTCGTTTCAAGCTAACATTGCAAAAAGCAAGACGAGTGACGTCAACTGGCCTTAGGCAACATTTTTGTCACGCACCATCCCCCCCCAAAAAATGCATTTTTACTTTCACTTAGTGTCACTCGAGTTTGATGCATGACATCTCGCTGCACCTGCATGACAGTCAGAATGTTAAAAAAGCGAGGCCCGCCGTCCCTTCACCTTCCGTGTATGCCACACATCTGAAATGCATCATCAAAAGATGCATTTTTGGTTTCATTTAGTCATGAAGCATATTCATCCCAAAGAGAGTCGCTTTCTCCAGACATTTACACGCAAAGTGAAAAAAAATGGGAAAAAAACGGAGTTGGCCCACTGTACTTCTCAGGGGCTCAATTTCCCACCAATTAGCGAAAGACGTCCACGCAGACGATCTGAGCCCGTCAATCCTCTTCGAGATGGAAGAAGAAAAAAAAAAGTACAAAAACGGAGTTGGCCCACTGTCGTTCTCAGCGGCTCACATTCCCTCTGAAGTGTCCGGGCGTCCACGACGGGCAACGGTCAATTAGCCGACAATTAGCGATTAGCCGCCGACGTGCGCCATTCACCGCGCTCCCGGGCTGGAGGAGAAATGAAACTCGCTCGGAGCGAGCGAGGCGGCGCGCTAATTAGCTGGGCTGTTCTGAAGCGTGTGTGTTTGGTGCCTTTAATGCACTTCAAGAAGAAGAAAAAAAGAAGTCGGAGCGTCTTTCTGGGGCGAGAGCGCAGAAAGGAAAAAAAAAGAAGAACAAAACAAGGCGTTTAGCTATTTATAGAACGTGTTTCCTCATTGTTGCCTGGACTGCTGTCGTGTCTTCAATACACAGTAATTAAAGTGCAGTCCTTTTTGACTTACCGTGCAGTTGATTTGAAGTACAGCCGTACCATTAATTACGCTTGAAACCCAATTTAAAATGGCTTCTCTCGGTTTGAAACCGTAACCTTGGCCCGGATCCCTACTTTCAAACCTGAACCCTATTTTGAAACCTTACTGCAAAAAACCTGGCTAGAAGCACTAACCCTTGTTTGAAACCCCTACTTTGGAAGCCTCAATTGAAACCGCACTTGACTAATCCGAAGTCCTAACCCTTGCTTGAAACCTGAACTTGAATCCTTAATCTAGGTTCGAGTCACGCCTTTGTAAGCCGACTCCAAGTTTGAAAGCTGACTTCGAAACTGTAACCCCATCTTGAATCCCTAATTTGATACCAAAACCCTGGTTTGAAACCCTACTTGAAAACTCCAATCTGTACCTGAAATTTGTAACCTTGTTTCAAACAATGGTTAGAATTTTAATAATGGCGGGTCAGGTTTCAAATGTTTATTTTTTATTTTTTAAAATTTTTCTGAGAGTTAATGCCTCAGTTCTAATTTCTTCAAAGTCCAGAGTTTCGAATTAAGCTCTCAAGCAGGGTTTCAAAGTGCTCTGAAACCTAAACCTACACAACAAAATAACGGTTAGGGTTTCAAATTCACATCTGGATCAGGGTTTCATATCAGCTTTCCAAGCCTGGTTTACGGTTTCAAATTTAGGTTGAAGCCTGGATCAGGGGTTCGGTTTTCAAAGAGTTTGATGCAAGGGCGAGGGTCTCAAATCAGAATTCGGCTTCCAAGCCTGTTTAGGGTTAGGGTTTCAAGCCAGGGTTAGGGTTTTATTGTAGGTTTCCAGCGGCCCGGTAGTCCAGTGGTTAGCACGTCGGCTTCACAGTGCAGAGGTACCGGGTTCGATCCCAGCTCCGGCCTCCCTGTGTGGAGTTTGCATGTTCTCCCCGGGCTTGCGTGGGTTTTCTCCGGGTGCTCCGGTTTCCTCCCACATTCCAAAAACATGCATGGCAGGCTCGTTGGGCACTCTAAATTGTCCCTAGGTGTGAGTGTGTGCGTGGATGATTGTTCGTCTCTGTGTGCCCTGCGATTGGTTGGCAACCAATTCAGGGTGTCCCCCGCCTACTGCCCGAAGACTGCTGGGATAGGCTCCAGCACCCCCCGCGACCCTAGTGAGGATGAAGCGGTTCGGAAAATGGATGGATGGATGGATGTAGGTTTCCAAGCCTAGTCTGGCATTTTAAAGTCGGGTTTCACGTCTGGGTTAGGCTTTAAAATGAGTGTTAGCGCCACCAGCTAGGCTTTCAGATGAGGGTTTCAAGATAAGGGTTAAGGTTTGGAAGTAGAGACAAAGCCACGGTTCAAGTTTCCAGCCACGCTTAGGATTTAAAACAAGCTGCATATCAAATTTCACCCTGGCGAATGCCCACAAGGAAGGGGGATGCATTTTTTTCACAAGGTTAGCCAGAGACAGTGAGGGAGGAGGAGGAACGAGCAACGCGAGGAAGGGAAGGAGGTGTCTGAGTCAAAGCGGCGCGATGAAAGCGCCACAATACGCGATCATTACCAGCCGCAACGCTCGCTAAGTTTGGCCGCGACCCGCCTCACCGCCGGGAAATTTGAAAGAGAAGCAATTTCGCATGCCGACATCGCACACAATGAGGGGGGAGGGGGGCGCGTGTGTGTCCGCGCGGGGCAGCACGCAGCGTCTGCCTACCAGTTAAAAGCCTCGTTCAAAGTGGGAACCCGCACGTGCGCTGGCATCAGCGACGCGCGATCCGAAAGGTAGTCGCGGCGCTCGACTTTGTCTGTTAGGTTGACGGCTGTCAGGCTGAATCCAAAATGGCTGACATTGAATTTTTCTGAATGACGACATGGTTTTGATTTTTTTTTTTGTGGGGGAGGTTTATTTATTTCATAAGAATCAAAACCTAAATGGGGGAAAAATAGTATTGTTGTTAGCCACTGTAACGTTGTGCACAATTTGAACGCTAACACAACACTTACCAAAAAACAAAATTGATTCAACTGAAATATAAAATATATAAAAGACGCTTTAAAATTGGACTTAATCAAATGTCGAAAACAAAACGTTCCTAAACGTCAAACGCAATTGTTCTACAAAGTTAAATACGACGGAAATGTCAAGCAAATATACTGCAGTGTAGTTTGAACATCCAATTCAGTGACCTGCCACTAGAGGGAGCTTGCGTACTGCTTCAAGACAAATCGGTGGCATTTTCGTCATAGAATGTCGACAAACTTTGACGACGCAGCAGAAAGCACCAAACTAATGACTCAATTATGTTAGAAAAAAAAAAAACGGGCGTATGCTGACTCATGATCACATTTTTTTTTTTTTGACTGTCAGGCCACGCCAGTCCGCGGGGGTGTGTCAGGTGTTCGGCGCCCTGCCGAGCGGCGGCTCTGCTGTCAGCGCGTGCTATATTTAAACTGGAGGTCACCTGTTGGGGAGCGCCGCTTTCAACAGCGGGCCAAAGGTCGCCGGCCTTGATTGACAGGCGGGGGAGCGCCCGGCCCGCCGGCGACGCCACCCGCCGCCGCTCGGACCTCTTCTGACTCAGTGCTGACACACGCCAAGAGCGGTCGTATCAGCGCGGGAAGATTGCACAGTGGTCAAGAGCACAACAGATGGAGTAGGGTTTCAAGATAGGGTTTCAACATGGGTTCATGTTTAAAAGTAGGGTTTCAGTCCTGGTTGGTGGTTTCAAATTAGGGTTTGAGCTTCAAATGAGGTTGTGAAGTCGGTGTTTGGGTTTCAAGTGGACATTTCAAGCCTCTATTTTAGCCGGTGTGTAGAATTAGGGTTTCAAGACATGATTAAGGTTTTTCCATTTAGGGTTTCAAGCAAGGCCTGCGGTTTCAAATTTGGTTTTTGAAGTCGGTGTTAGGGTTTCAATTTTTGATTGGTTTGAAGCCAGTATTCAAATTAGGATTTTAAGTTTGCATTAGGGTTTCAAATGAGGGCTTAAAGCGCAGAATTTACATTCGGTTTCAAGAGGGGGTTAAGGTTAGGGTTGGATTTCAAGCGCGTTTCCAAAATCGTTTTTGAAGTTCATACTGTCTTGAAACCCTGATTTGGAGAAAAAAAAAATCATGGTTTTAAGTCAACATCATAGTTTCAAATAAGGAATTAAACTCTGGTGAAGAGTGTAACATTAGGGATAGGGTTTCAAATTAGTTTTAGGACTGTGTTAGGGTTTCAAATTTGGTTTGCAAACCTCCATCAGAATTTCTTAATGCAGTTGGGGTTCAAATGAGGGGCAGGGTTTCAAATTGGGGAATTTAAGACAGGATTAGGGGTTTAAATTAAGGTTTGTAGCCAGGATTAGGGTTTCAAATTAGGAAGTCATGGTGGTTTTCGGGTTTCAAATTCTGTCTTGAAGATGGTTTTCGAGTTTCGAATTTGTGTTTCGGTTTTACTATCACGTTTCCAATAAAAGCTTGCCTGTCAGAGGGAGCATTTGGAATTTGTGTTAGAAACCCGAATTTTTAAACTTGGCATTGCCATCAAACACACACATGTAATTTCCTTTGAAATGGACACATTTTGGGCAAGGTTGGCTCTTGCACTTGCATTGTAGTTTCAGTGCCCCCCCTTTCAGCCCACAGCATTCGTGCGTTCACATTTCCAAGCGTGAGGCGAGGAGGTCACTCTGCCGCCGAAGGTCAATTTTGCCGCCAAGTGCGGAATGTAGCTGTTAACTCGAGAATGGAGGGAGGTCTCGTCGTCGTCGTCGTCGTCTTCTAATTGGGACTCGTTTTCATCTCGGCCGCCTTTTAAATGTCAAGAACAAGCGTGAGTGCAAAATGTTTTGATTGCGCTCGTGAAGGCCGCGGCTGGAGGGTCGGCAAAGCTTGGGGCGATATCGGTGCGCTTTGAAAAGAAGGAGAGAGGGGGCCTGTGGGCGGGGGTGGGGGTGGGGGGGTGGGTGATGTTCAGCTGGTGACCTCGGTCGCGCTCGGCTGAAAACACAATGTCAAAAGTTGCCGGCGTCATTCTTCACTCGATGGAAGCAAATCCTGCTCAAGGACGCCGCGTCCTTCGCCGCTCGAGCGGAGGAAGCGGCGAGCTCGCTGGACTTTTACACCCCCCTCCCCCATCCAAAAGTATTGGGACACACGTCTTTTCAATCAGACGATGAGATTTGGGCTTCGTTGAGCCAACGAGCGCTCAAACTCCGTTTGTGGCATTTTGAAGCCGAAGCACAGATATGAAAAAGAACAAATGCGTAACATTTGAGCAGACAACCGTTAGCCTATGAGCAGCCAAAACAAGTTAGCGACAGTTAGCGAGTTAGCCAATAGACATTAGCCGTCCCAGTATTTCTTTTATTATTGTTGTTATTTATTTGTCAAATGGCAAATACATTCCAATATAAAGTGAAGTCATAATCCCACTGATCATTTTGATCTTTAGTCGGCGTATGCAATATAAATTGCTTGTCAATCATTTGCATGACTGATGCGTTTAGCGTGCAGTCGCACCCCTGCTCAATCGTGATAATGGTTCCTTACAGTCTCCTTATAAGGAGACGGCCATCGAGCGGGCAGCCATGTTTGGTTTCTTAAAAAATGGGAATTGGCATCTGGATTAACGGTCCTTCTGATGAATTTTACATATTTTCATCTCGTTAAAAGCTTTCTGTCGGTCTATGTTTTGGTGGAACGTTTCCGGCCAAGCTGTTATGTGTGGAAGCCGCGGGACGCATTAGCAAGCTGTTGTGTTTTTTGGGGAAACCTTGGCAAGTTTCCATGGGAACCTGCCAGCAGGAATTAATGGGAATTGGCAGGAATTTATGGGATTACCGCAAAATGTGTGCACGTGTAACGGGAAGGTTAAATTGAGTTGGGGAAGGATCTTCTTGTTGGCTTTTTGCTTAAAACAAGCAGATGTCCCTCCCCCCCCCCCCCCTCCCCCCCTCCATTTGTGTCAGGCGTTGTGTCTCGTTTTATTGTTACCGCCTCTGCTTTAGATGAGAAACCTGCTTGAGGTTTTCAGTCATTTTTGTTCATCTGCTTGTGTTTCAATAGGGGGCATTTCATTCAAAGATATAATATTCAGTTAGCTTTCCTCTTGAAGTTTTTCTGTAAATTTACCTTCTGTACATTTTACGTCCCATTACAACCGTGGGTGCACGAAAAGAAGATGTGCAAGACCAACACTGGCAAAGTTTGCCTTCGGAGCCTTCGGGTGGCTCTGATGCACCAATTTTGCCAGATCTCCGTGTGAAACGGGCGACACAGTTTTGTTGCCATTTTAAATTCTGTGTGAAACATAGAAACGGACAACTTCTGGATTTGACGTGCCAGTTTTTGCAGGATCTCTGTTTGAAATATGCAGCAGAGTTGTCCTGCTTGACCGGGTTCTGTGTGAAACACACAGCTGTATGAATGCTGGCCGTATGTCTGAAGTGCCCATTTTGCAGGATATCTGCGTTAAAGAAATGGAATAACTATTACACTTTGTTGGGTTTTGTGTGAAAGACAGACTTCTAAATAGCAGATGCACATGTTTGATGAGTCCAATTGTGCATGATTGCTGTGTTTCCCTCTTAGCTGGGTTCTGTTTGAAACACGCAACTGGATGAATGCTGGCCCCACGTCCGATGCTCCAATTTTGCTGGATATCTGCTTCAAAAAGAGGACAGAATTGTCTTCCTTGTTTGGGTTTTCTGCAAAAGACGTAAATGGGCACATTGCTGCTCATTTAATCTGATATGATTATTTTTCGATCTCCGTGTGAAACAGGCAACCTAATTTCTTTTGTCTCTTCAAGTCAATTTTTGTATTGAATTGAATTCCATTGGGTCTATATTAAAGTGTCGAGTTAGTGATTGATTTTGCTGCCTTGCGATTGGTGGGTGGGTGTCGTTTTGTAAACAAAAGGTTTGCCTTCGTGATGGCAGCGTGAAACTCGTCGTGGATGTTGCTGTGCAGAACACACGTTGCCTTTTTCACACGGCGCCCGGCGACTTCCAGGCCGTTCGTCTGCTTTGATGCTCTTTGCGTCTAGCAGATGTTGTCCTCATTTTCCAGACATGGTCCCCCTGAGATGCCAAATCCTTTTGAATTTTTTTTCTTTTTCCAAACAGCCACAGATGATTTGTCCTCCTTTTATTAGCACGCAGTGATTCTGTTTCACACATTGCTAATTGTCATCAAAATGTTATTCTGTCTGTTTTGGGCACCAGCATCTGGCGCACCCCCGGATTAAAAATAAATAAAACAAATAAAAATCAGCCCCTGAAGCCTGCTTCACTTGGCAACATGAAAACTGATCAGTCTATCATTGGCAGACCCACAAAAAAGTCTCATAGCCATTCAAGAAAAAAACAACGAAGGAAGTCTGCTAGTTTGATTTGAATCGGCCATTTTATGGTCCAAGTTCCACCCAGATTTTTCTCCAATGGTGTTTAGAAAAAAAAAAGTCAACCTCCAAAGGCAGAACCACTGAGAAACATGCAATTTGGTAGACACCACCCCCCCAAAAAGTCTCAAGCAGCCAAGCCCAAAAATGTATGCCGCGTCTGCCATTTTGGCTTGAAGCAGCTGGTTTTGAGTCAATATTTATTTGAAAATTCAGCCCCGAAAGCCAGTCTCCTTCATCGCACGAAATTTGGTTGGCATGTCTGTCACAAACAGACCAGAGAAAACATCTCCAATATTTATACCCCAAAAAATCAGCAATTTGAGTTTGAACCAGCCATTTCATGATCCCAGCATCACCAATTTTTTCCCCCCAATGATCTGTTGAAAACGATTCAGACCTTAAAATTAGGATCACTTTGCACCTTGAAATTTGGTAGGAATATCTATCATGAGTAGACCCACACAAAAAAGTCTCAGTTGTGCTTTAAAACCACTGTTACTTAAAAAATTTCGCTAGCGATAGTTACAAATGATTTTTTTCCAAAAATCAATTGAGTTACTGTCTCCGTTAAGTAATTAGTTACTCAGCAAAGTAATTGATTTCTTTCTATAATTTTTTTTTATCTATTGTATAAAATATGTTTATAGTAGCTGAGTGATATTTGAAAGCAATGACATTTTTAGCTATTCACTGGAAAAAAAAATCACAAATATGAAAATACGACTGAAATAATGACATGACATCGCTTTGTACTAATGTGGCGCGTTACGTCATCAGTCTTCCATTTTATGCTGCCTCTCCCAACACCCGCAACTTTATTTCTTATTGTAACATTTGTATGACGCTATCGTCGCGCTCGCTAACCTGCTGCCAATTTTGAAGCCGTCCATCTGCTGTAGGGGGAGGAAAGCAGCGTTGATTGCGCATCAACATTCCCGCAAAGCGCTCGTCGCTGTCAAGAAACCTTCCAGCTCATCGCCGATGAAGATTTGAACGCAAACATCGTATTGATCGACTGATTGAGTCTGACAGCTGCTTGTGATTATGCCGATGCGGCGTACATGCCGATGAGCAACAAGTCCGACAGACAAAAACGTTTGCCGTTTCAGTATGCGGTCGAGGTGTTGATGAGATGATAGTAGGACAACATGGCTGCCCTGGCAGAGTGTTGCCGTGACAACCGGCCGATGCTATGCCACTGCTTCACATCTTTCCGCCCACGCCCAGCGCGCGGCTCTTTGCACTCGGTGGCCTTTTGTTTTCCTTCCGCAGCTAGTGGGAAATAAAAACAGGAAATGAGTTGGAAAGATTGGATGCTTTTTGGAAACAATTAGGTCTTCGGCTCACTTTTAGGAAGTCGGAACGAGGCGGTCTCTTTTCGGAGTACAGGGGCATAAAGCCAAAGATAAAGCAAACCTGGTTGATGGGAGTTTTGATGTCATTTATTCCGGAATATTTAGTTGCAGTCCAAATTAAACGCTTGCGAGATGTGATGCATGATGGCGAGTTTGTTTAATGGCGGGCGTGAAAGTTGGTTGAATCTAAAATTGTGCGACATTAAGTCGTGGTTTAGAGTTTGTCAAGCCAAAGAAAAAGACAAAAAACACTTTGGAGAATGTTTTGAGGAGTTGGGGTGTTTTTTTTTCTTTTTTTCTTTTTTTATTTAATGCCCACCCAAGTTTGTTTCACAGTTAGTTACGCCAAAGAAAAGGCCAAAAAAAAGGCCAAAAAAACCAACACTTTTTTTTGGGCTTTTGGAGTTTTGGTGTTTATTTTATTTTTAGATAACATTTTTTAACATTTTTTAGATGAATTCTTTGAATTCCATTTTCTTTGACTTTGTTGAGGCTGCTCCTTCTTTGGGAATGCATTTTCTAATATTTGTGAATTTATGAGTCTTTTGAGGCATATCGCAAAACCAAAGAAAGCCCCCAAAAAATATAGTAGTTTGCTTTGAGGTATTCCATGGAAAAATGCACAAAAATGGACGTTCAGGTTTAATCCTTTGATGCTGTTATCAGTCGTCATTTCCTCACCTGTATAAAAGTTTCCCAACAGAGGCTTTTCTTATCAGCGGTCACAAATCTTTTTTTTTTGGGGGGGGTTCAATACTTTCAGCCATGCTGGCAGCATGCGTCGGCGTGTTAGCGCGCGTGTAAGGGTGCCGTCACCTCTCAGTTAAGGCGGCGCGGGCGTCTTCGGGGCCGGCGGTTGTGCGCGGACAGCTGGCCTCTGAGTTAGCGACTGACACTGGCGGCGGCAGAAATTTCGCCGCTGCGACCGTCGCCCGAAGACAAGGCAGAGTGCGGCGGTGTTGTCGTCTGCATGCTAACGCCGCGGATGCCTGAAACGCATCCAAGCCCGGAGATCCTTTGCGTCGACGGTTACGTTTTCGGGAGACGCGCGGGCTGGACTCATTTGTATGTGATGACCAAGCCCCCTTTTTTTTGGTTTGTTTTTGTTTTTTGGGGGCCTTTCAGTTAGGTTTTGAAAATGTGATGGAAAATATGTGCACTGTATCAAAAATTGTTTTCAAACACCAGCAGTGGAGAAGGCAGTGTGAAAGCTGACGCAGCGCTGAAATGTTGTGGAAGGAACAGAATTGTCCTAATGTGGAATTGTGACAAGAATAGTTTGACTGTCAAGAACTGCGGAAGAAGGAACTACGTGTGTAATATATCTTCCACTCTGGGGAATTTTATGGTGAAATCGGGGGCAATGTTTGGAATGCCAGACTTCCAAGATGAATATTTTGTTATATTATGTAATATTTTTCAGTTTGAATTGGTCAAAGAAAACCTTTGAATGTGTTCTGCAACTCTGAACAAAGTGTCAGCCTTTTGAATCCAGGAAAATAGAAGTACCTCCAAGTTTTTGGCCCTTTATACCTAAGGCAGAGATGAAAAAAATAGTGTGTTTCCGGTCACGCGAGAATTTCTACGCCGAAAATGCCGACCGTCAAGTTTTTTTTTTTCAAACAACCCTCTACATTTTTGTGGAGAGGGTTTACATCGGTGCAAACTCTCGCGATATTCACGTTGAGCGCGTGCGTCGTTTGCCCTGTCGTCTGGCAACAACATTGAATCATGGCGGCGGCCGCGATCTCCGACGACAGTTTAAGTCGCGTTTTCTGTGTTACAGTCGCATGCTCGCACCGTAATGTTGAGAAAATAGCATCCATTGATGTATCGAAAAAATTCAGCGAACTATTTGATAAACACCACGGGCCGAGTAAAAACCGAGGGCGGAGGAGGATGGCGGAGGCGGCGGCGACGTCAAAGGCGAAAAAAATAGAACCAAAAATGAAACCTTCCTGGACCACAAAGTGCTGCTTTGACATCGAAAGACCTTCTGGCTGCGTGACAACAGCGCATGTATATCAATTCATTCACTTCACGAATTGATTGTCCCAAGCAGATGCTAACATAAATAGCATATAGCTGAGTGCATAATAGCGAACAATTAGCATAGAAATGAGCGGGGAAGCTCGCCAACGAGCTCGGAGTCGGCTAATAAGGGAGCACTTCAACTTCATTTCAGTTGTATTTAGCTTTATTACACACCGCTACGTTGTTTTTATGACTACATGTGCTGCGTTTTGATGCTAGGCTATGTTTATCATGCGCAAGGTGTGTTTGATTTTTGTGGGCTCCATCCTGGGCTCTGGCTGTTGTGTTGTGAATTATCGGCGGCGGCGGCGGGCCGGTCGCGGCTCTCCCGAAGTGATTAATTTGCGCTGCTTGTCATTAGTCGAAGCCGTTAAGAAGAATTATAGCTCATCTGGATGCAAATAGTGATGAATTGCGGCTGGCCGCGCTCCATTTGGTCTAATGGAAGTTCTGCCCGGCTGATTCATGTCGTCGCGTCCCGCCGACAACGCCGGGTCTCTTCCGGGCTCCGCCCACCCGCCGCAATTTGGGGCCAGTTGGTGCACGAAATGGCAGCGCCAGTCATCAGTGAGGAGACCCATAAAAATCTTGAACGGCAGCAAATTTTGATGACTCTCCATAGGAGGTAAAATTCAACCTAACTTGATTTTTTTTGAGGGGGGGGGGTTTGCAGTCGGTGTCTTTTACCAATATGAAATTTGGTCAAAATTTCCATCATAAGTTGATGCGAATTAGTTCTAAGAAGCCAAGCCTGAAAACGTCGTTTTGCTTTCAAGCCACCATTTTAGGATTTTTATTTATTTTATTTTCGACGGGTCCTATAAAGATGAACTTGTCATTGTGCCCCAATCCAGAGGTTGGGGGTTCAATCCCCATCCATTGTGACCTTGCCGAAGTCCTCTTGAGCAAGATATTGAATCCCCCCAGTTGCCCCCTAATGTTGCGTCATCAGTAGCAAACAGTGCAAAGGTAGAAAAGCGATTGACAAGTGACAGCCCATTTCACATTACTTTCCGCCGGCTTTTTCTCAGGCACAAAGAAACAAATGAAGGCCGTGTCGCATCTGATTACATCTTCAATTCAATCTGTCACATTTTAAGACACGTTTTACATCAACGTCATCAAGAAACGATTGAAAGACAACCGAGTGGCGTCCCTGCAAATTTGCTCCGCGTGGATCAGATTGGACGTATCAATCAGAACGCCGTTCGTATCAGCACCGATGAGGACTTGAAGTTGCGCATATTCAACATCGTAAATGAGAGATTTGCGCACACACACCCACGCTGTTGTTGTTTGTCATCTAAGGCTCTGTTGGTGGGGGGGCTGGCCGTCAACATTCAGCGCCGTCTTGAGTGACAGATGGCGGCCATTAGTGTATATTCCGTGCATCTGTTGCAAGCCGCTAATTTACCTCATTAGAAGCGCGTGTAGGAAAGGGGAGGGGAGGGGAGGATGTGGAAGCATTTTATTAGCGGGAGTGTTAAACATGAGGGAGGAGGAGGAGGAAGGGTGCGCCGTGGAGCGGTGGGTGGGACATGTGAGCGCCAGCCATGAAAAAAATTTCACTCCCGTAATGGAATAGTTTACACACATCGTGGCATCCCTCCTTTGTTCCGCCGCTGATTCTACATTCAAAACGGGAAATTTCTTTCGTTTATTTTTTTTTTACATGTCTGTGACGCACCCAAATTGCGTCCATGGCCCACCTGTTGGGAAATTCAGGGTATTTTTTTGTACTTGTTTTGTGCCTCTACTCTTGGTAAACAAGTCTATCAAATTTAACTTCGCAAAGATAAACTCGCTTTGGGCGCTGAAGTTTTGAATGAAAAAATAAGTTGATAATAGTTCCGTGCCTCAATGCAAGTCATCAAATTTTCAACCAAAATGGATAACTATTTGGGTATTTTCCAGCATGGCTCGGGAATTTTTTGTCAGTTGTACGTCTCCTCATATAAAAATGAGCAGTTTTCACCAGAGTATTGTGTTTTATCAAATCATCAAACAAAAATATTTTTGGATATAAATTATTGAGATTTTTTTTTGTGGGTCTACTTGTGATAGACTCAACTAATAAATTTCATGTTGCAACTTGCTTTGGGGCTGAATTTTCGATTCATGGTCGTAAAATGACTTATTAGTTATTAATATTTTATTCCGAGTCATTAATATTTACTGAAAGACTGCACCTACACATTGACAAAAAACTCCAATTGTTTAGCATCGCATATAAATTACTCAAATATGGAGTTTGTCTTTGGAAATGACCAGAATACAGCCAAACATATTTGCTTCAAATTCAATGACTGAAATATAATATATGACTTGCTAAGACTTTTTGTAGGTCTACTCGTGTCTACCAAATTTCATCTTATGAAGATAAACTGCTTCCTGCGGCTGAATTTTCCCCAAAATTCCCAAATATAAATTTTCACGAGGACACATTGAATAAAACAAGGGATGACTTTGGCAGTTTTTAAATAAAGTGCCACATTGTGTTCTCCTTTCCGAGGACAACCATCACAATTTTTTTTTCCCTTTCTTTTTTCGTTAAGCGGATGAAAACAAAAAGTGCCAGTGGCTGAGAAAGTTCCAGGCCAACAGCTGGAGAGCGACGGCGTCAATGAACCTCGCAAAAGCGTCTTCAGACGATTAAGTCGACCGTGCTGCGCTTTGTTTCCATTTGAATTCACGTCTGTGTGCAAGCGGACAGATTGTGCGAGGAAGCCCACAAAAAAATACAGCCCCCCCCTACCACCCCTCCAAAAAAAGAAGAAAATTAAATAGCACAAATCCGCTCATTTTAATTAAAGCTTTAAGGTCTGCGGGAGGGTGCCGAGGCTTTATACTGCGACAAAGTCGCGCACAATGACAAGCTCGTGCTCATTATGACGACTGTCTAATTATCTCCGAAACACAAAAACACATGACACACTTTCAGTCAGTCAGTCAGTTATTTTGGACATTTGCGGGGGGTTCTTTAACTGTCGACTCATGCTTAAGATTTTGTCTGATCGCTACAAATTAGGTCCGCTTGACCAACGGGTGAGCACTAGATGGTGACATTTGTAGGAGACTGGACTGTCTCAGAATTATTTGTTTATTCCTTTGTTATGTGTTCACAAAAATAATTTATTTTGTGATTTTCTCGCTTGATTTTCTGTTTTGGTGCATTATTTTCGCTTTTCTTAGTGTCTTTGAAGTAATCGTTAATTTACGTTTTTTCCGGAGGCAGTCTTTGAACGTCTCTCGAGTCGAACGGAAGAGCAGGCACGTCGTCGAGAGAGACGCGCCTGTATTTGATGAGACTTCTAAAAGCATTAATAAAGTGTACTTTTTTAAAAAACCAACACTACAGCTCTCATTTTTTCGGAGCTGCAACACAGTTTTCATTGTCATTGTGACTTCCTGGACTACTGTGCATGTGTAAACCAGTGTGGTGGTTGCTGTTGCCGTTTCCAACCGAAGCAGTAGAGGTCGCTGTTGGATTAGACTTCGTTGTAATGAATCTCATCGCGAGGCAAGAGCAGACAAAAATATTTCGTATGGGGGCAGGAGAGTGGGAATGGTGTTAATGCAAGTTTTTTTCACACTAGGGGCTATTTTCGCCCATGTAGGTTTCGTTGTAGAGGAGTTTCACTGTACTTTGAAATCTTTGCTCCTGTGTGGGCGTGGTCATGTGACTGTCCCGGCGCTGATTGATTGGTCAAATGGGAGTCAAATATCATTTGTGATTGGTGAAAACGAGTCGCGGCAGAAGTCTCTCTTAAGCACCAAAACAAATCAATCGTACAAGCAGTTATTCCTTAAAACGAAAGTCTTGGGTGGAATGTAGTGGAATGTTTAGTTTGGGGTGATTAGCATTTTGTCAAAACAAACTTTTCAAAAGTAAAAATTAATGTTGCATTAAAACTACTCAAAAGCAAATGATCCCAAAAGTTAGTGAGTAGATGTACCAAAGTACCGTATTGGCCCGAATGTAAGTTATATGTTTTTTGCATTGAAATAAGACTGAAAAAGTGGGGGTCATCTTATATTCGGGGTCTAGACATTATACACATTCACGGCGCTAGATGGCGCCAGATATTGAAGCGAATGCTGAACTTGACTCCCCAGGCCAAAGTGAACCCCTGTCATGAAGGATAAAAACAAAAATAGCAGTAGCACAAAGAAGAAAAATAAAGTCTTTTTTCAAACTTGAGTCTTGAAAAAGAGGGGGGTCGTCTTATAATCAGGGCCGTCTTATATTCAGGCCAATACGGTAAATGTAACGCGTTAGTCCCCGTTGACTAAAATTGCAGCTCCTGTCGCCAATTTCTCCTCGCGATCCAAAATTTGGTCGGCACGTCTACCGCAACCCGAAAAGACACGTGAAGTCTGCTATTTGAATTTGAAGCGAACGTTTTCGGGTAATTTTGTCCATTTCCAGGGGTCCGCCAATAAAAAAAACAAACAAACTAAATCGCACAAATCCGCTCATTTTAATTGAAGCTTTGAGGTCTGTGGGGCGCATGCTGAGGACAAAGTAACGCACAAAGACATGCTAGCGCTCATTATGAGGCCTGTCTAATTGCCTCAGTGTTTAAAAAAAAAACGTTCACCGAGTCTGGTGGTGAACATTTATAAAAAAAAGTGCGTCTGTGTGAAGTTGCGAGGCCCTCCGCTCAAACTCCCTCCAAGAGAGCTAAAGCACGTCTTTGTGAATTTAAGGGGATTTGTTATCGGGACTTCTTTTTTTTTTTTTTTTTTCTCTCAATTGACCTGGCGGCCTGCCCGAAGGATTTAACCTGGCCGCCAGGAAAATCCAATATTCCTCCACATTATCGGCCCAATCAAGGCAGTCGGACGGCGTGTGAGTGTGCCCTGGGTTTGTGTGCGCCCGATGATAAACTCATGACCTGCAGCCACTTTGAACACTATGATTCCCTTTTTTTGGAATCATCAACATGCTTGATGTGGAGCACTTTATGTATTTTATAGCACTTAGATCATGAACAAAACAAGCGCTGGGGCCATCGGTTGCCATGGTTACGTTAACCAATTGTGGGAATGCACAGCCCTTATCTGCATGGACGTTTTTTTTAACAATGAAAAAGATATGCACTAATCCATTTTTCAATTGCATTATTCATACAATTTATGAACGTTGTGTGTGTGAATGTTTGTGTGTGTGTGTGTGTGTGTGTGTCTGTGTATTCGTTCCATGCTCTTAATCGACACCTTAAATATATTTTCCCTATTAGTTATATCTGGTTGTATACACACACACACACACACACACACACACACACACACACACACACACACACACACACACACTAAAATGTGAACAAAAAGCAAGCAAATTTGCCTCCTTGTTGCTCCGGATGGAACATTATGTGACTCCCGATGACAAACATACTTTTTTTTTCTTTTTCTTTTTCCCTGTTCCTTGGAACAGGTTGTTCCAGATAGATCCACTTGCTGCTTCACCAAGCCAAAGCCGTTATCTGATCAAATGTAGCAGCCTCTCGGGAAGCTGAACATGGTCGCGCAAGATGAGGAAATTTAATTTCGACTGACGACAGTTTGGGATTAAAAGCGTCTTTTCATTCCCGAGTGCTGCGATCTTTATCTCCACCGCGCTGCAATATTTCTGCGCGTGTGTGATTGAGTGCGTGCGTGCGTGCGTGCGTGTGTGCGTGCCTGCATGTATGCCGCCGTATTCCCGCCCGCCCGAGGCCTCCAAGCATCAAAGCGGTCTACGCCTGTCATGATTCTGTGAGCACAGGCGTCATTTTTTTGGGTGACGGGTCACGGCGAGGTTACCTTTTGTGAGGCTGACTCGTTTTTGTGTGTGTGTGAGTGTGTGCGCACGTGTAAAAAAATAATTTGGGAGAAAAAAAAAGTTGCTATTTTGGTAGCGCTCTGAGCAGCTTCAAGGAGGTTGTCTCATCAAGTCAGTGGGGGATGTTATTAACGTTTCACGTTTGGTTTGCGTTCGAAATCACATGTTAACACAAAATATGGAATAGGACTGATTAATAAAAGCTTCATTTTTTAATATTTCCTGCGAGCATATTTGAGCACAAAAGGTTTGGTTGCAACTGCATTTTGTTGTAGCCTACCTCACACACACACCAAACACGCATCGACTCATCTCTGACTGACCGATCTTGTGGACTTGTGGGCTCTCCTCTGTCTCTACGCTGCCCCCAGGTGGCCATGGGACACACACCAGTAAGCGCAGAGCAATTTACAGGGAATTGAATAAGATAGTGTGACCAAAACAGGTGAAGCATTTTTCATTCTCTTTATTCGTTTATTATATTTTTAAAAGAGTATAATATGAAAAAGTGAAAAAAAAATTGGGGGGGGGGGGGGTGTATTCGAGGTATTGGAACGAATTACTGGCGTTTCTGTTCATTTCAATAGGGAAACAATATTTAAGGTAGGAATGCTTTCAATTAAGAGCATGGTTAAGGAACAAATGAAATCATATCTCAAGGCACCCCTGTACAGTCATACCTCGGTTTTCGTCCATAATCCGTTCCAGAAGGCTGTTAGAAAACCGATTTGTTCGAAAACCGAAACCACGCTCTTTAAAAAAAAAAAAAATTGTTATTGAACACGTCTGCTCACAATGGAACGCTACACGAGTAAGGAAGGCGAGAGGAGTCAAATGGTGCATTCAAGTGCGCTCAGTTTGTTTGAGAACCGAAATTCGGTCGTCATCCGAGGTATAAAAAACTCTAAATTTTTGGTCGAAAACCGATTTGGTCGAGAACAGAGACGTTCGAAAACCGAGGTTTGACTGTATCTGGAATGGAGGGCTATGCGATTATGCCCAAAAGTAAAATCAAAAATATTTTTTACTACGCATATTTGATTTGCGATTTTTGTCCATTCTCCTTTTTACATTTCTTGTAGCCTTTTGTTTATTTCTACTCACATAAAACACATTTTGAAAAATACTTTTTTTCCCCCACGTCAACTTCCACAGAAATATTTCTCACTTTACAGATGATGTGAAAATAAGCCTTTCCACTTCTCTCGAAACATGAACAAAAACTCAAATCTAACTCCATTTGATTTTCGCCAACTGGAATCCAGTTATACAAAATAGCACCTTTTTCAACGGGTAGGCGTTGGAAGAGGCTCTATATGGGTCATAACTGACTATTTTGCGATACTGCAAAAAATATTTGTATCCAAGTCACTTTGTATGCTAAGCGCATCAAAAGCTCTTTTCTCTGCATTTTGGCTACAAATGGTTGTTTTCGGTGATGGTCAGGATCGCTAGCAGGCTTCTGCAGAGCTTGCTGATGAGCCGATCGTTGGAATTTGGTGCATTGGAAGAGGCAAACATCTAAAACATGCAGTACAGAGTTTGACACCCGAGTTACACTGGTGAGAAAAGAACACATTTTTTTAATTACCGTATTGGGCCGAATATAAGACGGCCCTGATTATAAGACGACCCCCTCTTTTTCAATACTCAAGTTTGGAAAAAAGACTTTTTGAACACCAAATTCATTTTAATACAGAAAATAATTACAGTACATCTGAAACAAATGGTTATAAAAATATATTTGAGAGAAAAAGCATGTTATTTTGCCTCGTTCAAATCTTAATATTTGAACATTTAAATATATAAACTAAAATGCAATCATATTCGTAAATGAATGGCTTCTGGTTTTTGAAATGTAAATGACATAACTTGTCCTCAGCTGCCGGTTAACCTGGCCGATCTTCGACCCACTTTTCTCCAGATTGTCGCTACGTTTCTCCATTTTCTGTTATCTTTTCTATTATTTTCTTCTCTTTTCTATCTTACCGCTATTTTTTATTTGTCTTCTTCGTGCTATCGCTATTTTTATTTTTATTCTTTCTGACGGGGGTTCACTTTGGCTTGGGGAGTCAAGTTTCATTCGCTTCAATGAAATCTGGCGCCATCTAGCGTCGTGAATGGGTATAATGTCTAGACCCCGAATATAAGACGACCCCCACTTTTTCAGTCTTATTTCAATGCAAAAAACACCGTCTTATATTCGGGCTAATACGGTAGGTAAAATTTAATTTTTGCAATCACACCGCTATTGCGCAATACAAAATTTGAAAATGAATCCCTAAATAGCAATCCCCCAGGTTCTCAGTGCAGCCATAAAACTTGAAATCACTCTTCTGCAAACATGTTTTGTGTATTTCCGTGTTCATTATTGTGTCGGTTGTGCGGCTATTAAAAAATCAAAACAAAACATGCTATCGGCGGTGGTGTTGGCGGTAAAAGAATCAATACGGTCTAAGTTTGTGTACAAGTTTGCTGGCTCCCTCGCCAAACTTCTTGCTCCGAGCCACGAAGCAAATGTACAGCACGTCTCTGCCGCAACGCTGAATAATTCACTCCGTTCCGTCAACAGCAGCCCGTCCAGGAAGTGGGGAAAGAAAAAAAAAAGTCTGTGTGAGCTTCACTCTTCATTTGTTTCATGGAAAATATTCACAACACTTCCCTATTTATTTATTTTTTTTGGTGCGTCAGTGTTGTTGCGAAGCTCACAAAAGGCCAGCGAGAGCAACACTTGTTTCTTCTCCATCCACACTCGCTGGAAACGAGACATTGGTGACCAAAAAAAAATAAAAATGTCGTCCTCATACCAGTTTGAGCAAAATTGGTTTGTGTCAGCGCATACGCGCATATCCGCTTGCTAGCGTGCGTGTTTTTACATACGTTTGTGTTAGCGAGCGGGTGCCAAGAGACGCAGCTTGGGTCTCAGCGTGCGACCCGGCTACGCGGCTTTCACCCGAAGGCGGACGGAATGTCCTCTGCTTTTCCCCCCTCTTCCTCCTCGCGGCTTCCGTCTCCGCCTCTCTCGCTCCTCGCCCACGCCGGGGCCGCCCTCCCGCCCTGCGGCCACGACGGGCGAGCTCACCTCAGCCAGGACAAGGTCGCCCAAAGTGGAGTGCTAGAAATTCGATGGAAAGACCTTTCGATTTTTTTGTTCCTTAACCTTGGGAGCATATCCAGCTTGTGCGAGGACACTCGATGTTTTAATATTGATATTTTGATAGTGCTGATCCAGTAAAGGAGTAGTTTCACATTTTCATAAATCCGACTATTAAAATTCGGTAAATCGGTCTCGGGTTCGACGGAGCCTCTGCCATGGAGGTTCAGACACACCTGACTCAACATGTCAGTTAGTTATGACACGCCCACTTGGCCATCACTGGCTGGTTCATTTTATGCACAATTAAAAAAACTTGTTTTGTATTCAGTCAAACCTCGGTTTTTGTCCATAATCCGTTCCAGAAGGCTGTTCGAAAACCGAAATTGTTCGAAAACCGAAACCACACTCTTTTGAAAATAAAAATGTTTATTGAACACGTCTGCTCACAATGGAAAGCAACATGAGGAAGCGTCACTTCCTCGTGTAAGGAAGGAGAGAGGGGTCAAATGGTGCTTTCAAGTGCGCTCAGTACAGGACTGTGCCTTACTCGAAAGGTTTAATTGCACACCACTAATGGACAAATATGTAACTATGAAGACAAAGTCTTTCTACTAGTATGCTGAGTTGTCTTACTAGTGAGGACAAGGTGCGTACTAGTGCATGTACCTGAAGCTGGATGTCAAGGATATTGAATGAATGCTCCAAGGGCTTTCCATAGAATTGGATTAAAAAAAAAAGCGAGAGAACTTGAAGCTGGGGCCTGCGGCGAGCAGGATCAGCGTGACGCCTGTGGACCTTCTGTTCCTTTTCACGGCCGACTTGCCACAAAGTCGCACCGCAAGCGCAAAGTGAACATCTTCTAGGGGAGCACTTTTTTTTTCTTACGGGGGATTATCCATCAAACAAGCTGAACGATACTTAAAAAGAAATCCGGAATCAGGACATGTTGCTCAGATTTTTCAAATTATATGTATATCTACTTTTTTTGGGGGGTGGGGGGGCATCAACATGCAAACCTCAGACCTCCATTCCACTCAACCCCTCACCCCTATTAGCCAATGGAGCATCCACTGCTTTTTTTTTTGGTCCTGCTTATTGTGGGGAGATTTTGGGGTTAAACGCTTTGGGGCACCCCCTAGTGGCTAGGAGGTGCCAAGCAGCGAACGTTATTGGCTTCCGTTCTGAACTGCCTCGGAAGCTCTGGTTGAATCACTTTGAGGGTTATGTGTGTGTTGCGTTCTTGTCTTTCTATACAAAGTGTCACCAGCCTTTTTTCCTACCAGTCAAATTAGCATTCAGAATGTAATATTTTTATTGAAATCGCATGAGGCTAAATTTGGTTGCTGTTGATGATAATGATGTGTGGACATTTTGCCTACTCCATATAATGCAAAACACACATGAATGTGTGTGTTCTCTGGTGATGTTGTCTTTCCATTGTCGTGTGGTACAACGGCGTTTGTGTGTGTGGTAGGCCTTGTGGGCCCAGAGTTGGATCTTTTTACGCGAGGACATCCTCATTCTTCTTCGCGGTGCAAGTGGGAGCTGTGGACGTGTGTGCCATTTTGTGTGTTTGTGTGTGTGTGCGCGCGTGCGCCCTCCCACTCCATCCTGCTCATATTTCTTTTATTGGCCATGTGTGTGGCAGTGTAGCCATGGGACAGCAGGGGTGTGTGTGTGTTTGTGTGTGTGTGTCTAAAATGGCGAGTGGCGCTTGCCCAGGAGGAGCGAGTTGCTTGTCGGGAGCCCTGTGAACAGCTGCACAGGGGCCTCGGGGGCCCTTATTGTTGAACACATCAATTCATTATTCAGCTTGCATGTGGCTGTTTTTTTTTTCTCCCCCTTTTTTTAAAAAAACATTTGTATTAAGGTCACGCTCCAGCAGGGGGTGCTGTCACCCCCATGGTGAGGCCTGACAGGGCATGTAGGTCAGTGGCTGAAGGACGCAGCATGACATTTAGCCTTCGCCCACCGTGGCGTTCCATTTCACACAGCTAGGGGGGGCTCCAGGGTTGTTGTAAAAATTACTCCGAATCATTACAATCTTGCAAAATGTCAGGACATGTTGCTGAGCATCACTACAGGTTGTCAATCGTCTCTTAAATATTGATAAATGTCACTACCGAACAGCAATTAACGCTGCTTTGCGTCACAAAATTTCGATCAACGTTCAACTAAAACCTCAGAAAGTCACCAATTGTTGCGAAATGCCGATAATCAGAAAGTTGCTAAACTTCACTTAAAGTTGCTAAATATCAATGTGTCAAGCATTGCTGTGTCACTGATTGTCACTGTCATACTCGCTCTTCAGGTAATGTCAGAAACGTTGCTCAACGTTGCTAAACTTTTTGGAACGTTTCGCTTCACATTCAAACATGTTTAAACGTGTCGCTAAAAGTTCCGAATAGTGTGTCGTCTTTGTTGCTAATATCCATCAAGGTTGCTCAACGTCAAGTCAATAAACATCACTAAATGTTACTAAACGTTTCTAAATTTATCACTCATCGTTGTTAAATTCGGTAAATGGCACCGCGCATCCTCGAAATTCTCTACTTGTCGTTAAAAATGTCACTAAGAATTGCAAAACGCCGTTAATTACTGTTCACGCAAAAACTTCCCAATAGCATTAAATAGGCGTTGGTAAACGTCATGCAAAAGTTGATAAAGGTCGCTAAATGTCACTAAACCTTGCCAAACATGTCACTTAACATTGTTAAATGTTGTAAACGTCGCTAAAGGTCGCTATCCTGTCATCGCGTGCGGCTCCTCCGCTGTATTTCACGTGTCGCCGCCAGGGGGCGCTCCTGTGTTCGGCTCTCTGTGGCCATTTCTGCTGATGACGCGGCGATGCCTGAAGGCTGTGTGTGTGTGTGTGTGTGTGTGTGTGTGTGTGTGCGTGTGCGTGCGTGTGCGTGCGTGTGCGTGCGTGTGCGTGCGTGTGCGTGCGTGCGCGTGCGTGCGCGTGCGTGCGCGTGCGCGTGCGTGCGTGCGCGTGCGTGTGCGTGCGTGCCCGTGCGTGCCCGTGCGTGCCCGTGCGTGCCCGTGTGTGCCCGTGTGTGCCCGTGTGTGTGTGTGTGCGTGTGTGTGTGTGTGTGTGTGTGTGTGTGTGCGGGTGATTGCCTGTCGAAAAAAGGAGTCAGCCGAGGACAAGCGGAAAGCCCGTGCCATTTCTTTCTGTATAGTGACATCTGGTGGACACATGCGCAACTACACATTGGTCGAAGTCAATCCGGCCACCTTGTTTTGGCCAGCGTTTCTTAACCTTTGTCTAGCCAAGTCACATGATTTTCCATCGCCAAAACCTCATGGCACATACACACACACACACACACACACACACACACACTGGACAAAAGTATCAAAACGGAAATAATTATATTCTCCTGTTACAGTAGTCATTCTCTTGTCTGAACGGCAACAAGGAGGATGCGCAGGCTCATTGTACGTTCTGCCATCACGTGGATGACTAGTTAATTGCTCAGCCTTCAAGGTAAGCTTGGATAGATGAACAAATATGCTTTATTTGAAAGTAAATGGGGAATCATTTCTCGACCAGATCAGTGAAATGAACACTGTGCTGTCGCTTAAGGGCCTAATTGACTTTTTATAATGGATAAGACTAGTTAAAGTGTGTGTCTGGGAGGGGTGGTTGAGCTATGTCAACAACATAAAATGATCAATTCCAGTGAGCTCAATTTTATTAACCTTGATTCATTTCTTCAAAAAGTCAATATACAAAATAAAAATATTTATTACTTTTTTTTTTTTTTACAATTTTCACAAATTATAGAAGAAGCAAAATGAATGTACGTAAAATTGTTAATTTCGGTCTTATTTTTCTTTTTTTTCCCGTTTGTTTGATTAAAATATTACTAACCAAAAATGAATACAAATATACAACAGATTAACATTAGTTGCAAAATGTAAATGTTCAGTGGGCACGGTTAAAGAACAGGTTTTAAAGGGGCCACACGAAAATGGTAATTTAAATCAGTACAGATGTTTTGTGTTGATTCTATTAAAAAAAAAACGTAATTTTTAAATTATGGCCTTCCATGGGAGGTTTTTTTCCATTTGTCCTCCTTGCAGCTAAAATGTAACGTTTTGCCTTGCCATGTATGTTTTTGGAATGTGGGAGGAAACCGCAGTACCCGGAGGAAACCCACTCCAGCACGGGGGAGAACATGTAAACGCCACACAGAAAGGCTGGAGTTAGAATCAAACCGTAGTCGACCTCTCCCATTGCTGCCACAGGAAATAATGAGGAGACAAAAAAAAAAACCCCATCAATTCACATTTTCAGTGACTGTTGGGCCTCCTCTTCATGCTGCGCTTTCGTCAGTGGCCACAAGATGGGAGCAGTGATCTGGATTAGCTTTCCTCTCGTAGTGTGTGTGTGTGTGTGTGTGTGTGGTAAGGAATTGCTTCTTCTTAAGGTGTTTTTTTTTTTTTTTTTAACATTTATGCATTTTACTTGCAAAACACCTTTAGTAGCCCCTCGGGGAGTTTAAAAAAAAAAAAATCATCCCCCATCACCTATGATTCGATTGCCACCAAATCCGGCACACACATTCATCTCGATTGGTCGCACAAAAAGCCTCTTGAAGTCAGGCTGTAAAACACACATTAAGGCATTTGAAGCCTTATTTGTTTTTTCTTCGTGTTTGTACTTCATCTCTCATACACACACACACGCACACACACACACACACACACACACACACACACACACAGACACACACACACTTGAGCGGGATCGTCTCAGGAAGTCGCGCTCTTAATGAGAGGTTCACATCCTGTCTTATTAATAAGAGTGGACGGCCGAATGGATTTGCAGGCCAGGAAATGATTGCCACTCACAAGTCAGCATTTTTTTTGTTGCAAAAACTTCCTAATTTGATCGTGAAAGAGTCTGATTACAGCAGCGGAATGCAACCGAAGGTCATTCTTTTTGTTCATTTTTTTTTCGCGACACAAAGGCTTTTGAAAAGTGACAACCAAACATTTGTCCTCTTTCTGTAAGGTGCTTTTCCTCTCCTGTCTTTTGTGTAAAATATTAAATAAAATGGCCCAGGAAATGGTGGTCATGAGTTGATTTTAGTTATGGTGATTTTAGATGCCATGCACACGTAACGGGACACACTTAAATGACTTGTATTTGAAAGAGTTTTGTCTTTCTTTGTACATTGTTCAAATTTGGAACCGAACGGACAAAATATTTAACGTGAGTTTTTTTTAAATTTATTTATTTATTTATTTTTTACCAAAATGACCCGAAAATGGTGCACTTTCAAGCAAAATGGCAGACCACCTGTGTCTTTTCAGGCTTAGCTCCCGGCGACTTTTTTTTGTGGGTCTGCTCATGATTGATGTGCCCACCAAATTTCATGTTTGAGTCCATCTAAAATGGCCGCTTCAAAACAGCCGATGTCTTCCTGTGTCATCGAGTTTTCAAAGAAATCACGTGTTAAGCTATTACAGTCCATGCGGTTTTTGCTTTATTACTCAGAAATAGCTGCTTTGAACCAAAATGGCAAACTTCCTGTTTCTTTTCCCACATGGCTATTTGTGCCTTTTTTTGTGGGTCTACTAATGGTATAGTAAAAATAACTAATACCTCGGTTTTCGACCATAATCTGTTCCAGAAGGCTGTTCAAAAACCGATTTGTTCGAAAACCAAAACCACGCTCTTTTAAAAAAAAAAACTTTATTGAACACGTCTGCTCACAATGGAATGCTGACGCTTCCTCGTGTAAGGAAGGCGAGAGGAGTCAAGTGGGGCATTCAAGTGCGCTCAGTTTGGTCGAGAACCGAAATTTGTTCGTCATCCGAGGCATAAAAAAAATCTAAATTTTTGGTTGAAAACCGAATTGGTCGAGAACCGAGATGTTCGAAAACCGAGGTTTGACTGTACTATCACATCTCATGAGCTGCCTTTGTGGAATACGTTTTCAAAAAATAAAGTTTTCTTTAAGTTGGTGCTACAAAATCGATTTTTGAGCCTTAAGCTCACAACCCAAACGTAAATGTTCACCAAGATGAAGACCAAATTTGGTGGACTTTTTTATTCTGGGAAAAGCCTTCGAAATATGGATCCATTTGGCCTCTAATTGGGATGAATTGCTGCCTTCGTGGTACCAACAAAGCGTCTTATTTGTGGTGGGCGGAAAGAGGGAAAAATCCAACCCGTCCACTATTGGCGCCGCTTTATTAAAAAGCTGCGCTAATCTTTTGCGGAGCACACATTTCTCTCAGATAAAGAGCAGCAAATTAATTACCGGTTAATTATCGCTTCTCACACTGCTTGCTTGCTGCAAACACGACAATGGACTCTTTTTATTTTTCATTTTCCCAGTGACACTTCTCCCTCACTTCTAACAGCCCCCGCCCCCCCCCTCCCGCCTCGCGCATCCTTTCAGTGAGCGTTTATTTACTCAGCGCGACACATTTTTACTCACAAAACCTTTCGCTCGCTTCCTCTCGACGAGCGAGAAAATCTGATTTGAATGCAAATTGTCGAGCCAAGGCGCGTTTCCGGTTTTTTTTTTGTGTGTGTGTGTGTGTGTGTAGAAGGCACAACAAGATTGGAGTGGGACAAAAACAGCAAGCACTTGAGTTAAACAGTCGGCGCAAAAGCACATTTATACACCCAAAGGTTTTCTTGAGATGATTATTTTTGTTCGTTTTATCAAGAGTGAAAGCGTCCCCGTTAGCGCAGTGCGTTTTGGCCCCTCGCATCTTTTTTTTGAGCCAAGGCACCCGCCTCAATATGAGAATAATAATCAGAATACATCACAATTATTTCACAAAAAATGTTTATCATTGATTTAATGTTTAAAAAAAAAAAAAAAAAAAAGCTAAAAATAGAAAAAACATGAACTGATTCTGCACAAATGAGCATCTAAGTGCAATGGCAGTCGTCCCGGAGTTCGGCGCTCTTTCCATCGTTTTAGCCTTATCGTGAGTGCAAAGTGTCCCGTCGGCTGTGTCTCATCCGGGAAAAAAAAAAAAAAAAAAAGAAAGAAAGGACTCCGCGCAAGGCTAATTTGATTTGACCGGGCAATCACTCAATTTGTTCCCTCATCAAAGCCAGAAAATGGACTTGTGAAGTGGTCCTTATTAACACTCTAGTAGAGGACTAGAGCGGGACAGTGGCCCTCAATGACCTCGGCGAGTGAGTTCTTTTCATCCGGGAAAGAAAGTCTCTGTTTCAAAAGTCATTGTCAGCTTGATTGACAGTTCAAAGAAGGCGGGTCCGTTTCATCAGCGCACTGGAGCATATGTGCGCGTACAAAATGAGCCAGTTTCACCTGTCGTCATTAAATTGAGTGGATGGTGTCAATCATGATAGGAAGCACGGAAGAGTTTTACCGAGCCAAGACAGGAAGTCAGCCATTTTGGTTTTGGCAATTGCGCTCAACACTCGTTTCACTGATCAACATGAAATTTGGTGGGTGGAATGTTTATCGCGATAGCACAGGCGAAAAAATCGCAAGCGCCCATGCCGAAAGTAAACAGGAAGTCGGCCATTTTGGTTTTGGCATTTGGGGCAAATTCACGCATTGGTGCCCTCTTGGAAAGTAGAACAAAAATTAAATTACACTCAACACTAGTTTCACTGATCAACATGAAATTTGGTGGATGGAATGTTTATCATGACAGCACAGGCGAATAAGTCGCAAGCACTCATGCCCAAAAGACAACAGGAAGTCGGCCATTTTGGTTTGAAGAAGCTACTTGGGTGCAAATTCACTCATTGATAACCCCTTAAAAAATATAAAATAAAAATGAGCCACTGATACAAGTTTCACTGATCTTGAACACATTTGGCTGGACGTGTCGGTTTCACGAAAATTCTGTGTACTTGCCTTATAATCACAGAGCACACCAAAAGGTGGCAAAATACCGTACGTCTGACCTATAGCAGTATTACCACATGTACTTTTTTTGTTTTCATTGGTTACCTTTGTTTACTTTCAGCAGAAATTCAGAATAAGGCGGCAAATAGTTCAAGAGGTTTGGTCCTCTTTTGAAGCTTCATCAAAGCTTCTGGCCTCATGCGGGCCTGATGGTCTGGTAACAGGGCATCCAAGGGGCACATGCCGAGGTTGAAGCCACTTGGAAGGTGCGGACCTACAGCAACCCCGATTCCATCACTAAATTTTCGCCAATAACTTTTTGGGTCCCGCTGAGCGCTGCAGTTGTGTTCGACCCAAAAGTTCTTGACAGTGACGACCACTGAGCAGGCAGAGAAAGTACAATGTGTCAAGTTTGAACGGGACACCCAAAAAAATCCAAATGCAGCATTTTTCCGTCCGCTGTTTTCTTCCCCCGGGCGAGGTTGTAGCTCCGAGTGGAATTTGGGTTCCCTCCAGGGAGGAAGGGGGTTGCTCGTTATTTATTTTAAACCCTTCTTTCAGTTTTCCGGTACGGTGTCGCGGTGCGCCACGACGTTCGAAATGGCAGCGTGTCACGTGGAGGCGTTCGAGGAGGATCTAAAGTTCACCACGATGCGGCTGCAGCACGAGATTGCTCAAGCGTAATGTATTCCTCGCCATGCGGCACCCAAAAAAATTCATACGAGAGATTAAGTCGTAGCAATCGTTGACATTTGAGCGATGTATGAATGGAATTGGAACCACCGTCGTGGGCACGCAAGTCTTTTTGATGTTGATTTTTGAGTCACTGAAAGAAAAAAAACAAACTGACAAGTATGTTAAATGAGGGTTCAAAATTGTGAAGAATCAAGTCCATGTGTGGCTCTCTGAAACAACACCCTGCACGACTGTCAGGCACATCCCCCTCGTCAAACATACGGCCCGCGGGCCGGAACCGGCCCCCGAGGAGGATTGATCAGGCCCGCAGGACAATTTAAACATGAAAAAAAAATTTTGTGCCTTTGTACAATCAGTGGGATCAGTTGCTATGCATAATTGATCAAAGTAAACTGCAGATTTGTCAAAGGAAATCCAAGGTGTTTCGTGAAGTGTTTTATAAAAGATAGATTCATGAAATGTCAACATTTTCCAAATGTTTTTGCGCTTCGCAAAACCAAAACAAAGGAAAAACATGATATTTTGGATATTGTTTGGCAGAGTATGGTATAATTTTAATGATCCGGCCCACTTGACTATGCGACCCAATATGCGGCCCACAATGTCAATTGAGTTTGACACCCCTGCTCTAGTTAATAGCACCTGAAAAAATGGATGCTCGACTTTGTCGAAGCATCTTTCTTAGCAAAATCAAATCCACTGAAACTCCTCCATTGGCTTTTCCAACAACGAGGCGCTCTAAGTCAGCCACGCCAGCCCAAAGCCCGGCAGTGCCTGTGGCTCCAAATTCATACAAGGGATTAAGATTGATAGCATTTGAGCGAGTTTTAGAGGAACCAAAACCACAGGAGCTGAATGTTTTTCGTGTCGGGTCAATCTTTTAGTTTCATTTTGGGGCAACAGTTTTCCCCTTTGGCCAACAGAAGCTGGCGTGCCACGCAGTGGCTGTCCAGAGATGAGTCATCTCAGCCTCCCGTAACCAAATTTTCTGTTTTGCAATTTTGCGGCGCGCGGGGTCCAACCTGGCGGCTTTGAGGTTTATTTATTTACACTTCATAGCCTCCTCCTCATCCTCCCCTTCTCCTTCTTCTTCTTCTTGTTCTTCTTCTCCTCTTCATTGCGGGCCCAAGAGAGGGTGAGCTAACGCCTGCGAGGCCGCCGGGATGGGGTTAGCATCGATTGCTTTATTGGTGCGCTCGGCTCCTCTCGCGTCGGAGCATTTGTCATGTCTGGGGGGCCGTCGCTGCCTAGCCAGGAGATCGTTCGTTTATTGCTAACGTTGTGGTGGTAGTGGGGGGGTGTGGGTTTGGGGGGTGCTTTACGTTTCCAGCTCCGTTGGGAGAAGGAAACCTGGCCAGGTTGTTCTGCAACTAATTCAGTTTGTTGCGGCTGGAAAAGTGAGGGTCGCAGGGTTTATCGCACTAATGAGTGCTTTGCCAAAATACTTGGGGGGGCGGGGGAAAAAAAAAACAACAACAAACTTTTTGTTCATTTTATAATTCCAGTAAGACTGTCACATTTTACTCAATGTCTTATTACTTTTGAAGGCTGCAATCTATTTTTATTTATTTTTTTGCTAGTTGCAGCGTAGCCTCCAACTTTATCACATCACATTTAGATTTTACTTCTCGTCTTATAACTGGTATACTTGCTGCAACAATTTTTTTTTTTTTTGTTGGCTTTAACTCATTTACTCACTCCAGTTTTTTTCAAAGCATAGTTACTTGTATTGCCAGACATTTTATTTAAATTTTGTAAAATTTTGGATTGATTTCTGAAGAGACACCAAATACTGTCTTCTGGGACAATATCACCACCAAAACAGACTTGACTCTTCTTCTTCCACAATAATTTTTTTTTGGAGCTATCTTCATTTGTTAGAAATAATTTTTCGAGCTTTCTTCATTTGTAAGAAATAACCGAGTAGAGCATGCTTTGGTTTGACCAAAAACACCAGTTTCTGACTAAAGAGTGGAAAAAACAAGCAACATGCCAGGCAGAAGAAGACGCAATTTTTGTTTTGTGGCACTTCAAGAAAAGAACAACAACAACAAAAACACAACACACTGAGAAAGGGCTTTTGATGCCATTTATTTATTTATTTATTTTACAGATTCACCACAGTTTCCTTTTTGGGGGCTGAATTTTTATTGTTGAGCTTATCACAAGTAGCGCTGCATCGCACATTACAGTCAAACCTCAATTTTCGAACGTCTTGGTTCTCGACCATTCGGTTTTTGACCAAAAATTTCGAGTTTTTTATGCCTCGGATGACGAACAAATCTCGGTTCTCGAACAAACTGAGCGCACTTGAATGCACCATTTGACTCCTCTCGCCTTCCTTACACGAGGAAGTGACGCTTCCTCGTGTTGCTTTCCATTGTGAGCAGACTTGTTCAATTAAACATTTTTATTTTAAAAAGAGCGTGGTTTCGGTTTTCGAACAATTTCGGTTTTCGAACAGCCTTCTTTAACGGATTATGGACGAAAACCAAGTTTTGACTGTACTTGACTTTACCTTTTACTTTTGACAGTTTTATTCAAGATCTGGAGGCGGGGTCAGCCCAGCCAGGTGCAACAGCAACTAATTCCCGGGTTGTCGCGGCGTGAAAGTGAGGGTCGGTGGATTTATCGTTTTTAATGGCGGTCGACGCGGTACCGCTCGGCATCCTCGCCGGTTCCACTTTTCATCAACGCCTAATCAAATTCCTCCAATCAGGCCCGTTTAGCTAATCACCCTTTGTAATTGCCACACGCTCCGGCCCTGAGGAGTATGGATCCAACCCTGACTCTCTTCGCCATCCCAGAATGAGGATTCCGACCGGCAGCTCCCGTTATTTACGGCGGGTGGCCGCCGCTATCCCCCTGCGGAGCTCATTGTGGATGTGCGCGGGCATCAATACGCGGCCGTTTTGGCAGGTAGCATCAATAGCGCCGCCATTAAGATGTGGACCCGGAGTCCAATGCATTTCTCACTTTGCGAGCGATCGATGGTGTCGTAGGTCTTCCGCGGTCATCGCCCGCGCCGCCATTGGAAATCTTTGGGGCAGAGCGCCCCCAATTAATTACCCCGGCCAAGAGTGAAGGGTCTGTGAGGGCCGCTTTTTTTTGTCGTGGGGGGGAAAGGGGGGGGGCATTATCAAGTGACACCTCCAACGATTGTTATACGCGTCATTTGCAGCTCGGAGAAGTTTGGCCAGCAGGGGGTTTTGGGGGTGGGGTGAGGTGCAGGGGGGGCCGGGGGCGCAGTGGGCATTGCGGTTCCCCGGGTTCGCAGGTGTCCGGGAGACAGATACAGATATGCCCGTTAAGTGCGCCTCCTACTGGATGACATTTTATCGATGAATTTGTTTTTCTTGTTTGCGGAGCAAAAGTAAGTTGAGTCTTTGTTAGTTTAAAGTGAAAGTTTTCTATTGTTTGGTTTTATTTGTGTATCTATCAAAGCAGAACAAAAAACAAAAAACTCAGATAAAAACTGAATTGATTAGGAAGCGCTTTTTTCCTCCCTTTCTTGTTATTCTGGCAGTCTTTGTAGTTTGCTGTAGTGCACAACCTACTGCACCGCATCTTCATTTTCTCTCTTTCCAGTTCACTTTTTCTTATAGTCTTTCAGGGGGTTGCAGTTGTTATTCTATTGTGTTAAAAACATTTTTTTTTTTTTTACAAATGTGAGGGTAAAACAGGGTCTGACAATGACTGGCACCGAATTAAGTGTTATATTTGTTTGATGATACAGGTATGTGTGGTATATGTTGTCCTTTGAAACAAACCGTGACTTTTAGATTGTGTGTAAAATAGTCCAGCTCAATTCGTGCAAAGCATTTATGTAAAACGTATCATGAAAGGATTGTCGTAAATGCATTTTACTAAGTACAACATTCTGTTCACTATGCATCCCTTTTCGTCCTTGATTATGAAATGGCCACAAGAGGGCCCTCTTGTAGCTGTTAATGGTATCAGCGACCTTCACAAGTTTTCACCATCGTGTTGCGCATTTTCACCGGAGTCAATCAACTTGTTTCCGTAGTTTTTTTTTCCTTTCAGCATTTTCGCATTCACACACAATTTCTTCATAAAATTGCTATGCCTAGTTGGTTCGTGTGATTACGGGGAAAAGACTGTATGTGTTTATCTAATGTCAACTCCATTAATAATAACACTGAATATTTCATGTGTCATACATTATCTTCATCTGTACATTAATTCCCACATCGCACGATTTCACAAACACACACGTGTATATAGTATTATATATTGCCAGGAGCGGGCCTTTTAATTTCACGTCTACTGGCGGCCATCGGGCGCGTGCTCAATGACCAGCTGGGATTTAATGTGCCGCCATGCCATGGATGTGAAAACTTGCCAAGTTGCACAGGAGAGAGAAAAAAAAAAAAAAGATTCGAAAATGCGAATTACATGTTTTATCATCCACGCGTGCAGCTTGGATGCTAAATGGCGATTGCCCCAAAAACTGAAGACCTCTCACTGGCATCTTTGATCCACTTTTTAAAGGTTTCACTCTCAAAACGGTGGCAGATTTTTTTTCTTGTTTGGATGCTTCTCACGAGACGTTAACACCCAACTGGTGGATAAAGGGATGTAACCTGTTATCATAGTAAACTGTCCACTGTAGTGATCGCTGTCCCTGAAAGGGTTCATTCTACTTGGTTGGGTTTTCTCCGGGTACTCCGGTTTCCTCCCGCATTCCAAAAACATGCACGGCAGGCTGATTGAACACTTAAAAATTGTCCCTAGGTGTGAGTGTGAGCGTCGATGGTTGTTCGTCTCTGTGTGCCCTGCGATTGGCTTGCAACCAGTTCAGGGTGTCCCCCGCCTACTGCCCGAAGATGGCTGGGATAGGCTCCAGCACACCCCGCGACCCTTGTGAGGATAAAGCGTATCGGAAATGGATGGATGTCTCACACAGGATGAATTTTATGCACATGCAGCTCTTTAGCGCCGCCCTAGTGGCTCCCTGGAGCTTTATCGAAAAAGATGGGGCAGGGAAATACTGTATATTTTTTGTTTTTATATGTTTTCTGTCGGAGGACAAACATAACACAAACATTGTTAACGACTTCCAATGCTGTAAAAAGGAGGAGAATAAATATGACATTTCAACATTTCTGTCACCGAGGATTTGCGTCTTAGCCTGCGACACGTTTCTATTGGCAGGGCGGGATGCCAGCCAGGTGGCTGTTTAAAAAAAAAAAAAAACAGCGTTTCATGTACAATCCACCGCGGTCATTGGCGAAGAATGGGAATCTGGATCGCCGAGAGAAGCATTTTTAAACGGTACGCGTCAGCTACGATAGTTAGCAAGCTGCAAAAGTGCGTCCCATGCCTCGATCATATGTTGCTCATTATGGCATGCGTGTCTAAGAGCATACGTATGCCCGGGTGTGCGGTAACGGGTCGATCGCGGGAGGTTGGTTGATCAAAAAGTAGATCTTAGGTCAAAAAAGGTTGGGCACGTTTGCTCTAAAGGATGCACTGCAGGGAAAAAAAATAATTTAATCATGAAGGCTCATTGTGTATTTGTAGCCAGCGTAGTCATTTTGGTAGAAGGTTATTACAGTCAAACCTCAGTTTTTGAACGTCTCGGTTCTCGAACAATTCGGTTTTCGACCAAAAATTTTTTATGCCTTGGATTTTTTATGCCTCGGATGACGAACAAATTTCGATTCTGGAACAAACTGAGCGCACTTGAATGCACCATTTGACTCCTCTCGCCCTCCTTTCACGAGGAAGTGACGATTCGGGTAGAGGAGGAAGTGACGCTTCCTCGTGTTGCTTTCCATTGTGAGCAGACGTGTTCAGTAAACATTTTTATTTTAAAAAGAGCGTGGTTTCGGTTTTCCAACAATTTCGGTTTTCGAACAGCCTTCTGGAACGGATTATGGACGAAAACCGAGGTTTGACTCAACGCAACTCGCTGTATAAGGCTTTTAATTAGTTTTTTTTGGTCAATATGGCTCTTTCAACATTTTGGGTTGCCATCCCCTGGTCTAACCAATTCAGTTGTCTGACTCAGCAAATACACCAAGTACTTGGACTATTTCCATTGAAACGGCTCAATCACTCCGTTTCGTGGACTCGGATGATTCTGTTGAATCGGTTCGCTCACTGACCAATTTAATCAATCACATCATGAAAGTAAGTAAGTCGCAATAAGGGGCAGACTCTCCTGCTGTGAAAAAAAAGCTTCACTTAGCCCATCCGCTCATTGGACTCATCTCACACTAAACACGCATTGACTTCAGTTGAATCTGTTCACGAATTGACTCGACATTTAGAAAGATAGAGTGATTCCAAATGGCTCGCTAGATTCACGTCAATTATCTTCACTCTCGTGAGTGACTCAGGGGTAGAGGGGGGGGGGGGTGTAACGTTTGAAAAGATTTCAGCAGCTCCATTCTCCATTCAAGAGTTGACGTGGCTTCAACCTGCACGCGCACAATCCGCGGCGTCGGCTTCACAAAGCGCCGCTTGCACCTTTTCAATGCATCTCACCCAAAGTAAACGCGCGAAAACCTTTTTTTTTGGCCCCGTCGTTTACATCTCCTGAATGCTGGAAGCCAAAGAATTTCAAGCACAAATAGCAACAATGCGGAGACGTATTTATTTATTTATTTTGGGGGCGGGGAGGGGGGTGGGGGCACTTTTAAAGCATCAAAGGGCGACAAGCCCAGAGGCCACTCGACGAAAACTCGGCCCAACGAGTCTAAGCTTAGGAAAAAAAAAAAACAGCCATGACATTATCACTAGACACACTTCCACCACACACATACACGCTACATTACATATTTAACGTTTCACTTTTTAGGTGGGGGGGTGGGGGGTGGATGCGGGATATTATGCAGCCTCGGTATGCCATTGAAGAAACCATCATAAGCGCCACACTCAGGAAATGACATCAAAGACATCAAAAACGTTGGAGGGCTTTTATTGTTTGTTTGTCTCCTGCTAGACGTGATATATTCACATTGTTATGCGGCATTATGTGAAAGTGAAAGCGGGGGTGTTTTATTTTATTTTTTTCAACAATAACGAGAGAAAAGTAGTTACTGGTAGATTTACATTTGGACATTCGAGTAAGCCTGTTTTATTTAAATTAAAATGGTTTGCTGTAATTTGGTGCAGAATGTGGTATGTCATGTACTGTAAAAAGCAAAGGAACACCATCTAGCCGACTTTACAGATCCAAACCAAATGTTGCAGTAACCCCGCCAAAAAAATCCGCCGGCACGTTTCAGCGAGTTAGTGCGAAACCCTCCGAGACTCCGCAGGATGACTGCGTGTTACACAACTGCGAAGCGAACTCGCCAGATGACTAATTGCGGCGTTTTGTAACAAATCTCTGGCATTGGCAGCAGCGGAGAGGATTGGTCGCCTGCCTCAAACGGGGGACCCACGGGCTCCATGTTTTGCCGGGCGGTTCCGCTGGCCTCTAATTGAGATGTTTTATGAGGCGGCGCGCGATTGGACGAGCTCGCGTCAGTCGACGCATCAACCTAAGCCACGCCGATGACGACCGCTCTGCTCTCATTTAATTGCTCGTGCTGCTAAAACAGTTGGCAGCCGGGTAGCTCGCAGCAGCTGCTGCACGGCTCTTAAAGGGAGAAAATTACTCTGCTTTCCACTTCTTGGACTGCCAGGAAACGCTCTCTGCCTGCAGGGGGTGTCGAGGAATCCCTTCGGGGTGAGGGTGGGGAGGGGGGGGGGGGATTCATTACACACACAGTTATGGCATTGTTGAGCTTTTTCTTTTTTTTTTTTGTGACAAATGATCTCTCACATCTTACGCACACACACAATGATGTAAAGTCAAAACGTTTTGCAATTTAGCATCACCCACGTGACTAGCATGACTCCTAGAACTGATCAAATTTCACCGAAATGGCTACTTCAAAGCAAAATGGCCGATTTCCTGTGTTTTTTTTCCCAGGCATTTTACTATTTTTTGTGGGTCTGCTCATTGTCAACAAATGTACTATATCTCATGTCACTAAATCAAATTGTCCTAAGGGGGTGACTTTTTTTTTTTTTTTATCCTTAGATGGCTGCCAAAAACCAAAATGGCAGATTTCCTGTGTCTTTTCCACACGACCCTCTTGAAACTTTTTGTGGGTCTACTCATAATACATGTGTCTACCAAATTTGATGTTGCTTCGTCAAATTATAGCTGCGAAGGCTGAGTTTTCAAAAGATTCTGGGTGTGTGCTTTGATTCTAAAATGTTTGTTTAAAACCAAAATGGCTGACTTCAATGTATTTTTTCAGGCATTTTACTTTTTCAAATTTTTGTGGGTATGCTTACGAAATCAATTGTCTTCAGGGGGTGACATTTTTTACCCTTAGGTGGCTGCTTCAAACCGAAATGGCACATTTCCTGTGTCTTTTCCACAAAAGCTTCTTGAAACTTTTTGTGGGTCTACTCATAATACCCGTGTCTACCAAATCTGATGTTGCTTTGTGAAACTATACCTGCGCGGGCTGAGTTTTCAAAAGATTCTGGGTGGGTGCTTTGATTCTAAAATGTTTGTTTTGAAACCAAAATGGTTGACTTCATGTGTCGTCTCAGTCACAGCTTCTTGAGACTTTTTTGGAGGGTCAACTCATGATCGACGTCGACCAAATTTCATGCGGCTGAGTGAAAACTGCCATGTCATGTCATTAGATTGTGCAGGTGTCGGCTGACCATGATTGGAAATCAATCTCATTCTTGCCTCGCCTCTCAAAAGTTGAATAACATCTTAATAACTTAGTAATAACTTCAAGAGTGCTGATAGGGAAAATGAGCATAACCACCTGTTATATATAACTAGTGGAATTGTATGTGTGCATGTGTACTTATAAGTATCACATTTTTGCTGCCACTGTAAGCTTCACATGTATACATGAACACGTCGGATGTTGTAAATATAAATATGCAGTCAATAAAAATAATGGCACGCTGAAGCCTCCGTGCATCAACATAAATTATAATATTTTCATGTCGTCTACTGGCGGAGGCCCGCGACCCACGTGATGATAAGCGGATTTGAAAATGGATGGACAGACGGCGGAGGATGGGGAGGGAGTTGGGGGGGGATATCGTTGAGGGGGAACATTGAGGGCGACATCCGGCAAGCCGACGACCGTCAAGAGCGATGGCGTTCCGACCGCCGTCGATACGGAAAGTCGGGCGTGAAAAAGGCTTCCATCAATGCGAATCATATTAACATGATAAAGGGCACGTTGAAACGCTGGTCGGCGCATTGATCCCGCCGCCGCCGCCTTCCACACGTTAACGAATCGAGCGCTTCCTTCTTCCAACAGGAAGGTACTGGAAAATGTATTTATTATTATCTAATGTAAAATTAGAATTTATCCACATAAAATGAATGATTTCTCTCTCGAAAAATAATTGGACTTTATTCTCATCAGATAATTAATGTTCTTCCTCAAAAATGGGTCATTTGTCCGAGAATATTTTTTTGGGGTGGGCAATTTTAATATTGATTATCTAAAAACAAATACGTCTGTTCTCATTATTCGTTTCGTTCTTGTATTAAATTTGACTTTCTCCTTCAAAAAAAATTGACCAATCTGGTAAGATAACATCATTTTCCTTGTAATAATAATGACTTAAATTTCATATAATTATTCTCATAAGACTAACATTTTTTGGGGGGGACATTACTTCCTAAATATATGAAATTTATTTTAATATTTTTCTCATAAAAATACTGCTTTTTTTCCTTTAAAAACACTTAAATCTTTTAAAATAATGCAATTTCTTCCTCCAAAATACTTTTTTTTTTAAATGTTTATTTTATTTTTAAATTCACGGCCAGAAGGTTTTTGCCAGCAGAAGAGCCTGCAGGAGTTGAACGTTTAAAATAGTTTATATACCACTCAAAATATGAATCTCATCAGAATAAAGTCTTTTGTTGTCCTTTTTTTTTCAGGAATAAATTTGATTCAATCTGAAGATTAAAAGTTGTGTTTTGACACTTAACCTACGAGTAAGAGGATTCCCATGCTGTCTTGGTAAAAGTAATGCAAAAGTAGAAGCACCTTGACATTCCAGTGATCTGTAATATGCAAAATATTGAAAATTTGAGGTAATACAGAGAACAGTTTGATTAAAAAAAAAAAAAGACGAAAAAACAGCATAGAGAGTGGCGCGGCGCACCTTGCTTAATTATGAACTAATTAAGTGTCAAAATGAAAGCGTTTCATCTTCATTAGCGTCCGACAAGCGGCCGACGAGGGAACATAATTGAGAGGCGCCGTGAGCTAATCGAAGGAACACGTGTCGCTTGCTATTCAAATTTGAAAACGCCGTTTAGCCCAAAGAAAGCGCCTGATTAGATTTAATAGTCGACCCGAGCGAGCCAGTGCGTCGTCGATGCCGGCTGTCGAAAAAGCGTTCCGACGACGGCCGCCCGGACGCGACTAGCGCTGCTCCAAAATCAATTAGAATGGGACAAAATCATTTTTCACAACCGCGACGTTTACACGTTAACATGTAGCCTACGAACACCACAACAAAAGCCGATCACGCTGATCATTTGTTAGCTACATGCACGACATCTAAAACAGCAATTTTTTTTAATTTTTGTTTTTTTTTACATACATCGTTCAATTATCCGGCACATGTTACCAACTGAAGACTACCATACCCATAAAGCCCCTCTCCTCCTCATGTCAATCTTTGTCAGGTAAATCGATTAGGTCGGTAAGTACTGTACAGTAGTCAGTACATAAATTCACTAGATAGATTATGTAAACTCTCTAGATTAGGTAGGTTGATCGATTGGTTGGTAGATTACATCATCTCGAAAGATTAGGTAGTATCTTCAATAAATGCACAGTACACCCGGATAATTTCCTGTTTACATTGTCACTGCCAGTAGGAGAAAAGAGAGTGGTCGCAGAGAGATGTGTTGGTTCGCTTGGGTTAACACGGGGTCAAAATGGACCAAATTGATTGGACCGTGAAAAATATCAATTGTATGTGCTCGATGACCTCACCCTCCAAACCCACCCCCCTACACACGCATACGCATGCTGTCAGTTTGTTGGCCGAGCGCGCCGTGGTTGTTTAATCAGTGGCGCGTTTTAATGGCTTGTCAGTGAAAGGCTGAAATACGGCGGCGGGCTACCTGGTGCAAACATTACGATAAATCCCGTTCGCCCGCCGTTGCCGCTCTCCATAAATCAGTGCTTTTGGGGGGGGGGGGAATGCGGCCAAAAATTACGGCTATTAAAATAATGAACGGGATGATTCAAGTTGTTTTTGGAATGTGGGAGCAAACCGGAGTACCCGGAGAAAACCCACGCGGGCACGGGGTGAACATGCAAACTCCACACAGGAAGGCCGGAGCTGGGATTGAATCTGGGGGTGGGGGGTGCTGGAGCTTATCCTAGATGTCTTCGGGCAGTAGGCGGGGGACACCCTGAACCGGTTCCCAGCCAATCGCAGGGCACACAAAAACGAACAACCATTTGCGCTCACACCTAGGGACAATTTGGGGTGTTCAATCAACCTGCCCTGCATGTTCTTGGAATGTGGGAGGACCCGGAGAAAACCCGGAGAAAACCCACGCAAGCACGGGGAGAACATGCAAACACCACACAGGAAGACCGGAGCTGGAATTGAACCCCGGTACCTCTGCACTGTGTAGTCAATGTGCTAACCACTCGACTACTGGGCCGCCCTTATTACTATTATTACTATTGTTATTATTATTATTACTGTTTTCCCGTGATTTTTGGTCTTCTCTCCATGAAGTGCGGGCACTCATGGCCAACAACGAAAATAGTGTTCCGCCACATACAATAGCGCCACAATTCAGTCCTTGAACGTTTTTCAGCAGATATCTTCATCTTGTTGAATGTGTGACATCTTGTGACATCTTGTTGAATGTGTTTCCAAACAAATCTTTGAATTCACTTTATGGTCTTTGAATCCAAAAAAAAGTGTTGTAAAAAGGACATTAATTGAAAAGTTTTGAAGGAATGTTGGTGAAATTGCTTCTGACAAATGAACGCGTCCGTCCTTGGATTGCTCCCAAAAGCTACACATAAATGTTTCTTTGGAATATTTTCCAATTCTGTAAGTTTTTGAGGTATGGCTTATTGAAAAAAAAAAAAATCTGATCATTGTTGTAAGACGGCCATCACTGAAAAAGTTTTGGAGGAACGTTGGTGAAATTTCTTGTTAGCTGATCTTGATCAAAAGTTAATCCGTTCATCCTTGGGCCGTTCATTTTTCTTCCAAGGACGTTTTTGAACAAAGGACATCCATGGCATTTGCTGTTTGCTGATTTTGATCCAAAGTTAAGCCATTCGTCCTTGGGAAGCAGTGCACCAAAAACCATGGGTATCTCTTCACTTGCTGTAACTTTTCAGCTGGTAAAATGACTGATTACAAAACTGAATGAACGAGTTTTGATGGGATTTCAAGGAAATTTAGTTTATCGCTTGGATATGACCTCAGGAAATTCTGCATCCCGATTATTATAAATGCAAAACTTGTCAATGGATTTTGATTAAATGTTGCATATGTTAAATTTTTATCAGGAAGTGGAATTTTCATTCTTGCCGGGAAAAAAATAAGCAATTCCGAGCGTTTTTTTCGTTCTGTCATTTCAAGCAGTTTCACCAAAAACGTTGATTTCTAATCAAAAAGCAGAGAAAACAAGATAACTGGGGAGAAAAAAAAATCATTAAGAGCAAAACAGTCACTTTGTCGCTAATATGTTCAGCTTTTGTGACTCCACAAACTATAAACCATCTGAAACAAGGCTGAGAAAAAGTTTTTGGATGACCAAATAATCATTTTATTTACAGATATACGACTAGGAAATACGCTGAGGGCCACTGACTCACCACATGGCTCAAGTTGAACATCAACAGCATTTTTTTTCCCCAAGTCTTTGCCATTCGCTCCCTGATCATCTTTTCTCATGAATACAACCATGGCACAAACTGTGTTTCAGTGTGAGGTTCCTAAACTTGTTTGACTTCCAACATGCTTCCATTTCTCTCCCTCATATGGTGGGACGAGATTACTACCTAATCTTTAACTTCCACGCAAAAGCTGTGTTGATCTCAAATCCACAGTTATGTAATGCTACCATCTACTGGGCGTCTGCCTGTCATTGCAGTTATGTCGAAGTCTAACACACATACAGGCTCCTCCATGCCGACCTGTTGAAAAACGTCCTTCATACTCTTGGATGGCAGTGAACGCTTGGATTCCGGTTGACAGATGCCATAGGCCATGGCAGTGAATGAGTGAATTAAATTACGTTACGCCGGTGGCCGCCATTTGACAACAGGTTTGGTTGCATGGTTAGGTGAGACGTATTGCTATGGTAGATGAGTGGAGTCGCATTCGGTGAAAACCTCGCCCTCTAGTGGCTGCCGCCTCCATTCCCCTGTTTTCACCGTCTGCTAACGATAAAATGGGACCAAATGAAGAGAAGCGAAACCAAATGCCCCTCAACCCTCCTGGCTCGGAATCAATCCTGACATTTTCATTGCCGGCTCACGGAAGCCAATGGGGCCTTCCGGAGGTTGTTAGCGGTCGCGCCGCCACCGTTCCGCCGGCTTTCATCGGATGCTAACTTTCCTTCGCTCGTTCCCAGGTGGCTTTGTTGGTATTTAAGCGCGGCGATCTAGCTTTTTAGTGCGCGGCCGCAACATCTGCTCACGCCCCGACTTTTGCTGCCACTTCGGTGTTGACGCAGCCTTTTAAGCGGGTCGGTCAATATGCTAGCGCTAATATATTATTTAGCGCCTTTGGGTCGACGGCATACGTGCACGTGTTTGCTAATCGTGTCGAGGCAGATGTCGGGCCCCTCCTCTTTACACCGGTTAGCTGCTCCTCCTGCAAAATTCATCTCGGCCCTCTTTTATTTATCCCCCTCGCTCGACAATTAGTCAATCCTCAATCAAGCATCGGGAAAGGAATTGCTTTTAATTACTTTTGATAAATGACAAATTAGTTTGGTGCACGCAGGGTGGTTTTTGTGCATATATATGTGTGTGTCTAGCGGAGAGTTTCGTCAAGATGAAATCAATGTTCGCTCACTCTCTTAGCCGCGGTTCATCGGACAGACTTCTGGGCCGAAGCCAGGCTGCGGACCGCCGACATCTCCGAGTCAGCAGAAAGAAACAAAAAAAAAACACCAGCGTGCATGTGAATGCACGTGAACGCTGACACTTGCGCGACGTTCAGCAACAAACGATCGCTGGCACACTAAATCCGCTAAGATATAAAAAATGTATTAACAATTCCATTGTATCAATAATAGGAGTAAAAATAAGATGAATTTTGATGTGAGGATCATGGAAGAAAACAAAGCGCCTACAGTCTAAAATGAATACAATTCTCGTGGGTGAGTGATTTCAAGACGTGACTGGACTTTGGTGTGTGATGAATCCAGAACTCTGACGAGGTTTTCATCGGTGATAAATCAACATTTTTGTTTGCGATTTTTCAAAAAATTTTGACAGCATCTTGACTGGCGATAAATCAATTTTTTTTGAGAGGGTTCTGGTCAGTGATTTTGTTTGGTAATTTCTGTAATCTACAAACGTGAAGAGATTTTGATCTAAAGCTGTGAGTGGATTTTCATTTGTGACAAACAAAATTTTGTGGGTTGATTTTGGTCAGCGAATATTAAAGAAAATGTGGCTTCATTTTTTGGGGGTTCAGTTGTGAATCTAAAATGTGTTAGTAGATTCATCAACATTTTTGATGGGTGATTAATCAAAGTATCAGTTGATTTAGTTAGTCACCAAATTTTGGTGGATTTCGGGTAGTAAGAAAAACTTCTCATCTACATCTAGTCAGGTGTGTACCTTTCCAAATCAAGAACTCAAGGATTAAATGTGGAAAGGAGAGGCACCTAAACTTCATTTTGAGCGTCATGGAAACAACTTAGGCACGCAAAAAAAATAAAAAAAAATAATTCAAAGCAAATCCCAGAAGTGGGAAACAAAAATCAAGACTTGCCAGGGGGAAAAGGTCATATTACCCAGCCCAATAAAATTATTCTTTTGGTCAAATGATCTTTATGATATGATATACACGCTAATTCGTGTAGCTAGCATCCCGTTCATGCATTTTGTTGCACTTTCTTTCAAATGGCTGCCTTTATTTCCAATATTCCCTTATTTGGAAAATCTCTCATTCGTGTCAGTCATTTATCCATTTTTGTAACAGTTGATGTGCGAACTAACTTTGGATCACGAGTCACATGCTGCTTCACCATCTCGAAGCTAGTAAACTGAACTGCTCTTGTGAATGGAACCAAACTAACGTTGTCTTCTTGCTGTTTTCAGGCTTCTTCATCCCATCGTGAGGTCGAAGCACCAGCAGAGAGTCCAGCGACGCAACCTCAGCCCGACCATTTTTACCTGTACATGGAGACCCCCAGCTGGGCAGGTAGGACCCCCCAAACCTAATCCCCCCCCCAACCCAACCCTCCCACCTTCGCTATTGTGAAACAAGCTGGTGATTATTTGCACGCTGATCAACATCCTGTACTGTACAATTGCAATCAAAGAGTGTGAAATCACAATTTGTGGCCTCACGGTCAGCCTGTTTTACTCGTGTGGAAATGTGATCATGTGATAAATCGGAAATTGCCAAGGGACTTGGGTCCCAAATTTCACCTCAATTCTGAGCGGATTTTTGTTGATGATACATTTAATTGTTTGTTGATTTGGGTTTGTGATATACACATTTTTGAAAGGATTTACCAACATTTGTTATCACATCTTGAATTGTGAGTGGCTTCTGTTTGATGATGGCTCAAAATTTATGATTGTATTTTGGTCTGTGTTTAATTTAAAATCGTCAGTGATTTTTTTGGGTGGTGACAAATCAAAAATTGTGATTGGATTTTAGATTGAATGAGAAATCTGAAATTGTGAGTGGACTTCGGTCAAATGAAAAGTTTCAAATGTGTGACTGCATTTGAGTCTTTGACAATCTAAAATTGTGGTTGGATTTTGGTGAGTAATGAATTCCAATTTTTTTTGTGGTCCTCGACCAATCTTACCGATTTTATTGTGACAATCGAAAATGGAGCTGGGATTTAGTCTCAGGACGAATCTAAAATTGTGAGTTTTGGGGGTTTTTGGGGTTTTTTTGGGGGGTTTTTTGGTGGTGACGAATCAAAAATTGTGATTGGATTTTAGATTTGATGAAGAATCTGACATTGTGGGTGGATTTGGGTCAAATGAAACGTTTCAAATTTGTGACTGCATTTGGGTCTTTGACAGTCTAAAATTGTGGTAGGATTTTGGTGAGTAATGAATTCAAAATTTTTTTGTGGTCCTTGACCAATCTTACTGATTTTATTGTGGCAATCTAAAATTCTCCCTCTCAATCTTACTGTTGACTATATTTTGACCAGCGATTAAAATTGCGGTTGATGATTAGTTCATTTCCGGGGAAACATAGTTGGTGCAAACGAATCACAAATAGTTTGCGTTCTCATGTCGCTGCGGTATTTTGCTGCCGCAGCACCCGTTCGCCAAACGGCATCCCACTCTCGTGCCCGCGCTCTCATAACGGCTGCGCCCACCCCGCCACGTGTGGCCATATTGTCGCTAATGTGCGCCTTGTGCCCACGGGCGCCACTTTGCCGCCACGGATCCCCTGCCGCCGCCGCCCGGAGGTGCCGTTGAGCAGGTGGCGACGAGGTCCAATGGGCCCGCCGCCATTTGCTCGCCTTCTCCGAGGGAGCGGGTCACAACGGCCGTTTGAAAGCAGTCTAATTATCTCTGATTGCCGCCACCGCCACCCTGCCTCCGTAATGACAAACCTCCAGCGTGTGTTCCTGGGGGGCTGCGCGCACGCACACACGCACACACACACACACACACACACACACACACACCACTCAGATGTTTTGGAGGAAGACTTTCACAGAATTATTTATGAAGCTCAACAGTTGACGAGTCAAAACTTGTTTGTTTGTGTTTGTGAGTGGATTTGTGTTGCCATTTAGAGTATGAGGGTCATTCCGTAAATAAGCTGAATTTTTCAGTATAAGGACTTCCATCATAGTCTCCCAGCACTGTCACGCACTTTTCCCATCTGTGCACGAGCTTCCATATTCCCTCACCGTAAAAATCTTTGGACTGATGTCTCAGCCACTCGCTCACAACTCTTTTGACTTCATCTTATTTTGCCTGATGAAGACTCTAAAATTGTGCTTGGAATTTAATTTACAAAACTGTGTGTGTGTGTTTGTGAGCATTTTATTGTGTGATGAATCTCAGCTTGTGATTGTATTTTGGTCACTGAAGGATTTAAAATTGAGAGTAGGTTTTCATCTGTGAGGATTTGACAATTGTGGCTGGATTTTGAATGGAGATACAGTCAAACCTTGGTTTTTGTCCATAATCCGTTCCAGAAGGCTGTTCGAAAACCGAAATTGTTCGAAAACCAAAACTACGCTCTTTTTAAAATAAAAAATGTTTACTGAACACGTCTGCTCACAATGGAAAGCAACACGAGGAAGCGTCACTTCCTCCTCTACCCGAATCGTCACTTCCTCATGAAAGGAGGGCGAGAGGAGTCAAATGGTGCATTCAAGTGCGCTCAGTTTGTTCCAGAATCGAAATGTGTTCGTCATCCGAGGCATGAAAAAATCACAATTTTTGGTCGAAAACCGAATTGGACGAGAACCGAGACGTTCGAAAATGAATTTTGGTCTCACGGCAATCACGCCTTTTGGTGAAGGGATTCAACACCCCCACCGCCCACTGAGCGCTATGCTAGCCCTTTAAAATAAGTCCTCGCTTAGAATAGAGTATGCTGATATGTTTTAGTCGGAACAGCACTTCTGAAGTCTTCAAGCCAGAACGTCAACATGTTCCAAATAACCAATCCATCAAATTCAAATCAATAAAAACATTTTCTTTCTGGCCGCTCATAGCAAGTCGTCACGTTGATTCTCAATGACGCCTCGCAAAAAAAAAGTTTGACCAAAGTGTTTAATGCGTCTCCCTTATTTGCCGGTGAAGTTTGAGAACACTTCATAAAAACCTGGCTCATGGTTTTGTATTGCAATTCCAGTCGGCCAAGCCAATTTTACTTTGTTTTAATTTATTTTGTTGGACATGTCCATCATGAGAAAGAAAGTTTCAAGCAACCAAATACCCAAAACGACACATGAACTCAGCCATTTTGGTTGAAATGAAACATTTTAGCATTGTTGGCTTCATTTCCTGGTATCCTTTAAAGACTTCAGCTGGGAGATTCGGTCTGATTGCTCCCAATTTTGACTCAAGAGTTGATTGACGTCAAACTGTGAGCAATTCTTTCAGGCAAAGTTTGGATGAAGGCCTTGCACGTTGCTCCATGCGGCTTTACGGGTCCTGTTGTTGTGTCAGCCCTATCGTGTGTTTGCGAGCCACTCAGCGCGCGCCTGCGCCTTTAAGAGCTGCTGCCGGCAAAGCGAGGCGAAGGAGCGAGTCGGACGATGGGTCGCCCGCTGGCTGGCTGGCGCTGGCGGGAAAGTGCTGACGGCAGGACTTTGCTTCGGAGCATGCCCATTAGAGGGAGCCATAAATCCTGGGCTCTCCGGGCCAGGCTGTGTCAGCAGTCCGCTGAATGAATTGATTTTAAACGCCACCGAGAAGAAAGCGAGAGCGAGCGAACGAGCCAGCGAGCCAGCCGCTATCTAATTGTCTCGCTCTCCTTGCCGGAAGCCCTCTCGCGCCGCCGCCGCCGCACTCCAACGTGTCACCGACATGGCGGCCGCCCCCTCGGGAACCCCTCGCCTTTGATTTAACAGCCCAAATATCAAAGACCGCGCCGTCTTTCTTTTCCATTACAGACGTACCTCCGAGGAGTGCCGCAATCCATATCGTGACTACTTCAGATATCAAGTCCTCATCCATTTTCTCAAGGCCTTAGCCTCGTTAGCCGATCGTTGTCGATGTTTGGCCAGAAGTGGGCTACACGCTCGAGCACGGGGGTCTTAATTCCTTCCTGTTGTGGAAGTGCATGCCGTCCGATTCACACCTACTCCCTTGGTGATTGTTCTTGGACACACTGCGGTCTCCTCTTGAATATGATGGCATTGCTCTTGCAAGACTGCCTGCAATTATTTTTTTTGTTACAACCCGCCTCAGAAGAAGAACATGTTTTTGCTTCCCCCTGACTCTCTCCGCGACTATAAATAATTCTATAAAATCGTAAAAAGAACACAAACAACATTGTAGCCTTTGCACATTAAAGAAAACAATAAAAAATGTATGAAAAAATCTGCTGAATAACTTTTTAATAACATTTATAATAACACAATTAACATCATTTATATTTGCAGCACAAACTCTGCCACCTACTGTAGTGGATGTGCAACTACACTTTATTTTAATTCGGCCAAAAAAAACCAAAAAAACAAACACATATGTTTTTGCCGATGTATTCCGCTGTGGTAAAGTTAAAACAAATACAGTTAAACCTCGGTTTTCGTCCATAATCCGTTCCAGAAGGCTGTTTGAAAACCAAAATTGTCCGAAAACCGAAACCACGCTCTTTTTAAAATAAAAATGTTTACTGAACACGTCTGCTCACAATGGAAAGCAACACGAGGAAGCATCACTTCCTCGTGGAAGGAAGGCGAGAGGAGTCAAATGGTGCATTCAAGTGCACACAGTTTGTTCGAGAACCAAAATTGGTTCGTCATCCGAGGCATAAAAAAACTCGAAATTTTTGGTCGAAAACCGAATTGGTCGAAAACCAAGACGTTCGAAAACTGAGGTTTGACTGTAATTCTATAAAATTGTAAAAAGAACACACACAACATTGTAGCCTTTGCATATTAAAGAAAACAAAAATGTATGTAGAAATCTGCTGAGTAACGTTTTAATAGCATTAACAATTAACATCATTTATATTCGCTGTGCACACACTGCCACCTACTGTAGTGGATGTGCAACTACACTTTATTTTAATTTGGCCAAAAAAAAAAATCCCAAAAAACAAACAAATACAGTCAAACCTCGGTTTTCAAACGTCTATTCTCGACCAAATCGATTTTTTATGCCTCGGATGACGACCGAAAATCGGTTCTCGACCAAACTGAGTGCACTTGAATGCACCACTTGACTCCTCTCGCCTTCCTTACCCGAGGAAGTGACGCTTCCTCGTGTAGCGTTCCATTACTGACCAGACGTGTTCAATAAAGATTTTTTTCAAAAAAGAGCGTGGTTTTGGTTTTCGAACAAATCGGTTTTCGAACAGCCTTCTGGAACGGATTATGGTCGAAAACCAAGGTATGACTGTATGTTTTTGCCAATGTATCCCACTGTTATAAAGTTAAAATCAAATACAATAAGAAAAGGATTGTAAAACAGGCACATAAATGTGCCTGGATTTCATGTCATTATTGTTGTACGCTTTCAAGGAGAAGTCAAGTCAAAGGTTTTCTTTACGATAATATGTTCTATTATTCACGGTATTCTGATTAATCTTGCATTTGGCTCAGCTTGCGAGTGTCACGTGATCCAACCCAGAAAACAGGTGAGCCATGACAGCTCTTAGCTGAGCCCTGCGCAAATGTGATGTCATTTTCACTTCACAGAAAGTCACAAAATGGCCGCCCCCAGAGATGGATAAAAGCAGCTGGGCTTTGCTGCTTTATTCATGGGTTACAAACGCAATATTCATCAGAATGTCTTGTTTGGACTAGAGCGGGTACATAAAAGACATTATTGCAAGCAGCATTTTTGACTTTTTTTTTAATCCAAATTATTTGAGCCATTTCCTTCAAATTAATCGGCCGATGAATCGATTATCGTAATTTCATTCTGCGAGATATCGGAATCAGCATCGTTCTCCCCCCAAAAAAATCCATCGATTCCTAATTATATCCACCATTGTTGTCATTCTGAGACCTTTCAGCAAAATCACAATCAAGTACCAAGGTGGGTGGCGGTGCGGCAGGATGAGTTTTTTCCCTTTCCTCGCGGTGGCGTCCTCTGCGGCTCATTACACCGTTTAAAGAGGCGTCACTTTCCAATCACCCGCCACGCGTCAAGCCGGCTCGGCCACCGGGGATCATACATCAACTTGAATGGCGGCCTCCCCCCCCTCCCCACTTTCACATTTTTGAATGGGTGAGGGAGGGGGGGTCGCTATTAATAATACCCCCCACCCCCGCTCTACAAGTTCTGAATCCTTAATTTGAGAGTCAACTTTGCGTCCGCGATGCTCCCATGTCATATTTTTTTCGAGCGCAGGTGGAAGGGGGTGGGGGGGGGGCAAGTTAAGTCACGTGTGATAAACGCAGTTCAACTTGTTCTGGGAACACCTCGACGAGCCACCACCGCCCGAGTAATTACTCTTTTTTTTTTTTTTTTTCCCCCCAACCTTTTCTTTCTCCAATCACACTTGATGGATTGAGTGGAAAGAGGCGATCATCTGGCGCTTCGCGGGCTCACTGAGCGTACTTCGCCCCCCCACCCCCACCCCACCCGCACCCTTTGCTGATTAATGATATCTGCTGCGAGTCACCAAAAGCGGAAATTAAGTATTTCTCTTTAAATGTAACATTTGTCTCCTTTGCCGCCGTTGAGGAAGGCATTTGTCAAAATCTTCTGGCTTTGGCCGCACGCTGGATTTCCTTTGGGAACGCGGCGGGAATTACTCCCTACTTTGGCAGTAATGGCATTCCGTGTTCGCCTTTTATGCCTTGAATCCACTCGCTGCCCTTTCACCCGCAAAGCATACTCGGAATAATGAAGTAGTCGCTTGGAGAATGCGGAGGAGGGGGGGGGGGGGGGATCAAAGAGGGCTTTAAAACCACGAGCCGCTCAGGCTCGCTGATTGACGCTTTCGTTCTGCTTCCGGAAACTTCTGGCTAAGGGCGCTTTTATACCGCGGTTGGTGTACATGTCCTGCTTCGCGGATGTTGTTAACTGTTGTGTTTGTAGGTGTCGTGCACCCAACTCGCTCTGCGGCGCTCAGAAACGCTCAATATTCGGCAATGACGAAAAAACAGCCGACTTTGCAGAAGACAAAGAGGCAATATTGGAACTAAAGACGCATATTCCCTTTTTGTCATGCGGGCTGACTGATGTTCAGCAGGGGGCGATGTCCGCAGTCGGAGTTGGTCAAATGTCTTGAATCAAACGTGCAAATCACAGCAGCAAGCCCTCCCTCGCCCGACCCCCAGGACCCTCATCCAGCGGGCCTGAACTTTTTTTTTTCCCCATCAATGGAAATCTAATTGCATGAAAAGAGATCAATGACGGCTAAATTGGTTTTGTGTCGGGGCGCGCTCGGAATAAAAGCTGCGAGCTATTTTAACCTGGCCCGCTTTTGCATCCTAAATCGCGGAAATATTCCGAGCGGGGGGGGGGGCTTGGATTTTAGCGCTCCATCACGCCGCTAATAAAAATCACATGCTTTAATTGTTTCTCCAGACTCATAAATCGCATGGCTTAATGGGTTAATAAGCAGGTTCGTATGAGGACGTCGGGAGTTGGTCCGTGGGCGGGTAAGGCGCGGAAGAGGGGGAGGGATGGGGGACGGGGGGCGGGAGGGGGGGGCGCCGGCTCCATGTTGCCGCGACCGCTGATAACCTTTCAGTGATCTGATAGCACTAATCCCCTCTAATCCTTCATACACTCTTTAGCATGCTGCTAACTGACAGCAGTCAATGCGGCCGCCGCCACCGCCGCCGCACTTCTATTGCACATCATTGTGTGATCCTATTGTGTCAGTTGTTTGTTTGACAGAGCCTCAGTTTGGGTTTTCAACAAAGACTACAGTTTCGCAAACCTTGGTTGGCATGCCGCTAACTGACATCAGTTCCATGCCGTCACAGCGCTACCACTGTGCGTCCAATCCATCCGTTATCCGAGCTGCTTCTCCTCACAAGGGTTGCAGGTTTGCTGAAGCCCATCCCAGCTGTCTCCGGGCAGGAGAGGGGGTACACCCTGAACTGGTTGGCAATCAATCGCCGGGCACACACAGGTAAACGGCCTTTTGCACTGACATTCAAGCCGAGGAACAATTTAGAGCAGGGGTCGGCAACCCAAAATGTTGAAAGAGCCATATAGGACAAAAAATAAATAAATGTCTGGGAGCCGCAAAAAAATAAAAGCCTTCTATAAAACTGACAATGAAGGAAACACATGCTGTATGTACGTAGGAGACTGGACTGTCTCAGAATTGTTTGTTATTTATTCCTTTGTTGTGTGTTCACAAACACCCCCATAGCATTTATTGTGTCATTTCCTCGCTTGATTTTTTGTTTTGGTGCATTATTTTCGCTTTTCTTAGTGTCAGTGAAGTGATCATTAATTTCCGTTTTTCTGAGGCTGTCTTTGAACGCCTCTCGAGTCGAACAAGAAGAGAGAAGGCACGGAGTGTTTGGCGAGACTGTTAAAAGCATAAATAAAGTGTATGTTTTAAAAAAACAACAACACAGCTCTCCTTTTTCGGAGCTGCAACATGTATCTATACCTATTTGAGCTATATTTGCCTACTATCAAAATATTTTTCCAATATTTTTTTTTTTAAATAAAGCTCCACTGAGCCACTAGATGTCGCTAAAGAGCCGCATTCGGCTCTGGAGCCGCGTGTTGCCGACCCCCGATTTAGAGTGTTCTATTATACAACCATGCCTGACTTTGGGTGTGGGAGGAACCCGAAGTACCCAGGAGAAAACCCACGCAAGCACACGGGGAGAGCATGCAAACTCCACCCAGGAAGGCCGCAGCCCAGATTCGAACCCCGGACCTCAGCACTGTGAGGCGGACATGCTAACCAGTAGACCACTGTGCCTCTCCACTGTACATCTTTGTTTTATTATCGAGTTTGTTTTACAGAGGAGGAAATTAGGGTTAGGAGCCTCAGTTTGGGTTTCAAATTAAAGTTTCAAACAAGTGGTAGGGTTTCAAATTTTTTTTTTTTATGACTGGCTCAGTACAATGCTAACCAACAGCAGTCAGTTTACAGAATAGGAAAGTAAGGTTTCAAATCTGGATTAGCATGCTGCTAAGTGACATCTGTCGTTCAGCCTCCACTATCGCTCATCTCTTGTTTTTGAGTGATTGGCGTTCTTTTTTTTGAGTGTCTCCAAACTGCTGATTAACCCCACCCACCACCTTGTCTTTCCCACGTGGCGATGTTTGATGGCGTTGCCCCGCCCGCCCCCGACAGAGACGACGGAGAGCTTGTCGACATCAGGGCGACGTTCCCGCCGACCATCCCTCAAAGTCTTATCTTTGGGGATCGGTGCCGACAGAACCTCGGCCCGGCTTGTATTTCTGTCCCATTGTAATTGCGTTGTAATTGATCCGGCGCAGTAACTTTGCCGAGCTCCTTCACCGCCCGCCTTTTGCGACTCTTATCTGCAAAGATGCCTGCGGGACTTTGTCGCCGTAAGCAAAAGGCAACAAAAGCTCCAACGGCAACAAAAGGGGACGAGAAAGTGAGAGCGTCAAGGACAAAAAGGAAAGCAGCAAGCCCGATTGTGTGGTTTTTCCCGTGTTAACTGAGACGTGCCAACTTTTAGTTTGAAAGAGCACAAAAAATACAAACCACAAACATATGATCCAAGTGTCAAATAATGAAAGCTGTCAAAAGCAAAATTTAGACAAAAATCAAACCACGCCTACTAGCAGACTGCCAATCACGGAATTGTTTTTTAACCCTGCAAAATCTCAACAACGACAAAAAGTTGTATTTTTCCGGTTAAATTGGACATTCACGAAAACAAGTGGCTCAAGGCAGGTCAAATATCGCCCTTTTCTTGATTTGACGTTGCTAATCACTCGTGTGCAATTAGCGTGTTGCTAACTGGTGAGGTGGGAGGAAGGAAGGAGGAATGCGTCATCGGCCCACTATAACGCAGCCGCGCAAGCTAGCACGAGCGTGTGCGCTATGCCCTCATTTGTCATCCTGACAGCGGCTACTTTTTTTTTTTTTTCCAAGAGAGAGAAAAATGTAGCAGTCAGCTCTTCCTCGGCTCGCAAAGGAAAGTGCGTGCGCGTGTGAGTATAGCAACAAGGCGGTTTTGGCTATAGTGATCAAGTGAAGCGTTTGATTTGTTGCGAACACTGATTTGTTTGGAGTTAGGTACCAGGCAAAATTTCGCAGAAATCCTTTATTGACAGAGTAAGAATCTTAGTTCTAGAAGAAAAAAAAAGGAAAACAAAAAATGAAATGCAATTTTTGAAATTATTATATTCCCGCCACCACAAACAACAAAATAAAATAAATAAAATAAAATAAATGTATTTCCCCATTCTCCAAAAAGTTGTGTACTCGCGCGTAGAATCATAACCGTGTCCTGGAGCATCTTTGAGTTAATAAAAAAACCAGAATGTTATCGTATTTTCATCAAGTGGACATTGGAGACTTTGGTTTTGTTGTTTTCAATGAACTTGATCGCCACTGTCCGACGGCCCGCCAACACCTTTGAGTCCAATTACGTGGTGAATGGAAACGGCAGAGCGAGCGCAACCGCAATTCTTGACATTTACCTGTGTCCCCACCGCGGCTAATACGCCGGCTAAATGGCCTCAATAGATATCGGAATGACGACGCGTATAGATCGCCAAGCGCTACACCGCCTGACATTATGATTCTTCTCCCGGAGAGACTGTGATAAACACGGAAAGGTTTTTTGTGTGTGTGTGTGTGTGTGTGTGTGTGCGTGCGTGCGTGTGTGTGTGTGTGTGTGTGTGTGTGTGTCAAGGCAGGTTACAAATGAGTTTGTTTGTGTTGTGGCCTTTTGTGCCCTGGGCTATGCGTGTTATGTGGGTGGCTCTTGGAAAATGTGATCCACACTACAGGCTGCTGTGTTTATATGCGTACATGTGTGTGTGTGTGTGTGTGTGTGTGTGTGTGTGTGTGTCATGGTCTGTACTTGTTTATGTGCGTGTACTCCGACTTCTGATTTTTGTTTTAAGTCAACGCTGAATATGATGAAAGTCGTGCTGACGTGGACCAGTCGCTGATGATGTCATTGTTTTTTTGGTCAGTGCTGTGATTTTTGAGCCGCAAAGAACGAGAGGGGTCTAACTCCATTTTTGTTTTGTGTTATTTGGCAGGAGAATGATTTCAACTTTTACGACAACAATAAAATCAAAAGGGATGTATATCTCGGTGATTTATATGGCAATGATTCTGTCTTCTGGATACAGAAAATGTGGTTTTCTTCACAGTTGGTCATTGGGCCATATATAATGATTTGGGATCATATTTGATATTCAGATTGATTGCACTTTTCTCCACAAAGGAGGGAATGTCATCATCTTCAGTTTCATAGTTCGGATCCTGGTCGGTATCCTCTGGGTTGCCCACAAGAAACACACTAGGATGTGCTATAATGGTCTAAGTCACAGGTGTCAAAGTCAAGGCCCGGGGGCCAGATCTGGCCCGCCACATCATTTTATGTGGCCCGCGTAAGCAATTCAAGCATGTCAACTTCCATGATGCTTGCTGAAGTCTGAGCCAAAATTTCAAATTTTCATATATAATGTAATAATTACAATGTTTAAACAATCCATTATTCTTGACTTCCGATGTCAAAACTCTAGTTATCCATCTATTTGTTGCTCGCTGTGTATGTAATATGTGGAGGTGGTTCAACATTTATATGGTTTCACAAAATTTACAGCCATAACGGCCCTCCAAGGGAAACCGTAACTACAATGTGGCCCGCGACAAAAATGAGTGTGACACCCCAGGTCCATGTCTTAAACATCTGTCAAATCTGTCAATATTTCACAAACGGTGATATATGTCTTTCTTAGTCTTCTGTCAGTCGTTCAACTTCAGTTTCTGTTATGAAAACTGGAGATGGCCCACCATTGCACGGACAAACCAGAAAAAGTGCAGAGAATGATAAACCGTATTCTTAGCTTGGATGCCGGAAAGTAGCATCAGGTTTGCCTGAAATAAGAGAAACAAACTAGAAAAAAAAGTTGGCCCACTGTTGCATTGATAAATCGGTGAAAGTGCTGAGGGCAATAAAATGCTGCCCCTCATAAGTTAAAACTGGAACTTAAATTTGACTCCGACCAACAATCATGTGAAAGATTTGCCCCCCAAAAAAGACAAAGATGGACTTAGCCCACAATGTGTTGCCTTGTGTGATTGTTTTGTAGGAGCAAAAGCATTTGTCGCTTCCTTTGACCTGAGCCGTGACTCTTGTTATCCGGAGGGCTTCTTCGATATTGGTGTGTTATTTGGTGTCATGGGTAACGTCTTCGTGGATACGATGGGGGTCAATCAGGCGACCTATTGGTCAAAGTGTCACGTGTGCCAATAACCGTCAGCTGGTATTAATCGAACATGGCGGCAGTAGTGCGAAGAGGGTCAATGTTTTAAAGGGCAGCAGGGAGGGAGCGGCAATGCGGTGAACTAATGCCATCCCGATGGCATCTTGCCAACGTGGAACACCATCTTTTCGCCTCATTTGTCTGCGAAAATTCTCGCTCTTCGCAACTGGGCCATGTACGCATGTTGTTCAGAGTTCAATTTTCAACATGAACTCTATTTATCTTGTCACGTTACGTGTATACCTTGTATTGTACCCTATTTGGACTTTTGTTTTGAGTACATTTAGTTTTGTTTCATGTAATGTCTCGTTTTCTTGTTGTTTGTTTGTCATCTGTCCCGTAAGGGGCGTGGGTCCGCTCGTCCTCATCAGCCCTCCCCTGTCCTTTGAGTCGACCAATCAACTCGCTCAGCCGCTCGTGTCATGTCCAGGTGTTCCTCGTTGTCTCGTCAGTTTGTGTTTGTTGGATCATTGCTTCTGTTCGTATCCCTGTAATGTTACCTTTTGGGAGTTTGTTCCCATACCCAGTTTTGGTTTATTTTGTGTCTGGGGCTTTGGACTTCTATTAATTTGACTCTATGTTCCTTTTTGTTTTATTTTTGGAGAATTATATGTTTTGATTTTGAGTTGCTGCAATTTCTTGACACCATTTGCTCCTGCTTTTGACGTGTTTCTTGGCGCATTGACTTTGTGACTCTTCGGCATTGCGTTGTGATAGGCTCGACTGTTGTTTTCATGTGCTTGCATCTCGGACGTTTGGTCATTATTAACTGAGTTCCATTCTGGGTGGATGCTTGCTTATCAACACCACCACCCCCACCATATTTTGCTAATTTTTCCATGACTTAATAAACTTTCCACCGTCCTTATTGTGACATCTATTCGCTATCGTTCAATCATTATGCCACCATTCTGCTATTTTCCCACCATTTCACACTCTTTCCGCTCCAGCACACTTAAAAGTTTTGTCAGGTGTCAGGTCAGTCTGCCCCGGTGTACATTAAAGGCGTCTGTGCTGCATGCGTTTTTTTTTTGGTTTTTGGGGGTTTTTTGGAAGCATTTTGATGGCAAGGCATCTGTCCGACGTGCGTTTTTCATGCTAAACTTTGTTATCTGGCACTCTGTGACACCCACGCCAGCTCGTTTGCCAGCGCAATTCAACATCTGCGAGGGATCAAACGCGAAATGGCTGCCAGCCCCTCGCCGAGGGGCCAAGATGGTGACACAACGGCAATTTGTCGGGTGTCGTGTACGGCGTCCTGATTCAAATGTCATATCAAACACGAGATCAGATGGTTGGTTCCGTCGGAGGCTCGCTGATACCTGCTGATTGGTTGATTTAGTGCTCGACTTGTCATTTCATTTAATCGGTTCAAAAACGTTTTTATTTACTACAAATAATGCCTCTTTCAATGCTAGTGACATATAGTGACTGTTGGCATTGCATCCAACAGCAGCCCTAAACTTCAAACAAGAGTTAGGGTTCCAAATTAGGGTTTCGAGGGAGAATTTTGATTTCATTCTTCATGTTTGAAGAAAACACTGCCAAGTCAACAAATACTTTTTTTTAACGCTGTCAGAGAGAAACGAGCGTCTAAAGGTCTGTCGTGATGTCACATTTCTGTGCCAATTCCCGACCTTGTTTTCTTCCATTTTAAAGATTATTGTTGAGGTTACTGCTGCTGGGAATCAACGTGGTCGAGCAGTGTTCTCCATCTTTTGTATCCCTTCTTGCAAGAAGACGCAGCACCAATAATCCAGTTGGATGGATTTGGCATTGATCTATGAAGGCGTCCGTCCACTATTGAATATATCGGTTGGCCTGGGTGAAATCCATCCAGGTCGAATCCATACGCTGCAATTATTGTTCTCTAAATAGCCTGGGTGAAAACACGCAAAGCTAACTGCATGTCCACAGCGCTCAAAGGCGGATTCAATTGAAGCACTGCCTTTCAAGGGTTTGCGACGTCGCGCTCGGTTGCCAGGTGACGGACGCTCGACCTTGGCGGCGCCATTCAACGCTTGCCGCCCGCCTCCGCCATCCAAAACCCAAAGTTGATTCACCGTCACAAAACATTCACCGACTCTATCGGCACTTTTTAAAGAAGAGAAATGAACACTGTATTGTAAAGCTTGAACACAGTTGTATTGCGTTTATACAATAGGCTTACTCAATGTAATGCCCTCACGGGTGGGAAAGGAGACCCACGGTCACCGATGTGCTTTGCAGATGTTTTTCGAACAGCGGGAGAACTGTACAACAATCAAAAGGGCAAGTTGCCAATTAGCACAGCTCACACCCAGACTTTGACACGCCACTTCACCAAGCCCCGCCTCTCAGAGGCACATGCATGTACACAAATGCCACCATTTTTGCCGTTTAAAATACTTTAAAAAATTCTCCAGAGTTTCCGATTTTACAATAAGCATCGTTTGAATTTCAAACGTTGCTACTTTTGGGGCCTGGGATATTAAGGTTTGAATTATTTAGGTTTCATGTGGTATATTAAAATGTGGGACATATTAATTTGTGTGTGGCGCAATGAGATTAGGTTTGGTTGATTATGGTATGAACGCCAAGCGGTACCGCTGTTGGCGGGTGGCATATTAAAGTCACGTCTGGCTTAGGGTTTGAACGACAAACGGTACTTTTTCAGTGTGGCATATCACATTTTTTTCTGTGTGTGTGTGTGTGTGTGTGTGTGTTTTGAAAGCCAAACAGTGCCACTTGGGTTGTGGAAAATTAAGGTTGTGTGTGTCTTATTAAGGTTTGAACAGCAAACCTTACCACTTTTGGGCCATTGCTTATTCAGGTTCTGTGTTGCTTATTATAATTCAAAATGCTTCCAGTATTCCACTTTTCACAAGGTTATGAGTGGCTTCTTCAAGTCACGTGTGGCCTATTAAGTTTTAATTGACCAGCGGTACTTTTCGTACGACGTGTGGTATCTTGAGGTTGTGTGTGGCTTATGAAGGTTTGAAGTCCTACTTTAGGCGGGTGGCATATTAAGGGTACACGTGGGATGTTAAGGTTACGTGTGGCATATTGATGCTTTGCTCTATTGGCATAATAAGGTTACATGTGGCATATTAATGCAATACGTGCAACAGTATATTAAGCTTACACGTGGCATATTAAAGTCACGTGTGGCTTATTAAGGTTTAAATGCCAAATAATACCACTTTGGGGGCTTGGCATATTAAATTTGGAGGTTCCACTGTATTTTGCCACTTTGGATTTACGCTCTATATCAGACATTAGCATTGCAGCCCAGCCTGGAGCTAGCAGGCGACTGATTGGGGATACCTCAAGACACCGCCTCGAGCCACCCACTAAACGGACCACCGGGGGTCTTCGAGTATGCACCGGCGATCCCGTCCTCCAAATTGAGCGAAAGGAGATTGGACATTAGCATACGCAGATTGTCAGAGGCAAATGAATGACAAGACTTTCATCCCGCGGCGTGTCGGCCTCGTTTAGCGGCAACACGCTTCAAAGTCCGCCGAGTGCCGTTGGGGTCACCCGCGGGACGAATTGGGGCGAAGGGGCATCGAAATTGACTTTCAACACCCAAACGCAACGTGGTCAAAAAGAAAACAAGCGACAAGTATACAGAAAATTATTTAATACATTACTGTGTCAAGGTAAGGTTTCAAGTTAGGGGGTTTTAAATCGAGGTATGGGTTCCATGTTTGGGTTTCAATGCGGAGTTAGGGTTTCAAATTTGACTGAGTTAAGGTTTCAAGTTGCAGTTTCAAATCAGGGCTTCAAGCTTTGGTTAGGGAATCAAGTCAGGTTTCGAAGCCAAGGTTGGGGTTCCAAGTGGGGCTTTGGTTTAGGGGTTGAAACCTAGGTTTTGGTTCTAAGTTAGGGTTTTAAGACAGGTTTTGGCTTTCAGGTTATACAATTTTAGCTCTGCGTTAGGGTTTCAAGTTGAGGCTTCAAGCTAGATTCAGTTCTAAATTGGGGTTTTGAGCCAGGGTTTGAGTTTCAAGTCCGGTTTTTAAGCCAGGTTAGATTTCTGAATTCGGGTCTAATGACTGAGTTAGTGTTAGAGGTTTTGTCACGGTTTGAGGCCTGAGTTTGGGTTTCAAGTTAGGTTTTACACTACAGGCATCGTTAGTGTATAAATCTGGTTTTGAAATTCTAGGTTTGAGATTGGTGTTTTGAGCCAGGATTAAGGTTTCAAATGAGGGTATAATGTTAACATCTCAAATGCCTTCCACCCAGAGTTTAGGTTTCACGTCTGGGATATGGTTTCAAATTTGGGCTTCAAGCTTCAAGTTTCAAGGCCCGGTTAGGGTTTCTTGAAGTTCTGAGGTTGGTCTGTGGCTCAACCCGATGCAAATTTTGCGCTAAATGACTTTTTAGTTTGGCTGAGGTTATGCAGCATGATTGAGACATATTAATAACATCAGTCGCAATGTGCGACGACTAAGACTTTCATCAGCGGACCAATCGACGACATGTGAATGAGTTTCTTGTCGTAGATTTATGCCGCTCATTAAGAGTCAAATGAGTGGACATTCGCAACAGAAAAATCGAACAATCACCCTGTCCCGCCTCCCCAAACAATGGATCAAAAGTGCGACGGCGTCTCCATTTCCCGCTAAATGAGATCATTGACGAGGTTTTTAATTGTGATGGGACGACATTTGTTAACGCCGTGACCTCCAACATCTCCCGCCTCCGCCCACCCCCGTTCCCTCATCTCCGAGTCCTGACTCGACGGAACGCCACCCAAATGGGCGGCGTTCATCAAAATTTCTCCATCAGCGTGACTCGCGTGGCAGCGATTAGGAAACGCTGGCGCCACACTACCCCCCACCCCTCCCCGCAGATGGCCTCAGATTACGTGCGGCTGGCGTATTAAGGTTATCGGTGACTTGTCAAGGCCAAGTGCGGCGTATTCAAGTTATGTCTGGTAAATGAGTTATGTGCGGTATATTAAGGGTACTGTATATACGCTTCTTGTGGAGTCTTAAGCTTTGCGCCGTGACACCAAGTCTCTGGTGGTGCCTGGTCCTTTTCAGGTAAGTATCCACTGACCCTGATTGACATCAATTAAATTGGCTTTGAGTGACAGGCCATCATTGAGGCAAACATCTCGGTCACTTGGAGTGAAAAGGTGCCGCCTGAACTCCGCGTGGCCGGAATAATGGATCCACATATGCCTGCCGCGGAGGGCAGATGGAAGGCGTGCTGGCACTTCAGCCCTTTTACTGGTTCCTTGGAAATTCTTTGGAGGGGTTTTTTTATTCGTAGATGGCTGCGGAGGTGAACGGATGCTTGGCCTCATTGTTGCGGCGTCGTCCTCGCGGCTCCTGCAAGGCCACCGCGGTGGGGCCATTAAAGAGGGTGAAAGGGGGGGCTGTTCTCCTTGAACACCACAGCTAGTGGCACTTGATTTGAACAGTATGTTCACATACACACATTTGGGATCTGGCATTTATTCCCACTTGGCACGTTGACCACACAGGTGACATCTGACCAAAGTTTTGCTGATGAAATGCAAATAGTATTCATTTCTCTTGGAACAGTAAATGATGGTTAGTGTCACACAGAAATATCATTTGCGCCATTTGTCCACAAGAGGGAGCTCTGATGCCATTCCATTCAATCAATCCGCATCTTTCCTCACTCCGAAACGTATCCAAAACCTCCTGGTGGTGGATTTTCTCCATCGCCGGTTGTTGTTGACGGCGTTTGTAGAAAAGCAGAAGATTTTATCGAAAAAAGTGGTTGCCAGTGGCGTTTTTGTGCATCTGCTGACTTAGCCGCCCACCGCCCGCTGCCCCCTTGCAGTCCTGCCACTGTCTCGTGGCAACACGGACCTCCATAATTTAACGCCTGCCATGTGTAATACATTCGCATGCACGGGGTGAAAGGAACGAGCAATTTTTGCTGGAGACGTTATCACTTGTAAGGATTAAGACCAGGGTGGTCCAAACTGTGGCCCGGGGGTCATTTGCGGCCCATCATCCATTTTTAGCGGTCTGCGACATGATAAAAAAAAAAAACAAATAAATAAATAAAAATGTATATATTTGACATGTGCTGCAAGGTTAGTTAAAAAAGGTGAAGGAGGGCAGAGTGAGACGCGAAGGGTGTACTGTTGAACTTTTTTTTTTATTTGGAGATACATCTAAATCATTTAGAAAACACTGGAGTGAAAAATTCAATTTTAGAGACAAACATATTTTTTTCAACGTTGTGCTCTATGGCTGATTTATCCTCATGTGATTGAAAAATAGGGGGGGCGGGAAAGTTAAGGGGCGTGGACAAAGAGAAGTCACACAATAATTAAGTTGGTAGAAGAGCATTTTATTGGCGAAACTCACAGAAACTGACATCGATCGCGCAGCACTGTAGAAAAATTTGGGCTAGCGCAGTTTTCACTGCCTCACGGTAACACGCCTCCATAATTTAAAACGTTTAGGGAACACAGACCGTGTCGAGTAGGGCACATGCACGTACACCCGCCATGAATAATACATGCGGATGTTCGCCGGCTACGATGCTACGGCGGCTCAGTGGCGGCGCGCATAAGCAAGAGTAAATGTCCTGACATTTTCAATATCCACCCAGCCCCAAATGTGCTGAATGCACACAAGTGCTCACTCAAGAGGCTCTTAATGGCGGCGGGCAGGGACAGTTGGCCACGGCGATGGATGCGAGAAAGAATGGAGAAAGGGGGAGCGGGGGGGTGGGAGGTGGGGGGCGGGGGGCGGGATTGTAAAGGTGCCTCTGAGAGTTTGGTCATTTTTGTTGGTAGACACTTGACGGATGCGTTTGAGTGCTACTCAACGATTAAGTTGATTGAGGAAAATCACAGGGAGTGATCGGCGAGGGGGGGAGGGGTAGCAATGAGCAAAATTGGAGGAAGTTGCCATATAAAAATAATCTAGCTATATTATATGAGGTTTTGAAAAACAGAAAATGATGTTGATTGTCCACAATTCAGGAAAAATTGGGCGGATTTGACTCATTTTTAGTCGCGGGCCACTTTGGAAAAAGCTACGTCTTCCCTTAGAGGGCCATTATGACAGTGAAATCACAAAAATGTTTAAGTGTCTCATCGCATTATTACTTGTGCACAACAAACTAATGGATTACTAGTTTGTTCAATTATTTTTCAAGTGAGTGTTAACGGGGGCGGCCCGGTAGTCCAGTGGTTAGCACGTTGGCTTCACAGTGCAGAGGTACCGGGTTCGATTCCAGCTCCGGCCTCCCTGTGTGGAGTTTGCATGTTCTCCCCGGGCCTGCGTGGGTTTTCTCCGGGTGCTCCGGTTTCCTCCCACATTCCAAAAACATGCATGGCAGGCTGATTGGACACTCTAAATTGTCCCTAGGTGTGAGTGTGGGCGTGGATGGTTGTTTTCGTCTCTGTGTGCCCTGCGATTGGCTGGCTACAGATTCATGGTGTCCCCCGCCTACTGCCCGAAGACGGCTGGGATAGGCTCCAGCACCCCCCGCAACCCTAGTGAGGATCAAGCGGTTCGGAAAATGGATGGATGGATGGGTGTTAACGGTAACAAAATTATGCAAAATCTAAACCTAATTTTTACCACACGTGGCCATTTGACATTTTGGTATTGATTTTAGGAAGTATCATTCAAGTTGACACCATTTTTCTTCTGCGGGCCACATAAAATGAGGCGGCGGGCCGGATTTGGCCCCCGGGCCTTGCGTTTGACACCTGTACCTTAAGCTCTTGACATGTTTGTAACTTGGACATTCTTTTGATGGCTACGACTTAAAAAGTTGCGAAGCCAAGAAAGTTAGGGCGATTAATCAAATTTGCGAGGAATTTGTGGAAATGATTGGATTTTTGTTGCTGAAGAAAAGCGCCGTGAATTTGATTGCTTTTGCACTGTGGCTGTACGCATTTCAGCGTTACTCCAGGACACTTTTTGCTTGGCAAAATTTAGCATAAAAAAGACATTGACGTGACAACATTTCCGAAAAGTAATCGTAACTGGACAAAAAAAATTGTGAAATGATCTTTGTTGTTAAATTTTGGTCATCGTGTGCTAGCTTGTAGACCTAGCTTGTCGCGGGTATGACCATCCAAGTATGTCTGATGTCAGGTGGGAGCCATGCGAAACAGGTGGGCCGGCGTGCCCCTCGCCATCCCATAATGAGGCGCACATGCACGTACGGAATTAAAAACAACATATATGTTGTGGGACTTTGGGGCGGCTGTAATTTGGTCGGCGCCGCACCTCCCGTCAATAAAGTGTCAGCGCCGGAATCCCCCGACGAAATAGGTGAGAACCCGGCGGAGGGCAGCGGCTAATATGAGTTGCAGCGTCCCACCCGGAGGGGACGACATTCTCCGACTCTTGATGAAGGGGAGCTCCCGCCCTCCCGCCCGGCGCAAATTTACGACAGCGAGAATTTGTGTCCGGGGACGCGAACGCCGGCGACTGATGGACGGGCGGTGCTGCCTTCGGGTGCAGCGGTATTTATGAGCGCTTGTCCCCATTTCACTCTCCCCTCACACGACAGGTCACTTCATCAAAGGAATCCTTTTAACACATCTGCCAAATGTGATTTTACTACATTATTTTAAAAGTCGGCTGGATTTACGAGCCGCGGCGCTGCTAATTAACGTAAAACTCGGTGGTGGGGAAAAACCGTAGGACATTTTGACTCATCTTCATTTTGACTCATCTTCATCTTACGTTGAGCCGAGTCAGCATTTCCTGGCCGTGATTCAAGCCGGAATGTCGTGGAGTATCGGTAGCACCGTTCACGTCCTGTCGCCGAGAGCCTGCTTTGCTCTGATTGGATGATAGCCATGCAAACTCCGGCAAATGCTTGAGGAGTCACCGTGAAAAAAGGGAGGAACAAATACAGTCAAACCTCGGTTTTCGAACGTCTCGGTTCTCGTCCAATTCGGTTTTCGACCAAAAATTTAGAGTTTTTTATGCCTCTGATGACGAACAAATTTCGGTTCTCGAACAAACCGAGTGCACTTGAATGCACCATTTGACTCCTCCCGCCTTCCTTACACGAGGAAGTGACGCTTCCTCGTGTTGCTTTCCATTGTGAGCAGACGTGTTCAGTAAACATTTTTATTTTAAAAAGAGTGTGGTTTCGGTTTTCGAACAATTTCGGTTTTTGAACAGTCTTCTGGAACGGATTATGGACGAAAACCGAGGTTTGACTGTAAATGGAAAGTGCAGCCCCCGCCACCAGTTTCAGAGATCACCAAGAAATTTGGTGGACTTGTCTGTCACAGTAGGAGGCACCAAAAAGGACTCCCAAAAAAATCTGCCTGAATTTGAACAAGATGTTGGCCATTTTGAATTGTTCCATTTTGGAGCTCCTGGAAAGTTAGGGAGCGTTCGGGCGGGGGCGGGGGGACTCTCAAGCTGGTGCGCGGGTCCAACGTCGAACAAAAAGCAAAATTTGGTGGACATAACAATCCGAAAAGGGCTCCTAAAATAGTCTCTAATCCCGATGCATAGTATTGAATTGGCAGTTGCCAGTTTTGGTTTGAAATGTAACATTTTGGGTGAATTCTACCAGCCCTCGCCACCAGTGTCACTTGATCAATACGAAATTTGGCGGAAATGGCAGTCATAACTGGACACACAAAATCATCTCAAGGACCCCATGCCTGAGACAGACAAGGAAGTCATACATTGCCTTTTTGAAGCAGTCATGGCTATGGTTGACATGAAAGAAGTTCAATTCTGAAAGGTTTTTTGTTTTTTGTGGGCCTTTTTCTCAGCAGTGCCGCCTAGCTTAACGCGCATATCCGCGCATGGGGATTAGCGTTGAAAAACATAACATTAAAAGCAGTCATTTAAAAGCTAAACGCCATCCCCCGATGATTCCAATGTTAATATTTTTATGGGAACGCTCCACATTTCTAAATACATTAACAGTCGCCGGCAAGTTGATGACTTGGAAGTTCACAGCGCGTTAAACATGAGCAGCCCAAGTATGTTTGCGTTAATTAGCCGCTAAGCCTTCAAGCGGGCTCGTCGGGGTCCCGTCACACCCAGCGTGTGTATATTTTTTTTCGTTTTGAGCGCGTATTTAGCCGAGCGAGCGACCTTCTAAGAGAAACATTTGCACAGATTTGGAAAGTCAGACAAATGAGACGGCGAGTCGCCGCACTGCTGCAAAAAGACAGGGAAAATTCACACTAGTATTGATCTTACTTAATTAGATTCCTATCCGCTGTCTGGAGACCCGTGTTACGGCAATGCATTTCACACACACACACACACACACACACACACACACACGCTCGCGTGCGCACAGTAGAGCGAGCGAGAGAATATGAACTGAATTAATATCATTTCAAAGCCCGGCGTACAAAATGTGATTTGATTATCGGGAATATTTTTCATGTCTAATTATACTTTCCCTTTCGCCGCCGTAAAGTTTTCTTAACTTTGTTTTCGGTGAATCCTGATGAAAGAACTAATGGCCGACCAAGTCTTTGCACGCACAACTTTCATTGGAGTAATTCAATTTGTGGCGTTGGGGGGAGATTAAGAAAATAAATAAAGATATAATAATAGGTGAGGTTTGGA